>OU896714.1:30763626-31473748 GCA_918026855.4 Phaedon cochleariae | reverse complement strand
TCCAGGAAAGGATGCTTGTCAATTGGCAAGGTGATCGACCGTTGGGGGCGCTGTTTCAAAACAAGATGGCGGCAAAGAGTGTGTAGTTTGTTTACAAAATTTCTTGAGATTTGTATACATTTTCTTCTTGATATTTCATCGTGTTATTTGAGTTTATTGTTGAACTTTTTACTGAAATCATAAAAATTTTTGTTGGATCATACTGTTTCATCGTGATGTGAGGAAAATAACTGTTACCTACTGACTGAATCGTGGACCAAATAGTCTGAGCTTTCTTCAAACCAGTGCATTTCTGTGGGACAGTTTTATGGGATATCAAAAATCACAAGCATATCCACTATCATCAGAAGCTGATACATTCACTATAAATACCTCTATAACTCCACTCTTCAAGCAAAAGGATCCTACAGAACACAAATGGTGATACCAGGAGTGAAGTTTTTCAACAGTGAACAGCCTTCTGTGAACATATTGAAAATCATCCCTAAACAATGTGTTAACCTATTGGACTATTTTGTGCTAAATATTATAGCCATCAGAATCATGTGCAATTGATCCATACAATAGAAATCAGCAGCAACCAGCTCTAATGAGTCTAAACCAAGAAATAATTCAACACCAAAGGCATCCTGACATTACTGTGGATTTAATAGTAGATACAATGGTATATCTTCAACAATATTACTTCCAGGCTTTGAGGATTGTTAACAGTGCAACTCCAATACCTCATATATTATGGTGCTTCACTGCAATAACAGCAAATTGTCATGATCCTATGTGCCATGTGTGTGAATTGTATCCATATAACACACATTTCATAATGTGAATATTCCTAATATACTTAGAGTTGAGGTAGGTGGCATCCTAGACTGAGTTTTCTTCTTGGAATTCATTTAATATCTTGTAAAGCTAGTTTTTTTTACCATATTTATAAAATCATTGAATAATTTGGAATTCCACCACATAAAGCATTGATCAAATGACCTAGGATTTCAGTTAATGTATTTACACAGTTTATTATCATAAATTTTGTGATTTGATATCATTTTGTAATCCTGAATTCATCTAATTGGAAATATCTATTTTATCAATCTGTATAGTTCATTATGTTTTGTATATTTTGGAACTGAATTAATAATAATTTTCGAAAATGAAAGTACATTGACATAACATGTGTTTTACTGTACTTATGCCACTCCAAAGAAGTCAAGAAAGAAGTACCTACAAAAAGAAGGATCTTCCAGTATACTCCTTCCCTCAGTGCTCATGTATACTGTTTTTCCCTGAATTATTTTACAAGATACCTTCATAAAAATTTACAATTATAAATGCAAATCCAGGACTTTCATATATGTAGAAATAAATTAACAATGAGCAAAAGTAAGTATCTACCTGGTAGGTACCTATTTTAAAAGGAATCAGTAAAGATTATAAAGTGAAACTTTGAAATTGCATCAAAAAAGAATGAGGTGTTGATTGAGTTAGTTGTGGAATTGAAATATAAATTTTGAAAACCTACAATAAAACATTACAAAAAGAAAAAAAAGTAGAACTTTTACTTATGAATAAATACAGTTTAATAATAAAATCTCGAATAAAATACAAGCAGTAAAATTATGAATGCATTTTTCCAAGATACAATTTGAAATGTCATGGATATGTTCAAGTACCCAAATAATCAGTGATATCTCCTTAAAAACTTGAATTCAACTTCAAGGAATCTGGGTTTTGGTTTCAATTTGTGTAACTATTTGCACTCAATTGATACCCTGGATGGCAGCTCCTCCCCTGCTGAAAAATTGAAGAAATGCTAGTACCTACTACCTACTATAAACAAACCATATCTATTAGCTATTACACAATCTAAATATTATAGAAATAGATTGTGTCACTTCAATGTATGTTCAAAGATTCAATTCAAGCTATGAAGTAATAAGCTACCTACAATGACCTGCTTGTACCAGGGTTATTATATATCTATAAAATATGCTACTGTTTTTGCTCATATGAATGTAATTGTAATTGGGAGCTGTATTTTAACTTAATCATTTTGGAAGTACATGCAATCTGCATTGGCTATTTTACTACAAAGATGATACTACAAAATAGGAATCTATGAAGGCCTAGGCAGGATATCATGAACAAGAATTTTATATGAGTCAAGCATTACAAATAAAACTATAAATTGCCCACCTGAACATGTTCATAATGTCTTTTTTCTTGCCCAGCTTTGTGTATTGCAGTTCAAAAGTCAAAGGCATTGAATTTGCTTCTTTATATTTCTTAAAAAAATATTTGAAAGAATAACAGCCATACTTATTTTTCCAAGTCCTGGAGACATAGCCCATAAACAAAATAGTTATGAACTGTTGATCATTTCAATCATGTTCTCTCTTAGATAGGCACTGCAAATAAGAGTTATTCATCAGTAATAAATATACCAATGAATCACAAATTTACCTTATTGTTATCATTATTGGACCAATGAAGTGAGGAAAGGTAGGAAGTTTTTGTTGGAGCTGCATACATCCAGTTTTCAAACTCATATTGGATTCTCAACGTTTATCCATTTTTTCCATTCAACTGAACTGATTTTTCATTATCAGAAAAAACTTCTTGAGTGCAGTAGAGGACATTATAGATCCTACATTTTTCCATTGGAACCTTCTACTAGTTCAACCAGCAACCAAACACAGATGCTTTCGCGTATTTTCAGAGATTTGTAGATACTAATTTATAAAATAATATAGAATTGATTAGGCAATTGATATAAAGTTCATGTCTTGTACTCAAGAGAAGCAAGAAGAGAAAATTAACGTAATTTGTTGAATGGTATTCATAAAATATGAAACAATGAAACCCACTGAACACAATAACAAACATGACCTTGAATTACGTCCTAAACTGGTTCAAATTTGCCCACCAGGTGCCGTATCGGAATCGTCACCTTGCCAATTAGGTTCAAATCAAGAGGGATACTTTGAATAGGTACTATAGGGTTATCCTCCTACTACCTCTGTTAATAATAGTTATTTATTATACAAGGGAAAAAAGTAGTAGATTTTAACTCCAGGTTGTGAGCCGTGAGCTAAAATCTAATATTTTTCCCGTGTATAATACACTATTTTTTTCTGTGACAGAAGAAAGGACGAATCAATATTGAGAAGATCTCACATTATTTTGAAATTTGAAAATAATTATCGACGTGAAATTTCAAGTTTTAACAGTAGGGATACCTGCGTTGTAGACTTCTTCATCATTCTTTCGAAGTGATCAAATATTTGATGTCACTTCTGTCAGTCTCTAATTCTATGATTTGATTTCAAAAAATTGCGAATTTAGTGGTTGTTCAGTAAAACGTAACCGCGAAGTCGAATGGAAGATAAAAGGACTTGCAGTTCTTTCTCGGAGACGATATTATTGATTCATTTTTCGGAACTATAGCACAACAAAAGCCATCAACAGGGTATATACAGGGTGTTCCTTAAAGACATGCTAATATTCGAGGGGGTGATTCTTTGACTCATTTTAAGAAGAAAACTTTATATGAACGTATGTCCTAAAAGTCTTAACTTTTGAGATACAGGGTGATGAAGTTTTGAAAAATATCCAGTTTTTTTATAATAACTGAGACAATATTGTATACATCTTCATGAAATTCGGTACACGTCTTTAATGCATCAAGGTGCATTTTCTGATGTGAAAAATCTTCATTTCCTCTACCAGTGGCACCGTTACGGGAATATTATTGTTTATATTTCACTTAAAAGTGAGCAACGACAAACAATTTTCAGATTACATGCAATGCTATAAAAGCCTATTTAATTATATACAAAAAAGATCCTCTTCCCTAATGACACACTCAAGTCCCACGGATATCCTTAGGACGTCCCGTCGGGACATTCAGGACGTCCATAGGACGGACAGCTCTGTCTAATAGATGAGCATTACTTGACAGGAAATCATATGGCTACAAGACGAATAAATAAAAAATGCCGCTGTTATCTGTAGCCGTAGAAAAATTATAGTGTTTAACTCGCACGGAACGCTAATTTCCCACTCGAATGATTACAGCATTCGCCTACGGCTCATGCTGCAAAATTCATTCTCGTAGGAAATCACTATCATTCCTTGCTCGTTAAACAATATACCATTTATAATTTCAATGTACCTGGAGTAAGGACAAATCAAATGAATCCCCCCGAAATGTCGCTGCGCTCAAAATGTTCCTATTAAAAACCTAAGAGAAAAATTCAAACGATAGACAGTGACATCTTGTTTGAAAAATATTCGAAGAAGAAGAAGAATACATAGAGGAGGAGAATATTTGGACATCGATTTGGACGTTTCTGGAAGTACTTGCTCCGGTTTCAACATGAAAATGAAAAATAGTTCTTGATAATGATGAATTCGTTTATGTATTTTGATACTTTTCTCAGTGACAAGTGCTCTCAAAACTATTTTTCACTATGGGGTGTGTTTTTATAATTGATCTTGAATTATCCATTCGACAATAAAATTCCTAATCTTCGAGAAATACGTGAACAAACATATTATGTACCTACATAATTTTTTGTGAAATTTGCATATCGCTACTCTGAAGTTGGAAACCAACGCCCTAGAAGTCGAAATAACCCTCTTTACTTGGATTACAGAATAAGTTGATGCCTTGGTATATCAACGATGTTCCTCCAACATTATAGAGATCCCCTTTCGTGCGCTCCAAGAGATAAAAGATAACAAATACACCCACTTAAGACCGGAGCCCTCTTATGAAATCTACAAGTTCCAACATTTTTATTCATTTTGGCAGAAAGGGTATCAAGAAATCTACGGTTACAATAATTTTCGAAATGATGAAGTAGCAAGATATCATTAGAGATTTTTTTCGAAAGAATTCCACTCAATGCCTTGAAAATTGGGATTTTAGTTCGAAAATTTACATAAACGTCAAAACGTAATAGCCAAGACATAATTATCAAGAATTTTTATCAATTTGTTTGGTTTGGGAATGCCTGAGCAAATTTGAGCTAGACAGTAACAATAAAGTGATCCTCCTCTGGGTGCCAGGGCATATCGGAGTGGAAGGGAATGAACAAGCAGACACTCTGGCACGACAAGGGGCGCGCCTCAACGCCACTGATCGGACCAGAGCCATTCTAGGCATTGGGAATTCTTATAACCAAGGAGGACTTGAAAAGGCGGAAGGAGCCTTGAGAGCCAGATAATGGAGAAGACTTCCAGGACTGCGGCAGGATAAAGATCTCCTCGGAAATTTCAACCGAGAAAGATCTAAGACACAGATAAACCTCAGCAAAGGAAGTCTCAAAGCAATAACGGGATTTCTAACGGGGCATTGCAGACTCAAAGAACACCTGAGGAAGCTAGGCTTACAGGAGGACGGCTCCTGCAGATTCTGTGAGGAAGAACCAGAAACACCCCATCACATACTGATGGAGTGTGACGTTGTACATCACAAAAGATTGAACATACTGGGAACACACCAGCTGACTGTGGAAGGAATATCACAACTAGATCCCCTCAAAATCCTCGATTTCCTGGAGGAATTGAATCTTGAGGGGCTGCTATAGACAAGAAATCCTCGATATAGCAGGAGCAGATAGGGGAACAATAGATCTAATTAGGTTGCAGTGCATCTGTCACCATCCAACCTACCAATACCAATACCATACCAATGATATGCCAATTGACACGAAAATGAGAAGTTTATCAATACATCAGTCCTACCTTTGAGTATTCACACTACCAATGCAGACCTCACGTTTCAGTGACGCGTTTTGGTGGACAATAAATTATATTAGCCCTCATTGAACGAAATAATCGTTTCCGAAATATTTTCGAGTCCATAGGACGGATAGGGAGAAGAAGTAGGTACATGAAATATTCGACAAAGCTCAGTTTCCGATACCATTGTTCAAAAGAATTGGCATAATATTAGTTTTTCCTATTCAAATCTAAATTACTTCAGTCCATTCTGCCCAATATATTGGTGGTGCGAAAATGGTAATGAAAGAGGTATTTTCTTCCAACAGGATGGGTCACCTTCACATTTCTCAATACAAGTGGAAGAATAGCTGGACACCCAATTACCTAATCGCTGGATAGGTCGTGGCAATCCTTGTTCTTGACCTTCTAGGTCCCCTGATCTGAATAACAATTGGTCGATTTACAAAGGTTATCGATGGAAGAACTTTTTTTTTTTAATTTATGAAACGGTAACCATTCGAGGAATGATTGAAGGTATACTTATAAGTAGCTACTATAGGAACCACGTTCCTATGAAAACTCAAATTATTGAATATACAAAGGAAAACAGTGTCAAAAATCTGATAATTTTCTTGTGTAAAATACTCATTTTTTTTTCTATGGCAAAAAAAAATTGTTCTAAAATTGTTCTAAAATTGTTCTAAAATTGGTCTAAAATTGTTCTATCCGTCATTCGGTTGCCCCCTTACGAGCAACCCTCAGAAGTCTTCAAGAGACTTGTGCGAGCAAGAAATGACGGGGGCCTTACCTTTTAACGTGTGATCCCTAACACTTTCTTGGGCCATCAGAAAAATTTCTGCAGTCGACGGGACTCGAACCCACGACCGGCAAGCGAATGCGGATTGGAATATGGACACTCTGTCCGCACGGCTACCTGGCCACCACAAAAAAACGACGATTTGATATATTGAACACCATATTGAACAATCGGCCCGGTTCGTATATAGCGACCCCCACCGAGACATGGGTTCGAGCCCCAGCAGTTAGGCCATGGATGTTTGTTCACGTATGCATCCCTAACCACGTTCAAGTTTCGACTCATGGGGCGTTAGTTCCAGCGATGGGACCAACGATGAAATGAAATAAAAAATACATTTTTTTTCCTATATATAAAATCATGTTTGGTTCTCTATTGTAGATACACTTTGTTATATTTTTTTGACTGAAGATGGCCATTTGAATGGCCGAAACATGTATCAACCTTAATGAAGCAGGATTGACTGCCTGATTATACATTAAAAATTGTGGAGACGACTTTGGGTTTTTTCTCTATTGATAAAAAATTCTGTCTGTGGGTTGATCGAGGAGGTGGTACATTCATTATTCCGGATTTTTTGGGATTTTCTCTCCTCTTTTCTGTGGAATGAAAATATGAATATTATTTCAATATACGAGTAGTGAGGACAAATCAGATGATTTGCCCCAAAATGTCACTGCGTTTAGAGAATGTTCCTATCAGAGAGCCTAGAAGAAATATGCACTAGCTTGTCAGTGACAATTTGTATTGAAAAAGGTTTGGAGAAGAGAAATAAAGGTATATAGAAAACATGTCAAATTTTCACTTAGCTTTGGACGTTTCGGGAACGAATCTGGTCCCGTTTTCAACATAAGAAATGGATATTTATATTCGCGATAGAAAATAACAAGTCACTTCACCTGACGGCAGCAACTTGAACTCTTCTGAGCGGTTTGTTCTGATGATATGACCAATAAGCACATACAAAAAACAAATGTGAACCAATGGAAACAAAGTAAACATGGCGCTTTGACAGCTTTCAAGAACTCCAATAGGTGGCGAACGCTCATTTTCTATCGCAATAGCAAATTCATATTTGTCTTGACACTTCCCAATTCTCAGTGACAATTGGAGACGTTGGCAATCAAATGAGTTACAGGATGTTCTCATCAATTTTCTTGAATTTACTATTTTCATTTTCAGATTTCAGTAGTGAATACCATGTTCTATCTATATCAACTGAACAGGAAGCAATGCTTTTGTCTCCGTTCAGAAGAATGCAAGCAGTTTCCTTGATTTTTCTATTATTCCACTTTTTTTTATCGCTTGGAGCGCACGAAAGGGAATCCCTATAATGTTCAAAGAACATCGTGCGTTCCTAGGGAGGATAAGGACAGGAGGTAGGTATTGGATTTTTTTTTTGAACTTTTGGAGATTATATGTTGTTGGAAATACTTCCACAGGCAATGAATTCCAGAGCCTAGCCGTTCTATGGATGAAGGAGTCTTGATAAACTGCTGTTCGACATCTTTCGAGGTTGACAACGAAAGGATGTGCTGACTGGGCTTGTCTAGTTCGTCTGACTGGTATTGCTAGTGAAGGCATGATAGCAGAGATTTCCGAAGAACATTTCCCGTGGAAGTATCGATAGAAAAGTGAAAGGTCGCCGACCTTTCTACGGTGTTCCAATGATGTCAAAGAGTGAGTGAGTGTGGCGTCACCCACCAGGCGAATGGCTCTTCTCTGGATGGAATCTAAGAGCATCTGACATGATTATCCCATGAAAGAGTGTTGCTGATGGAAATACCGAGCATAGATATGGTGGGCTTGGTGGGGATGGTGGAGCCAGACATTACAATGTCGGGCATACTGAGTTCCGCCATATGTTGTCCATCCTCTGTGAGGATATGTTCAGCTAGTTTCAATTTGTCGATTCGTCTTTTCTTCATATTGTACTTATGTTCCTTCGTCATAACTGAAATAGATCTCTTTCGACAAACACAAGGTATACTGTAAATACAATTTTTTGACGATTGTTCTTCATTTTTCGGCTCTGCTTGAGTTAGAATTGATCTCATAGTATTTTCAAACGAAGCCGAAAAATGAAGAACACTCGCCAAGAAATTATATTTACATTATACTTTGTGTTTGTGGAAAGTTTTATACAGGTGAAACTAGCTGAACATATCCTTACTGTAGGTGGACAACATATGGCAGAGTGGAATAATATTGGAATCATTGGACAAGGAGGTAACAACCAGGAGAGAAAAATCAAGGAATCTGCTTGCATTCTTCTGAACGGGGACAATAGCATTGCTTCCTGTTCAGTTGATATAGATGGAACATGGTTTTCATTACTGAAATCTGGTGAATTCAAGATCAATTAATGAGAACATCCTGTATTTCATTTTATTGACAACGTCACCAATAATTGTCAATGAGAACTGAGAAGTGTCAAGACGAATACGAATTTGCTATGCAAATATCCATTTTTTATGTTGAAAACGGAAGCAGATTCGTTCTCGAAACGTCCAAACCTAAGTGAAAATTCGATATTTTTTCTATATACCTTTATTTCTCTTCTCCAAACCTTTTTTAATACGAATTGTCACTGACAAACTAGTGAATTTTTCTTTCAGGCTCTCTGATAGGAAATTTGTTCTTTCCTACAAGCGTGCGTGATTCACCCTATACCCACACGCAATTCAGTTTGGGAAGTGTCATTTTCCCGCAACAGTGCGGGACAATTTTTAACGCACTAGTGCGGGAAAAGCAAAGGTATGATAATATCGCAAAATAAAAGTGGTAGGTGATGAAATATAAAAGTTCAAGTTTGTTTGTTGCAGTATTAAGTATGTATGTTCAGAATTATCCATCAAATTGCACTATTCATTGTGAAAATTAGGAAATATTGAAGATTAAAAATTGATTATTATAAAAATCCCCCTATAGATTTGAATTGTTGTCCTGCTAATCAAACCTCAAATGAGTTTGTAATTGTCGAAGAGACAGTTACAGCGTTACTTGTCATTTTTGATTCAGTGGAATTGCCACAATGTGATCAAAAACTTCCAGCTATAGGGATGCGATACAGATGCGTTATTGCCAACGAAGTCTTGAGAAAGGTATGAGAAGCTATACACGCGTTTTATTGAATGTTGCAACAATAAAGAAATGAAAATACCGAATAAAGAAGAAGTATAAACCTACATAATACGTCAAACTGTAAGTTCACAATAGCTATTACTAATAATCAGTAGAGAGAGAATATATTTCTCTTGTTAGTTTTTCCTATATGCATGAAATATAAATTGAAGAAATCAATCAATTTCCTACGCTTGTAAAAAAAATATTGTTCCTAACTCATGCGGAAAGTGTCTTTCCCGCACTCGACCGCTTGCCCGAAATCCGCTTCGCGTCGTTCGTGTCAACGGCAGTCACGTGCGGGAAAGAATCACTTTCCGCACTTGTTAGGAAAATTACTATAAACGCAGCGACATTTTGGGGCAAATCATCTGATTTGTCCTTATACACTACACATATATTGAAATAATATTCCTAATTTTATTTTATAGAAACGAGGAGAGAAAATATAAAAAATCTGGATTGATAAAAATGAAAAAAAAAAAAATCAATACAAAATCGCAATACATAAGGAAACTATCTATGTGAAATTTGTAGTTTTGAACTAGTAGGCTGTTGTAATTATAGTGACAGTTAGACCTGCGCGCGTTGCTGAGGAAACCTTAAGTTATCAAATATATCTGTCAATTTGAATGTGATTTTATTGAAGAATTGTGAACTAAGTGATTGTTTGGTAGTTGTTTCGGATAATATAGAGCAAAAGAATGACATATCAAGTTTTCTTAGACTCCACTAGAGTAAGTAAAACCAGATCATAAAAATTATATCTATGAAACCGCTTATTCAAGATTTGTGGTATGATAAATGAAAAATACATTATTATAGGCGAAACAAGTGTCATCATACGGGTAGTGGTGGTATGTCGTCTTATATTGATACTACACCTTGTCCAATTTCAGTTCAGAAGGTTCAATTGTATTCCCAAATAGTCATTTGGATTTCAAGAAAATTTATATCAAATTAATTCCAGAAACTAACAGTCATTTGTATTTCAAATGTCGAATGTATTTCGTATAATGCATTATTGAACTGAAAAAGCACAGACAAAAGTTAGGTGGGTGTTGTGTCAGTTGTGTGATATTTTCATTCACTATGTTATCAGAACGGTTCTGGTTCCTGGCATTGTGTCAACATCAATAAGAACTATTAGTTATGAAATTTGAATGATTGATTTTGAAATTAAAATGGAATTCTTTGATAATAACATGACCATTTTGAAATTGAATAGACGAATTTTGAAATTGAATGGATAATTTTGAAATACATTTGATACTTCTTGAAATTAAAGTGACATTTTTCTACGAACGTCAATAAATGTCAAGGTTTGCGCATTGATAAGTATTTGGGAAGTGACACTTTTTCTTTAGTTACCTACCTTATCACGACACCATGTGCAAAGCAGGGCGCAAAGAAAAACGATACTTGTATGTAAACTATATGAGATTTTTGTATTTAAACTTCATGGTCCTCAATCGAGCATCAATTCCGGAGTTCCACAAGGATCAATTTTGGCACCAACATTATTCCTTCTTCATATCAATGATCTGTTGGGAGTAACAACTTGCCCCATCTACAGCTTTGCAGATGATGGTACCCTCCATACTGCGTTCTCTTCCAGAATTCCCATTTCTTCCCAGGAAACTAAGAACTCACGGCGCAGGCAGGTCAATGCTGTCAATGAAGATCTTGCTGAAATCACAGCCTGGGGAACCAACAACCTAGTTGAATTCAACGCCACCAAAACTCAAGCCTGTATTTTCTCTAGAAAGGCGGAACTCAGTATGCCCGATATTGTAATGTCTGGCTCCATCATCCCCACCAAGCCCACCATATCTATGCTTGGTATTTCCATCAGCAACACTCTTTCATGGGATAATCATGTCAGATCCATCGCAAAAGCTGCTTCATAGAAACTCGGATTCTTGTTCCGTGCGAAAAGCTACTTTACACCTCAACAGCTTTTCATGATCTACAAAGCGCAGATACGGCCTGTTCTAGAATACTGTTCCCACATATGGGGTTCAGCACCAAAACATACGCTTAGATTCCATCCAGAGAAGAGCCATTCGCCTAGTGGGTGACGCCACACTCACTCACTCTCTGACATCATTGGAGCACCGTAGAAAGGTTGTCGACCTTCCACTTTTCTATCGATTCTTCCACGGGAAATGTTCTTCGGAAATCTCTGCTATCATCCCTTCACTAGCAATACCAATCAGACCAACTAGACAAGCCCATTCAGCACATCCTTTCGTTGTCAACCTCGAAAGATGTCGAACAGCACTTTATCAAGACTCCTTCATCCATAGAACGGCTATGCTCTGGAATTCATTGCCTGTTGGAGTATTCCCAACAACATAATATTATCTCCAGAAGTTCAAAAAAAATTCCAATACCTACCTCCTGTCCCTATCCTCCCTAAGAACGCACGATGTTTTTTGAACATTATAGGGATTCCCTTTCGTGCGCTCCAAGCGATAAAAAAAATACATCCAAGAAATCATTTGTTTCTGAATGTTTGACAATAATTAAGGTCTTTGAAGCTAGTTCAACACCATTTTTATTATCAAGCTAAGCGAATCAGTGCGCGAATGCGCGAAGTAGGTACATACTTCGCGCATTGTATGTAACCAAACTGCTGATC
Organism: Phaedon cochleariae; assembly: GCA_918026855.4. Lineage (NCBI taxonomy): Eukaryota > Metazoa > Arthropoda > Insecta > Coleoptera > Chrysomelidae > Phaedon > Phaedon cochleariae. The sequence continues at coordinate 31,461,437 of OU896714.1, read as the reverse complement.
AATCGCATCAAGCACATTTTTGCTCTAAATTCAACATAGAATATTTTCGCGAAAATTCCACTTATTCGGATGCGGTTTTCTCTATTCTGAAGATTGATCTATTGGGTATATGACAGATAGACCGCTGATGGAAATATATGGTAACCTCTGGCTATACAGGGTGACAAAAACAAACATCTGCAAAATATTGAAAAATTTCCCATACTCCCTATTTGGTGGAACATTTTTGAGATTTTTTCCAAGCATATTTTCATAATTCTCGAGCATATTCCTCAAATTGGTTTCGCAATTTTTCTCTTATTTCCAGATTTCGAGAAAAATATATTTTTTTTCGAAAAATGTGATAATTTGTACAACTGACCAGAAATATTTTCATATGTAGCTCAAATATCACATATTTTGTCTTGAATGAGCTATTGTGACCTTCATTGTATGAAATATAATAATAATAATAATAATAATAATAAAACGTCTTTATTCACCAAAGTACATACAAACAAGGATCCAAGTGGAGATTTAGATATTACAATAATTATTGGTGAAAGGGCGGAGTGTCAGCCTAAGCTGTTTTTAAACTCAACCGTTAAATATCATATTGTTTATATACAGAGTGTTTGGCAACAATGTTTGATCGACTTGTATAGTGTTCGAGATGAATGACAACAACTTTCCTTGAAAGGGAGAAAGAATATACAGGGTGATATACCAAGATTGATGGAAGTTTTATTCAATGAAACTTTGAGAGTTCAAAAATGTATGTGATATATCGATGAATTCTTACTCATCTCTCTTACTCTTATACTCATCATTGGAATGTTGCTCAGTGTAGAATATAGGAGGTGAATCACAGTAACCTGCTTATTCCTCTTGATAGAAATTTTGAAGAAGTTGAATTTGTTTACTCAAAAAGTGAAACAAGGCAAGAACTGAGATGTATTAATTGAACAGAGATAGTGATCATAAATGGCACGGTTACAGCAGCATTGTACAATGTACAGTGACTGATTTGAAATAGGTACAATTGATACTTTTTGAAATCAATTTGATGCTTTTCGAACTAAAATTGAGATAGGTGTACTATTGATATGACCATCATATTTACTTTCGAAATGTATATACATGAAAATTAGTCATATTCCGAGTCATATTCGCAACAATTTCACGAAAAATCCTCATTGGTCCTATTCTCTAATATTACATGGCTCACTCTAATCCCCCTCGCAATCTGTTATATTTACCCCAATTTCATTTTATCTACAAGTTATTCATTGTGTGGCTATGGTCAGGTGGTGCTGGGAATTCGAACAGGTGCGACAGAATCGAGGGTGAAATAAGGTTTCAGCATTTTTTAAATTGCCCAATCCAACACTTAATATGCATCCCCTATGCTCGATTGACTGAATGATGAACGCATAAGGCAAATCATGGGAAAATTAGTTTTTTTCTGTACTTCCGGGTAAACATAAATTGTATATGTATAGGTGCCTGGAATATGGGGTGTATTTTAATGACCAGTATACTGCGACAGACGACTTTTAAGTCTTTCTCGAATAAAAGAAGCAATGAAAACATTTCTCTACATTACTGCCTTTGTTTTCGATATACTTACCGTTACTGCTAAGCCATCTTTGATTTTCGGACTTTGCTATGCTAGCTGCTATACGGTTTATCTAGCCAAATTGCCGCCCTTGGATTCTGCCGCCCGTGGCTTTTGTCCACATTAGCCACATAGTGGCGCCACAGTATGTATTATCCTTTCACGAGAAAGGATAATATATACTGTGGTGGCGCGCCCCTGATTGCCTGTTTGGATGACTGCTGCTGTGCGAGCCGACAAGCGTCTAGCTAGACCAGCGAATCTTCCAAACATCAAGTCAAAGAAAGTTTTCAACTACACTACTCTACGAGGAAACCAACTTGTTTAAAATCAGACAATTATACGTCTATCAGTGTCTCCAAAAATTTTTTTCTGAGCAGGATAAATATCCAAAAATAACCTCCACCACAAGATCAGCTACAGGGCTGAATATACAAATAAACGTATTTAGAAAAACTCTCACACGAAAAACCTATTTTTACTATGGACCCAAGCTATTCAACTCACCGCCCGTTAACATAAAACAAATTTCCAAAAAACCTAGATTCAAAGAAGAAATGAAAAATTTGCTCTCACAGTGCCCTGAGAAATTTAATTGTTCTCATCGTAATTACTATTATTACTACCACCGCAAATCGTAAAAAAAATTGCCATAATTAATCAACACCATAAATTCCATTTCTTTTCCTGCCATTCATCCACTCACTCTTGATTGAGAAAAAATTAAAATGAAGCTCAATTTCCTAAATGTAAATGGTCCTGCTGAAGGACCTCAACAGTACAGGTACTCGTACCTAGGTTGTATCCTCCCAGCAGAATCATCACTTGAAAAAAATGTAATTTACTTTTACTTGTACATCAAACTAAATTATGCAATTATGTGAAAATAGATGATATGTATGGGGTGTAGGAATAAATTTTGTTTTGATTCGATTTGAAGTGACTACGAAAAATAGGGAAAATTAATAAATTATCCTGTATCTTGGTTGTAGAAAATGATAGATCCATGAAATAGAGATCATTGATGGGAAGCACCTCGGTGTCCTCTATCTATACCCTTACTGTATACGTATTTGCCAATGAATCACCTTGTACATATGTATTTCATAATATTCACTCATAAAACACATCAATGATTTATATAGGTCATAATTGCAAGATATATATCTTGCAATTAGCTTGAATACCAGATAAATCTGTCAATCAGCTTGAATGCAAGATAACTCTGTCAATCAAGCCTTAATTGCAAGATAAATCTTGCAATTAGCTAAAATGCCAGATTGATCTGTCAATCAGCTTTAATGCAAGATTAATCTGTCAGTTGAGCTCTAATTATTATTATTGTTATTATTATTGAATTTGAACAAGGGCAGAGGCAAGGCCTATTATGCATAGATTTCGGGAGGATGTAATTCAATATCCTGCGTGGCATTAGCCAGGGAAGTAGTTGTTGTTTTTCTCCCGAAATCTACCATTGTTGTTCATTTTTTTATGAACACTGGGTGGAAATGACTGTGAGCTTTTCACATTTATTTAAGGCCTATTATGCCCAAAAATGTATAGACAGATAATTGAATATTGAAGTGTACAGGATATTGTATGGAATGAATGGATATAAATGATATACATATTGCACAATACATATGGATACCTATAGTTCACTGAAACTGATACGAGTCATAGCGGTTTTTGAAAGTAATAACACTTGGCGCTGATATACCACATCACCAGGTAGGGCGTTCCACCTCGAAAATATTTGATTAGGAAAGAATTATTGTCTAGCAGTAGTACGAAAGTTTTCTCGTTTCAACTTCATGGAATGACCTCTCAATCTGACGTCATTCTGAAGTTGAAATAATCCAGAAAGATCTACAGAGAAGGAATCGTGCAGGATTCTGTAAGTCATAATGGCGTCTCCTCTAATACGTCGCTCACTGAGGCAAGGTAGATTCAGGCGTGATAGACGTTGGTCGTAGGATAGGTCACTAAAGCCTCTCACCATTCGAGTAGCATTGCGTTGAGCTCTTTCCAAATGTTGAATGTCTCGCACTAGATAAGGATACCAAACCTGGACAGCATACTCTAGGTGCGGACGAATGTATGATTTATACAATTGATTGAAGAGCCTTGGTTCAGGATGATCGAAGCATTTATTGAGTAAGTAAGCGCGACTGTTTGCCTTACTAACAACAGCTGCAACTTGGTTCGACACTGACAGTTTTTTGTTGAAGATTACTCCCAGGTCGTTGTGATTCTCTACTGCAGGTATGGTCTTGTTATCCAAGTAATAATCGAAGTCGGGGTTATTATTGCCAACGTGCAAAACAGAACACTTGTCTATATTCAAAGGTATATCCCATGTAATGCACCAGTTTTGCACGGACCTCAGGTCAGATTGAAGATCATCATGACTGGATAATGGATTTCCAAAAAACTTTCTATCGTCAGCAAAAAATGCATGGTCAGATTTCAAAACTTCGTGTAGATCCGATGCATAGGCAAGGAATACTGTTGGCCCCAGAACTGATCCCTGAGGCACTCCAGATAAAACTTGGTGAGAGTTTGAGTGACTCGAACCAACCGTCACTCTGAAGACCCTATTAGAGGGGAATGCGGCTATCCATTTGTGGAGTTTTCCTCTTACACCAAAGTGTTCGAGTTTATGTAACAGCTTGTCTCGAGGAACCTTATCAAAGGCCTTGGAAAAATCGAGAAGGTATACTATATCAATAGGTGATGAGGTGTCAAGATATTGAGTCCATTTATCCACGCAGTAGAGGAGGTTTGTTATAGTTGATCTTCCAGGTATGAAGCCATGCTGGTTGGATGAAATCACCTTGTTGTCGAGCAAAAATGGCAGAAGGGCATCGACAATGATTTTTTCCATGATTTTCGCACATAGGGATACCAGGCTAATAGGCCTATAGTTCCTGGGGTCAAGTTTATCCCCTTTTCTGAATATTGGAGTAACTGATGCAATTCGCCAGGCCGACGGCAGGTATGACTGAGAAAATGAGAATTCAAAGATATGGCTCAGAGGGCGTGAGAGGACTGATGAGTATTTCTTCAGTATGAAGGCTGGTATATTATCTGGCCCGGGAGATACACCATCTTTGATATTCTCCAGCTTTTCTACTACGATCTCTGGAGGAAAACAGATATGGTTCAGAGAGTAAGGACATCGCCGTGAAACAATGGGAGGTAGAGCTGACATGTCGCTTATGGAAAAACATTCTTCAAAATTTCTAGCCAGTACTTCGGCAGCTATGTCGTTAGAATCGCAAACGATTCCATCGCGATCACGGATAATGGGGGTTGAAATTTTTGATGCAAGTTTACTTCTTGTGTACTTGTAAATAGATTTTGATCCTTTATTCGCAAGATTCGATTCAAATTTTCTCTTAGCATTACGTAGATCTTGAGGAAGGTCACAAGAGAAAGAGCGAAATGCTTCAAAATGGACATGACTTCTTGTAGCTTTATATCTCGACCAGAGTTTTCTTTTTCTGTGGGAGCTGTGGATGGATGTATCATCGATCCAGGGTTTTTTACTGTTAACTCTTCTCTGAAGTACGTATGAACAAGAATCCATCGCATTTAATAATGAGTTAGAGAAGAACTTCCACTTGGAGTCGACATGTGTTCGGAAGTAAAGTTCATCAAGATAAATCTTGCAATTAGCTCAAATGCAAGATAAATCTGGCAATTGAGCCTCAATTTCGAGATAAATCTTGCAGTTATATTCAAACGACGAGAAAACATTTTTTTGCTATGTCCGTTCAGCGCCTTCGTAATTGACGTCACCCACAACACATTAAATTTCTTCCTTCTTCATATTGAGAAACTATTACTACTTCGAGTAGAGCGTAGCTTAGTGTGTATCTGTGTATCTGACGTCCACAGTGGTTACTGGGGTTCAATCCCTGCGAGGCGTAATTTTTTTTTCACTCAATCAATTTTTCAAAAATGTACTGTTCAGGAAAAAGGTTCATTAAGAACAAGTTAGGTTGAAAGTACTTTTTCATGCAGAAGGGATATTTTCCTTCCTCATATTAACTTATAAACACGAATAACGTTCTGATAACCTTGAGGCTAGAAAGATTCGCTGGTCTAGCTAGAAGCTTGTTGCGAGCCGCTTCTTTCTATATTAGTTTTCATGGTCCCGAGTATTCTATCCTCTTCAGTGCTTTTCAATTGATTTCAAAATATTTTCTCTCCCTCTAATTGATTCGACCGAGCAGAGCCCTATTGGGAGTTCTGGAATACGCTGATACATAAAATATGTCATGCGCGATACAGGGGAATCGATGGAGTCTCGCCTGTTTGAAGATCAGGGAAATATTTTTGAAATACTCAGTCCTACTGAGGATGGCGACTTGCCCAAGACGTAGAATTCCAAAGCTTTGCCGTTCTGATAGCTAAAAACAAAGTCTATTGCATAAAAACAGTTTCGATTTTACTAGTGCCACTTACTTCCCCCTGTATGCAGTTCATACTTGTATAGTGTATTAATATTTGATAAGTCCTTCATGAGTTCTACCCAGAATAAACAGAAATTACCTGTTTGATAGTATTCTTCCTTATAACAATCCACCCTCCAACGCGATGAGTTGGCATATATTTGAATTGGGGCAATTTTGTCAATCAAGAACCGCTAGAACATTTCACGATTATGACATTGGTGAGTCGAAGAAACGGACCAAATCTAAGGAGTAGATACACATGATACCCACAAGAATGATTTCGAAAAACTCCCTCAATTTTTGAGATTTTCTCTTCTCGTTTATAAATAGAAGCTTAAATACTGTCTGTAGGTTGATCGAGGAGGTGGTACATTCATTATTCCAGATTTTTTGGGATTTTCTCTCTTCGTCTCTATGAAATAAAAATATGAATATTATTTCAATATACGTGTAGTAAGGACAAATCAGATGATTTGCCCCAAAATGTCACTGCGTTTAAAGAATATTCCTTCCAGAGAGTCTAAAAGAAAAATTCTCTAGCTTGTCAGTCACCATTTATATTGAAAAAGGTTTGGAGGAGAGAAATAAAGGTATATAGAAAAAATATCAAATTTTCACTTATTTTTGGACGTTTCGGCAACGAATCTGCTCCCGCTTTCAACATAAGAAATGGTTATCAAAATAGCGAATTCGTATTTGTCTTGAAACTTTTCAGTTCTCAGTGACAATTGGTGACGTTGGCAATCAAATAAGTTACAGGATGTTTTCATTGATTAATCTTGAATTTACTATTTTCAGATTTCGGTAGTGAATACCATGTTCTATTTATATCAACTGAACAGGAAGCAATGATATTGTCCCCGTTCATAAGAATGCAAGCAGATTCCTTGATTTTTCTCTTCTGGTTATCATCTTCTTTTCCAATTGTTTTAATATTATTATATGGCAGAGTGGGATAATATCAAATTCTTCCGACTGGAGACAGTAGCATTGCTTCCTGTTCAGTTGATATAGATAGAACATGGTATTCACTACTGAAATCTGAAAATGGTAAATTCAAGATTCATCAATAAAAACATCCTGTAACTCATTTGATTGCCAACGTCACCAATTGTCACTGAGAACTGGAGAGTTCCAAGACAAATACGAATTTGCTATTCTTATAACCATTATTTTTTATGTTGGAAACGAGAGCAGATTCGTTCCCGAAACGTCCAAAGATAAGTGAAAATTTGATATTTTTTCTATATACCTTTATTTCTCTTCTCCATAGGTACCTCTTTCAATACAAATTGTCACTGGCAAGCTAGTGAATTATTCTTTCATGCTCTCTGATATATTGGAAAAATTTTCAAACGCAGTGACATTTTGGGTCAAATCATCTTTTTTTTTCTGAGGAGAAAATCTTGCATGAGACCCCGATCTTTTCGGAGTGCCGGATTCCTGCCGACTAAAACCTCCCCTCAATCGGCTCTTTCCATTGGAACCGCCAACGCATTACTTCAATGGAAGTTCTTTGGTTTCAATGATTAGCCTGATTACTTTATATGCTGTTTTCCATGTTTCTCCACCTGAGGTCAAAGAATGCATCATGGTTCTCGCATCGAATTGTTCTCCCATTTCCACCTGGCGACTCGTTTCCCATCGGTCACAGCGTGTGGGCAAATCATCTGATTCCTCCTTACTACACGTAAATTGAAATAATATTCATATTTTTATTTTATAGAGACGAGGAGAGAAAATCCCAAAAAATCTGGAATAAAGAAGCATGAATACTTCTATTTATGGAAAATTAGATGATTTGCTCTGAAAGTTCACTTAAAATTTTACAATCAAAAATCTAAAAAGGAAATTCAATCGAAAAATGTTTAGAGAGGAAGAGTATCTACCCTATCTATCTACCCGAACCAAAAATAAGTGTCCTTGGGACGTGCCATCCCGTACATCTCATGCAATGCAATGTCCGAGCAAGGACGTCCACGGAATGTCCCAGCTGGTACATCATTTCAAATGTCTTAGAAATAGCATCCCTTTGACGTCCCGCGTGGTACATATTGTAGAATGTCCATGCAAGGACGTCCTTGGCATGACCCTGATGGGATATGATTTCAAACGTTCCTTTAGAGACATCCATCGTATGTCCCGAGTAGTACATATTCTGACATGACTTCAGATCCTATATAATGTCCCTTCTAGACAACCATGAAATGTCCCTGATAGTACATTCCTTCAAATATCTCTGCACAGACGCGCTTAATATTTCCAGGATCGTATAACAATCGAAATGTCCCTTAGGGATATCCGTCGGATGTCCCAATTGGTACATGAACTGTACTCTTCCAATGTCCTAGAAATAACGTCCTATGGACGTCCCAGTCGGTACTTTTAATATGTTGTCCCTGCGAGGACGTTAACTTACACCACCCCAACGAATGATTGCTCGTAGGTTATAAGTACTCCTCGTCAATGTCCTTCACGTAAGTCCATTGGACATCCTTGGAAAATTTTTTGGGGACCTCTTACGGACCATCAACTCAACTGGAGTCAACTGGACTCAATTGATATCCCTCAGCGTTGCTGATAGGTTGTCCTATGGATGTCCTAAGGATGTCCTCTGTAGTGCTTGATGAAGAACACTGTAGGATTCAGGTATTCGATTGTTGTCCCAGGGACATCCCTCAAGGACGTCCCTAATTGGTCCCCAAGTGGAACATTTGTGCGTCCCACTGACGTCCGACGGACGTCCACGGTACCAAATTCGAACGTCCTATGGACGTCCTGAATGTCCCGACAGGACGTCCCAAGAATATCTATGGGACATAAGTGTAACATTTTTTAACGTTTAACTTCAACAATTGATATCTAGGGGTTCATTGGGATGCGAAACACGAATATGGACACCTTTTCACTGTGGTCATCAGAGGGCGCTTACCAATGGACTTTTTATGGTTTAGATTGGCTATAACTTTTTTCTCATTGTAGTTTGTCACTTTATTTGTTGAGGTAATAATACCCCGAACATTTACAAGCAAATTCTCTCGTAAAAATTCAGTTAAGTAAGCAGATTTCGAGATATTCCGACATTTAGTGTTCGATGCAGCACCGGTATATTCCAGGAGATATTTAAATTATTTCGAATAGAAAATGTTTGCTGTTATCTCCATGGATGTGATTCGATCAGTGAATTAGCAGTGGAAAAATGGATTTTCCAAAATACTTTCTTGGAGTTTACTTGTCGATTTTAATTTTTTTTTCGTCACCATCCTGTATCTCGGAAACGGAGGAGTTTCGGACTGAGGTAGGTTACTTCAAATCGGCTTATTTTGACTTCAGGAATATTGTGTACAGACCTTTAAGGGACATCCTGTAGATTGTAAAATATAAAACTTTCAATGTATCGATCATAATATACAGTGAATTATTTATTTTATGCAGCGTACATTTATGTACGCTGTTTTATGATATCTGATTGTTGGATATTCTGCGATTAAATTGATAATCTATTATACAGTGCTTGTCTAAAGTCAGTTCCCCCTCTACTGATTTTTGAACCAACAGGTAGATACATCACAACGAAATTTATAGGGCTCAAATAATAAATGAGAAACTACATTGTCATGAAAATATGACAGCATAAAAGTATCAAAATGGCGGCTGAGCGTCATTCATATCTCTTCGAAATAGACAACCTACCCCTTATATTATTATATTCTCGGAATCTTTTCATAATCCTTTAGAGTTTTATCGAAAACCTACACTTTACTACTAGATTCAATAGTTTTCGAAATATTATTTGACATCTGGTCATCCCAGAGCAAATCAAAAACTCGAACCTTGCTTTCAATTAAGTTTACATTGGAAAAAAATCGTTGTCGCGTTAACATCTTGATTTTTCCAAAGCAAACTTGATGGATAGCAAGATATTCGATTTTTTGTTTATGTTTTGAAAGGATAAAAAGTCAATCTTCAAACGTTTACATTCAGAAAGATATCGAATTCAGCAGTGGAGTATTCGTTTAAACTATTTGGAATTCAGAAGATTCTAAAAATGAAATAATTTATGGAGAAGTATTCAAGATGGCGCTCAGCCGCCATTTCGAAACTTTATATTCAAATTTCGTTGTGATATACCAAGTGGTCCAAAGTAGTAGTAGGGGCAGGAACTTCAGACGGGCACTGTTACATATACAGTGTGTATAAGCCAAATGGAATAAATTCGATAGTGAATAATAAACAGGGGCGTGTTCGGAAAGATTCTCGGACAAGTCGATTGATATTCTCAGAGGCGCATTATTTCCAGCAAAAACTTTTCATACATGGTGTGTCATATAACAGCGGCTAATACGAACTTTCATATATCGAATTCAATTAAATTTTGGAATCTTCTTGAAATTCTAGACGTATTTGGTTACATGGAAGAACGGCTGCAGCCGAATGTCGCCAACACTCAAAAACATTGTAATTGAAATGTATTTTCAAATGAATAAAGACGCTATTATTATTATTATTTTATGTACAATGTCCTATATCCATCTTCAACTGTTTATGAAATATTGAGTGTTCTCGGATTTATTGCAAACTGTTGTCTGGGTGCATACCAATATAGTCCGAGAGCCGGTTGCCGGTTGCAAATCTCGGCCGTCATCTCTGGATTACGAGATGATATACAAGGTGATTCTAAAATAGGTGGTCAAACTTTGGGAGCATATAGAGTGGGTGAAATAGTAACGAGAACCTCCGTAACATTTTTTTCTGAAGTGACCCCCAAGAAGAATACAGCCCCTCAAAGGGGGGCTTCGGAGAATGATTTTGTATTATTATCTCCAACACCTTGTATAATGAAAATCTGAAATTTTGTCTATCCAATTACAATTCAGTGCCAGTTCGGATGGAGTTAAAATCACCTCAAAATTAAATACAGGGGTGTGTCAAAATAGGGAGGTAGGGGGTAAAAATAACCCCAACTTTTTTGTTCATCGCAATTTCAGATTTTTGACATGAAATTATGAAATCTCAGGGCTATTTACATAGAAAAGGTGCTCTTGTTGCATCTCGATAAAATGAACTATTAGCGAATAAAATTTATTTTTTCAAGATTTCATTTAAATTGCGATTTTGGTATGTACTTTAGTTTAATTATCTAGGTTAAATCTCGCCTACTTCTAATCGTCTGATCAACTTAGAATCTGGCAGATGACAGTTGACAATGCGTTATGGCGGCTCCAATGTGGCTGACCAGATTTGTGATAATGGTTCGATTCGATTCAAAATTGGTATGTGAGGGTTTTTGGGGTTGGAAATTTAGAATTCGTTGTGGGAATTCATGAAATCAAAATAGCCGACGAGTTTTGTTATTATGGACTGATCCTATTAAAAATAAAATAAAAAATATTGTTGAAAACAAGCTTTCATTACTTTAACTATTGAAATAAAAAATTGTAATTTAAATGAAATCTTGGAAAAATCAATTTAATTCGCTAATGGTTCATTTTATCGAGATTCAACAAGAGCTCCTTTTCTATGTAAATAGCCCTGAGATTTCATAATTTCATGTAAAAAAACTGAAATTGCGATGAACAAAAAAGTTGAGGTTATTTTTACCCCCTACCTCCCTATTTTGACACACCCCTGTATTTGATTTTGAGGTGATTGCAACTCCATTCGAACCGGCACTGAATAGTTACTGGATAAACAAAATTTCAGATTTTCATCATACAAGGCGTTGGAGATAATTATACAAATTCATTTTCCGAGGCCCCCCTTTGAGGGGCTGTATCTTTCTTGGGGGGCACTTCAGAAAAAAATGTTACCGAGGTTTCCGTAATTATTTCACTCACTCTATATACTCCCAATGTTTGACCACCTATTTTAGAATCACCTTTATATCTCAAAGGCATGTAGCGATTTGATAACGAGATAAGAATTATTCCATCCGATACCAATTGAATAGTAGATTTGAAAAACTACTTGTGCCACCCCTCAAATCGGCACAGCGATTAATTTGTTGATGTTATTCCGGACATACTTCCGCCATAATTAGTTGAAACAAGGAGCAAATAAAAGGGGTTGATGTCTGTCCCCTTTGCGAATATCCAAACGTGCCGCGATTTGAACTTATCGAAGTTAGTGGCAGAGCGTCAATACTTCCGGGAATTGACAGGTCAATGGAGGGCAAACATATTGTACTTGTGAAGATTCGTCATATGAAACTAGAATTCCTTGAAATCCGTGTTGGAACCCGAAAGTATTTCATTATTTTATTTGGTGAAACTGTTATCATATTGTGGATGTGGACAGGGATGGCCAGGCTATGCTCATCAAAGGTAACCTAACAGATACTGTGAAGTGCGAGAAGGGATCAGGATCGGTACAAGGTCAGAGGAAAACGAGACCACACGATACTACACTACTATAACGACGAGAATCAGTGAGAGCTTAGCCAGCGTGTTATGATCGTGAGTTATGCCACAATCCTATCTCGAGTTTGCGAAATACCTATATACAGAGTGGGCCGTTGAAAACGAAACAGAACCGGATTATAAAAAAAATCTGAAACACGTCAACTATATTTTCGAGGGGAACATCGTTCTAAAATATTTTCAGCCCTGCGGCGTTGCCGCTTCTAGAGAAAAGAAGCAACAACTTTGTTATTTCAAATGGAACACCAAGTATTTTATTGCATTTTTAGATTCTCTCCGAAGAGCTGATTTCATCAATGCATCACACTTGGGGTCTAGCTGTAATGGTTTCAGGGAAATAAAGTGTTCAAAATCGAGATTTTTCAACTTTACCATTTTTTTGTGTCGAAACTATTCATTATTGGTCGAAACGGCATTCATGTCCCTATCTCAACTTATGAATTACTATCTACTGACATTTATTTGAAACAAATACAGGGTGGTTCAAGATTCAGAATTCTGATCACCCTGTATCTGTTTCAATTAAATGTTAGTAGATAGTGAATCACAAGTTGAGATAGGGACATGAGAGCCATTTTGACCAATAATGAATAGTTTCGACACAAAAAAATGCTAAAGTTGAAAAATCTCGATTTTGAACACTTTATATCCATGAAACCATCACAGCTAGACCCCAAGTGTGATGCATTGATGAAATCAGCTCTTCGGGGAGAATTTAAAAATGCAATAAAATACATGGTGTTCGATTTGAAATAACAAAGTTGTTGCTTCTTTTCTCTAGAAGCGGCAACGCCGCAGGGCTGAAAATATTTTAGAACGATGTCCCCCTCGAAAATATAGTTGACGTGTTTCAGATTTTTTTTATAATCCGGTTTTGGCGACCTACAGAGCCTCTGTTTCGTTTTCAACGGCCCACTCTGTATATAGTCACTGCTTTTGAATGTTTATGTGTTTGGCAGTGGTAACCAAACCATTTGGTTAGTTTCGAGGAGCTTGAAAGGGTCATGAGGATTTGGGATTCACAAAGTATTTCATCAAGAATAATTCCACATCCGAAGAAGATGTTATTGATATTGGTGAACGGATTACCATCATATGAGAAGCTGTTTATATAAAAAGGAGGATCCATCCTTTTGGCAATCGAATCATTGGTTGATGATGACTGTACATGCATTCTTTCGACGTTCTGGGGACAGTATATTGTGTTTCAGAGATATTCTAAGAAAGTGTTTATTAGGTTATTTTGGGCTAGTGTGGACTTGATGATACTATTTGCGTTTTGTATTTCCCCTATTTATTATTATTATAACAATAAACTTGTCTGATTCAACTGTCTATGTATCTTTATTGCTACACCATATCCACTATCTTTGAAAAGTTGATGAAAATATATACTAAGTTAAAAACCATAATTTGAAACGTGTCCAGGACAGTTCTGGTGGAACGTGTCCGAACGGTTGTCTTGAAACGTGTCTGGAACGATGTAGTTGAAACCTTCCCTGAAACTTCACTGAGGTAGGACATTTACATTTTCTGGGACGTTTCTGAAACTTCAGAGAGACTCAAGTGGGAAGGCTTCAGATATCCGTAAGTCATTTCTGGAATGTTTCTGAAACATGTTTAGTGATCATATGTGGTGATACTTCCTGACAAGTTAGTAATTGTACTCAGATACCTAAGATCAATATTCGTACCTATTATTATTATCATCTCTAATGAGTTAGATAGAAGTTTGAACTCTCCCATGATTATTATCATCAAGTTCACAATGTTCTTCCTCGTTCGGTATCGATAGAATTAAAATGACGTGTCTAATCGATATTGCATACATCCATGCGGCTCAACTCTTTCTTGGGACATTACCGGAAAAATCGCAAAAAATTGCTACAACCCATGTGCATCATCATCACCCTATAGACCTCACCAACTTTTAGGGCAATTAATTATTATGCTCGCACCACCCTATACTGCTGAATAAACCAATGGGTTCATCATTAATGATTATAACGAATTTACAACGTTCATATTTCAATTTCCTGTGCGACAAAGCATCAAGGTAAGCGATGGACAATTGAGATAACGCCCCCGTTAGCAAGGGAATGGTACACCCTCAGGTCTCCCAGGCCGCGGAAAACTATTGATCGCAGACGGCTCTGGTCATTCGATGACGTCACGTCGGTCGAAATCGACCGATTTTCTGGCTCCACAGCCATCTACCCCTTTTGCAGATCGAAATCCGAGTCCGACTGGTTCAACGGATTGGTGCGTTTTTGCAGGGCTCCCTTGGGAAGTCGTGTTTTATAGCTCGTGATGGTGATTCTGTTAGAATGGGGGTTGATTTGTTGCCTGGAAACGGTTTAAGGTATGATACATTGTAATACAACTACAAGTGGTCTGATTTCTTATATACTCGTTATGACTAACTATATGACTTGGTAGCTATACCTATACTTATATAGGCCAACTTGATTTTAAATGTTGATGAATCAGATCGTGAGAACATTCTTCGTTTTTATTCACGAAGGTCTCAAACTCGGCACTGAAATTTATGTTGGCATAACGCACCCATGAACTGATAAATTTTGTGTCAGAGTACATTCATCTGATTTATTGGAATTTTCTCTCCTCGTCTATATGCATGAAAATAATCTTGCGTCTGAACTGCCATCCTAAAAACATTTTTTTTGGTCACTAACATTTGCCTAATTTACAGTTGCAACTGTTAATTCGGCAGAGGAATTTTTTTTAATATCCCCTAATTTACAGTTGCAACTATTGATTAGGAGGTGTTTTTAAAGAAGTTTTCTCTGACTAATTTACAGTTATAACTGTAAATTAGGCAGAAGAAACTTTTTTTTTAATACATATCTCCTATTCATTTTACTTGGTTCTTTGGGATTTTCTCTCCTCGTTTCTATAAAATAAAAGTATTCGTATTATTTCAATATATTTGTAGAGGGACAAATCAGATGATTTGCCCCAAAATGTCACTGCGTTTAACAAATTTTTCTATCAGGGAGTCTAAAAGAAAAATCCAGTAGCTTGTCAGTGACAATTTGTTTGAAAAAATTCCAAAGAAAAATAATTTGCATTTACATGTTGAGAACGGGAGCAGAATCGGTCCCGAAACGTCCAAAGATAAGTACAAATTCGATATTTTTTCAATATATCTATATTTCTTTCCTTCAAAAATTTTTTCAAACAAATTGTCACTGACAAGCTACTGGATTTTTCTTTTAGACTCCCTGATAGAAAAATTTGTTAAACGCAGTGACATTTTGGGGCAAATCATCTGATTTGTCCCTCTACAAATATATTGAAATAATACGAATACTTTTATTTTATAGAAACGAGGAGAGAAAATCCCAAAGAACCAAGTAAAATGAATGTACCACCTCCTCGATTAACCTACAGACAGTACATATCTCCTAATTCACAGTTGCAACTGTGAATTAGGATTGAAAAAAAGTTTTTTGCATGCGGTTATACATTGTTTTTCCCTGACAGTTCTGATGACCAGATCTGTCGGTATCAGTGCCGATAGTTGCAGCATTGTCGTTATTATTATTATTGTTATGAATCTGTTGCAGTAGTCCATACTCAAAGTGGAGTGGAATGATCAAGAAAGAAAGAAAAAGTCAAGTTATTATTGTTATACATAAGCTCAAAGTTATTATTGTTATATACGATGAACGTTAGAACGTTCGAGTTCGGTATTTCACAAACACTGAGTAGAAAACAATATACGTTACATAATCACGATAACTACGTGTCTTTCTGATATAACACCTTCAACTGATTTAACAGTTCACTATGGCTCTCTATATATATAATACCTACTACTAATGTCGGGCTACCTGCCGATATTAATATTTGACTCAAGACATTCTGGCGTTCTCATAACCCTTCGAGATCTTTCGCCAAAACGTTCGAGCAAAGTGGCTTTTCTGAGAAGAGTGGGAAAGATAATCTTGTAAGATTATTATCAATATTGAAGTCTGAATGAAAGAAAAACATTGTGGTAATATTTTCAATGTGAATTCTCAAGTGACATTCTCTCTAGCATTTTCTGCTATGTCAAATGTGAAATAGTGTAATGAATCGATGGTGAGGTAATTGTGTGTGGAATTGAAAAAGTGAAATGAGAATACAGCGTGCCGTTTGAGATGATGAATATATGGTTACTTCCGGTTAGGCCGGAAGTAAGTGGTGTTACTTACCACTGTTCTATAGGTCGCGTGCACGAAGACCGACCCTGGAGGCAAAATATTGAAACACAACCTCACTTTTTTATTTGGTTACAGAGGAATCAAAAGGTTGAAATAGTTTTTCACAATATTTTGGCATACGACTCGTGTTTCTTGCGTTATTCATTAATTCAAGCATGCCTTCGCATTGTGCTGTTGTACAATGCACCAAAAATGCAGCAAGAGACTAGGGAATATGATTTTTCAGGTAAATAGTAATCTCACATAGTTAGCATTATGAAATGTTGTCATTCCTTATTAAAATTCCTTCTGCCTTCTGCCACTTCTGCAATACAAGCTAATGCTGCTTATAGATTGAAAACACACACGATCGTCAGCATGTCAGTCCAGTCCTACCGCATTATTCTAGAAATTTCGAAATTTCAGGTATATTTCTATTAGCTGATCCTATTGCAGAAGGAATTCCGATGAGAAATCAGAGAAATAACTAAATTTCAAAAATGAAAACTATGTGAGTGACTATAGTAGGTACTTACTTTTGAATCATAATGTACCATCCGGATTTCTTCATCTTCCGCTGCAGTTTTTGTGCATTTTACAACAGCACAATGTGATGGCATTAGCGAATTGATGAATAGCGGAAAAATACGATTCATATGCCAAAATAATTGTGGAAAACTATTTCGATCACTTGTAAACAAATATGTTTTGCCTCCAGGGTCAGTCATCTGACAGTTCTTGCACGCGACCTATTGTGTCATTTGATGTTCTGTCACTCAATTTTGATTGTTTCATGATCTACTGTCGAAGTCTTTGTCCATCTTTCAAATTGTCTTCAATTTTTTTCAGTTCCGTGTTCTGATCACTGAGATGGCTGCCTTCAGTATTATGTAGTTTATGAAAACTTCTTCCAATATTTGATGAGATGTTTAATCTTATCAGAGCCAGTTCTTCTGGCTCTTTACTAAATTTAAAAAGTTCCACATGTGCTCCTGATATAGCCCATTGACGATTTGATTTGCTCATATCATAATGTCCGTTTTCCATAATAAATGTTACTTGAAGCCTCATATCATTATCTTGGTATTTTCTCAATTTTTTTTCCATTTGTATTGTCATATTTTATTATTTTACAGGTACTTTCCATTTTTGATGATGGCCGTTGCGCCGAAATCAGTTACATGTCTTAATCTTTTGTGTTTTATAGAATGTGTGGTGGACCGAGCTACTTCTTGTTTTTTTGGATTGAGGACTGAGTTGAAATATAGAAAATATTCCTGATATCATCAATGGGGTAAAAATATGGGGGAGAATCAGGACCTTAACACTATGTGACGCGTCACAGTATAAAATGACCTAAATAACCTCAACATGCAAGATTGGATAGAATCTGCCTTCATTTAAAAAATATATATTTTTCCAACACCGTTTATTTTCAAAACCCAGCCCTTGATGACTTCAGGTCCTCTCCAAGCATCCAGATGCGTATCATCTCGCATATCATTGAAGTTTTTTTCATTTCAGAGTTGACTTTGGCGATGATTATTTCGTGAATAAGTCACAGCTCAATGACGTCATATGCTCATGAGTCGTGAATGCATTGTTGTGACGTGATTGGTGGTTCCTCGGTCTCTCGTATGTCATGTAAATTCTATCGTTCTTACAGGCAACTCTATCATCAGAAGTTCTCATCTCCGTCAAAGTAGGATACTAGCTACTCGTATTTGTACCTATCTAAAACTACGTAATGAGTATCGGTGAGCTGCAAGTGGATTAGAAGGAGTTTGACGGTAATGCAATGAACGTCGGCGTATAGATTAGAGCTTCACTTCATTGAGTAACATATAACATAATGTGAGTAACGTAATGTTACGTTACTCTTGGTCAGAAGTGATTGACGACACTATTCGATTTATCAAACTTGAAGAAGCATTTATTGTTCACAAATGTATCACTATTATTAATTTCGAGTGTTCTGAAACATGCAGTACAACTGTCTCTGACTGATTGACTGACTGTAGCTGTGCAAGCCGCTCGTTCTTATAATGAGTACACCAATTGCCTTGATTTGGCTTTTCGATAATTTTAACTTATTCCATACCCTCTATTGTTCGCAGAACATCACATCTCTCTTTCAAATGTTCCCACCAAATCTAGCATCTAACGTTCGAGAATCTTTCGTCGCCACAATATATTTTGGGTGTTCAGGAATACGTAGAAATGTCGGCGACCTTACACGTTTCTATATATACATATATGTTAACAATAAAGAGTGATAATTACTTCATTCGAAAATGGAACAACACTTCAGATCAATTTCTGTGTATATTGTTGTATCGTATCGTAAATCAAATCGAAATAATATCTGAAAGACGTCCTTCCGCATTCTGTCAAGAAGGCGACTCCAGGACATTCTCATTCTATAGTTAGATCCTCATAATAATAATCTAGGTATAGGTGAATCATCTTGAACATTCCATCCAGCAATGCATAGCAAAGTCCATATACAGACAATTTTCTCAGATCATAACAAATCTGATAACACGGCTATCCTGCAAACTTGCGGCCTCGCTATGTGACCTAGAACGAATGTGAAAACAAAGACTCAAAGAGCAAATACTATCAAAGGTTTCACCAAAAAATGAAACCATGAAGTGAGGTTCAAACAATTGGGTATGGGTCAAAAAAAGGCAAACATTGAAGGTTCCATGAAAAAGTTACCATTGAAAATGCAAAAAAACTTGTCAACCATTTAAGGTTCAATAACTAGGCATCCATTGAAGGTTCAGTGACTAGGTAACCATTGAAGGTTCAATGACTAGGCAACCATTGAAGGTTCAATGACTAGAAAACCTTCGAAGGTTGAATGACTAGGCAATCATAGAAGGTTCAATATCTAGGTAACCACTGAAGGTTCAATGACTATGCAACCATTGAAGGTTCAATGACTAGGCAACCATTGAAGGTTGAATGACTTGGTAACCATCAAAGGTTCATTGACTAAGTAGCCATTGAATGTTTAATGACTAGGCAACCATTGAAGGTTCAATGACTAGAAAACCATCGAAGGTTGAATGACTAGGCAACCATCGAAGGTTCAATATCTAGGTTACCACTGAAGGTTAAATGACAATGCAACCATTGAAGGTTAAATGACTAGGCAACCATTGAAGGTGGAATGACTTGGTAACCATCAAAGGTTCATTGACTAAGTAGCCATTGAATGTTCAATGACAAGGCAACCATGGAAGGTTCAATAATTGAGTAACATGTGAAGGTTCAATGACTAGGCAACCATCGAAGGTTCATTGACTTAGTAGCCATTGAAAGTCTGCATACTGATGTTCCAGCCTCTCTCAGAGGATCATCACATTATATTCAGGATGTTCAATAGACGTACATTCATAGGATGTCTAATGGACGTACATTCAGGATGTCCAATGTACGTACATTCACGATGTCAATGGATGTAAATTGAAAGCAGTCAGTTCATTAGAGACGTCCAATGGACGTTCAGATGTTCAATGGAAGTACACTGAAAGCAGTCATTGGCTACCCAAACAGAAAATCCATGTCCATGTGTCCTGATGGACACATGACAGTCCGAAACATGTTCCCCTAAATGATCTTTTGATTATTGAACGTTGTGGACATGATTTCGTGTTTTCTAACCCTCTCATCACTACACTCCAATTAGAAAAAATTATGGACTCCTACATAAGATTATATATTATTTATTTCAAAAATATTCATACAGGTACAGTTATTTTCTATAGCGAATTAAAAGTTTCTATGAATATTTTCCTGATTTGATTTCTGCAACCCCGTGGAGATGATCTCGTGGTTTTCTCACTATACGTATGCAAGTTATAATAATTGTGGATTTATATTTTCTTCAGTCTACTAGCTGGGTTCTTCTTTTCTGTTGAAAGAGAAAAACAGTATTATTACTTATAGTGTTCTGTAGTCGAAGATGAGTGTATAAATCAACTCAGATAGCACAATGTCATTCATAAAACGTTCATAAAATATTTGAATATTCTTATAATATTGTCGAAATATGATACAAATATTCTAGGGATGTTTTATGAACATTCGGAATGGACTGTTTCAAATATTTTGAGAATATTCCTAGTATATTGAAGGAGAATGAAGAAAATTAAAAAAAAGGTTGCTCCGGCAGAGATGCGAACCTACTTGTGATTGAATTTTCTTGTGATTGAATTTTTACGAACATGAAACCTTCACCACTCCGCCACGAACCTTATTGATAAATGAAATGAATAGCAAGATGACAACACTGAATTAGTGGGATAATCAGCATTGATGAGGCTAGAGAATAATAGGATATGTCAGGGAGAACATTATAAATATCGATACAAGAATAGAAACATCAATATCATTTATTTCAATACGATTGAAATATCCTCAGAATATTCAAAAAGAATATTTTCAGAACATTCAAAGAGAATATTCTGAGAATATGTAAAATTGAATGTTCATAGAATAATTGCTGCAGGATGAGAATATTCTATGATTATTCTGAGAATATTCTATGAGAATATTTTGGAATGAGTATATTTGAACGTATTCATAGAATATTCTGTGCTGTTTGGGAACTGTCTAAATCCTATATTCAGCAATTCAGCTCAACTTCGACTAGTGCTGTTCCACCCAATTACAATTCAAAGCTATTTCTGATATCATATGATATCCAAGCCGTCCTTTCCGAACAAATAACAAGCTTATAGGTTATCTTATTAAGTGATATCACCATGTTCTGAACATTCGAGATAATTCTGTTACTTCATTGTTCATGAAATTTTTTTGCTGATGAGCAACATACACTGCTGAACGGCAACACAATTGAGTTAACAATGAAAGACAAAATTATGAGGAGATATTCAGATCAGAATGGTATTTTGCAAGACTATTTCACGTTCACGAAGCATAAATAGCATTTATTATAAATGAGTGATTCATTCTGAAAATAAGTACAGCCATGGTAATTTTATGCCAAACTGACAGACTTTGCTTCGCTATCCATGAATACATCCAGACTTTGATTTGATATCAATTGATTACATCGTTGAGAACATGAACGCTGTCAGACCAATCAGAATTTAAAGGTAGCTCATGTTTTTGCGATAAGCACACGTTGTCTCTGGCTTGTGATTGGTCAGATTATGTGATGAGTGAAATAGTCCATAGAATATCATGGAATACTTATTCCACATTACTTACAACGTCATAAACCATTATCAGAGCACATAAATCTTATGAATCAAATAGGTATATGGAAAGGAATATCTGAACATTATGATATCATACCTGCTTTGAATGATTCAGGTCCAAATAGTCTGAATTCTATATTTCATCACAAACACAACACATAAAATGGCAAAACGACCTTGTCTGTCGTCTACATGGGTACATTTTGGATCTAGACTCGATCCGTCTCCTCCATTGCCCAGCTTCATGTTCCGATCAGAGCGCCATCTCGCATCCCTTCTATCTTGCGTCCATCTTCGTACATACATTGAATGTACATGCATGAACGTACTATCTGTAAACGTAAAAACTGTATCCAATAATGTATGTACGTTACTTGGACGTTCTCAAACCATACTATGGATATATCGAAGACTGGAACTTGTGGCACGATAATACACTAGGTACACTGTTTCGCCACTAACCAAACTGATTTTTCAATCGCCTTGACACGTGTTTCGCTAACTATGTTAGCATCTTCAGGAGAAGATTAAAAGTTTTTATCTTCTTCTGAAGATGCTAACATAGTTGCCGAAACACGTGTCGAAGCGTTTAAAAAATCGGTTTGGTTAGTGGTAAAACAGTGTAGTGCATACTATGGATGATACACAATATCGAATATTATACTTCCAATGGACATTCATAATAAGTACAATATTGAGCGTACGATATATATCCAGAATCGTACATTCATAAAACGTGCATAGACGTTCAGTTTGTGAACCTACTATCTTGATCACTATCGCACATTTTTTAAACGTTCTAAAACTACTATAATATGTATGTTTCATAGTGTCGAAAATTGTACATACACTGGACAATCATTGGACTCACGAAACTGAACGTACAAAACATATATGGAATCTCACATCCACTGAACGTGCATCAACGTCCATTTTGTAAACGAACAAGATGGATCTGATTATGTCAATCTTTTGAACTTTATAAAACTACCATCATATGGATGATTCATAATATTGAATATTGTACTTCCAATTCACATCCATCAGACGTACAACTCTGAAGGTATAAAATATATCTGAAATCGGACACATTCATTGATCGTACATTGACGTTCAAATCGTGAACGTACAATCAAGATCCGTTTCTGTATATTTTTTGAACGTTCTAAAACCTACAAATATGGATGTTTCGGTAATGTCGAATATCGTACTGCCAATAATGGACATCCATAAGGCGTACAGTAGTGAACGTTGCAAAATATATACCTCATTGTACATCTGTTGAACATCTACTGGACGTCCACTAGACGTCGTGTGCTATATGGGATTCTCATAAATGACGTATAATAGAAGTCATGTCGTGTACTAGTCGGCGACTAATAAGAATAACATCCAGCATTGTCTATGATTGATGGTGTGCTGTTTCTAATCAAAATTCACTAAACTGGTACCTACGTCCCACCAAGGTGATCTTTCGTCATATGGTTGCCTAGGTCATTCTTCATGAAATCAAGGCTATCGTATGTGAAAAAGCGTTGTCTATAAAATTTCGAAACATCTTGTAGATAGTTCGTATAATGTTTTTATAATTTAGGCGGACTGGCGATGTCATTTATCAATTGTTTTATTTTTATTTCAGAATACTGTGGAGGGACTAACGGCTCTTCGTTCCATCAAGCAAATGAAACAGAATTACCAATAATCATGTGATAGATGGATCCGTCCCAAATTTGAACATAATTGCTCATACCTGCTCAATATAGTACCTAACTGAAAACATGTGAGAAGATGGATAAGCTAGATAATTGTGATAGTGAGTTTGGTTATTCCTACAATTTTCCGATGGAATCGGATAATGAGACAGAATTGGCAACAAAAAACTTACAGAATATCAATAAAGAGCTAGTTTTCAAGAGCAACGATCTGGAAAATGATTCCTTAGCAGTATTGCAAAACATTCATATACGAAATAACGTTGAATATTTACCCACAGATGTTCAAAGTTGTATAGAAGTTGAATCTACGAATATTATCAACATATCAGAAAACCAAATAGTAGAAATCCAGTTCCAAAATGGAAATGGTACTGTAAACACTGAATATATTGTGAATGACAAATTACTAGAGACTAATATAGATGGAGAAGATATAGAGATGAAGTCAACCTTCGTAAACTTAAATGAAGGAGTCTACGAAGAAATCATTCCATATCAGATATATGACGAAATAAATAAAAATAGCACCGATAATTTCGAAATTGTCCAACATATCGACGGAAACATATCGGAGAACTCATCAAACACAGACAACTTTAGTCAAAATACTTTCAACTTGTCTATACTTAGTCCTCAAAGTGAAAATGAAGAACAATCAGAAACAGACCTGACCAGTTTGAACTGGCTGCATAACATCACGAATATTATGGCAGTTCCTAACTTACCCACTCCTCCAGTGTCACCAACACCGAAGCCATCGAAGAGGAAACCCAATAGTAATAGCAGCCATCAAGAAGATTTAACAATAAACATTAATTATTATAAAAAAAATGGAGATAAAAAACCTCCATTTTCTTACGCTACTCTTATTTGTATGGCGATGGGAAAGAATGGGAATAAGATGACGTTATCAGCTATTTATCGGTGGATACGAGAAAATTTTCTGTATTACCGGGAAGCCCATCCTAGTTGGCAGGTAAGATACACTCTAGATAGGTGGATAAAACCTGAATGATGTTTTATATTTTATGCACTTCAGGGATTCAAAAGATACCTTTATTCACTATTTTCTGGGAAAAACATGGTACTTTGAATCCGTAGGGATTTGAACTAACTTTAAATCCATAGGGATTTGAAGTAAATTTTGTACTGTGTTGGGTTCAAGAGCATTTCATTAAAGAACGTGGAATCGTATAATAGTTATTCATTATACAAGGGAGTAAAGTAGTAGATTTTAGCTCCAGGTTGTGTTGTGAGCTAAAATCTAATATTTTTCCCGTGTACAATACACTATTTTTATCTGTGACAGAAGAAAGGACGAATCAATATTGAGAAGATATTACATTACATGACATGATATTGACTAATGTCAAGGTTCTTGCAATTAATTCCGTGTTTGTAACCTTATGTTGGATTTAACACGTTTTTGGCTTTTGGCCCCATCAATTCTAAATTGATTTTTGATAATTAAGTGCGCTCTCTCAAGGGTACGGGACCCTTTTCCTGTAGTACACCAAAATGGTTATTAAGAGCACCTTGTGTGCTCGTCAAGTTTCCCTTCTGGGACTTGACTTTTGATTTTATTTTTTATTTTATATTACAACTGCGCGTTCTTGGGGCACGGGGCCCTTCATTTTGAATGAAAACCCGTTTATTCCTCCAAATCATTTATTATTATTATAAATAATATTATGATGAGAGACATCGGCAACTTTGTTAAAACAAATAATGTTCACCACCATGTAAGTCAGTCTTTGGTTATAACATTTTGTATATTTTCACATATGTCTTTACTTGTAGTAATTTCTAAAATACGGCTGGAGATTTTATAAGTTCGAAACATGTCCCGTTGAATAACTACATCAATATCAAAGTTGTGGAGATGACTTTGAGCTTTCCTTCCTCCTTTTGAAAATTCCACTCCACTTTGAGCAAACATGGACTTCTACCAGACATTATAGAACAATTTACCAGAGAGATGCTCTATTTCATAGTCATATATAGCAAGTCGTAATCGAAATCGTCGTAGACGAATGGTCAGGTCGTTAATTGATTCTTTCTTCAATACTATGGTATAGGTAAATGGTCAGTTTGTATTGTGAAATTTTTCTCGAGAAGATATTGTTCCAACCTTCCTGCAACCCATACGCACGCTAAAGAATCTTTTACTATCTGAGCATAACGTTGTTGTGTTTCGCTCAGAATTTTAGAACAATACATGATTGGAGCCCACCGACCATAATCTTGCAGCTGTTCTAAGCAACCACCGATGCCGTATGATGAAGAATCTGCCAGAATTCTTGTTTTCCTATTAGTATCATACAACTTCAGAACAGGTACAGAAATGAAAATCTTCTTAAGCCTTGAAAAGCAATCATGATGCTCCTTGGTGAATTTGAAAACTATATTTTCTTCCAGTTGATCTCGTAGAAGTTTGGTCTCTCCTACTAGATTATCCAAAAACTTCGCTAGATGGTTAATAAGTCCAAGGAATTGACGTACTGACGTACATGAGTGACGTTTTCAGGTGGAGGCAATTTGACTATAGCATTCACATTAGAATTATCTACTTTCAGTCCCTGTTGATTGATAAAATGTCCTAATAAACTCATCTCTTGGATTCCAATTCCACATTTTCTCTTGTTCAGAGTATGAGACCATTGGTATTCACCAGTTTTAATACCCTTAATAACCGTTCATTATATCTGTATCGATCATATGTCTAAGCTCGGTCTCAACTTTCTTCATAAGTGAAAATGGCACTCTTCTCGGTGTGGAGATCGAAAATGGTAAACTATCTTCAATCAATTTTATTTTGTGTTGAAAATTCCTCAATTTTCCAATTCCATTGGAAATTTCTGGAAACTTTTGAGATATATCCTCGATTGTTATACCTCCTGAAATAACTGGAGTGATATCTGATACCATTTGTAATATTTTGAATGTTTCTATAGCCGGTTTACCAAGCAGATTATCACAATTTCTTATGACAAACATTTTGAATTTGTCAGTTTTGTTTCCGAATGTAACCGACAATTTTACTTTTCTTATGACAGGGCTCTCAAAATCACCTGGATCTTTCAACTTGGTTCGTATCCGTTTCAATATTGGACTATTTCCTAGTTTTTCAAAATTTTTTTGACTGAATATATCAACATAATTATGTTCCTGTGTCGATCTTAAATTCTATATTCTGTCCGCCAACATTCATTCGAATATTCCATTTCTGAGTATATAGCTGGTTCTCTTTTAATTTCGCAAATTATCTGTCCAACTTCATCAATATCAGCATCCGAAGTACTTTCCGTTTCTGATGTATCTTCAACTTCTTGTACAAATTTCTTATCTCTACGTGCTCTGCACATTTTCTTTTTCTTACATCTAGTATTCGATGCAGGACAGTCTCTCAATTCGTGGCTGGGTTTTTGTCCACACCTGCCACCCTGTGGGTACTTTTTCACTTCACTTTTCTTGTCGTAGTAATGTAGTATTATTTATGACCTCTTTGGATTCTATTTACTGATGCAGAATCCATTTGGCGAAGACTTTTGTTCTCAATTTTCACTATTTCACTCTGCAAAATTTTTAATTTTGCTTCTTGCAATGTCAATTTGCTATCCAATTGAAGTACTTCACCAGCAATATTCCCATAGTTGCAGGTTTCACTTGAATTGACGACTGTAGAGATGAAGTCTTGAGAACTTTTTTCATCATCCTGAATTTGTCTATTGAATTTAGCTCTCTCAAATATCACATTAACTCTTCTCAAGAAATGATCATTGAAAAATGAAACCAGTTCACTGTAGTTCGAGAGCTTGTTACCTTCAGGATCATCTTCATATGCAGTAACAAACTGTCCACTTGTGTTTTCTGGCCGGCACTCATGAGGCCTGTTACATTTCTGTATCTTTCGTAATTCGTGAGCTATTGACTCTATTCGCAGGGTTCGAAGGAAAACCTTTCTGGTGGTGTTACATAATTCGCTGCCGTTGCTGTCACTCCAAATGATTGTATATCATTCAGTCTGCTTTTTAAAGCAGTCATGTTCGCCTTAAAAGTTGCATTCTTTTCTCGTAGTCTGTCCAAGTCCAAACTGTAGTATTTAGATACCTGACACCATGTACTGTGTTGGCTTCTAGAGCAACTCATCAAATAAATACTTTTATTGAACTCTTCACATCATAATTATTTTATTCCCCTATCACACAAGGTGATATATATCTCCATTACAAATTTCTTTACAATGAAAGATAAATTTTGAAATGTATCTTCTAAATGTCTGTTGCAATTGTGGCTTTCATCATCGAATATACGCTCCACAATGCCGATGCTTTAAGCTTTTTTACTTTTCCAAGAAATATGCTAGCAATACGTTTCCTTCTGTACATTTTTTTACGTTTCGTTCTTTGCACCATTTGATAAATTCAGATACCTGTTTTTAATATTGTTCTCCAGATTTTTTTGGTAATAATTGCCCTTCAGCTTCTTGAGCTGCCTTTTCGATTTGTGCCATCGCGATCAACTTTTTTCAATCGGTGTGGCGTGTTTGACTAATATTTATTTATTTATGTTCCACTCAGTTACTTATTGTCATAACACACCAAGATTTTCAGTTGCTGATGTCAATCATGATCTGGATCACCATAGTTACTGAGGTCGTTGATATGGTAACAATCAGCCCCTTCGATGATGTTTTAGAAATAGAGTAACTACATTTTACCAGCATTTATTTTTTTTTTCGTTATTATTTCTTCAACGTCTCACCTATCATGAAGTGCATTGAATTGGGACTAAAGTGTTCTCAAATCCCTTGACAAATTATGGCCCTCCCGTTGCTCGGGTATAAACTTTTTGTCTAGGGATTTGAAATACCACATGTGCTATTATGCACTCAAGGGAATTGAAGTTTTTTTCATCCCTTGGGGCGCACGAAAGGGAATCCCTATATAATGTTTGGAGAACATCGTGCATACCTAGAGGGGATAGGGAGAGGAGGTAGGTATATACAGGGTGTTACATAATTCAATACAAATATTTTAATGACATATTCCTGGGGTCAAAATAAGACTTTTTTTCCTATGAACATGTGTCCTAAAATCTACCCCCTCCATGCTACAGACATCGCAAGATGCGCAAAAAAAATCTTAAATTTTGAATTGTGGCTACAATTATGCATCGAATATTTTGAAAATTCACAGGCACTTGTATTTTTAGACGATCTATTCATTTCTTGATTCAAAAATCGAATCGAAAGGGGTGAATGAGGGTTGCATACAGATTTGATGGCAAACATTTTCTATTTCCACCAAAAAAAATTGAATTCAAACATCATCGTTGAATTGGCCACTAAAAAATCATACATTTCAGTCTCTTGCATTTTTTTGAATTAGCTAACCGTTTTAGAGAAAATCGCTAGTAAATGAAAGGGGTGTATTTTCAAATTATCATACTAAAAAAACTTAGTGAGCTATGATTATGTTTGTCTCTGGTAACTAATGATTAATTAATATCTTTTATGCTAAACTGACATTGTGGTATGTCATAACCGTCATGTCACAATCGATTCACTTTCCTCAACTTACCATTACACGCTCAGAAAACGGTTCAATTACTACAAATGTTTGTAGCTTGGAAGGGGTGGATTTTAGGACACATGTTTATAGGAAAAAAAAAGTCTTATTTTGACCCCAGGAATATGTCATTAAAATATTTGTATTGAATTATGTAACACCCTGCATATATGTTCACATTTTCATTATCAAATTCGTGTTTTTCAGACAAAAATACGTGAGTACCAAAAAAAATGATAAAAAAACATCGCATGATGAATGCAGTTTTACTCTTAAAAATAACTGTTTCAAGTCTAACGATCAATTGGAGTAGGTAGTCCGGCACCCCAGTCCAGCCCCTCCCCTCCACTTTTCTCCAAACCACGTGACTCGGCCGACCAATCACAGGCCGGCCTGACTCGGCTAGCTACTCGCGGCCTAGCGAACGGGTCGTCATCATCGGTTGGACTGCGATAGATCCGTTCTAGAGATAACGGCGCGCATTTTATTCCATTTTTCAACAACGGTTATATACAGGGTGTTTGAGTTGGGTAATAGTTTGGAAAAAAATATAGGATGAACCCAAAAGGCGTTATACCGGTCCGACCTACATATAAAGGCTACCCGCTATAACATGATATATACAGGGCGTTTGAGTTGGATAACAGTCAAAAAAAAATATACTGGACGCCTCACCCACTTTTGCGGGATTAGACAGCTGACGTATTACATAAGACAAAGGATTGATGACACGACGTGATGACCTGCAAGTACCGCTACCTAATAATTTAATATACTGGATGTTTGAGTTAGCAATAGCGATAAGAAATAAGGCGTCTCACAGGTACACTCAGCAAAACATACGTATGATAGAGTATCCGTTTGATATACAGCAATAATAGCAATACAAACTCACATAGGGCACTCATGGCCTGACGTTTGACATTTGACAGATGACCAAATACGCTATCATACATCAATACTAGACAAAGCTCTTTGAGGTTATGTTCCATTTCAGACATTCGGTATAGCAAATTTATTTATTCTTCCTATGGTATGTTTTAACTCGTACAGCAATATATAATAATATAGTGCCACTGAATGATCAAGACCTCTATGTCATGTTGACATCATGTTAATATTGGCAGGGATAATCAACACTTAGGAATATTATACATATGGTGCCCCACTGAAAAAAGGTATTTCTTTTCGAGCCACCCTGTATAACATTGGCATTTTCAGTTCGGAGAAGATTAGAAGGAGCATAATAATCATGTTCGTCTCCCTATTGATCAGTACCAATCAAGATGTTGAAGAGTGAGCAAGTGCTGCTGCTGTTGCTTTCAATCATCGCGCCAGTTCCCGCTACTGGCAATGATACGATAGAATATGCAGGTGCCTTTTTGAAGCGTTTCGGCTACATAAATACAACGGATAATGCTGTCACCGATATAGAATCAGCATTAATGACATTTCAAGAGACATACAATCTCCCTGTGAGTGGATCGCTGAATAACGAAACTCTACGACTGCTGAATAGTCCGCGTTGTTCTGTAGGAGAAAATAATTTCATGATACATTCGAAATGGAACAAAACCAAGTTACACTGGTATTTTCCTCAAGCTAAAAAGGTGCATCGTGATACAGCCAAGATGGCATTCGATAGGTGGGAGGAAATATCGAATTTGAAGTTTGAAAATGTGCGAAACCCTAGCAGACAGAAACCTGATATTACCATAACTGTTATTCGAAAAAATCACAATTTCCGAGCAGACTGCCAAGGCACTTCCAAGTGTCCACATAATTTCGACGGCCCTGGAAAAGTTTTAGCTCATGCATATTTCCCAAATGAAAACAACAAATGTGTCGAGATTCATCTCGATGCAGAAGAAAAATGGTATCTTGGAAATAGTACTTCTCCTGACGGCCAAACTAATTTATTGATGGTCCTGATTCACGAAATTGGCCATGCTCTTGGGCTGGGCCACAGTGGCGTCAATACAGCTATTATGTATCCTTGGTATCAAGCAAGTCCAGCATCATTCGATATAGATGATAAGAGGGCGATAGAATATTTGTATGGGCAGAAAACTGAAAACTATCAACCAACAACAACCTCAACAACACAGACAACCGAATCCCAAAAACCGATATCCCAGCACACCTCTACCACAGCTTCATCAGTGTCGTCAAATGAACCCCATAACGTAGACGTTACTAGCACAACCTCAAAGCCTCAGATAACTCCAACAAGATTATGCGACATTCAAGTGCCAGACTTTATGTTTCTAGCCACAGCACCCCAGTTTCAAAATTATCGCATGTACGTGGGATACAATAGATTTTTGTGGAAGTTCGATTTGAACGATATGCGAATTCCATCACAGCCAGAGCTGCTTGATGATTATCTTCCTGAAGATTTAAAGTCTTCTCGAGTTTCACATGTTTTCCAAAATTCTGTGGGTAATCTAGTGACATTTATAAATGATAGCATGTATTATGCAGCATCTTTTCCGAATTTTCAAATCCACCAAAACTTTCGTTTTCCTTTGCCTTCTAAAGCAAAAATTAATGCTGTCTTCCAGACAAACAGTGGACAGGCTTATTTGTTATATAACAACGATTCTTACATTACATTTGATGACAATGGAGACATGAGCAACCGTGGGCCACTTAGTCACATCTTCCCAGGAATTCCAGCAGGCATAATATCAGCTTTTCGTTATATCGATGGAAATATATATTTTTTCGATAGAAATACATACTACAAATATAGTGAATATAATAGACGGGTAGTGAAAGCCGAACCGTTCAGTTGGAGCGTCTTTGGAATATCCTGCCCCAATGATGGATTACTTCATCAATTGAAAACAATGTTAACAAGAATTATATCACTTTACGAATAAACGATTAAATACCATTTTGTTTTATTTCAATTGTCACATGTATGCTGTCTCAGTCACGAGTGTTCAGTATGATGTTCAGGCATGTGTGTTGAAAAATGCATCAATTTTCGAGATATATAATATTAGCATGGAAATGCCGACCTCAACTAAATTGTTTCAAATAAATAGTCGATGTTCATTAAAATGTATGTAGACGTTTGGAGGAGTGACTCTCACGATTTTATTGCACTAAATAAAATACCTACTTTGTTTTTTCAAAAACCCACCCTTCACACTTCATCAAGCTGTCTCCTCCTCCTCCTTGTACTTTCACAGGTAGCAGCACACTTCAGTGAGACTCGTAGGCTTCTCGTACAGACAGCAACACACCTCATTGCCCTTCTATATGTCTTTTATTCCCCTTCTTGTTATTTCAATGGTGTCGTGGCCCTCTTCTGTTGTTGCGCAGTGGTGGTTGGAAGTAACTGAAAGTGGTGAAACTGAAACATAATGTGAGTTGCAAGTGTTGTACAAATTCTCGCGAATCAAATAGGCCATCATTTTGAAAGAGGTGTGCGCATGCGTCACAAAAAAAAAAACGTCACTCTATATGAGTGACGGGGTTAAGTGGTAGTATGACAGGCGTCAATGGCTGTGTGAATGGCAGTGTGGCGGTGCGAATGGCAGTGTGGCGGTGTGAATGGCGGTGTGAATAGCGTAGTGGCGGTGTGAATGGCGGTGTGACGGTGGGAATGGCGGTGGGACTGTGTGAATGGTGGTGTGAATGGTAGTGTGGAGGTGTGCATGGCTGTGTGAATGGCGGTGTGAATGATGTGACGGTATGGTTAGTGTCGGGTTTATAAAGATGTCAGTTGTTGTCCTGACTTCATACTGTTAACATCATAGTAGGAAGAAAAATATATTACGTCTTGAGATGTTTGCTTGTCAGCAATGCAACAAGAAATTCAAGTGGGCCTATGGATTGAAGCGGCATATGGATAGTCATGACGAAAAAGTTTTCAATTGTCATTATTGTGTGGACAAATTCACAAGATTGGATAGCATGAAAAAACATTTGGCGAGAAAGCACAAAGGGAACGACCTGGTTAATCCCCAAAACGAATCGATCACCACTGATCAACGAAATGAGTCGAACTCCATTGATAGTGATCACCAATTATTGTCCCAAAGCCAGTCGAATTCTGAGATTGGTCAGCAGTTGAGTCAAAATGATGCTATCACGGATGATCCTTGTGAGAATGAAATCGAAGATAGACATAAAAAAATTGTGGACTTAGCTGAAATTGTGAGAAATAAATATTTGGCGCTTGAACAACTGGCTGACGTTAAAGTACCTATGAAGCGTTCAAATTCAACATGTCTGAAGATGAACAAGCCGAGTAAGGAATCGCGTCCTGTCAAGTATTCATCTCACATTCAGAATGGCCATAAAAGTACTCGGTATTCACCAAGAGATGACAGCAGCTTCGACATTCTGAGGAAAGGTGGAATAATAAGAGGAGGAAGCTCCAGGAAAGCAGATGAAATAAAATTAGAGCATAGATTGTGTAGAGGTCTTTTGGTATTTTAGTTGAAATAAATAGTATTTCTTTGAATCTCGTTTAATTTTTATTAATACTGAACTGAAACATGAAATGGGTACTCAGCAAAGTGTCTGAGGCCTGATAGCATCTAGCAATTGTTGACATCTAATAACAAAATTGATGTCACGATGACAATATTGGTGATCATTATCCTAATAAAAGAAAATTCCCCTCTGGGTCATTAAATTGACACCTATATTCTCAACATATAGAGCAAAACCATGCGCATACTTACTTGAGCAATGATTTTCAACGACGTTTGCTTGTCTTCTGTTTTACGATCAATTGTGCATAAATCTGACATGGTTGGCTACTGCTGGCTTACTGTTCTCTCATCATCATCATGCATCCGATACTTTCAACAGCTGGTCCTCCATTTCACCAATGAGATGTAATCTGAAACTGCAGTAGAGCATGAGACGCAAGGTCTCAGTATGTGTACAAATAAAGTTCATTATAATATGAAAATATTTCAAGGTTTAGATGGAAAAATCCGCCACTGGGGTTGGGACCCAGTCTTGGACAGCTCTTTTCATCCTCCACTAAAACCCCCACTGCTTCAATCTCGGATGAATGAAGAGCAAACCCATCGTTAATCCTTTTGAAAATATTTCCACAATAATGATATTATTCAGATCATATATGTATGTATAAATGGAAAACTAGTTGGTTTTGCGAAAATGCAACAACAACAAAAAAAAGTAGAGGATTGAGCCTCAAATGCCAAAATGGGATATTTTCAGGCAGATTTCAATAGCAGAGCTCAAAGGTGTTGGATGAATCAACAATTAGAGTTGTTATTTTTCTAGTTGTGAAAAAATGTCGCTGTTTGCCGATTTGGTTAAGCATATCGCATCCATTTTGGGGCTTCTAACTCCGAATTATAATGAGAAAGTTGCACAGGAAGGAATACGAGAATGCGGAAAAGGAATAAAGCGGCTCAACAGGGCTTTGAAGAATTCAGCAAATTTCGGTGAAAATCAACATCTGGAGGCTTGCCTACGAAATTTGAAAACTCTTCGGAACCAGATGAAAGCACTTCAAAAGAAGGGGGCTGGAATTACGACGAGAAAGGAAACTGCTTGGTACAGAGTTCGTTGGGAAGACTTCCAATCTGCTTTTAATAGTAGGATTCGGACTGGAGTAATCTCAAACATGAAGCATAAGGATCCTGCTGCTTTCTTGACCGATTGCAGAGCTCTATTCAGAATACATGTCAAGGATTATACTGGGTAATCAGCAAATTTGGGGAAGGGCTTAGATGGGTGTTTTTCCATCAGGTATGAGAATAGAATCAACAAAAATTAGTGTTCCCAAATGCAAAAGGCCTGGGGCACCAAAATACCAATCTTGAGTGTAAGTGGTTTAATCAAGTGAAAATAATTTGTGTTGCATTGTAAGACGTATTTGTGACAGTTCTTTCATTCCAAATGTAACCTTCTGATTTTTATGTGAATTGATCTGAACACACATCAGGTATTTATAAATTTTAGTTGATGTAAATATACATTGTCATTAAATTAGTATTTTTCTCAAAGGCGTTGAAACATGGTTTAGTGCTGAAACAAATACATCTGGAGAGTGGTCTGGTCGCACAATAATAGAAATATAACCATCACATGTTTCTCCCGAGCCGTCACAAAAACGGAAATGGAACAGAGCGTTCCAGTCGGATCGACGCCCAACTAGGAAGTAAGTTACGCTGAAAAAAGCAGAGTCCTAAGAACTCGAAACCAGTCTGTAGGTGTCTGGAGCGTGGCCTGGCTAGGTCAAAATCAATAGGCATTCAGGAAAGAAACACTTGTATCGGTATTCGTTTATACGAGTCGATACACAGATTTCAGGAGAATGTAATCTACTGTTGGGGCATTAGCCAGGAAAGTAGTTGTTTTTTCTCCCGAAATCTACCATTGTTGTTCATTTATGAACACTGTGTGGAAACGACCCCAACTTTTGATTTTTTTTTTGTAACATAAGATCGTTCCAGAAGATAAAGAAGATGTCAAAATTGAAAAATAAATGAAAATAGTATCATTAATTATTATTATTTATGAATAAAAACATAGTACACATACCTGTTACGATGTTACTTGGACTTTATCAACTTCAAGCCACTGAACCGCTCTTGTTTGAACCACCTGGTCGTACCATTTGTTTAACCCCAAAACTCTTGATGATGTTGATCTCAGTAGTACTCCACAGCATAAACTATAAAGTCGAAAGGGAAAAGTTACCTGTTGAGGATGTCATAAAGCAAGCTGTACAATGAAAACTCAAATCGTCAAAGACACGAGCATAATGTGCGTATTCAATAATCTCAAATGTCTATTTATAGATTTCCCTCATTTTGAGGATATAGAAACTTTGGAAATCATCGAGAAATATGTATCTAACCTGTACGGAAACGAACTGATTTTGAAAACAATAAAAAAAAGATTGAAACGTATATATATACCTTTACTCCTCACAACAACTATCAACATAGGCTGTGGGGAGGTGTGGCACAATATTGTACTGAATACGTCCACTAGTGAATGAATAATCATCGTCCACAGTCTCAAAGATGTCTTCACACACGAAAAAATTATGTCTCCAGCAAAGCACACCGTCACGGTGAAATTGAAGCTGTAACACATCACCTTCGTCATAATTGTCACCTAGGGTAACTTCATACCGGAATAACTGATTATTTATTTCGAAACTAATCAAAATATAAGAATTTATCTGTTCAACAGCGTCTAATTTAAAGTTAATAAAGACAAAATTTTCTGTGAGTATATTAAATTTTACTAAGCACTCGCATTCACTCATTTTGCAAAAGTTTTCACAACAAAATATGAATGAAAACTGGGAGAGATTGAAAAACGTTTTTCTCATACAATAAGCGAACGGAAATCACAAAACATGATTACTGAAAGGAAAGGCTAATGAGATGTTTTTTCCACGCAGAAAGAAAGGAAACGATATCGGTTTCGCTAAAAGTGCTTTTCCAGTTTTATCTGGGTTTTTTCGTATTTTTCACATAATATATCGTTCCTTATACAAAACAATCATGTTTACATGGTATATACGCTCAGTTACCACAAAATGACCTTGACACGTGTCGAAGCACTGCGTAGTTTGCATTACCTTTTTCTCCAAAATAATGGACTCGTCCAAACGTGATTAGAGCTGCTCATCCTACCCCCTCCACTCCTATTCACCGATAATGAACTCATCCTAGGTGTGGCGAATAACCTAATAGCAATGATGATCCAACTTCATTTCCTGCTCAGTCTTCGTGGTGATCGGTTGCTCTCTCACTCTCTCTCTGTGTAAGAAATAATCTGATTATCTATTTTGCTTATTTTTCAGTTTCGCAGTTTGCATACAGCTCGCTTCTTTGTTGATATTGATTTTTGAGAATTTTTGACTTTTTCGAAATTTTGAATTTGTCGATAATTTTGAGTTTTTTTTAATTGCTTATTCTAGAAAATTTCAATCGTTACATCTCACCGACATTACCTTCAGTTTTCTCTATATATAGTTGTGCTTGCTTCGATTTTTATCATTCGACGATAGTGTGATTTATTTGAGTGTTATATTCATAATGGAGAAATTTTTGATTGTTAAAGACGTGGTCAAGAAAAATTATCGCTTCGGCGTACAGGCTCGTACTTTAGAGTTCAATATAAAACCTATTCCTCAAGGCAAGGAACCAGTGGCCTATATCAAGGATGCAGTCACCGACATTGTCTTGAAAGGCACTGAGGGCCTGCATCCAACCGATAAGGTAGGTTTCTCGTTTTGTTCTAAAGATTTCGCGAGGGGACCAGGGTGGATAGCTTTCAAAACTGCTTCAGAGGTATCGGTGGATGATATTTTCGAAAAAATATCATCCATTTACCAATCGAACTCTTGTGGCCTGAACACTGAGACCTTTTGTCTCAGCGTAACCTCTTGTAGGTTACCTGCTGGCAAGGGAAGAGGGCGTTGCTACAACTCTTTTGACGAGGAATGTAGCAAACGTCAGGGGATTATAGCTATAAAGAATAAAGACAATTTATGTCTT
This sequence comes from Phaedon cochleariae, assembly GCA_918026855.4. Classification (NCBI taxonomy): domain Eukaryota; kingdom Metazoa; phylum Arthropoda; class Insecta; order Coleoptera; family Chrysomelidae; genus Phaedon; species Phaedon cochleariae. The sequence continues at coordinate 31,423,712 of OU896714.1, read as the reverse complement.
CCTCGGGCTCTTGTTGTAGCTCAGGCATACGCAGACAAAGACCCCAAATGTACTGATGTACGTAGAAATATTAGAAAGTTGCAGAGCCAACGTGCTCTACAATTAGTGACTGATGCTGGTGTTACAATACCAACAGAAGGATGCGGAATACCTGAGCTACAACAATTCCAGCAGCATCTTCCATCCTATAAAATAACAGTATATGGATATGGGAACAAGGGCCGTAACATCATTTTCAAGGGTGGGAATGAGGGTCTCTCACTGAATTTACTCCATCATGAGGGCCACTATAACGTCATAACCTCACTTACATCCGCCTTTTGTTGTGTGTTTTATTGTGAGGAATGTCACGTGCCCTATGATCATCGAGATGAACATCGTTGTGGTGGTACTTGTTTCTCGTGCCAAGGATCGCCACCATGTCCTAAAAACAGTGTAAAAGTTCCCTGCGAGTCTTGTAAAAGATCTTTCCGTGGACAAGGTTGTTTTGATAACCATATTCAGAACGGTGTTTGTAGTAAGATTAGACGTTGTGAGTTATGTTTCAAAATTGTCCCTACCAATAGAACTCACACCTGCGGAGAGATCTTTTGCAAGATTTGCAACAAACACCAACCTTCTGAACATTTATGCTATATTCAGCCCGACACGAAAGTACCCAAGACTGATGATCTCTTGTTTGTCTTTTATGATCTGGAGACTCGTCAGGAGAGGGTACAAGCCGACGGATCTCTTCTTCATGAGCCCAATCTGTGTGTCTTTCGTCAATGTTGTGACATATGCATCGATACCACACAGCAAATTTGTTCGAAATGCGGGGTTCGTTTGCAAATTCTCAAGTGTAACGACCCCATATCTCCATTTGTTGATCATGTGTTGACAATAAGGAAGAAATTCAAAAATGTCATCGTCATTGCGCACAACGGCGGAAAATTCGACCACGCGTTCATTTTGAATTATATCTTAACCAAAACGGGCCTAAAACCCGATCTCATTATGAGAGGTAGCGGGTTAATTTCCATGACTGTTGGAAATGTCAAGTTTTTGGACTCTCTCAATTACTTCCCAATGGCCCTGGCAAAACTGCCTAAATCTTTCGGATTCTCTGAATTGAAGAAGGGATATTTCCCTCACCTTTTCAATCGTATAGAGAATCAGAATTACAAGGGCCCTATCCCAGCTCTACAGTTCTACACCCCTGACAATCTCACTTCAGATGCTCGCGCATCTCTCATAAAATGGCATGCTGAAAGAGTCGATGAAAACTATGTTTTCGATTTCTCTCGAGAAATCATAGACTATTGCATTTCTGATGTAGATATTCTGACCAAGGCCTGTTTGAAATTTCGACAGCTCATGTTGTCTGAAACTAATGTATGTCCGTTCACTGAAGCAGTAACGATCGCTTCGACATGCAATAAGGTTTTCCGTAGAAATTTTCTCAAACCAAACACCATAGGCATCATTCCCAAGGGTGGTTACAGACATCGTGATAATCAATCTGTGATAGCCACCCAGTGGTTACTTTGGGAGGAGAAACTACGGGATATAAAAATCCAACAGGCCTGCCGATCTTCAGAGGCCCATATCGGCAATCTCAAAGTTGATGGCTATTCGGCGGAAACAAAACAAGTTTTCGAATTTCAAGGCTGTTTCTATCACGGTTGTCCCCGCTGCTTCACTGATCAGAGAGATATTCCTCTCAAAAACTGTCCTTCCGAAAGTATGAGCAATCGCTATGACACGACCATTGCAAAAATCAATAAAATCAAATCCTTAGGGTATGAGGTTATTGAAAAATGGGAGTGTGATTTTCGCAGGGAACTTTCCAGCGGTGACGAACTTTGCAACTTTGTCACCAATCATCCCCTGCTTAAAAATCTACCCCTCGATCCTCGAGATGCTTTCTATGGTGGCCGAACGGGAAACATTGTCGAATATTACAAGGCCGGGGATGGTGAACAAATTAAATACGTTGACGTTTGTTCGCTCTACCCATGGGTGTGTAAATATGGCAAATTTCCTGTGGGTCATCCGAAAGTACTCGTTGGTGAGGAGGCTTCTACTGTGTCACTTTCCTCTATCTCTGGACTCGTTAAATGTGCGATTCTCCCACCTCAAGATCTTTTTCATCCTGTTTTACCACAGAAAATGAACAGCAAGTTGATGTTTGTTCTTTGTCGTGTATGTGGTGAAAACTATTATACTAGTAGTTGTCATCACACTGATGAAGAACGAACATTGACAGGAACATGGACTGTTGAAGAGATATTAAAAGCCCTTGAGGTGGGCTATCGGATTATCGAGATCAAAGAGATTTGGTCCTACGACACTGTACAATTTGGTGAGGACGTTTCTGGTCTATTCACAGACATGATGAATAAATTCATCAAGGTGAAACAGGAGTCATCAGATTGGCCAAAGCATTGTAAGACCAAAGAGGAAAAAGAGAGGTATATTGATGAGTTTTTACAGCGGGAGGATGTTTTGCTGGAATTTTCTAAAATCACCGATAATCCCGGCTTGAGAGCACTGGCCAAGCTTATGCTAAATTCCTTCTGGGGTAAGTTTGGTCAGCGTGAAAACCAACCGAAAACTTCAATCATCAATCAGCCCTCGGAATTCTTTTCTATGATGACGGATCCTTCGCTTATTGTCAATACAGTACTCCCGATAAACGAGGATACCCTCATTGTTAATTGGGAGTATAAGGAGGAGAGCTATGACACTCTTTCCACAGTCAATGTTGTAATTGCTGCATATGTAACAGCCTTAGCTCGGTTTGAAACTTTACAGCTATTTACAGCAGCTTTGGGGAAAGGGTGTTATACTATGACACGGACTCTGTTATCTATGTTTCCAGACAAGGGGAATTTGACATTCCTACTGGTCAATTTATTGGTGATATGACTGACGAAATGGAATGTTACGGTCCTGGTTCCCATATTACAGAGTTTGTATCTGGTGGCCCGAAAAATTATGCTTACAAGCTATGGTCAACCAAGGAACAAGAGTTCAAAGTTGTTTGTAAAGTTAAAGGCCTCTCCCTTAACTATGCTGCTTCACAGCTTGTGAATTTTGAATCAATTAAAGATATGATTCTGAACCCTGGTCCCCCTGTCGAAATTTTGAGCAAACAGTTCCGTCGAACCAAGGAACATGAGGTCATCACAGTTGATGTAACCAAAAAGTACAAGCCTGTAAGTTTGAAGCGGAAATTTCTCGAAGATCACACTTCTGTACCTTACGGTTTCAAAAAGCGGAAATCATTATAATATTTCAAATCACAGCATCGTCATTCTTTCTTATTTATCAGACAGTGGTAAACAAATTGCGATTGAAGTTTTTTATCAGCGTTCTGTGTAAAATTCGATTAATAAAAATATCCGGCACAAAACTCGAGAGAGAGAGAGAAAGTATAAGAATTCGTTATCACGACCGGATCTATGCAATGAATTTTTTGATCAAATCAGCCGTTTTCACGGCTACTTTAAAAATTTGAGGTGAATAGTTCAATGAACGAAGAAAAAAAAAAAGCCCTAACCATGTAGCGAACTAATGAAGTGTTTTTATTAAGTTAAGAATTGATCTTCGTGCAGCTACAAATAGAACAAACAAAAACTGCTCTGATTTTATATTTCAACAGTCACCTGTTCTACTGAAAAAAAAAACAATGGGCATTATCTGGCAAATTAATGAAGTATTTCTATTGATTTAGAAATCGATCTTCGTGCAGCTAGATATAGAACAAACAAAAACTGCTCTGATTTCATATATCAACAGTCATCTGTTCTATAATGAATTATTCACCTCCAATCTTTAGAGTGTATGTGGTTTTGTATAGGCCTAAAGGGGAATGCTTTTATCCACATTCAGAACAAAGAAAAAAGCAAAACGCGCCAAAAGGCTTTTACCCCGAGGGTGGTGTGGAAACAAAGCTATTCATACTATGTTTCAGGACTTATACGAACTGGTTAATATCAATGTATGACTTTAGTATTTCGGCAGCTCTCCAACAGTACAGACGTAATCAGCAATGCCAAACTGTGCCTGGGGGTAGACCATGCAATTGCAGTGACTGCATACCTAGTTTCTGCTCTTTTTTGTCGCAAAGAGGGGGTTCGTCATGTGATCGAAGACTACACCACTGATAGAAAAGGGATAGGCGCCTACATTTTCACAGCATGGTGTGAAGATTGTTTCAAGAATAAAATGATATAGATTGTGATTATCTCATTTGTCAATAAAATATTTGATAGGTATCCGCATCTTTTATTGACCCCATTACACCCATTACTCTAATAAAATATGTAGGCAGTACAGATCAAAATCAAGACATAAAATAGAAAGTTCCAAAATAAATGCATCTTTGAGAAAATCTTCACATTATGTATAGTTTATAGAACTTTTTTCTATGGACTCTCTATATATTTGCCAAACCCCAGACAACTGATAACATCCAGTATACTAATTTAAAAACGAAAAACATTTTCAAACCTAGATAACCAAAAGCACCCTGTATATACCATCAACTACATGGACATTTCGAATGAAAAATAAAATCCCAACTTATTTTATTAGCTGAAATCTAGCATAATATGAAAGACCTGATGTTTTACGAAACACCCTGTATTCAAATAAAATTCAATTTCTGTTATTAGCTGAGAATCAGGCAAAATATTAAACTGAAAAATCTCAATGTTGCACGAAACACCCTGTATTTAAATAAAATTCTATTTCAGAGTTATACTTTTTCGTAAGCTAAATTATACCGAAATATAAAACTGAAAATCCAAATGTTTTACGAAACACCATGTATTTGAATAAAATCCTAATTCAGATTTTTATACTTTTTTCGTTAGCTGAAATCTAGAAAAATATAAAAATCCTAATATTTTATGACACACCCTGTATTTGAATAAAATTCAATTTCCGTTGTTAGCTGAAAATCTAGCAAAAATTGAACTGAAAAAATCTCAATGTTTCACGAAACCCTGTATTTGAATAGAATTCTATTTCAGATTTATACTTGCTTCGTCAGCTGAAATCTAACAAGATATAAAAAATCCTATAATGCTCTACGGAATACCTTGTATTCGAATAAAATTCAATTTCTGTTATTAGCGGAATTTTAGAAAATATAAAAAATAAATTCCAAATGTTTCACGAAAACGCCCTGTACATCAAGTTATTATTATACACAGTTTTCAAAATGTTTCGCTTATTATTGTTGATGTAAACTGTTCTCTTGTTGTCCCCAAAATTCAAGGTAAGTATTTTAAAAAAAAGTGCCCAACTCAGTTCAAGTTGATAAATTTTCTCCGACATGTACCTAAGCACAATAATTTTTAAGAATCAAATGTAATCGGTGCTAAGAAACAATGGGTTTAAATAACTATAGTTTTTCGTGTCTATTCAAATAATACCGAACTATCCAAGACTGACGCCTTTTTCGGTTGATAAGCAGAAAACTAAGCAACTTACCAATTTCATTGAGAAACAGCTATATCCAGAAATGAACGAGTAGCATCCATCTATACAGTGAGGGTTGCTCCATTATCTAGTTTCCCATACACACACAAACACACAAACGGCACAAATTTTGGCAAAACACACTAGAACATATGTCCAACCCAACTAAAGAATGAAATAATACTCTTATGATAGAAAGAAATATTGTTATTCGAACTTTAATCACACAGGAAATCGCGCCGAGAAACAGGAAATCGTAATCTCGGGCTGTTTCAGTCACCTATAATGAATTATTAAATATTCGAATACTTTTCCTTCTAATCTTCTCCGAACTGTAAATGCCAATGTTATACAGGGTGGCTCGAAAAGAAATACCTTTTTTCAGTGGGGCACCATATGTATAATATTCCTAAGTGTTGATTATCCCTGCCAATATTAACATGATGTCAACATGACATAGAGGTCTTGATCATTCAGTGGCACTATATTATTATATATTGCTGTACGAGTTAAAACATACCATAGGAAGAATAAATAAATTTGCTATACCGAATGTCTGAAATGGAACATAACCTCAAAGAGCTTTGTCTAGTATTGATGTATGATAGCGTTTTTGGTCATCTGTCAAATGTCAAACGTCAGGCCATGAGTGCCCTATGTGAGTTTGTATTGCTATTATTGCTGTATATCAAACGGATACTCTATCATACGTATGTTTTGCTGAGTGTACCTGTGAGACGCCTTATTTCTTATCGCTATTGCTAACTCAAACATCCAGTATATTAAATTATTAGGTAGCGGTACTTGCAGGTCATCACGTCGTGTCATCAATCCTTTGTCTTATGTAATACGTCAGCTGTCTAATCCCGCAAAAGTGGGTGAGGCGTCCAGTATATTTTTTTTGACTGTTATCCAACTCAAACGCCCTGTATATATCATGTTATAGCGGGTAGCCTTTATATGTAGGTCGGACCGGTATAACGCCTTTTGGGTTCATCCTATATTTTTTTCCAAACTATTACCCAACTCAAACACCCTGTATATAACCGTTGTTGAAAAATGGAATAAAATGCGCGCCGTTATCTCTAGAACGGATCTATCGCTTTGCTCTACCTCTACAGATCCGTTGCAAAGATAAGCGTGCGCCAGCGATGGATATTATTTTCGACTCGAAGTTTCTTATCTCTGGAATGCATCTCTCGCTTCACTGTACCTCGATAGATCCGTTGCAAAGATAAGCGCGCACCAGCGATGGATATTATTTTCGACTCGAAGTTTCTTATCTCTGGAATGCATCTCTCGCTTCACTCTACCTCGATGGATCCGTTGCAAAGATAAGCGCGCCAGCAATGGATATCCCCTTTGAATAGCATTAAAATAATTGAAATATCACGGAGGTCGGAATACCACAGTGCGTATATACGCTGCCTCATAATGCAAAGGTCCCTGGTTCAATTTCCCCCCAGCGGTGACAGCTTTTTTTTAATTTATTTATTCACGATGGCGACGTGACGACGTATGAATAATTTGAATTTCGCGCTGGTGTTTAGTGGGCGTGGCCTCCAACCAAATGCTGGTCTCTGATTGGCTAGCCGAGTCACGTGGTTTGGAGAAAAGTGGAGTGGAGGGGCTGGACTGGAGACCGGGACTACCTACTAATTGGTTATAGAATCCAACAACAGGAAATTGAAAACACTCACTGGCTAATTTTTTAGGTAATAGAAATTATCCGAGAGCAATATTGGTGATTATAACAAACGGCATGTCTATCAAAATAAAATACAATTTCCACAATTTTCTTTCGATCAATCTCACGATAAGTTCATGTTCTGCGGGCCCTGTATGAGTAGGTGTGAAGTTTACCTTCACCACAATTTTTGCCAATATATTTAATTCTAATGGGTTGCTGTAGGTGGGTATTTGTGTTTTATTCTGGTTTTTGCTTTGAAACTTCGTTTTTCCATAATAAAATTGAATGGGATGCGAAGAAGGGCTCAGTATTGACGACTGGCATCCTTTTTCTACCGGAATCCCTTCAAAAAAACAGCAAAATCGGGTCAATAATGATCTAAAACCAAAATTGAAATACGCGGTCGCCTTATAGCGCCTGTCGTTTCGAGCCGCTGGTTAGGCCTCACTAAGGTGACGTCACCACGGAAGCATGCAGGCCTTATAATCTCGATAGTACAACCTGTTGGCGTCCTTCCGATCACCACACGGTTATTAGAATGTGAAGAATTATTATTTTCATCGGCTAGAGAATGAGAATTCCCAATGTATTTTCCTTTTCCATTTTTTTCATGTTCATAATACACACACTGGCACAATTAGGGGAACGGGCAAAATTTACACAAAGTTTGACATCAATTTTCTTTCGAACCGATTGCTCGATTCAATTTTTTTTTTTCACGAAATGTAGCTTCATTTTTCACGAATACATCTGAGAAATAATTACCTTCAAAAGATGAGTCTTTCCATCATATACAGGGGTGGAAAGAAAGTACGGATTTTTCGGTATTTTTTTAGACATCCTGTGGACTGAACCACTGATAATTGAAACGATTTATCAACACCAAATTGGAGCCCAATCTATTCCGAATATTTTCGTTTTTTATTCATCTTGATATCTCAATTATTCAAGAAAATACAGAGTTTCAAAGGAAAGGTGGATATTGGTATCAATTTTACACCTCAAAACTCAAATTGGATCTGAAAATGTGTCGTTTCTTGACTAACCTAACCTAACCATGACTAAACCTCTGCCATAGGAGACAGAATCAGTTAAATCAAATTGTTCATTTCGTTCACCTCGGCGATATAGTCTTTCCCTGCCATCTATTGAATTGGTGCAGATGCGGCTCTCATAATATGTTAAAAGAACATTGGCCCACTGGTCATTTTCTATTAATGCTACAGCCCTCGACACATCAGTAGGAGTCAAATCTCTCACGTTGAATTTTCATTAATCAAATTTATGAATTGTGAATCGCTCGACTTCGACAATAATTAATGACATTAACAAAAGAGCCAACATTGATTAACAAAAATAGCATTTCTCCAAAAGAACATTGGAGTAACTTTTATCACCCCTGCATATTCATGAGAGTATTCGTATATGTGTCTTTAAACAGTAAACCGATAGGTAAAACTGTGAACAATTCTCATCTGGGAGTAAAAATCCTCACAGAAACAAGTTGAAAAACGACACGTTCTCCCCAGTTCGAGTTTCGAGGTGGTAAAATTAATACCAATATCCACCTCTTCTTTGAAACTCTATATTTTCTTGGATAATAAATATAACATAGAAATCATTTACTCACCAAAAAGCGTGCTTCTCCATGGGGGTGGAACTCGAGGGACGCGGTGTGTCGAAAAACTAAACTTACTTCAAGAATGAAACGCGTGATCGCACTACCCGCGATCTCTAATCGTAATGCCGGCTTTTTCATCAAACTCGATATTCCTTGTTTCGAAAAATACTCCGTCAGCGATAATTCACCCGATCATAAGTGCCAGCGACCTGGTAAAAAGATTGCAAATCAAAATAATTGTGATTGGAATTGGATTCCTGATTTCCTGGCAACTACGATCGACTGTCTTCCGGAAATGTGAGATTAGCTATGAAAAATATATTTACTGAGAAAAGACTAAAAATAGGAATTTAAAAAACCTGAATAAAATACGAATGATCATTATATCTTGACAATATCAAGATGAATAAAAAACGAAAATATTCGGGATAGATTGGGCTATAATTTGGTGTTGGAAAATCGGTTCAATTATCAGTGGTTCACTCCACAGGATGTCTTAAAGAATACCGAAGAATCCGTACTTTCTTTACACCCCTGTATATGATATAAAGACGAATCGTTTGGAGGTGGTTATGTATTCGTGAAGAATAGAGCTAAAATTCGTGAAAAACAAATTTGAATCGAGTGATCGGTTCGAGAGAAAATTGATGTCAAACTTAGTGTAAATTTTACCCGTTCCCCAAATTGTGCCAGTGTGAGTATACAGGGTGTCCGGAGATAAAACCGACAAGACTTGTGGGGTTATAGGGACTGTCAATATGATTGCAAAATGACATAAACCAATGTCCAAAACCGCTTCATTATTGACATACAGAGTGATTTGTGGATTTTGACAAAATATTCAATCCGCCATATCAAATACAGGGATTATCCGATTAGATTCAAATTTGGTTAACGAATTACACTGAATAGCATCAACAAGTAGCCCTTTGATCGAAATCAATATCAGGACCGGATTGATATTTTTCTCCTATGTTGAGTTATTGTGAGAATAACTCACCCTGTATAATAATAACAAAAAATTTCAACTCAGATTCGACATCTACGGTAAAAATTGTATGGGAATTTGTTGAAAAATCTCTTGGCACTATCTAAGTTATTCCGTAATAAATTATTATTTTAATTTTTTTCTTTGAAAATTCAATTATTGTCGGATAAAGTACTATCAAAATTGGTAATATAATAAATATTAACGAAACCATGACATGAATATCGTTATTGTCTTCAATCAGTCCGTAAATCGTAGTAAAATAAAATACTCTCATTACCCGAAAAAACTGAAAAATAAATTCGTATCAGGACTGGAATGCGGTTTTCTATGATTATATTCCTGTAAGAATAGATGATCTAGTATAACAATGATCTGATCGCAGATTCGGAATGCACTGAGAAAAGTTTGAAAAAAATGATCGGATTGAACTTTCAAATAATAAATCCGTATCAGTACCTTATAATGTTTGTACATAAAGAATACTAGGCTTGTGTCAAATTCAGAATTTCATTATGGAAAACCATTGTTCAGCTGTCATCAGCGTTTGTTTTATTGGTGTTCATTCATTATTCCAGTGTTTTTAGGATCAAACTTCTGAGAGTGTGCTTACGTTTCATTTCACTTATGAGGAATACGCAGATATTCTATTTGTGTTTGGGCTTTAACTGGTGATGTTTACCTAAATTTCCTGGTCAATACTTGACCGGATCTATTGCAAGGTGTAAATACCTGAGGTATATGGTTTCAGCATGATGGTGCTAGACCTCACTTTTCAGTTCCAGTTAGAAACCATCTCGATGCCAATTCCCCAATAGATTGATTGGCCGTGGAGGTTCAGTAAATTGGCCATCGCTATCTCCTGATCTACCTAACTCAGCTAGATTATTTTTTATGGGGTCATTTAGAGTGAGAAGTTCATAATGAAGAAATTTTTTATGGAAAATAACTGTTGCATGTGTTAGTGTTAGGAATAACCCTCAAATAATTCGCAAGTCAGTGAATCATCTAATAGCACGCTCTCAAAAATGTATTGATGTTGGATGGCTCTACTTTGAAAATGTTTTGTAATACTGGGTAGTGGAAGTTTTTCACGAATTCGTTACTTTTGTTATGTTTATTACAAACAGTTATTCGTTGTGTAGTATTCTCATAAATTCAAATTCAATAGTGAGCGAATATAATTTACGATAACTTCAATGTAATCCTGCTTTAACAGGTTCTTATACGATTTTTTTAGATTCCGAATCTACGATCAGATTATTGTTAACTATTGATGTACTAGGTCAGCTAACATGACCAAACAAAACACTCATTCCAGTCCTGATACGAATTTATTCTTCAGTTTTTTCCAGTTATGAGAATATTTCATTTTACTCCGATTCATGAACTAATCGAAGAAAATAACGACATTTATGTCATGGTTTCGTAAATATACGTACTTTATCCGACAATGATTGATTTTTCAATGAAAAAAATCAAAATAATAATTAATTACGGAATAACTAAGATGGTGCCAGGAGATTTTCAACAGATTCCTATACAATTTTCACCGTAGATTGCGAATCTGATTTGAAATTTTTGATTATCATGATACAGGGTGAGTTATCCTAACAATAACTCAACATAGTGGAAAAATATTATTCCGGTCCTGATATTGGTTTCGATCAAAGGAATACTTGTTGACGCTCTTCAGTGTAATTCGTGTACGAAATTTGAATCTAATCGGCTAATCCCTGTAATTCCTGCAAGCCTTTTTTCGTAAGGTTGAAGATATTAACGCTGCCCTGCCTCCTTATATTTGAATTATGTATCTATGTATTTGTTAACAAGCAACTGTTTGCTCGCAACAGTGATAAACATGATGTTAATACTCGCTCGAGGAACGAATTCTATATTCAACCAAGCAGAACAAATATTTTGAGTAATACACCAAATATCCTAGGTCCTAGAATATTCAATAACTTACCAGAATATTTGAAAAACGCAAAAAAAGTATCTTCTTTCAAAAAATGCTTGAAATCATTTCTCATTGAAAAGTGTTTCTACTCGCTTAACGAATATTTTCATAAATGACCATGTTTCTCTCTTTTATATAATGTTCGTCTATCATATTATGTAATCTGTCATTTATCTAGTTTTAGATTTATATACCCAGTCAACACACGGACATTCGATGGACATCCATTGGACGTCCATTTAGGATATTTGGGATATCCAGAGAATATCCAGTGATATCCGATGTATATCTTATGGACGTCCAATGGACGTGCCGAGTGGAAGGAGTTGGACTTCTATAGGATATCCTTCAGGGACATCCATAAGACATTTTTCAGGGATATCCATAAAATATTGTTCACAAATATCCATAAGACATTTTTCAGGGATATCCATAAGATATTGTTCACAAATATCCATGAGATATTTTTCAGGGATATTTACTAAATATCCTTAACAATATAGAACACCATGTATATTATTCCATAATGAATTAGGAACTATTATAACGAATTCAACGGTACCGGATTGGATAGGGTTATTTCAAACGATTAAGAAGATATTTGCATTCGAAGTTTTCATATGCTCATTGAGGATATGGAAATGTGAATATCTTTCTAATCGTTTGTAGAAATCCTATCAAACACAGTATCGTTGAATTCGTTATGATAATCCTCAACCGATTATGGAATAAAATACAGGGTGTCCCGTTTGAAAATGCCATCCTCGGTTAAAGTGCCAGTTATGAAGCAAACATGTAGGTACATACAACACAAATAAATAGTTGATCTTTGTGACATTTATTTGAAAAGTACAACTACCAAGGACAGGTTTGACATTTCCAGAAAAGAAGTTGATCGTCCACCCTGTTTGTGATAGGAAAATTGAGAATATTCATTATGTTTCATATAACTGGTCTCTTCATTTTTTTCTCAAAACAGGGCATCTCATCTATAGGAATACTGATTGTATTAGTCCCTCTGTTGATTGCTTTTTGTGTCAACCAAGCATATTTATATATCTCTGGAAGATCCCACATTCTTCCTGAAAACAATGATATAGAGTTGAGTTTCAGGAGTTTACCAATATCATTATTAGGGAGAGTTCTTCTTACCTGACACACACAGTGGACTGTAAACATAATGAGGCATAATACTTATTATACTTCAATGCAATCATTTGCATCCATTTGACCAGCCAAAACCAGGTGGCCCGCATTTATGAGCTCAGCTTCATTTTGGAGACACTGAATCACTGAAAAAGGATAGACAGATTGAAATGCACAGGCTAAATGGCCAAATCATAAGAATTCTTGTTCAATAATGATAAAAACTTACAGCTTATGTTGGTATAGGTTTTAGGTTCAACATTCCAACTAGAGGTAGGTAGGTGTTCTACTGTTAAACATCAGAGATATTATTGTCCTCAATCAAAACACAATGAACCAGTGGAAAACACGGATTTAAAAAATAACCAAATATCAAAGCTGAGAATGATTGAGAACTCGAAACGAAATTAACATGAACACACCTCTCAATAAACACCATCACCAAAACCAAACAATGTAAAATGTAAAATATAAACAATCAAATAGTACTGGCTTTCGCCGTTCTGGCTCTGGCGCTACGATCTCTCTTTCGATTGACATGGCGGTATTTTCAAATCATCCCACCCGATTTATAAAATAACTTACTCTGAACAATCTATATTATAACCTCTATGTATTACGGTGAAGTTATAAAAATTATGAAATTGAAAATATTCTATTAGCCTGAATCAATATGATCATACCTATATTTCTTATTAAAAGTTTAACGCATATTATGAGAATAGAACCATAACTAGGTGTGGAATTCAGGAATTCTGAGAGTGGAGAACGTTCAGATATGACACACTAAAAGTCATTATGATTAATACTTATTATAATATACCAAATATCATTATTGCTTATTTGTATTATTACGATGTCTTTAAGACGTATTCAGGACGTGAGAATCAGATATCTTTAAAACGTCTGAATGATGACATCTTGTAGACGTCTTATTCAGGGAGTAAGACGTACAGACTAAGATAGGATATAATTCAGACATCTTAAAGACGTCTTGTGCTATCTGGGTAAGATATCTTCTGATGGATATCCGCTATAAATCCATGGATGAATATCTCATGGATGTCCATCTGAAGACCACAAAAAAGTAAATATATGAGAGCTATTTTCGAGTGATTGTATATTTTTGTACGAAAACATTGAACAACAGAGAAAAATTCCAAACTGTGGTGTTGTTATTTATATGAATTCATATTTGCATCGGATATCTTAATTGTGGCTATAAACATATTATACCTACATAACAATAGTTATATGATGGAAAACTACCTTTGAATTTCTAATAAACATGTGATATTTGTGATGATTCGTATTGTTTTGAACCATTCTCAATTAACAATTTTCGTTCGCTAAACGAACATCTTATGGACGTCCATAGGTGATCCGCATCAGAATATCCATTTGATATCCTCTGACGGATATCCTATGGATATCCATTGCATGTCCCAGGATATCCCGACCTGAAATGGACTTGAGAAGGATATCCATAGGATATCCTGTGTTATCTGGGTACTTGTAACAACCTGACTATTCCTATACTTTTTCAGAAAGTCCAAAGGAAAATAAAGATATTTATTTATTTATTTATTTATTTATAATTTATATGGCGGAATGAATTTTTTGTCAAAATCCACAAATCACTCTGTATCTCAGTAACGGAGCCGTTTTGAACATTCGTTCATGGCATTTTGCAATCATATTGACAGTCCCTATAACCCCATGAGTTTTGTCGGTTTTATCTCCGGACACCCTGTATAAGGATACTAATTTTCAATTAAAGACAGTATTCTCGTACCAACTCGTAGTGGTACTCTAGTATCAAAATGTCAACCAACCATTTTTTTCTTCCCAACGTTCCATGACGTTTTCTGGTGGCGCCGTCGTCTGTTATTGAGTACCCCCTAGAAAAAACATATCTACGCATCTATCTGGAACCATCATCTTAATCTTACAAAGTCAGCATTCAATTTTTTTTTAATTTGTTCACAAATATTATTTTCCGTCATTTTATTTATGTAAGTGTATTCTTGCCAAAGAGTAGGAATGTTCGAGAAAAAATACCAAAGTTTTCATCGCAATATCAAGACGACTCCTATTATAGGTATATACTTTCTGGAATATCGACAAACTAATCCATTTTAGAATGAGAAAACATAAAGAAAGAAGCAAACAACTCACAGGTTGCTGGGCAACTTCTGCAAACAGTTGAGTTCGTCATCAATGTAATTATTATGTGAGAACGTGGAAAGGTGTAGGTATATAATAATTCATGTTTAGTACAGAGTTCAACTCCAACTCCAATCCATTATCAGTATAACTATTTCTTCATCTGAATCTAGTTATCATAGGTAAGTTATTTCAGTTTAGCTTATTTCTTCCACCAATTGATGTGTTCAAGAGTGTCATTCAATACGAGTGAACTTCTCAGTGATTGAAATATTGCCGGAAAGGCAAGACTTCAAAATTTTCGTCAAAACGTCAAAGTTAGATATCCAAACAGAAATACCTAGTTGTACAGGATTTTTCATCTAAGAGACCCACCTAGGGCAAGCGAAATTTTCATTTGGTTCAAGGTTAACTGCCTTTAAATTGAAAATATTTTTTGCCAGGTATGAACCGAGCGCACATCATGTCTGTTCGAATGAATTCAAGAAAAAAATGGCTTGATGCCATAGACCTTATACATTTCATACCGCTACAAGTATGAGAGTAGTAAGTAAGTAGTGAGATTATGAAATATTATATTTTTATTGAATATAATAAAAAAAACAATTCACAGAAAATATTATAAATTATAATATGAAAACAAAATAACAATTCATAAATGAACAAAATAACAATTCATAAATAGACGAAGAGATAACAATTCATAGAAAAACTAAAAAAACAGTCCTATACAGGGTGTCCCGAAATTAGCCTGCCAAACTTCACCAGCGGCTTTAACTACCAAAAATAAAAAGGAAACTTTCAATGAACATGAGTCGAGAAATGTCTCCTAAGGAAGCTACGGCCCCCTGGAAGATATTTCCTGAGTATTTCCGAAACTCCATGGAATAAAAAGATGCAATTTGGTACAAGAACTGAAATTTCCATACCGAATGCAGTAAAACTGAAATCATTTCAAAATTTTAATCAGGAGTGTATAATACAGAGTGGGACTACATTAAATATTGCTCAAAATTTTTTGTATGCATATTTTTCGACAATTCAATCTCGGATTATGAAATTTCACACCTATTTACAGAAGAAAGGTCTTCTTGTTCCGTGACGATCAGATGTATAATCATCGAGTAAAAGCAATTGAAAAATATTGTTACATCTCAGATATCATGCAATTGCAATGAGGCGTAGTGAAAATGGGAAGAAATTCACAAATTCACAAGAATTGAACTAGTTGTTCCATCATTATTTTTTTATCTTTTGAGCTTTCATGAGATTGTTTGGTGAGAGTACTTGATTTTTTAAAGCCACTACGATTTGAAAATAGGCAACGTTATGCATAAGATGTGAGTGCATCAATATTTTTAAATCGATTTCACTCGGAGATTATACATCTGAACGATGTGGAACAAGAGTTCTTTTTTATGTGAAATGGTGTGGATTTTCATAATCCGAGATTGAATTCTCAAAAAATATGCATACTAAAAAGTTTGAGTAATATTTAATGTAGGCCCACCCTGTATTATACACCCCTGAATGAAACTTCAAAATTATTTTATGTTCACCGCATTGGGCATTGAGAGTTTAGTTCTTGTACCGAATTGTGTCATTCTATCACGTGCCGTTTCGAAAATATTCAAGAAATATAATCTTCAGGAGCCCCCTTTCAGGGGGCCGTAGCCTCCTTAGGAGACATTTCTTGATTCATTTCCATTGGAACTTTTCTTCCTTTTTTGGTCGAAGAAGGCGCTGGTGAAGTTTGGCAGGCTAATTTCGGGACACCCGGTATATACAAAAATGAAATAACCCAAGCTTCGAATTTGAGATTATTTTTGTTCGGTTTCAAGGTATGTTCATGCTTGTACGATTCTCGCAAAATTAATGCGAATCACAAATTATCAAATTTGTTGTTTAACAATTCTTCCTCTGCTAACCAAGATATATGAAATATTTGTAGAAATGGGTAGAATTCAATAAAATATATACTGTTGTACTTTGGGTTACGAAGAGTTATTCAGTGGATCGTACCAATCGAATTCCCGATGCCAATAACCATTCAGCTAACATACTTGACTTATTCCTCATTAATAATTCAGCAACCTACACCATAGATGTACGAGCTCCACTTGGCAATTCTGACCACACACTCATCTCCACAACCTGCCCATTTTTCATTGCATCAACTGCTCCGGCACCCCCACGTCTTATATGGCATTACAATTCAGGTGATTGGGACGGTCTCCGCATGTTTTTCTCCGAGTTTCCTTGGCATAGAGTATGCTTTGACTCTGAGGACCCTTCACAGTGTGCTGCGGAAATATCCAAGATCATCATGCTCGGAATGGATACATACATACCTCATTTTTCGAAAAGATCATCACCTTCGAAACCCTGGTTCAACAAAAACTGTTCTAGAACTGTTGCTTTGAAACAAACAGCCTACCATCGCTGGCGCAAAAACCCTAACCTCGCGACTAGAGCAGAATACGTTGATGCCAGGAATAACTGCAGCCAAACAATAGATGCTTCGAAAGAAACATACAATGCCAAGATAAGATCGAAACTCATAGATTGCCCCAATGGCTCCCGTTCGTTTTGGTCCCTTGCTAAAGCGGTCGGAAGAAATTTCACTAATAGTTCATTTGCAGGAAGCAAATATTTTTGCTAAGATATTCGCAGCAAACTCTACTTTAGGTTCCCAAGGAAAACTGCCGCCAGACATTCCAACCGTTGAGACTCGAATGCCCGAAATCGTCTTCCGTCAACGCACTATCAGACGAATTTTGCTTGGTCTCAAACCGAATAAGGCTAACGATCCTGATGGAATTCCACCCATTATCCTCAAAAAATGTGCACCAGAATTAACACCGATTCTCTGCAAGTTGTTTACCATCTCATACAGGTCGGGTATTTTTCCATCATGCTGGAAGACAGATAGAGTCCAACCAATCCCCAAACAAAGACCTGCCCAACAACTACAGGCCCATTGCTCCGTTATCAGTAATCTCCAAAGTGATGGAGAAAGCCATCAATAGTGATCTTATCAAATATCTGGAGAGCTCAGGAAGCATCAATGATAGACAATACGGCTTTCGCCACCGAAGATCTACTGGAGATCTACTTGCCTACGTCGCCCATTTATGGCAATCTTCAATAAAAAAACACGAAGAATCTCTAGCTGTCGCGTTGGACATATCGAAAGTATTCGACCGTGTTTGGCACGAAGGACTCCTCCACAAACTACCATCATACGGCTTACCACCCCAGCTATGCCATCTCTTATCGAGTTTTCTTTCAGGCAGATCGCTTCACGTGGTGGTGGACGGTGTATCGTCTGATACCATTGGCATCAATTCCGGCGTTCCCCAAGGATCAATTTTGGCACCAACATTATTCCTGCCCCATATCAATGATCTGTTGGGAGTAACAACTTGCCCCATCTACAGCTTTGCAGTACCCTGCATACTGCGTTCTCTTCCAGAATTTCCATTTCTTTCCAGGAAACTAAGAACTCACGGCGCAGGCAGGTCAATGCTGTCAATGAAGATCTTGCTGAAATCACAGCCTGGGGAACAAACAACCTAGTTGAATTCAACGCCACCGAAACTCAAGCCTGCATTTTCTCTAGAAAGGCGGAACTCAGTATGCCCGATATTGTAATGTCTGGCTCCACCATCCCCACCAAGCCCACCATATCTATGCTCGGTATTTTTATCAGCAACACTCTTTCATGGGATAATCTTGTCAGATCCATCGCAGAAGCTGCTTCACAAAAACTTGGATTCTTGTTCCGTGCGAAAAGCTACTTTACACCTCAACTGCTTCTCATGATCTACAAAGCGCAGATACGGCCTGTTCTAGAATACTGTTCCCACATATGGGGTTCAGCACCAAAACATACGCTGATGCTCTTAGATTCCAGCCAGGGAAGAGCCATTCGCCTGGTGGGTGACGCCACACTCACTAACTCTTTGACATCATTGGAACACCGTAGAAAGGTCGGCGACCTTTCACTTTTCTATCAATACTTCCACGGGAAATGTTCTTCGGACATCTCTGCTATCATCCCTTCACTAGCAATACCAATCAGACGAACTAGACATGCCCCGTCAGCACATCCTTCCGTTGTCAACCTCGGAAGATGTCGAACAGCACTTTATCAAGACTCCTTCATCCATAGAACGGCTAGGCTCTGGAATTCATTGCCTGTGAAAGTATTCCCAACAACATATAATCTCCAGAAGTTCAAAAAAAATGCCAATACCTACCTCCTGTCCTTATCCTCCCTAGGAACGCACGATGTTCTTTGAACATCATAGGAATTCCCTTTCGTGCGCTCCAAGCGATAAAAAAAAACTAAGATGAGTTGAAATAATGCCAGATAAAAAGAAAATAAAGGAAAACGATAAGAAATAGATCCTTTTTGTTAACAGAAAAAGTACTAGACTTTAGCTCGAGGTTGTGTGACGTCTTCCGACGCGCAGTGGAGGAAGACAAAAAAACGTGAGCTCAAATCTAATCTGTGAATAGTGCTCTATTTTCATCTGTGAATAGTGCTCTATTTTCATCTGTGACAGAAAATAAGACTGATCAATATAAAGAACATATTACATTATATTTAAATCAGAAAATTATGGAAGTGGAATTTGAAGATTTCAACAGGAATTACACCTGCGTTGCAGGCATCTTTTTGTAGGCATCTTTATCACTCTTTTGAAGTTATCAAATATCTGTCAGTCTAATTCTGTGATTTGATTTCGAAAATTGCGAACTCATAGTGGTTTTTCATTCATTTTGGTAACCGCTAAGTGGATTGAAAGATAAAAGGACTCGTAATTCTTTCTCGGACACGGTGTTATTGGCTTATTTTTCGCAACTAGCACAACAAAAGCGATCAACAGTGTATATGTTTATACTTTTCCCATGGGAAAAAAATTATATATTTTATAACCTGTCAATAGAGATGAAATGTCAAACTCTTTTCCCGTCACAGTGAAGAAACCATTTAAAAAGAATATGTCAGCGAGATATGTGCCCTTGAGAGTATACGTACCTAGTCATTTACTTTCATCAAGAACTCCTAGTATACAGATTATTATCACAAATCACGTCGAATCGGTCTTGAATTTCATTCAGTTTCTCAAATATGAGACTGAAACACAATTTTTTTATTCGCAAATTTTGGTTAATCAACTGAATATGCAATTATATTCTCTCAGAAAACATATGTGCTCAAATGAGACATTTGAAGGAGTGCATTTATGAAATATTTCAAGTACTGCAGTCGTGAAATGTTCCTAAGACATTTCTCCAATAACGCTCCAGTTATCGCGCGAATGAGATGACTTTGAGACGTTCCTGCACGGCCTCGGGCATAACAATGAAATGTAGCAGAGACATTCCAATTGAATCATCTCAATGTAACATTACAGAGTATATAGGTGGAATGTTTCATATTCCACAGAGTTAGTTTCACAAAAGTTTTAGAAACACACATATATTATTATATTATTATTATTAACATAAGCTCCGACCTCGATAGAATCGGCTCATAATTAAAAAACTAGTCCACCATTATTGCTTTTTTGTTTCTCGATAAACAAAAATTTTATGATGCAATTATGTACACTTGCCTAATTTGAGATCAATCGGTCCGTTCAAAGTGGGTCAAAATCGAGTCCAAAAGGGTCGGTTACAGAAATACTCACATGCATACAGGTGAAGCTAATGAAAGCGTGTTAATTAATGATAAAAAGAATATTCAAATGGGCCAACACAATATCTCGATCTTTCAATAAGTATATTGTTACAGAATTCAATAAGGCACAACCTGTCCTTGAATAAGTGTTTCATGAAACACCCGAGATCTAAGGACGAGCCGGGCAAAGGAGGGTTCTGGAAATTAGATCTGGAAAGGCTAGAAGAATCTCGGAGATCGAAGAGGAGGTCCAGTTTGACGGTTCGAGTACCTAGAAATAGGCACTCTTCCGATGAAAAAGTGTTGAAACCTCCTAGGAAAACAAAAAGGTTAGTAGGCATCGATATGAATTGTGCATAGGTAGTTATAATCTTCTCTTCTCCGAAAGTCGAATAGATACTGAATTGAAGCGCACTAATGAGACATGAGATTTCACAGGCCTGTTCGTTTGAATTGCTGAACTTGCTAGAGTTGATTCGTTTCCCATAGTTGTCTTTGTTCATGGCATGATGTAAACAGAGAGAGTCATAGAAAAAAAATCAAGTTAAGCAGGTAGAGCAGCACAAACGAACAGGCCTTACATGACAAATACTCTATGTATAACGTTTCATTCGACCTGTACTCCAGGATACAGTGTCGAATTCAATCACTTACGTCGAATCTGATTTATACGATGCCGTCGCCAAATATTATCATTTATTGGTTACAAAAATTACCCATTTATCGTTTTTTTTTCCTCTAACATGACGACATATCAACGTATCTAACGATACAAATTGTATTCAATTCGAACCACTGCAATCCCAAAACCTTCACAAATGATTTATTTCCATTTTCGAACAACAGGAACAGAACACGATGCTTCAGCACGATTGCTTGCCCATTTTCGCAAAAGGAAACCAACTTTATCAAGCAAATCAATCAACTCCTTCTGAATCTCACAGACACGCTCCAGAATGTGCACCACTTACTATGTCGTCCACATAAATACTCGACCTCAACACTCCCGCAGCCAAAGAATGATTATCACCTTCATCACTCACCAGTTGGAACAAAGTTCTTATTGCTGAATAGGGACTTTGCCCCAATCCATACGTTACCGTATCGTCATGATCAGAGAATCGCCACAGAACACGTTGAAAATCCCTATGATCATCTATCACAAGTATCTGTCGATACATTTGGCGTATATCGGCCATAAAAACTACCTCATGCATACGAAAGTTTAGCAAAATTGTTGCAATGTTTAATTGCAATGTAGGACCCACAAGAAGTTTGTCGTTCAAGGAAACACCACTTGACGTCAAACACTACCCTCAATTTTGTTGTACTACTCTCAGGCACACTTCATCAGGTTCGTTTCTCAGATGGCTCGAATTTTGACACATGGTCAGATTCGATGTATTTCTTCATGAAATCAGAATAACTTCCGTACAAATCAGGATTCTTCTTCAAACGGGACTCGAGAGATAAAAACCGACGTAAGGCTGAACTATATGACTCTCCTAACTTACCAGCATGCTTTTTGAAAGGAAGTTGTACAATGTAACTTCCACTATCATTCCTTGCATGCGAATTCACGAATATTTTTCCACACAAAGTATCTTCACTAGAAAGAGCAATAGTTTCTGGGATTTGTACCAACTTCTTCACCATCTCATTCAATGACACATTTAACCAACCCCAAAGGGTCATATATTCTAGCTTACTCTGACAAAACATTTCTTTTCTGAAGGGACTACTTTATACAAGAAACAATCAATTTTAGGAATGTATTTTAGAGAATTACTCGATAACTTCTTTCAACTTCTTCTATTCATCTTCCGACTTTTCCAGACTGTAAGTACCAAACGAACGGCAGAGTTAGGCTAGGATGTCTAGAAGAATGGCCCCTCTTTTCTTGTAAATTTTTGAGAATAAAGAAGTAAACTAGAAAAAAGCATGATGAGAAGCATAATATCTCGTTCCTTACTTCGTATTACCTGCCAATTGACCGTACCGTTCGGTGGTGCCATGATTCATGGGAAAACTAAAGCGCAATGTTAGGGGTTATCCACAAAAAAATTCCATCAAGTGACCCATATCATAAACCAGGCTTCATCAGTGGAAAAAGTTAAATCCAGCACATCATTATCATTCAAATGTTTATTGAACCAATGACAAAATCGGATTCTCCTTTCAGAAGTAAGGATGAATTCGGAGAATTTTCTGCAGTGCCTTATGACAAGTCCCTACAGAAAGACTAATTAGTTTCCTACCTGTTTCTTGTGACAACTTTGAGACAGACTAATCAGGACTTTTCACCATACGATTCTACCAGATGATCTTTCTTTGCAGATACAGTGTTTTGTTTCGTAACCATGTGGAAAATTCAGTCTTTGATTGGAAAATATATCATTATGGGATATTTGCATTTGGGAATGCATCATGAAATTGTTCCAGGCTGGTACAGAAGTGATCGACAACATATCTGAAATTTAGTGTTCGGGCTAGATTGTTGGCTATATACAACATAAAAACAAGAATATGGTCGATGGACTACAATATTAATCGAACCTTAAGGCTCAAACAGTTATCAAAACTCAAATAAGCTATATCTATTAACTAATGCATCAACCTTTATGTTTACTGAACGTAAAATTCATTCTCCCAACTCACTAGCTAATGCTCACGTTGCCATGGATATAAACAACTTCGATATTTGATCGTCTCTCCAAATTTTGATGCAACCGGCCCCAAGAATAGAAACTCAAATAGGTGTTTATCCAAAGACGTCAATGTTAATCAAACTTTAATCTACAATAGAACATACCCCAACTGAAACATTTCTAATTGAAACTAAACCATGTCATCTTTGAACCCAATAACTACTGATACCAATAAAGATTCAACTAATTATAGATCAGGAAATTTTCATCATCTATCAAATGCTTTCTCAATATCACAATACTTATGAGGCTTCTAAAACTGCTCATCAACATATACTCGAACCTACTAACTATGGTAATTATTTTCAAGGTATCGCTCATCCCAGAACCCAGGGGAAAGGAAACACAATATTCTCTCCAACATATCAATATGTGGGGAAACTGATATTGAAAATCTCGAGGATACCAAGAAGAAAGAAAAGAAAGTCGAACAAAAAATACGCAAAACAACGGAGCTCAAAATCAAAGAAGATAAGACGGATGGAGCACTCACCGATAATTCAGTCGAAAGTGATTTTATTCCAGAATCCATGCCAAACCAGTCCGTTATAACGGAACCTGTACATAATTTACTCGGTGAAGATGAACTAACAGGTTTGTTGTTGGCAACCAAAGGTTGGGACGACTGCCAGTTAGAACTACTCGATTCCTTGTTGGATTCGCTGTAATTTATTTCGTGGGTGTTTACATTGGAACCATAAACTCCTGAGTTTATGCAGATATACAGGTAGTTTATTGAATCGTTACATATAGGAGTTTCAAGAAAGAATGGCATTTGGTAACATATCGCAGTCACGGAGAGATGCGGAGAGCAACGCCAGCAGTAATACAGTGGGGCGCACAATGCATAGTGAAGAAGTAAGACAGCCGAATTATGTTGTCATTCACATGTCCTATATGTAACGATTCGATACAACCTGTATACTGAATTTGATCTCATTTAGCGGGAAACTGCGTTTAGAGCAACTTAGCTGTGTGAAAAGTTTAGAAAAACCGATAAGAAATATGGTGACGTCAAGTATAGGTATATCGTGCAGAATTCTTATTGGTAAAAAACGTTGAGTTAACTGGAATTGAAACCATAAAACAGTACAGAAAACTGGATCGCCAACATTTTATTTCACTTGTATATTCTCAATATATTTCCTAGGTATATTCTCATCACTGAAATTCAAAGTATTGTTTAGTGACTTTAGAATATACAGGGCGGTTTATCTAAGGTTGCGAAAAAATACTCAGCGGGTTGACATATTCTAGAATACATTCCGCAAAATTTACACTGCTCCAAATTAATTTTGTTTCGGCCTGAAATATTTCGACAAACTAGTGTTTTCTGACAAGTTTCATCAAGAATGATTTCAATTTTCAAAATAATTCAACTTTTCACCAATATGACCATCAACGCCGGGATATACAGATACCTACTATACAGGGTGATCCACGGTGGATGGCCTATTAGAAGTATCTGGAGAACGAAAAAACAGAACATCCTGAAAATTGGGTTTCTTTGATAATTGAACATTCTCTATCCGTCTAAAATATTTTCATCGATACAGTGTTGCCACTTCTATCAGAAACAACTAGCAACTTTGTTATTTCAAATGGAACACCCAGAATTTTATTGCATTTTTAGATTCTTTCTGAAAAGCTGATTCCATCAATGTATCACACTTGGGGTCTAGCAGGAATGATTACAGAGATATAGGGTGTTCAAAATCGAGATTTTTCAATTTTAGGATTTTTTTGTGTCGAAACTATTCATTATCGATCAAAACGGCTTACATGTCCCTATCTTAACTTTTGATTGACTATCTACTGAAATTTGATTGGAAAAAATACAGGGTGCTTCAAGATTCAGAATTCTGATCACCCTGTATCTGTTCTAATTAAATGTCAATAGATAGTGAATCGAAAGTTGAGATAGGGACATGTAAGCCGTTTTGATCAATAATGAATAGTTTCGACACAAAAAAATCCTGAAATTGAAAAATCTCGATTTTGAACACCCTATATCTCTGTAATCATTCCTGCTAGACCCTAAGTGTGATACATTGATGAAATCAGCTCTTCAGGGAGAATCTAAAAATGCAATGAAATACAGGGTGCTCTATTTGAAATAACGAAGTTGCTAGTTGTTTCTGATAGAAGTGGCAACACTGTATCGATGAAAATATTTCAGACGGATAGAGAATGTTCAATTATCAAAGCATCCTGATTTTCAGAACGTTCTGTCTTTTCGTTCTCCAGATACTTCTAATAGGCCATCCACCGTGGATCAGCCTGTATATTTTCCCCATTCTCTATAAGAACTTCTTGGTGAGCTGTCGTCAACAACAATAACAATGTCATCAACTTTCAAGGGTTTTCGATTATCTGTCAACTTCTTTCTTTGGGCGATAGAAGGTACTGTCCACTTCTTTCTCTGAATGATATAATATAAATATTTTTTCACCCATCTACGTGAATGGTTTGCCAACATCCGTGACTACACCATCATTTCTTTAGAAATCACATTGGATCAAAATCTCCAAGTGGCCCCTCTGAGTGCGCATAATTTTCAGCGTCGAAGACTAGGCGAATCTTTCCTGATATTAGGATTGAAGGTGACAAAATGTAGCAAGTATTAGGTGTGAGGTGGTTCTTCTACGGCTTTTTCTTGGGTATTTTTTACCGATTCTTTCTGGAAGTTTGATTCTTCATTTTTCCCGTTATAGGCTATTACGAGTTGCGTATCTCTTCGGCATTTTCGTTACATGCATCCTGGACGGCGTTGGTAGGTACTGAACCTACCTATGAGCTTCATCATCTCCGTCAACTGTACCGTAATTGTAATGTCACTACTGACTTGCTATTTTTGTTGATGTTGTTATCGTTCATACATAATCAACATTAGAGAAGAAAGAGTTATAGAACAAACTTCTGGTAATGCCTGATGCTAGCTTCAGGAGAGAGGTAAACCCCTTCGACCCCCTATTATACATTCCTTGCATCAATGCATGTGGATGAAATTTGGATATAAAACAACTTTCTCAAGTTACGGATATGGTTCGATCACACGATATTTCAACTTTTTAAAATTCACCGATAACTGGGAACAGAAGCATAAGCACTATAAATAAAATCACTTACATGTCGTACCTAGTTTTATATTGTGGATTCCGTTATTTCATAGGAAGCCTGCACAGTGTACATTTCGAAGCAACCCAACACGACCGTATATTGTGATATTTTTTAGAAGAAGGAACATACCTGACAAAACACCTAACCTATTGGTTAAAATGGCTCATAGCGAAAGCTGATAGGTTAGATGCTATATAAAAGTGTCATCAATAAGGATATTGCGTTTCATGAAATATGACAGATCCCACTAAATGAGATGGAGTTCGATTGCATGGAGCATTTTTTGACAAACGAAAAAAAAATTGTATTTGTTTGTATTCATGGTATGATGTGTTAAGAGAGAGTTGAATCCTCGTTAACAAATAGGTTTATACAACTGATCCCGACACAACACATATACAGCTAGCTATATGTATAATTATTGAATCTGTATATAGTTTTTTCATGATAGGATTCTCGTTTGCTCAATTTTGGCTCAAACACCAGGACAATTAACCACAATTTCTTATCATCTCAACAAATAAATATGAAATCATTAACTTAGTATGTCCATGCATACTATGAAAATTATGAAGAATCAACTGAAAATATATAACGAAAAACTGTGCCAAAGTGCATTATAAGGTTACAACAATGAGATATCAACTGCTATTTCAACTCTGCTATCTAACCTATCTATATCGTTGCTGTTGAGAGCAGTTAATTCAAAATTTAAATATTTACGAGAGAATGATAATAACTCTAGTTGGTGCGTAATTTTTTATTCATTCGTTAATTTGGCCGAAAATATTACGATAGTATAAAAGTACCTACAGGATGTACAAGTACATATGTGCATCTAATTGAAAGATTTTCTATATTTTCTATTCGATTCGATGTTTCAAATTCATTAATCAAACTATCCAGAATTTTCAGAAATGAATTTGATCGCATATGATCTATTATCTGCGATCATATAAGGTGTTTTACTTATTAGTCACAGAATCAGTTTCGTGAATTTGTCACGGCAGCGGTATCATCATTATTTCTTAATTTTTCTCGCTGATTGAGAAGTTTGATTGGAATGTGAAGTATCTACGATGATGATGCGATATTGTGTCACAAGGGCAGAAAATGAGCATTAGCAGCCCGTGGTTGAGCGAAGCGAGGGCAGCTGAAGCTATACAAGGGCTGCTAAGGCGTTTTCTGCACGAGTGACCCATAAAAAACGGGAAATACAACAAAAAACTATGATTTCTTAATTGTTCTCTTGATTCCAAACTCTGATCACACTGACGTTTGATGAAAATTTATGTGAAATATCAAAATACTTGCCACGCAAGTGACAGTCAAAGATGTCTATAGATAGTGAAAAATGAAAAATCGTGTTGTTTGAGTTAAGCAACCCATTAAGGGACGATATGCATTACTGCGATCATATTTTTAGGGTTAATATGATTCATTTTCATATATGGTAGGCGAAAAACACCTACCTTATAATATATCTCCAAATCACTCAATGGGGTATATTAACTCGAAGTTTTTGAATTTTTTTCTAGTAGAGTTTCTAGTAAAATCACCAAAATCCATCATGAGCTAATTTCACCAACAGAAATGAATAAACGTTGATATTAACATCATGGATTCGAAATTACTCCTTCTAGAGAATTGCAGCTGCTCGAAAATTGGTACTTAACTGAAAAATAGTTTTTCATTTAATATTTTGGACACTATTATGGATAGAAACAATAGTTGGAACAATCAATGAGAATGTCATACTTGATCAGAGGTTCTAAATGATATTTATTGAACATTGTCGAAGATATTGAAGGGATAGCATTCTCGTAAGCCCTTGGAATGACAAGTTCCACATTCAGTTTTTTCGAAGAGAACTGTGCATTTTATCGAATGCCAACAAGAGCACCTCATTTACATAGACAATTTTGAAATATTGATAATATCTGGCACTTCAGCCGCGTAGTAAGTTAACATATACGATTTTGGGTTAACATCCACCCGTAAGACGCATCCATAGGTGAACTAAAAGTTTTTTAAGGTCACAGTCAACTGCGACCAAAAAATGTTCTTATCCATGTTGGTATGAACTTATTGTTTCTCAATTTCATATTGGAAATCGACTAAAAATTTAGGTAAATTGAGAAACTCAAGACTCATGTAGGGGATTCGGAAGAGTATTGTTTGGATAAAATATCAACCGTTTTTTTTTCTCATTTTAGTGTTCTTTGATGGCTGTAATAGTAGTAAGTAGTGATTCATATTTTGTGCTCAGTAACAAGGAACAGCGTTCTATAGGTTTTAAGGAATCCCCATTTTACGATAAAAATAGGATTTTCCAAGAACGAGATTTGATTGGAAGCATTTGAATAATGATACGTATTTCAATTCGTCATCAGTAGAATAATGAATGCTGGATTGGGGATCAAATAATTTTGAATTTTACGAACACAGTGTGAGGTTGTGCCTTTTTGAAACACGTGTGCTCATTTATTGCCTGTTTAGCTCATTAATAGGTGTGTAAATATTGTATTTTCTGCTTCTTAAAGTGTGAGAATTAGTTCTTGTAATTCGTAGGTTCAATATCAACACGTGATATTAAACGACAAGTAGGTACCATCAACGAATCCGTTGGAATCTCTAATTGAATTTATGCAATGGGTATAGAAATGAGTTCAATCAATAGTAAGCAGGATTTTCCAAAAATAGTTATCTTGAATGTCATAGATTATGTCGTTTAATATCACTCTGATGTTGATCAATTGTATAAATCATGAATGAGCTCTAACCTCTTCCGTCCAATAAATAAGATAGTTTTAGATAAATATAAGTTCTAGTCTATACATAATATATGTTGTGACTTGAATGGTTTCAGTATCATTTTATCAACTCATAGTAATCGTCTTTATATAGTGCATAGAAGTGACATGTTTTCACATAATAATCTTGGACTATCACAAAACTCATTAGAAATGAAGACAGAACACTTCGTATGTAGGTACTAGAGGAGACCCTCAGTGTTTTTTAGCAACATGATTTTCCAAACAAAAAAAAACAGAATCACGTGGAATATTCAGAATATATCGCCAATAACCTTATATAATGATTTATATTTACAGCGAATACTTTGGTCGATTGAGCATTAACCATTTCGCAATCATTTCAAATCAGATTTTCATTTCATCTTCATCTGAATTTTTTGTTCAAAACATTGGACAATAAAAGATGTATTCAATTTCGGGGAATCTGGAATTCATGTTGTAAGTATTATGAAAATGAAGGAGAACTCGTTCTGTATTCACTGTATGATTTGAAAAAGATTATTTTTTCATTGAATTGAAGATATATTCGTCCTCAAACCTTCACATCAAAACTATATCATCGCGTTTTATCAAACTTCTGGTACAAAGTCAAAACTAATGGTGAGGATATTTTTTTGCCTATACTATTAAGGAAGAAGAGACGGCATTATCTGATCTACTTTGATTCACCCTGTTTAAGAATGAAATGGAGTCATTGACAAAACAGACAGGAGTTTGTGTTAGCTAGGAAAAACCCATCCACAGAACCCAACCCAACAATTGGTATTCTGTGATCTATCTCTGAATATGTCCATGCACTATTGATTTTCAATGTTGAGAGTTTTTTACATAATTTTTTTAATACATTGAGATATCATTAATTGGAATGATTTTCATCAGAAATTAAAATACAGGGTGACATTTAGAAAACTTCCCACTCCTCCTTCCTGTGAATAATATGAGACATCGAAAAAAAAGGTGAATTTTATTTTCAAAGGGGACACTTAAAATGCTTAGTTCCAGCTCTCCTGGTTCAACTCCCTAGGAGGGGTAGGTGTTAACCTTAGAATCTGAAATAAGAAGAGGGTCGAAAGTGGTACATCATTTTGAAGGATGTTCAATTCTCGTTCCAACGATACCCTAGTTTATCATTTTCTGTTGAGCAGTTTCCTTTCATGGAATGATATGGAAAATCGAAAAGAAATATCAATTTTATTTTCAAGAAAGACACTTAAAATGCATATTCCTAGCCCTCTTCGTTCAACCCTCTAGAAGAGGTAGATGTTACCCTTAGAATCTCAAATGGGAAGGGGGGTCAAGTGGCACATTATTTTGAAGGTCGTTCAATTCTCGTTCCAACGATACCCTAGTTCATCATTTTCTGTTGAGCAGTTTCCGAAGAATGCCGTGCCACTTAGAACAATCTCCACTCTTAATTTCTTCCTTTCATCAAATGATATGAATAATCGAAAAACCAGTCAATTTCATTTCCAAAGAAGACACTTAATATGCCGTTTTAAACTTACAGAAGTAATTAGAACATGCCTGCACTGAGATGCACGGCTTTTAGGTTGGTATTATTGTAAAAATTGGCTCTCCTATCCGTGAAAATGGTAAGAAGATTTCGAATGCATCTCAGTGCAGGCATGTTCTAATTACTTCTGTGAGTTAAGAACGGCATTTTTCGAAAACTGCTCATCAAAAAATTATGAACTAAGGTACTGTTGGGAAGAGAATCGAACCCCTCCTATAGGGGGTTGAACCAAGAGGGCTGAAATATGCATTGACATATTCTCTCGATTCATCATATTATTTACTGGTAGGAAAATATTGAGGGTGGGAAGTTTTGAAAATGTCATCATATGTATACACCGTGTCCCAGCTAAAATGTCCCCCCCTGTAAAAAATCAACCGCGCGATCGAATGACTTGAAATTTGGTCACCCAGTATATTTGATGATGCTCACTCGAAATATGCTATTGAATAAATCGTAGGTATACAGGGTCACAACGAAGTGCACTTAAACTTTCCTATTTCAATAGGGGCACCCCAGTATCCTATTTCACATTCAAGTAGAGTTCATTATAACAAATTCAACGATGCCGGGTTTGATGAAATTTTTTCGAACGACTACGAAGATATGGCACAAAATAAAACAATTCAATAAGGAATTTATATGATTAGATTTTATTAATATAACACGATTGGAATCGAATGAAAAGAAAATGATTGAAACTTCACCTGCTCAGCATGTCGGCCATTCTGCTGCAAACATTTCCTAGCTCTTTTGATAAGGTTCATTGTGACCCTATGTATCACGTTGCGATCAACTTGTGCGCATAAATTTGTGATTTCCTCTTTCATTTCTTCCATATTCACAATTGACGACTCATAATCATGTTTTTTCAAGTAGCCACACAAAAAAAATCAAGTGGGGTGAGGTCTGGCGACCGAGCTGGCCAGTTGCTATCACCATCGAGACAATTGGTGGTTATTAAATTGTCTCCAAACCGATGGCGAAGATGATCCTTTACGGGTCTGTAGCTATGTGCAGGACACCCATCATTCGATTCTAATCGTGTTATATTAATGAAATCTAATGATATGAATTTGTTATTGAATCGATTTATTTTCTGCCATATCTCCGTAGTCGTTTGAAAAAATCACATCAAACCCGGCATTGTTGAGTTTGTAATGATGAACTCTACTCGAATATGGAATAATATACTAGGTGTTCCTATCCAAATAAGATTATGGAGGTGCACTTTGGTGTGACCCTGTATACCTTCGATTAATTCAATAGCATGTTTCGAGTGAGCATCATCAAATATACTGGGTGACCAAATTTCAAGTTATTCGATCGCGCGGTTGATTTTTTACAGGGGGGGACATTTTAGCTGGGACACGGTGTATATACAGTATCTTCATATACGAGATTAATTCCTATTGACTTAATCAATCTTCATACTCATTAAAATTTTGTTCGTTAATAGATCACAAGAATTGATTCAGATATTCAAATAACATTTTTTGAAAAATATATTTTTATAAATCCAGTAATCCGGGCCATTTGAACAGCCAAAAAAAATTTTCATATAACTTAGCTTATTACTAGACACTTTTACGAGAGTTGATGATTTGAAAAATATAATTCTTTGATTTGATCTATCGATGATGGTTTATATCAAACAGCTATAATATATTTCAAAAACTGTAGGTCTATATTATATAAGTACATAATATATTGTATGAGTTTCCCATGAAGAGATAAAATGAGAATGATTTGAAATCATCAAGATTCATGCTTTGCCTATTGATGAAAATAACGTTATTTTTGGTATGTTAGCATAAGAACTACTATTGAACTGTATTCTAGTCCCTTGCAATATTTGTATTCATACACTGTTTGCTCAAGTTGTGCTACTACAATTCAGCAATATTCTATTTATTATGTATGTTTACTGAAATTCGTATTTTATGAAATAGAAGTGATACTGTGAATATTTTTTTATTACATACCTCTGAATCCTTAAATCTTGGAAAAACTGCAATTCTCGTTCCTTCTAACAATGACATATAGAGAACTCCATTCGCTCATACAAGACGTGTATGAAAAACATAGGTTTGCTCCAGAATTCACATGAAGATTTCGTCACGTTATCGTCATCTATAGTGGCTCAGATCGAAGTTGTTCAACGAATAACGTAACAATACTGTTGTTTGCTGCCACCATGCTGTCTAGAACCTACCATTTTTTACTCATTTCCATGGCGTAAAGTGAGTGAACTACTAGTCAATAAAGACATAGTTATACTACTACTATTCTGATGCAATATTCGCAGGAATGGTACTCAATTCTAGTAGGTATTAATCAATAACGACTTGGTATATGCTGTCATAGTCATGGCTACTAGATTCTATTGCTAGTGGTGAAAAAGTTCGATATGAACCTTGGTAATGAAGAATATTATCTCCACGAGACCTTCCCAGATAACACAATGATGTCCAATGAGGATTAATCCATAATGTTTTAAGTCACATGATTATGTGATATGAGCGGCTATTCTGTTCGACAGCATAAGAGTGCTATGATCAGTCACTTAAAATTTTAAATGTCTCGTGTTGGGTTTACTTCCATTAAAGAAATCAGCAGTAATTATGTTAGCAAATCAATATCAGATGATAGCAAGAAGGGTAAAGAATCTGCCTGGAACATTTTCTGTTTTTTTGCCAACAGAAAAACTATGAATTTTGTGCGACTCTACCCCAACTCTCGTGACCGCCAAAATCCTGGAAGATTGGGTGAAGAGTATGATGAGGAATATGAAGAGTACACAGTTGAATTGATATAGAAAACTATACAGGAAGTATACTTCCTTGCACATAAACGTATGATAAATCCATTTGAAGATATTGAATTAAAAGGTGCCAGGGATGCGCATAATGCGAAAAAGCAAAGCCTGCATTATTTTCCTCAAACAAGGAAGGAATTGTATTTTTATACTGTTCATGAAATCATCTTCCTGAATATCACTCGACCATGACAAATAGAGATAATTATTTTCTTTCATTCATATCGAGTACCTTTCATTTGAAGACAATTCAATTCGACCATATGTACATTAATAATCATAGAAAAACTCCCTCATATATGGTCTCATCAAATTGTCAAAATGGTCTCGGGATATTACCTACGACTATTCTGATATACTATTGACGCTATCTGAAATACAATTGACGCTTTCTGAAGTTCAAAGTGACTATTCTGAAATTCAATACCTACCTCCTGTCCCTATCCTCCCTAGGAACGCACGATGTCATTTGAAAATTATAGGGATTTCCTTTTCGGTTGACAGATAAAAATAAGAAGAAATGTTCCTATCAACAGGTGTCCGAAAATGCTTCCTAAGGGCGCTACAGCCCTTTGAAGGTTGGTCCCTAAATGCAGTTTTCTTCAATTATTTTTATTACCATTGATCCTAGAATCATGAGATTTTGTACCAATAGGTAATTTGATCTCATAAATCGTTCGAGGGAATGGAAAAAATGATATAATATACAGGGCGGTGCGAAACTTGCAACCCGTGCTATTAAAAATGTCCCAATTTTTTTTGTCTCACACTGTATCTTCTTGCTAGTACCAGAATATGATTTTCCAAACAATCCATGAAAAAGGTATGTTGGAATGCCGTAAAACGAACCTATTGGTACAAGATTTCATGATTCTATAGGATCAATGGTAACAAAGATAATTGAAGAAAACTGCATTTAGGGACCAACCTTCAAAGGGCTGTAGCGCCCTTGAGAAGCATTTTCGGACACCTGTTGATAGGAAAATGTTTTCTTATTTTTATCTGTAGATCGACCTTCCGGAGTATACGAACGTTATTCTGCGACACCCTGTATAGTATTGTTACGGGCTAATCCAGTGTCCTCGGCATTAACGGCTGAAAATAAGAAGTTTGCATGCTTCTTGAGAGACTTTATATGGTTTCTAAATCCTTGTAGCCCTTGGAGCCCACCCTCTGATACCGAAAAAGAACGTGGTTCTTTCAACACCAGCCACTTGAGGCAATATTTTGAGTAAAGCATATAATCTTACAGAGAATAAATGGTCAAAATAGACGAAGATATTCACTGGTACTTGTACTATAAGTATGATGCAAATGTATGGAATAAATTCATTTCAAAACAAGACGACTTTCGAAAAAAAACCAAAAACTATAGAGTTTAGAACTTTTTTTTCGACGTATTCTTTTAACTAGACGACCCTTCGATGTTCAATTCTCAGTACAGACCTCTGCAAGATTCAATTAATCACATGATAATCCATTTTAATTTCAATCTTCTTATGCAACATTTTGACTGTTGAATAGACGATCGGTAGACTTTTCAATCAAGGTGTCACATGACCCCTATTTGTATTTGAAAAAATCGTCCATTATGTCTTTACTCCAACACCGGTGACGTAACATCTCTCATATGAATATCATGAGATGAGGCTTCAGAAATTAAAACTCACGTGTTTTTGGAATTTTTTCAAATGTCGCCCATTTCTGAAATAATGAATTTATTCCATACATTTGCATCATACTGTATATTGAGAATATCAACTATACCTATGCACATCAGATGTCTCGTTATGTCTGTTATAATTTTTATTCGTCTATCGAAATCGTACGAGAGTTCTTGGTCAAGAATCGCTCGGCTTTCGTCCTATAAGTGTTTTGTGATATTACTCAGCCTGGGGTTTATTGTATCTAATATACAGGATTTTCAAACTCAAGTCGGCACTATTGCTAACTCGGTTATTATTTGAGCTACAATGGGCAAACTAGTAGTATATTTTTCCTGCTGAATACGATGACGAAAACGAAACAAAAATCTAACCTCGCGTTCACGAATTAAGTCAAAAAGTGCAATATCTTTAAATGAGAAACCTACTTCAAATTATCCTTAGTGGATATAGGAAATTCGACTCTGAACAAAAACTATTCCATGATCTCTCATCCTGAATTCAAAAATGACTAAGCTATCGATGATTTTTCAAGGTGATTCTGATAGTCGAGGATGGTCGAGGTATTACTTGTCGTAACTTTGCCTTACTGAAGTAAAAATAAATCGTCGATAGCTTCGTCATTTTTCAATTTAGGATATAAGTGTATATAAGACGCTCATTGTTTTCCTAAGGCGCACCTGAAACATTTCGTTACATCATTTCCAGGAACTCTCATATGTATTTATGAATAGAAACTGAATTTAAAACATATTGAACACTGAGAAAACTCGGCCAAGTATATAGATCGTTTTCTTGAAAAAAAGTCGATTGTGACAAGAACAGTTCCACCAACGGTAGGAAAATAAGGTACTTGAAGTAGGCAGAACAATATCTCTGAAACAATGTTTCTTCTGTGAATGATCAGGACACTTGTTGGTATATATCAAATCGATATGTATTTTGAGGTCGCAAATCAAAAGTGAACACTTAACAAGTTTTAAGTTAATGAATACTCACCATTATTAAATTATTATTCTGAGACAAAATCACTTGCTCTGAGTGAACTCATCAATGAAGACAATCTATCAATAGATACAAAAAGCTTTAATTCATTTCCACACAATGTTCATAAAATGAACAACAATGGTAGATTTCGGGAGAAAAACAACTACTTCCCTGGCTATAATGCCACGCAGGACATTAAATTACCATCCTCCCGAAATCTATGCATCGACTCGTATATAAACGAATACTGATACAAGTGATTCTTTCCTAAATGCCTATTTATTTCGATTTAGTCAGGCCACGCTAGACAACCACAGACCGGTTTCGAGTTCTTTGACTCTCATCAGTGCAGTGTAGTCTCCAGCCAGCAGCCCTAAGACCGCCGACTCAGCGAAGCCTAGCCGCACACAAAAATCAAGTCGGCATTATATTCACCCCGAGACGTCTTTCATCGACAAAATGAAAGTAACGCCATCTGAGTAGAACAGAGTACCCACGCCCAACGCGACCACTTTCACTGTCCACGGCCCCATTATGATCTTAGCATTCTTGAAGTATACAGGGTGTTGCGAAATTCGGCCGACAACGCTTGACAGGTGATAGCCCTCGTGATTTGATAATCACTGAGATAGGGACATACGGTCTTCTCTGTGGAGTATTCTGTGGTTCAGTTCTCGAGATACAGGGCGTTAAAGTTGAGAAATGAGAATAGTTGTTTCGCAATATCTCAAGAATAATTGAATATAATGCATTCAACTTCGGTATATGGTTTCATCTTTGAATGGGTCATTTTTTGACCAGGAAGTCAATCCGGACATTTTATCCAGTGGTGTGTACAGGGGGTTGTGGCAACTTTTCCTCCCATACTTTCTACACCACTGATTAAATTTCGATTATTTCCAATTCCTCGAATTCATTGTTCAAGTTTGTTCAGGAAATGCATCACCTTCAACTGAGCTGAAATGAACAGTTTTCGAGATATTCGACCCAAAATAGAAGATTGCATAGTAATATTTCATCATTTTCAGTAGTGAAAAATTGCAAAAATATTTTTCTGGTGTTGAGTAGATTTGATACTATTCAGATCTCATCCTATAGCCCTTACACTCCTGAGAATAATTTGGAAAGAATAGCTGGAATTTTTCTAGCAGATAAAAAATTACTATGCAAACTTCTATTTTGGGTCAAATATCTCGAAAGCTATTCATTTAAGCTCAACATAATGAAACAATCAATTCGAGAAATTGGAAATAATTGAAATTTCATCAGTGGCGTAGAAAATATGGGAGGAAATGTTATCACAACCCTCTGTAGAGCACCTCTCGATGAAATTCTCGGAATGTCTTTCTCGTCAAAAAAATTGAAAGATGAAACCTTATGCCGAATTTGAATGC
This sequence comes from Phaedon cochleariae, assembly GCA_918026855.4. Taxonomy (NCBI): domain Eukaryota; kingdom Metazoa; phylum Arthropoda; class Insecta; order Coleoptera; family Chrysomelidae; genus Phaedon; species Phaedon cochleariae. The sequence goes on along the minus strand of OU896714.1, from coordinate 31,385,957 downwards.
ATTATATTCAATTCTTCTTGAGATATTGCGAAAAAACTATTTTAATTTCTTAACTTCAACGCCCTGTATCTCGAGAACTGAACACTTGAAGACCGTATGTCCCTATCTCAGTGATTATGAAATCGCGAGGTCTATCACCTGTCAAGCTTTGTCGGTCGAATTCCGCAACACCCTGTATATGCGTTCTCGCCAGTACAATTGAAATTTCAAGTCATGCAAGTGATGAGCTTCTGAACAAGTGCTATATCATATTTGTGAAAATTCTGAGTTTGTGTGCCGTGAGGTGTTGAGTTCTTGAAGATCTGTTATTCTTTTGAAGAAGATAATGAAATACATAACTCAGTTCCAAGAACAGAACATAATTATTGTTGACATCATATACAGAATTCTTTTCCACTTCCGATGATATTCTAAGTGGGAGAAACTGACGTTAAATGAGTATGAGAATCAATTTCTCATCTGAGGAGCTGTTTTTCTCGGCGCATGTTCCGGATATACCCGGTATCTAGTGTCTCAATATATGTCGCGAGCCTTACCTTTTTGTGATTTCTGGATGATTGATCATAGCTATATACAATTAATGTTTCGAATGGACGAGTTTTTTATCATCAAGGTCATTATTTTAAGAGAACAATATATGTAATTTTTTATAGTACCTAGGTAATGACTGGTAAGTAAGTCACTGATGACAAGTGAACAATTCAGTAATGACATGTTATTAGGTCACTAATGACAAGTAAACAAGTCACTAATGACAAGTAAATGAGTCACTAATGACAAGTGCTGTGTTTACTAACGTTTATCAACATGAAATTTTATGGAACAGGTTAATAGTGGTAGGTGTACATTTTTAAGAACACAAATATTCCTGTAGTTATTCACTTGTTTCCTTGTCCCAAATAGTATACAAGCTTTTACTTGCCACTATTGAATATTCACTTCTCCGTGAACGAATAAAATACGACAATAATTCAAGAATAAATACATTTTATTTGTGTAGACCCCCATTATTTCGAAGTTTTCATTTAAGACGAAAGTTTCAGATTAAATTAAACTTTAAACTCTTCATACAGTCTTGGAGACTTATTGAGATAACATTTTCTCGTAAAAAATCATCTATTTGAATAATATCTATTTGAATAATATGGTAACAACTATTCAAATTCATAAATTGATAATTTTCGGTCTTCGTTCCGGCGTACGCTGGAAGATCGCCTGCTGTGAAAACTTTTGACCGATGATTTCCTTCTGCTTCTAGGTGCAGCACTATACAACAAAGCTTTTTCCTCTTCTGATTTATTGTCTACGATGATGTTTATTTCATCGGTACTTCCACACAACGATAACAATTGCGTGTCGGTGATAGTTTTCATTACTCTCAAAATCTCTGGACTGACGTTGATGAGAGTGAGGAGAATACCATTTTCATTATAGGTTTTCAGAAGGGCATCCAGCGTCTACAAAAATAGAATATCAATCATTATGGACATTTAACTGCTCATTTAAAAAATGTCATAACAGCATCCGTTTTCAAGATACAAGGAGTATGTTTTTACCCATTTTTCACGATTATGTCGAAACTGCTGGCAACATTGTAATGAAATTTAATATTTTTATATAACAAATAATTATACAGGGTTTTTCACTTAAAAATCCGCACGCCAATATCTCGAAAACGAATAGGAATATTTGATTTCTGTAAAAAGTAGTCAATGGAGGGGGTCAAGTAGATTTTTTTCAAAGTATAAGAAATTAAACGCCTACTAGGAGCTGAGCGTCGTGACGCGTAGAAAATATAAATCGATTGCAGTGACTTTGAAATTACATGCCCGATAAAGTACATGTCATTTATAAACTTTTTTGTTATTTACTCGAAATAATTCATCGTACTCATTTCTGAGTTATACAAGTTTATAGTTGATATTTCTTGATTGACAAAAAATGCGATTTTGGATGATTTTACAAGAATGCCATGAATATTAGTTACTATGGGAATCATTGTTATCGCAATTGTTCTTAGTGCAATAACTAGCGACAGATGTTGTCAGTACTGTGTGTCAGAGATATTGCCACATTTTGTAATAAGAAATATTCTGATTTGTTCGATTCAAACAAAACTAACAATAGTTATATAAAAATGGTTCAATTCAGCAATAAGCAAAAAGTGGACATGTTACTGGTGGTTGGAGAATGCAGGTCAAATAATTGTAGAGAAGCAAAAAGAGTTATCCGCATAGAAGAGTCCCCGATGCAAAAACCTTTCCAAGTTTATGTTAAAAAACAAGAGAATATGGCAGCTTCGTCAAACCTAAAAGAAATAGAGAAAAGACGACTACAAATGATGAAAATACTGCTGCTGTAATTCAGAAGGTTGATAATAACCCTAAGATATCCCTATTGAAAATAAAAGAAAGTACCGGTGCCGGTGTTTTCATAATTTCATCGTGGAGAATTCTAAAAAGAAACTCTTTTCATCCTTACAAAACTAAACTAGTACATAAATTAGAACCAGGTGATCCCGCTAGAAGAATGGATTTCTTAGCAAGATTTTCCGATTTGTATAGCCAAGATGCCAATGTTCTTTTGAGAATTCTATGGAGCGACGAAAGTCGATTCCATAATAATGGAATCGTGGATAAACACAATTGTCGTTTTTGGTCCGAAAATCATTCTCGTTGGATTACAGAAAGAGATAATCAGCGAATGTTTGGCATCAATGTTTGGTGCAACATAATAAACGGATTCCTTATTGGACCTCACTTTTTACGAAGGCACTTTAAATGCAGATCGCTATTCAAGGTTTCTTCATACTACACTTCCGGAACTATTAGAAGAAGTGCCCATTGAGACTAGAATGAATATGTGGCTACAGCAGGATGGAGCGCCTGCACATAATGCCGAAATTGTTACGAGGTATTTGAACAGAGAATACCCCAATAGATGGTTTGGTACTAATGGACCGATAAGGTGACCAGCGAGGTCGCCGGACATGACACCGCCAGATTATTTTCTTTGGGGTCATCTAAAGGACGTTGTCTATGAAGAACCAATCGAAGATATGGCTGATTTTTTATCAACAAAATTAGTGCAGCGTGTGCCGCTATAACAAGAAGGACGCTCCTACAAGTATGACCCAAGCTCATCTGCTCAAAGTTTTTGATAGTTAGTCGGGGCTTGTTTTGCGAAAAGCCAAATCCTAGAAGCATTTCATGTAACAATTGGATAAAAGACGTTCACCCCCTATTTCGACCCCGCTGAATCCGAAAATACCGTTTATCAAGTCGAAATTCCAACCGGAAGTGAGATATTCAAGATGGCGTCCAAAATACCCCTAAAATCAAATTATTTTCTACTTTCGGTCAGCTATACGATTGAGGTGTCGATGTCTATGTTTTCGGGGGTGTAGAATACGATGAGACTCTCAGAAAATGATTTGGAGCATTGAAAGTTCATCGAATGATCAAATTTTGACGAAATAGACCAAAATTCCAAAGAACTTGTGAGAACGTGTTGCATAATGTATATGCTTGCATACGCTTTCGAGGGTGCTCAATAAGTTTATGAGCCAAAAAAGCATTTGAACATTGTCCAAGCCTTCATTTCTTATATTTTGAGAGAACCCCTTGCAGCCACGAGTTCCAAATTCGGAAAATGAATTGGAAATAGGTGGCAAAGACATCAGGATTGGGACACATCGTCCATCAACAATTTTCCAGCCGTAATTAATCGGGTCTTATAAATCAGGATACTGATCATGGGCCTTAATCCACACTAGTATCTGAAAAAAAAAACAGAATAACATTAAAATCCTTCGATTTGTTCAATTTTCTTTTACCTGGAAGTAGCACCGGAGAATGTGTTGACGGAGGGCATCAGTGGTAGATGGCGAAAAGCATTCGCACTGTCCAAAAAATTGCAACATGGGCTGCGTCTGCCGTTGTAATGTCCGGTCCAACTCAAAATAAAAATGGTAGTAGTATCGAAACGGCTAATAGTTCTTATTCACCATGTGTCTCAGAAAAGGGACGCAACAAACCTTGTATAAAGCTTGCACCACAAAGTGTTCAACCAAACGGAGATCATCGGGGGCTAGATCGGGAGTTTTTACAAGCTGACTGAGGAGTTTACAGTAGTTTTCTTCTATGTACTTGCTTCCACCGTTTTGTTTTTGTGACTGACGCTAACTTAAATGTAGTATCATATCCAGTGATTGCGTGGAAAGCCATCAGGTTTTTTATCTGTTGTGGTGCAAGTTTCTTACATAGTTCGTGAATTGGAATATACTCCATGCGTAAAAACCGAAAGAGAGGCTGTTGTTGTTTCTGTTAAAGACACTAGTGTGATTTCATTATTCATCTATCACTTTGAAAGAATGAAATTCAAGGAATGCTGGGTGATGTGTGGTACTTCCCGAGATAGAAAGTATATTCCAATTCATGAACTATGTAGAAAGCTCACGGCTCACATCACAACAGATCAAAAACCTGATGGATTTTCACGCAATCACCGAATGTGATACTAAATCTTGATGAGGGTCTGCCACAAAAACAGGACGGTGGAAGCAGTACATTGAAGAAAACTACTGTAAACTCCTCAGTCAGCTTGGAAAGACTCCTGATATAGCCCCCGAGGATCTCCGTTTGGTTGAACAGTTTGTGGTGCCAGCTTTATACAAGGTTTGTTGCGTCCCTTTTCTAAGACACATGGTGAATTAGAACTGTTAGCCGTTTTTATACTAATATCATTTTCATTTCAAGTTGGACCGGACATTACAACGGCAGACGCAGCCCGTGTTGCAATTTTTGGGACAGTGCGAATGATTTTTGCCATCTACCACTTTTGCCATCCATCAACACATTCTTCGGTGCCACTTCCAGATAAAATTAACAAGAAAAAGAAAATAGAAAAAATCGAGGGATTTTAATTTTAGTCTGTTTTCTTTTTAGGAACTAGTGTGTGGTTTAACGCCCATGATCAGTATCTTGATTCACCAGACCCGATTAATTGCGGCTGGAAAATCGGTGATGGACGGTAAGTCCCAATCTTGATGACTTTGCTACCTATTCCCAAGTCATGTCCCGAATTTGGAGTTTGTGGCTGCATGGGGCTCTGCCGAATGGAGCAGAAAAGATGAGGAAGACTACTAATAGTGAACTTTTTTCTTCAAAATATAAGAAATGAAGGCTTGGACAATGTTCAAATGCTTTTTTGGCTCATGAACGTATCGAGCACCCTCGAAAACGTATGCAAGCATGTACATTATATACAACACGTTTTCACAAGTTCTTTGGAATTTTGGCCCATTTCGTCAAAATTTGATCATTCGATGAACTTTCAAAGCTCCAAATCATTTTTTGAGTGTCTCATCGTATTCTACACCCCCGAAAACATAGACATCGACACCTCAATCGTATAGCTGACCGAAAGTAGAAAATAATTTGATTTTAGGGGTATACTGGACGCCATCTTGAATATCTCACTTCCGGTTGGAATTTCGACTCGATAAACGGTATTTTCGGATTCAGCGGGGTCAAAATAGGGAGTTAACAGCATTTATCCAATTTTTACATGAAATGCTTCTAGGATTGTAACGGAGGGCTTTTTTTGGAATTTAGCCCCGACTAAGTTGTTTTCGAGCAGATGGACATAATTTTGCCTGAAATGAGTAAACTCTTTTTGCTTCTCTACAATTTGACCTGCATTCTCCAAACACCAGTAACATGTCCACTTTTTCCTCATTGCTGAATTGAACCGTTTGCATATAACTATTGTCAAGAAGTATAAATGCCTATAGGAATTAACACCACTCAAACTCTCGTTCGATTCAAGATCTTCTATCATTAATTAACTTTTCCAAATTAAAACATTCAGTACATTGCAGTTCGATCAGGCCAGCGGAGTTCATAGACATCATTTCCTTTATAATTTGCAAAGAAATCGCTTACCGCGGCGATAATACCTAGGTAAGCGGTATCGAGAGCTAACGACCGTTCCCAGTGTGGAAAATTGCGAACCTAGCATCGATTCCGAATAGGTCGCGTACACGAAGACCGACCCTGGAGGCGAAATATTGAAACACAACCTCATTCTTCTGTGAATTATTGAAACACAACCTCACTTTTTTATTTGGTTACAGAGGAATCAGAAGGTTGAAATAGTTTTTCACAATATTTTGGCATACGAATCGTGTTTCTTGCCTTATTCATTAATTCAAGCATGCCTTCGCATTGTGCTGTTGTACAATGCACAAAAAATGCAGCAAAAGACTAGGGAATATGATTTTTCAGGTAAATAGTAATCTCACATAGTTAGCATTATGAAATGTTGTCATTCCTTATTAAAATTCCTTCTGCCTTCTGCCACTTCTGCAAAACAAGCTAATGCTGCTAATAGATTGAAAATGTCTACAACACACACGATCGTCAGCATGTCAGACCAGTCCTACCGATTGATTGCATGAATCCAATCTTCTTGCATTATTCTAGAAATTTCAGGTATATTTCTATTAGCTGATCCTATTGCAGAAGGAATTCCGATGAGAAATCAGAGAAATAACCAAATTTCAAAAATGAAAACTATGTGAATGACTATAGTAGGTACTTACTTTTGAATCATGATGTACCATCCGGATTTCTTCATCTTGCGCTGCAGTTTTTGTGCATTTTACAACAGCACAATGTGATGGCATTAGCGAATTGATGAAAAGCGGAAAAATACGATTCATATGCCAAAATAATTGTGGAAAACTATTTCGATCACTTGTAAACAAATATGTTTTGCCTCCAGGGTCGGTCATCTGACAGTTCTTGCACGCGACCTATACAAATAGTACCCGAATCGATGAGGCAATTATTCATAATTCATTATCAACACAAGGCATAATTAGTTCAATTCATAATTCATTTTCGACACAAGTTATTCTAGTGAAAATCAAATGAAAATGTTCGCCGTCCTCCCAACTTCAAGCCTGCTGGTCAACCCCCTGCTAGACGTAATAATGTAAGTACTGGTTTTTTGTGTTGTTTCGCGTTGTTCTTTGTTTTTCCTTTTGTTAACCTGCCATGTGGCAGCATTTATTGATAAAACTTTTCATTTAATTAATAAATGTTACTTTTCTATGAAAACTGTCCGCTCTCTTTATTTGGGGGTGAATAGGGTTGGATGGTGAAATGATCAAAATCCTCTCATTAAGCCAAGCGAGTAGCCAAGTTACGATCCATAGGAGATCAAACATCTGAGTTGCGACACGTGGTGGAGGCGCCGTTTGCCAAATAATCTACCAAAACCATCTGAGTTGCGACACTATTTTAGTTTTGTTTGAATCGAACGAATCGGTATATTTCTTATTACAAAATGTGACAATATCTCTTACATAGTACTGACAACATCTGTCGCTTGTAATTGCACTAAAAACAATTGCGATAACAATGATTGCCATAGTAACTAATATTCAAAGCATTCATGTAAAATTCATTAAAAATCGCATTTTTGTCAATCAAGAAATATTTACTATAAACTGGTATAACTCAGAAATGCGTACGATGAATTACTTCGATGGTTAATCCATCCCAATATTAATGTGGATAATCAGGAAGAATGGAAAACCGTCCACACGAAAAGAAAATCTAGACAACATCGAAACCTCCTTGTCGGGGAAAACTCTGAGAAGATCAAGGGTGTTCCTAAGTTTGTCTACTTACATGTATGCAGAGTGGATCCAGCGACCACATCTGATGAAATGTTAGGGCAACTTAAAGCATTTTTCCCCGAGGTCACCTGTGAGGCAATTAAATCCAAACATCCAACCATCTATTCGTCTTTCAAGGTTGGTATTTATGAAAAAAATTTCAAGATGGCCATGAACCCTGAGCTCTGGCCAATTGGTGCTTATATTAACAATTTTTTACATTATCGTCTGAAATCAAATACAGATCGTTAATCGATCCAAATCTGATATTATTAAATGTGAATACAATAAACTTTGACAAAATGAACATCCTTCAGACAGAAATGAGCTTTTACGCTAATTTACAATGTTTGTGTCTAACAGAAATTGGCATCAAGGAAACAATGTTGGACAATATAATTTTTCCTGGCTTCAGTTTGTGTAGTTTTTACTGTAGACCAACGAAAAAATGTGGTGGAGTAGCGATATGGGTGCGGAATGATATCAAGGCAACTGCTATTGATCTTGGTGAGTTCTGCATCCAACAACATTTCGAAGTATGCGCTATCTCATACACACTGAATTTGCAAAAATTCGTCATAATGAACTGTTATAGATCTCCTTGTGGAGATATAGACGTATTTTTCAACAAAATTTGTGAAATACTGGATCTTATTTATAAACCTGGAATAATTTATTTTGTTTGTGGTGATTTTAATTTCGATTCATACTCAAATGTTAATTTTATATCTTTATGTAATGTGATGTCACGTTTCGACTTTCGCCCACTTGTGGGTTGGCCCACAAGGATTACTAATTCCAGCTGCACTTTGATTGACCAGATCTTCTCTAACTGTAACAATGAAAAATCATGTTATGTTACTGATTGTGAAATACCTGATCATCGTGCGATATTCTTAGATATCAACGAAACCTCTTCTCTGAAATCAATCAATAAAACCGAAATGAAGAGATGTTCCAATGAAAGTAATAAAGTAAATTTCGATTCTATGTTACAAAAAGAAGAATGGAGCAACATTTATGAGTATGGCGATTGCGAAGAAGCCTTCAATTGTTTTTATGACATATTTTATCATTATTTCGAAACTGCCTTCCCCAAACGCAAAGTATTCTTGAACAAAAATAAACAGGGCTGGATTGACAATCCCGTTAAAGAATCCAGCTGCTCATTAAAACATCTATTCTACTTGAAGAAAGATAACCCTGCTTTAACTGAATTATATAATAATAATAAAACACGGCACCTTAAATTGGTTAAAGATACAAAAAAGACATTTTATCAAAAGAAAATTAGTATGTCAGATAACGATGCGAAAATTTTGTGGAATGTTGTGTCTGAACTTACAAACAGAAGTAAAAATGCATGTGATAGTATCTTCATTCAAAAAAATGATGACGTTATCAATAATCCATCAGAGATCGTGAATGAATTGAACAATTTTTTTATCGAAGCTCCACAGGCCTTAATACGTGATATTCCGAGTAATTATTATCATCGCCCGAATTTCAATAATGGTAAAGGCATAGAAATGAATCCACACACAATGTTTTTAGAGCCATTTAGCGAATTAGAGTTGTTCAATTTAATCAATCGTAAACTAAGAAGCAAACATTCGTCAGGAACTGACGAAATTCCAGTGTTTCTACTAAAAAGAGTTTTGCACATTATCATAAAACCGATAACTTTTTTAGTGAATCTTTCTTTTTTACATGGTAGTTTCCCTACAGCGCTAACGGTAGGAAAGGTAACTCCTCTGCGTAAGAACAAAAAATTATCAACTTTAGAAAATTTTAGACCAATTACCGTCCCCCAGAGCTTCTCGAAAATCTTCGAGTATGCATTCCTATTTTGATACCCATGCAGCATGGTTTTCGCTCTGGAAAATCGACTCAAACTGCTCTACTAACTTTTTATGAAAACATTATGGAGTTTATTGAAGCGGGCGAATGCCCAGCTGCAATTTTATGTGATTTGAGCAGAGCTTTTGACTGCGTGAATCACCTGAAACTGCTGGATATGCTGGAGTGTTATGGTCTGAGGGGAAATTCACATGCCTGGGTATCCTCGTTTCTCAGCAACAGAACACAATGCGTCTCATTGAAATTTGATAGAGGTGGTGTGACTTCATTCACTACATCAGAAAATAAACTGGTCCGGACTGGTGTGCCCCAGGGATCTATCTTGGGGCCGGTTCTGTTCCTACTATACATCAATAATATCGATAGGGAAATATCATACTCATTATTCACAGCATATGCAGACGATATCAGTATATTGATCTCGGATAAGCAATCTGATATTTTAACACACAAATGCACAGATATCCTGAATTTAACTACTGTATATTTCAACAGGCAGGATCTATTTTTTAATGCAAAAAAAACGCAGGTGATTCGTTTTCATAATTACCAGAATAAAACTGAAGCACTTCAACTGAATATTAATAATACAACCTTACAAAGCACCCCCAATCCAGTTAAATTCTTGGGTATGCAAATGGATGAATATCTGAACTGGATTCCACACTGTGAACAATTGGTTTCAAAATTGTGCTCATTGATCTATCTCTTTAGGAATCTGAGAGTCGTTTTAAATAAAAAGCAACTCATCAGTGTATATTATGCTCAGGTTGAGTCCAGGTCGCGCTATGGTGTTTGCTTGTGGGGCAACTCAACAATGGGTAGAAACGTCTTTATTGAACAGAAGGCTATTTTACGATGTATATTCAATACTCCTAGAAGTTGTTCATGTAGAACTCTATTTATAAATCAGAAAATTCTAACTCTCACAAGTATATTTATATATGAAATTTCAGTTTATGTATTTACTAATAAAAGCGACTTCATTCTAAATAGTGATATTCATGACAAGAACACTCGTCAAAAACAAATGATACATGTCAAAGCTGCAAAATATAAAATTACTCAAAATGCTCCTAAATGCATTGGACCTAAAATATTTAATCATCTGCCAGAAATCATCAGAAGAGCTGAAAATTTATCAATATTCAAAAAACGTCTGAAGTCGCTTTTGTTGATCAACTGTTTTTACACACTCGATGAGTTTTTATCTAGTCCTCTGTGATCCACTCTATTATGTACGTGATATATTGTCTAGACCCATAACCCCTTTTGCTTGTTTTTATTTTATTTTATCTTATTTATTTAGTTTTAGTTAAAAGTTAGATATAAGGTGCTGACTATTCCTATACAAAATGTAAAATTTTTGTCATTTTAAGGAAAATAAAAGATTGATTGATTGATCGAGTAAATAACAGGAAGTTTATAAATAACATGTACTTTTGCGTGCGTGTTATTTCAAAGGCACTGCAATCGATTTATACTTTCGACGCGTCACGACGCTCAGCTCCTAGTAGGCGTTGAATTTTTCATACTTTGAAAAGAAATCTACTTGACCCCCTCCATTGACTAATTTTCACAGAAATCAAATATTCCTATTCGTTTTCGAGATATTGGCGTGCGGAGTTTTAAGTGAAAAACCCTGTATACTTCACCATGATATTCATTTTTGAGGTGGTTAATTGCGAGTTTCCAAAGTATTTCAATGAATTCATAACAATCAAAAATCAAATGCATAATTATGAGACTAGAGGTAAGAATGAAGAGAACCATGAATTCATTGAAATGTTGTTCTCCAATAATTGTTCCATGATGTATGAAGAGAAACACGCTGTATGTATCGTTTAAAAATCTGTACGATATAAAATACTTACCCTTGCAGCTGAATAATCCAATCTGAGTATATTTGCACAATCAATTACAATTGGCATTAGTTGAGCATTTGCCTTGTGAGTTTTTTTGATAAATTCCGAAAAGTAATCGGCTCCAACATAGTATAGTCCTAATTCTGGTTTAACGTACAGGTATTGGTGATCCCCATTATCATTTTTCTGAAAATAAGAGTAATATATCATCAATATTGACAAATTTTCAGCATATATCTGAATTTGACGAGCTGACAATAGATATTCATGTTGCTGTTATTCAGTTGAATCGTTAAATGATATGTTTTTACGGGAAGAGCAGAGTTCATCAGGATTGTGGAAAAATGCACTTTTTCCAACAACTGTCAAAAACTGCACTTTATCAATATATTTCGTGTGCCTAACGTGAACAATTTCTCAATATCAAAATAATGTTTCATTATTTTACGAAAAAGTGGTTTCCAGGACAGCCGCTAGAGGGCATAATTGCATTGGCCAACTAAAAAAACGGGTTTTCATGAAAAATTGATAGAGACATATTATAAGAAACACTTTTTCCATGTTATCGAGTAGATTTCCAATCGTTTCGATCAAAAAAAATTGCGCTAGCTCTTTAACCCTTAATTACTCGCGCTGGTGTATTTTGTACACCAGCGCCAAATTTCTTGCTACCATCGAACGTAGAATTTTTTTGTGGCTCTAGACTCCCACCTAACCTATGTCTAACATGTCTGGGATGTGATAGATCAGTTTTGTGTGTGTGTTTGTACGTAAATTTTGACGCGTTGTCACGTTGGTGCCCGTTGGTGCCTAGAATAGAATACACTGCGTGGAAAATAGGGTAAATTATATAAGTATTCAATATTGTGTACAAACACGTTAGTTGTGTATTATGTGGACGCACTAAAAACAGAGTGACTTTTTTTTAAATTGCATTTCCTCGTTGGACCCAGCACTGGATCCAACGCCCCATAAGTCGAGACTTGTGCAGGGTTAGGAAAGCATACGTTTTTGTTTCACCTGAAAACAAGTCAAATTCATGGTGGTGTAAAAAATACCCCGCGCGGGAAAAAGTTCGAATTAATTAGCGAGAGTAATCAAGGGTTAAATAAAAGAAGGAGGGAAGGATGAATAGTACTCTAGCAAAACTCTCAATACTACAGTTTGGTGTAACGGAATTAAGCGATCTTGGTCTCATTATAAAGGTGTTTTTTAGATCTTCCCGATAAATCACGAATCAAGTCGATCTAAATCCCGTGGTGGCCGCTAGATGGCATCGTTTGAAAAATCAGTCGATTTGTCGTTTTTGTTTTTGAGAATTTCAAATGGAACCATATATTTTTCCTGCTATGATATGAAAGTAAAGTGAACGAGAAGAAAAATGGTAAGAACCGCGAGTTGATACCTCTTGAAGAACCGGAGAAATACTCGGAATAATATTAAAATTTAAACTGTTAGCATGTCCAATGCCTCCTCATTCGTTATCGGCATTTTGACAAATAAGCAATCCACAGTGAAAACTTTCAATGGAGCTCCAATTATATTTTGACGTTCCTTTCATTCAAAGTCAACTTGTCTTTTCTCATTCCTGAGCCTATACCCACTATACTTACATTTTAATTAGCTATGTCATTACTAAGCGTCTCCTTATTCACTATTGTGAGATATAACAGCAGTTTGTGAAACCAAAATAAATGAATTATTGAAATCATAATTCCATAGATACAGGATATTTCTGATGACGATTATTGATGTTAGATTCCTGTGGTGAATATTTTCATAATATTATTTCGAGTATTTCACCGGTTCCTCAAGAGGCATCGCGGTTTTCACCATTTTTCTTCTCGATTGCTCTACTTTCATATCAGAGTAGAATGAATATATGGTTCCATTTGAAATTTTCGAAAAAAATGGAAAATTGTCTGATTTTTCAAACGATGCCATCTAGCGGCCACCACAAGATTTAAATCCACTTGATTCGTAATTCATCTAAAAGAACCAAAAAACCCTTCATAATGAGACCAAGATCGTTGAATTCCGTTACACCAAACTGTAGTAATGGGAGTTTTTTCAAAGTACTATCCATCCTTCCCTCCCTCTTCCATTTAAAGAGCTAGCGCAATGTTTTTTGATCGAAATGATTGTAAAGTGTTTTTGATATGTCTTGATATATCAAATGTTCATAAAATCCCGTTTATTAAACTGGCCAATGCAATTACGCCCTCTAGGGGCTGTCCTGGAAACTTGAAAATAATTTCCAGAGATTTCTCTTGGTCACTTTTATCATTCAATTTTTTTTTAGAAACCTGTGCGGCAAATAGTTTCCGAGATACAGCCGGTGTCCTATCTTAGTGGTACACCCGGTACTTGGACTAGGACCAAGACCAGCTTTTGCATTCACTGTTTTGTTCAGATCAGGATTTTTCAATCCTGTAATATATTTTTTGATTCGGAGTGAGTTTTAAATTGAATGATCCAAAGTAATGAAAATGATTTCAAAAACTCAAATATGTTACACAAATTTCTGCTGTTTTCGATGATCATTACTGAAAAAGAGTGTGTAAGATATACTATTGAGTCAAGTACCAAATGGCTCCAAATATGTTCAAATTACAATATTTCATGTACTGACACAACGTTTATTTTCAATTCAAATTGACATCAAAACTCAAAGTCAAAATCCTGCCAAAAATACATAATACAGGGTTTAAATATGAGGATAATATCAAGAACTGGTTTATCTTCAGAATAGCCCTAACAGAGTGTATCTGAAGATTTTAAATGCTAAATAATTATATTGTATCAAAAATCATCTATAAATGAAAAGATAAAGTAGGTATACCTATGTGACATAAATTCCATTGGTGTGTCCAACTTCATTATTTGATAGTATGAAATACCCAAACCAATGTTTGACTCGAATGTACTTGCAATATCAGTAATTATACAGAGTAGCAGGACTTTAACATCTGAGAGAACACATTTTTTAAAGATGAAAATTTTATGTAAACATATATGTGTGGGAGCTTCGTTTCCGATATATAATACAGGGTTTCAAAGTTCAAGATTTTTTTTTGTGTTTTCCCAATTTCCTCTTACAATCTCCAGAATAATGAATTGAAATTTGGTACAACTATCACACTTTAAACGCAATACTTGGGACTGTCGAGCGTTCTTGAATACCTACAGGATGATACAATTATGTGAGTCGTACCCGAGTCAACTCTCTAACTTCTTTGAGTACCGCCTCTGTTTACTATGACTCATAAATTCAGATTTTCCCTAGAATTTGGATACTTTTTGTATCTCTCTGTACCTCTGTTTTTTCGAATACTTTATTTGAGTTCGTGTTATGTAGCAGGTTTTTTTACAGCTCAGAAAACACATTTTTTCAAGATGAAAACCTCATATGTGAACATATATGCGTGGGGACTTCGTTTTCGATATACAGGGTTTCGAGGTTTGTGATTTTTCTTGTGTTTTTCAAGTTTTCTCCTGAATTCTTGAAAATAATGAATTGAAATTTGGTAAACCTGGTACACTTAGGAAACGCAATATTTGAGGCTATAGTGCGTTCTTGGATTTCTACAGGATGATACACTTTTGGGGTAATGCAAACTTTGCAACCCTGTACATCGGAAACGGATAAGCTCCCACGCATATATGTTTATAGGAGATTTTCATCTTCAAAAAATATCTCCTTCAAGTTGTTGAAGTCCTTGGACATGAAACTGACTCATCCTGTATAAATGAGTAATATAGACAGTACTGACTTCATGGGAAGATAATTTTCAATTTCTTCCTGGCAAAATGAATGAAACAACATATTTCAAGTCTATATAACAAAATCAGCTACAACAACTACACGCGATTTTGAAATTTGATAGGTAGAGTTAGGCGTGAAATATTAGTATTTTCAATACGTGAATTTTCCATTGAAGGCGCAAAAATACTCCAGTTGATTTCGATCAGATTTTCACGATTCATTGGACGGATCAAGAAGGGCTGAATATCAGTCCTCACAAGGCCACCATGATAGTATTCACACGAAGACATAAACTAGAGGGATTAGGTCCTCTTAAACTTCTAGGCGAAACAATCCAGTTGAAAGAGGAGGTCAAATACCTCGGGGTGATATTAGATCCGAAATTGACTTGGAATCAACAACTGGAAAAGGCAACCAAAAAAGCGGTAACGTCACTGTTGATGATAAGACGTTCTTGTGGGAAGAAATGGGGACTGAGACCAAACATGCTGTACTGGTTGTATAACGAGGTGGTGATGCCTTCCATAACAGATGCCTCTCTGATATGGTGGCAGAAGACACTACAAAGAGGAGCTATAACAAGACTGAGCAAGATACAAAGACTTGCATGTCTAGGAATCACGGAGGCTATGAAGTCAACGCCAACGCCAACGCCAACCGCAGCCATGAAAACACTACTGGATCTGTCTCCCCTCCATTTGATGGTACAGGGAGAGGCGAGACTTGGTGCCCTAAGACTGCAAAATACACTGGGCAATGTTAACATAGGAACAGGACATATGAGCAACGTCAGAATAGTGAACAGGGACATACTTAATATGAGAACAGATCACATTTCAAAACGATATATATTTGACACTTCATTCAGAGTGTCCATACTAGACAGATCTGAATGGAATGACGGAGAACTCAGCACTATACTGCTGGAAAAGATCTGGTATACAGACGGGTCCAAGACTGCGAATGGGTCAGGAGCAGGAGTATACTCCAAACATCCGGAAACTAGCCTCAGCTACTCATTGGGGAAGTATCTATGCTTCAGTTTTCCAAGCAGAGGTGTACGCAATTCTCCAATGTGCGTAAGAAAATAACAGGAGAGCTGTGGAAAACCAGCAGATCCGTATTATGTCAGACAGTCAAGCGGCACTTAAGGTAATAGAAAACCAGGAAGTGACATCTCGACTGGTATGGGATTGCAAGAGGGAACTGAGAACTCTGGCAGACCGGAACTGCGTCAAGCTAATCTGGGTGCCAGCGCCAGGTCATCAGGGGATCGCTGGCAATGAGAAGGCTGACGAACTTGCAAGAAGAGGGTCGGACAACGAGCCAGATCCAGGACAGACTCTTGGAGTACCGAAACGTACAGCACGTGTGTCAGTTGATGACTGGATTCAGGCAAAACATAAGAGCTACTGGGAAAACATCCCAAGAAACAGACATGGGAAACAATACATCAACCCATTAGCGCTGGAATTATTTCATTCTTTTTTTCTGATATTTTATGGCCATTAACTAGTGTGAAATGCTTTCGAAAGACGGGAAAAGTTTGAAGAATCATAAATGGAATTCAGGTTTTCCAAAAATCTGCTGTTGCCATATGGCAACACTAGGCGCTTGTGACACATGTTTTGGAATATTAACACAAATACTTCGATTACATTTTGAACACAGTCATTGTCAAAATCCAGCTATTCTGCATGGCTACGTCTAATATCCAAGTGATTAGGGGCCCGTACGAATAATTCCTATGCGGTATTAACTGATATTTTGATTACTTTCAAAAACAACGCATACCACCTGGTTTCTTCTGACAAGTGCTGAATAACTTCGTCGTTTCCCGCTCAGTCAACCAATTATTTGACCCATCACATATTGGAATGGAAGTATTAGCAGAATTCCGAAGAGAAGATTCTCCGGCCAATGGTTCAACATCCATTGGCTCGGATGGAGAGTCACCACATTCGCTGAGTATAAGCGCATAGCGTTGCCAGATGGCAATACGAATATTTGATGCAGATTTTCTACACAAAAAACATTCCTGCAATTTTTTACAATATGTCACATGTATAACCTGACGCATCTGCAACATAATTATGGAAACAAAAATCGCAAAATCAAATGCGTGAAAACAGGATGATACGTACACGAACGTGACGTCTATATTTTACGTCAGTTCAAATAAACTCAAAGGTTCACAAATTCACGTGGCCGAACCAGCTTACTCACAACGAAGAACTGGCGACATGTTCATAACCTGTTCTTTTGCTGAACATGTGGGCTGTCTCCCACCCTAATAGCTAAAAATTTGAGTGTCTGGGAATTATTTGAATCTCTATTTTACTAGCGTTGCCATATGGCAACGCACGGCGCTAATGGGTTAACCCATTAGCGCCAAGTCCAGGAACCAAGTCATAAACGAACTGTAGACCTGCTCAACTTGAACAGAGCACAGATAAAAACTGTTACGGGACTCATGACTGGCCATGCGCCAGTAAAGGAGCATCTCGCCAGAATGGGACTGTATACAATGGCGACCCAAGCTGCAGACTATGTGGCAAGAAACCAGAAACAGTAGCACATATACTGTGCCGATGTGAGGCATGGGACCGCAGAAGACAGAAGATCTTTGGGCAACCAGTTGGCGAACCAGAAATATTCAACTCACATCCAGTGAAGGATTTGTACAAACTTGTTCAAGGTACAGAGATAATGGAGTGGGCACAAAAAAGAACATTAGGTAAGATACAATGGGCCACCATAGGCCTAAGTGTCGTCGAAGACATGGTCAGACGAGCCTACAAACGGGGTGGAGTTTTTAGTGGGTAAACCCTGGCTAGGTCCCACACTACCATATGGGGGATAGGACCCATATGGTGTCCATAAAGGATTTAAACCACCTCGACAAAAAAAGTGAGATTATTTCCTCATTTTATTAGGTAATGCTCAAAGAGTTTGTTAGATTTTTATTTTCAATGTTTTATTGATGTCAATTTCAAAAATGTCCATATGTCAATTATTTGTCGAGTGTATCTCCTTCTGGTGCTTGCTTTGTCTTATGCCGTCAGCCTTATGATGTGACGATCTCAATCCAATTTTTGAGTAATTTTCAATTTAATTCGTCTCGCTTTCTCTAATGTTTAATCAGATTTTGATGAGTTATGTCTGGTTGTTCAGCCGTTGCAAATTGTTTTATGTTCCATTAGGACTGCTTTTTTTGGCTGACAACCTCCCTAACCTATTTGCTGTTCATGGTAAGATTCCTTTCATCAGTGGTATTTGTTTGTTTTTCATGGTGTCTGATGATGGCCGAGTGCCAAAACTAGTACCACTACTTATGTAATTAAAAATTTTTGTGGTTGACCGACTTTGATTTTTTTGTAATTTCCTTTGGGAAATTCTGAAACCCTGAGAAAAATGGATGGTTTCCAAGACTCATATATCAGCATATTGTAACACAAATATAATTTTTGACATAACTGAATTAATAGGTTTACTTACAGATCGGATTTCAACGTGGATAGTTGGTCTGGACCATACTTTCAGAAGAACAAAGGCATTGCATACTGAACCTATGATCAAAGCCATTTCAACACCAAATAGTGCTCCGACGATGAAAGTGAACAAAGTCAGAAAAAAGTCAACCTCTGAAAAAAAAACCTTTTGACTCAGCTGGTTCTTAGTGGAAATCCATAGTAATTGTAAGAACTTCAAATGCGATAAGATTAGGGAAATTCGATGACTCCAGAATGACCATTGAAATGATTCAAATCATCTTCATTTTCGAACTACAGCAATTATTAATTTGGCAAACGATGACATAATCGATTGAATATAGGTATGATAAGTTTTATAAATTGAATATAAATCACCATCGACAAATAAATTAACGAAAACAACGCATTTATACTAGATCATAAAATTGATGCAAATTCATATTAAATAAGTACTCATCTGATACCTTTCGGAATTATAGAATTCTTGTATAGGTTTCTACTTTTCTAATAGGAAACTTCATTATATCAATATTGTTCAGTATTCAGCATGAATTCATTCTTGAATAAGTATTTAATAATCCTTATCTTCACAGTGTGCCATGCAAATACAAAAAAAAAACAGTGGAAACCTTCAAGAATTCAATAATTTCAAACAGCACAAAAATTTTGCTATTGAATAACAGAATTTATAAATGTAATAAAATCTGGTCAGTAGTCAAAATATGCAACACTCCGTATGTCTATCAAAATGATATGACATGCTATCAGTGCATAGTTTACCTATAAAATATTAGAGCTCCAACAATATCGAAATATTCCTGATTCGCAATAAAAGAAATTTGAATTTCAATGCTCCTGTATCTCAATAACGAACTGTTTTAGAGCATCCCATATAACACACGTACATACAATGGATGTCCGAATGATGTCCACAATGGACATAACGAATTCCAATGGGACGTCCGAATGGACGTCCATTTCGATCCAAGTGTGATGGATATAACTTATAGCTAGAAGAATATTTATTGAAAATAAAATGTACATATCGGCCCCAAGTTTGAATGCCTCCACAGTATTTTTTTAATTAATCACTTCGGAAAATGTAAAAAAAAAACGTTGGTGGACTACGGGATTTGAACACACGACCTTTGGCGCATCGAGCACTTCGAATTAATTTATTTCCTATTTCTTCTACATAGTTAGACAATTTCAAATAATACTTTCACATTTCATCTCTTCTTTCACATATTATGTCTTCCTCCACACAATGTCTAGGTGGCTGGTGTTAGCCAGGAGGGCGATAGCCCTATCATTATAGAGTCTTAGCGTGTTCCATCTCCCGAAGCTTGGCTCCTTATGATGAGTAATAGCTAGCCAAGGTGAACCCAGTTGGGTTACAGGGCTGAATGCAAACATTGGCATGAGAGAAAATTCAGCAAAATTGATTTGAAGGAAAAAATCAAAATGAAAACCCTTTTCAGAGGTGTGGCCTTGATGGGCTCTGCGATCGCTGCCCATATCAGTGAGCCACGCCCGAAATCGGCTTTTGAGTTTTCCAAGGCAGCCTAATTACATGATCAGCTGATCGCGCTTACCCCAGCGGGACTATTGCCACTCTGAGGACCGTATCACTGTCTAGGATTTCACGATTCCTCAGGAATTCTCGCAGCTTTTCAATTTCGAATCAGGAACCGTGCTATTTGCCCACGGGTTCCCAAAAACATCGGTTGACTCGTAGATCAGTCCGTGCAAAAGCGTAAAAGGGCCTTCAAGAATGAAAAAGTACAACTTACAACTTGAAGTAATTCGAAATTTGTTCTGTGTTTGGGCACGTCTAGAGCCTAGCTCCGAGGTCATTTGCTTGGAGGTTAAACAACGCACTTCAATATCGATTTCAAAAAATTATTCATTTTTTGAAATTACTGAATGCTGAGCCGTTTCTATTATTCACTACTCCGAATTGACCTTTTATTAAAGATGTCATATATTCCGCAGTGCCTTCGCAAATAAAAAAGGGGCCGCTCCAAGAATTTTGCTTCCTTCAAATTTTTTGTCTTCAGATCACCGGAAATTGAAAATATGATAAACTCACTATTCGAATGTGAAGAATTTAGCAACATATATATATCGTGGTATCACAGTTGTGGTATTTTTCGATTCGACCAAAGGATGTACAAGGTGAGTCCAATTGACGTCCTTCATTCAATTAAATCTTCACGTTCAGTTTGGATAGAAACTCAATGTCCAGTGAATGTCCCCAAAAGAATATGCATTGTACTAGTGGTAAATGGACATCCATTGGATGTCCATTCAGTGTCCATGTCCATATGAGCCCAGCATGGATATCCATAAGATATTCTGTGTTTACTGGAATACTATATATGTTCATTGAAAGAGATAGTAACGATTTCTGAAGTGCCTAGTCGGCATTGAAACTTATTCATCCTATCAACAAACCTGATCGTACTGATTTCCTAAATTTAGTTTTAATGGTAATAACGGTTTAGGAATTAGGAGATATATCGCGTATCTAGAACAGATTCAAACACACTGTACACACCTACCAGTACAATGAAAATAAATACATGAGCATTGAAATCCAGGTATGTGACATCGAATAGTTATCATTTTTCAGTAAAAGTAATTGAACTTACTGTTACATTTCCATAACACAGGAAATATTTCATAATCCAGTAGAGAACTGGCAGCTGTTATCAGCACTGCAGCAAGGGTGGCTTTCGGTATGAAATAGAAGTATGGTGCTAAGAGACTGAGGGCTAATAGAATGAGTGAACCTGAAAAAAAAATCTAAAAAAAGGGGCCCATTTGAATAAAATTAATAACAAAAAGACTGCTTTGAATAACCCCATATGTAATACCATATCGTAATCTGTATTGAATAGGAAGTTTTTTTTATAATTGAGTTACCTTTGTGGGGTGTTTTCAAACTGACTGCGATATTTGAGAATCAACTGAAATATTTCATTCAATGACAAAATTTAAGGAAATAGTGAATTGTTTTATTAGGATCAAAAGTGACACTTTGTTTGACAAGCGAAATTTGCAATTGCGAGGCAGAGCGTTCAGCGAAGCCGAGCGGAAGCAAAATTTGCGAGTCAAACAAAGTCACTTTTCATCCGAGTAAAACATGCTATTTTTTCTGCAACCGGGAGAATAATCTATAATAAATTTGTGAAGTAACCACCAATGTGAATTACTTAAAAGATTATTATAATACCTTCATTTTAATAATATTGGTAATTAGATAGAAGCAAGACCTCAGACTACTTGACATCAGGATGTCGGTGGAGTTTACTTTGTTACGATTTGTGTTGACATGTATCATCAGATACTACAGGCATGAATTCAATACTATACCCGAAATGTGGATGCCGTGCCATATGTATGCAATGCAGCAAATAATCCGTGTGGTGAGAATATTCTACCTACATTTACGAATTGTAGTTTCAATATAAATACAACAGTATTGTATTCTATTGAATCGATCAATCGATGAATTCATTTGGACCAGGTGTATGCCCTAATAGCAAATACCGAGCCAGTGCCAGGTATAAGAGAAGAATTGGAAAATGTTAGGTTAGTGAGCATATAAGCAATAATAAAAGCGATTATTCATTTCTCCCCATATTCCAGTGTTTGGCTCGGTAATCAAATGAAGTTAAACAAATATACTTTACTATAATATGTTGTATTTATATCTCCAGCATGGGTATGACATGCCAAATCTGCCGAAATCAGGAACAAATCAGGTATATATACGTACCTTTGTTTGTGTCAGTAATAGAAACGTCAATTCAAGAGCTAATTTTGGTATCAAAATGGACGACTTTTGTGTAGGTTGCAGAAAAACAAAATCTTTCTCATGTAATTGATACGAAGTAACACATGTCATAAGATTATTTCTGGGGCAAGGTGAATCCATGCTGGTGACATTTGTGAGAGAAAAAATAGCGAATGTGACAGTTCTATTTTAATCAATTTTTTCAAAAGAAATTGAACTAAATTAATAACTTTTGAACCATCAACAATTGGATAACCACACATACGGTTAGTTTTAGTGGAAATGACCCTCTCCCCCCCCCCACTTCTTTTGATCCATGGCTTATGGGACACCCTGTATATTTCAACATTCCCCAATTTCTAGAAATATCGTTTACAATCTCCAGCAGAGACGTTGAAGTACTATGTAGTTTGCGAAATCCTGACTGAACATTTGGTAAAATAGCAGTATCAAGTAAATATTCTGTGAGCACTTGAGCAACACTCTTTTCCAATAGCTTTGACATAACGAGCAGTACATTGATTGGCCGTAGTTGAGAATTTAGGAACTTTTGCTAGAGGATTTATTGCTGCATGTTTCCAGACTGTAGGAACTTCGCCAGTTTGGAGGGACTGATTTATGATTTACGTCAGAGCTGATTTACAGGAAACATATACATATTTCATCATTTTTAGATTAATTTCATCAATTCCGTATGCATTAGATTTTAAGGAATACAATATTTTCTCTACAGACTCCTCTGATATAACTGGAGAACTTCGGAGTCGTTTGTTCACATTATATACTGAATGTTCGAAAAAGTTCAATATTTCTTCACCAATATCACACTGCCCTATAGAGTTGAGAAAAAAGTCGTTGATCATGTCCACATCTCGAATATCAGCTGACAGTTCGTTCAAAGGTATATTATAAACATTCCATTTTGAGAAATCACGCCATAGTTGTTTAGGGTTGTTTTTATTTATCTTCAGTTGATGTTCGATATAGGCAGCCTTTTCATTTTTGATCGCTTGACAGACGTAGTTACGTATGTCTCTATAATAAATCAAATGATTCTCATTTTTAGATTTCTCATATCTGTTATATGCTTTATCCTTCAGTTTAATCATCTCTTTAATGGTGGGTGTGATATAGGGTCTATATTGTTTTCTTAGCGTGACAGTTTTGAATGGGGCATGGACGTTGAATAGTTCATTAATTGAGTTAGTTATGAAGTAGACTTTGTCGTCAATAGTTTCAATGTATTCTATGATATTCCAATCAATCGTTGACGAGTCCAGTTTGAACAGTTCTTGGTCAAACTTATATATATCACTCTATAAGTGAACGTTTTTTGTGGTGGTTTAGAGAGTTCGATATCTAACTCACCGAAAATCAGCCTATGGTCAGTCATATCATAATATATTTCCAATACGCCATTTCTGATTGCTTTGATGTTCTTGCTCAAACATGAAATATCAATGAGCGTAGAGGAAGTATCGGTTATTCTAGTGGGCTCCTCAATGATTAGTCTCAGATCGAATATTGTAAGAATGTTCAAGATATCATCCAGCTGTTTGGACGAAACTTTCAGAAAATCTATATTAGCATCACCCATCAATAATATTAAGTCGCCAGCATCCAGACTGATATTTGCAAGAACCTCCTCGAGTTTATCTTAGCATGATATGGGAGCTGACGGTGGTCTATAAATTACTCCAACGTAAATTTTTCGATTGTTTATACGCAATCAGATCCATAGTTGTTCCATAAAATCTTTACTCACGAAATCAGTCATCATGATTTTGTGTATTAGATGATGATGAATATATAAACAAACTCCTCCTCCTCTTGTGGGTCTATTACAGCGTACTAATTCATATCCTTCTATTCATGTAGTTGTGAAAGTCATCAAAACAGGATATAATTGATCGTATGTTGATGTGACAGACGTTTAAAGGTTTTTTGAACTTGTACTTGGTTCATTAGGCATATCACTGGAACCTGTAACAGTTATATTTATATCTCGATTCATAGTATTCGGGGAATTAGGATTTGCCAGTGGTGCAACCCTCAGATCAGAGCTAGTATTCTCAGTTGACGTAGGGACTGTGACAATAGATGGTGTACCTTTGACATACTTTATGTTCAAGTTCCTTTCTCCTCTGGCTGTTCTATTAGTAAGCTCATTTCTCAGCTCAGTTATATACGCACATTCTGAATATGATCCATCGCTTTTGAAAGATACGTTTTCATGTCCACCTCTTCCATTCAGTTTGAGTTGATGTTTCAGAATGAATTTAGGAATTAGGGAACTATCGAAGTACATTTTCAAAGGCCTCACTTTACCATCAATGGTCTTTCCTATTCTATGGATATGTAAAATACTATAATGAGGAACTCCTTCATCAACGATGGAGCCTAACTATTGGGTGAAATCATTGATGACAACAGCAACTGCATTCATATCAATTTTATCAGGTACACCAAATATTATCAAATTTTTGTCACGGTTAATGGAGTCCTTAATTTCAAAAGAGACATCGGCTGACATGATCAATCAATTTTTTCTCTACTTTTTGTTGAAATTCAGTTACTGATTGTTGTATCCTTGTGGTACTTTGTAATACATTTTCCATCCGAGCATGACACTCGGCTAATTGATTATCATGTTCAGAGAGTTGAGTACCATGAGTATCGATCTTAGAATTACACATTAGAATTTCTGGTTCACTTTCAAATCATTCATATCATCCATAATTATGTTTTGTGAACTAAGGAGTTGCTGTTGAGATACTTGTACTGATTGAAGTTCTGACAATAGTTTCTCAAAATGCTTAGTTGTTAGGGCTTGTTCCACATTTGATGTTGATGTTTTGAAAATTTTATTTTGATGATCGGGAGAAAATGTTTCATCATTTACCCTACCTCTTTTTAGAATTTTAACACAACTTTGGCAGTTCCATGGACTTTTGTTCTCTAACATGAAATTGATATCGGCATTCGCTAAGTTGACGCAAGACCCATGAAATACCTTGGTACATTGGTTGCATGAAATCTTTGTTTTTGTGGTGGTTATTTTCAGTGTACATTTTTGACATGTTTCAGACATACCTAATTTATATTTATCCGCCGCCCTATAAATCCTGGTGAACTGCTTTGTTGGTACACAGCCACTAGGTACTCATCAAGGTGTAAAGACGCTTATCACTTTTTATCACTGTTTATATTTTGGAGTCTTTGCCGGAACACGCGACTCATCAATAATAAGAAGGTAATAGTTTCAGAGATGCTGATTGATTCTTGTATTGTGTGCACACTACGATGACTTCACGTGTGCAACTTATTTTAGTACTTTAATGATATTTTAACACTGATATGAGAACAATATTCTAGAACTGGCCGAAACTGTGCTTTGTAAATCATAAGAAGCTGTTGACATGTAAAGAGGCCTTTCGCACGGAATAAAAATCCGAGTTTCGCGATGGATCAAACAGGATTTTCCCATGGAAGCGTATTGTTGATGAATATTCCACATAGATATAGTGGTAGTAGGAGTTGAAAGAATATAGATCAGCCCCTCCCCTCCACTTTTCTTCAAACCACGTGACTCGGCTAGCCAATCACAGGCCAGCTTGACTCGGCTAGCTACTCGCGGCCCCGCGAACGGCGCGAAATTCAAATTGCGTCATCATCATCGACTTATTATTATTAATGAAGTAGAGATGAGACATCATTTTATCACAACGAAATAAAATTGTAATGAATTATTTCCATGACAGATAACCGACAATAAACCGAATGCTGGTCTCTGATAAAAGTCGATGACTTGAACAATGTTGCCAGACTGCCAGCTGAAAATGTTTTGGGTGGTATGGGGAACATAGTAGAGCTAGATCTGTAAAAGTGATATATGAATTGGTTCATTGTCGGTAATCTGTCATGGAAATATTTCATTATAATTTCATTTCGTTGCAATGAAATAATGTCTTAACTCTAGAACAGTTCTGAATCTTTGCTCGCTGGCGTGTCTGCTTCAATAATAATAATAATTTCTCTACCCGTTTGGATAGCATCATCATGTTTGAACTTTCATAGACGCCTGAATTCCACAGTGCGTAAATGGGTTGCCCTATAATGCAAAGGTCCCCAGTTCAATCCCCAAGCAGCTTTTTTATTCAAGTCGATGATGATGATGACGCAATTTGGATTTGGCGCCGTTCGCTGGGCCGCGAGTAGCTAGCCGAGTCACGTGGTTTGGAGAAAAAAGAAGGGAAGGGACTGGGCTATACTCTTCCAACTCCTACTACCTTGGCAGCTTAATGTACCAATCTATTTCTTATTCTGATCTGTTCACGCTTTCGAACCCGATATCCGTCAAAGTCCTGAGCTCTGTGCTCCTGGCTGTAGGTTGTGTAGCTTCTGAATTGGATGTCACATCACGTGCACTTCGAAGGACCGTTGATGTCGGGTGTCCCCTCTCTATCGTCAGAGCTACTGATGTAGCTCTCTTGGATCAGATTTCTTCGACTCGTCCTTGTTTCTCATTTATTTATCCTATAATTTGAAACGGAAGTAGAGTTTTCATATATTTTTTATATGAACTAAATATACCCCCAAGGTAATGTATCCGTATGAAGATAGTCGATGACTCTATTATCATCATACGGATTCAATGCTGTTTTTTTTCTGTTCCATTGTGTGGACTTCATGCTTATTAGATGTTATCAAATATTGGCATATTTGGGTTGAGGTATTATTCAACAGACAATTGCGATAGTCATCGGAAGTGATTGTTCGCAAGGTTGACTTTCGAATCACCTTCGCTTTTTTCATTTCACCAGAGTCTATAAGTTTGTTTTGATTTCGTAAAATTTTGTATGTGTATAATTTCAAGCGTAATCCAATGAATTCAGTCATTATTTCACCAGAGTTCTCATCTTTCATTTTTCCCAAGACCTTTTTTTTCAGAGGAATACCATGAATGTTGTCTGGTGGATAATCAGACGTGTCATACCTATCTATATCCGCTTTTATATGTTCATAAATATCTTCAGTGAAAATTTGATAAAGTAGAGAGTCGGTATCGGTAAAGAGTAATTTTGCATCTGATCCAAATTTGTTTTGTATGTGAGAGTAGTGAAAATGATATAAGGAAGTTTTAGAAATATCTAGAATACTGAATCCGACATGGATTGGTTTATTGAATTTCACTCTTAATCTTTTCATTCCAATGATACCATATCATCATCGAAAATACTGCAACTGTGAAAATTTGGTTGAGAAATATAGTATTTTGCTCCGTATCTATCACTCCATTTTGGAACTAGTTGTATGTCTTTGTACTTCCTAACGTTCTCAATGGTTTTGCCAAAGACAGAATTGATCATGAGTTAATAAAAATTTTGTCAAATTCATTTTTGCTTTGTTTCCGTAACTCAGTGTTTAAAGATATATACTTCTGTAGCCAACAAGACTGTTTGAATGTCAAAATTTTATGAACTTTTTCCATTTTTATTCCTGAACTTAGAGCTTGTTTCAAATTCTTATCATAAATTATGTAGTTGTTTTTTATCGTAAAATGTTGTTAGTAGTTTATTGATATTAGAATTAGCGGAAGGTGGTTTCATACGTTCGGGGCAAAGAGGCAAATCTTCATGGTATTCGAAAAGCTCTCGAGGGTAATGAAGATCCACCTCGAAAATGTAACCACATTCAATATCATCTGGTATATTCATTATATTGTCCATCGAATAAATATCCTCAACCCATTCGAATTCATTTGTGGGCAGGGGAAGACTCATTGCAGCTGATACTCCTCCTCTAATGCCCTTTTCCACAAACATTATCATGTCAATATCAGTAAGAAGCTCTAATTCAATACCAGTTATTTTCAACATACTATCAAAGGCTAGTCCAGGCGCGGTGTAATAGTGGAGAGGATCTAGTTTATATGTAGACATCCAAGTTGTTCTAAAGTTCTCTCTCGAAGTTGCTCTCGAAGTTCATAATCACCTCTTGCCACTCCTACTCCATTCAGTTTATTGAAATAAGATTCTATCGATGGTAAAATAGTATTCCTTGATTTTTCCCAAGAATCCAAATAACGTGTGATTATTTTTCTATCATCATCTGAGTATGATGATGAGGTATCTGAACTGCTAGACATAAGCCTATAGGAATCTAAAAATCTGAAACTAACTTTCGTCCCATCGACGTGTTTGGTAAATGAAATATATTTCTCTTCATTTATCGGTAGTAGAGTCACCTTACCACTGATTTCAGTACTCAATATTGTGACGAGGAAACGGCTGTCATATCCTGACATATTGTAGTTCAAATTACAGTGGTTATGAGAAGGACCACGGTAGACACCTGCCAAGTGAGAATGGTCTTTAACTTTGAGTTCTCCCTCAACGAATGGTTTCAAACAAATATGACACGAAGAAACCTTCTGAAAATCCTCATGTTACTGTGCAGTAAGAGGTTCCATAGGTTTCACATATGCAAATATGGCATTGATTTGTATAGCTAACTGTTTCAATTCATTAACGAACCATGATATACAATCTTTACCACTATAATATTTGAATTTGCAAAGAGAATTATCATAGGAACAAACAAGCTTGTAACCAATCGTAAATGGCACATGTTTTTGAATTATTTTTTGTTTTTCCCCTAGGTTTTGAATCAACATACTTCTGCAATGAACACTTTTGAGTGAACACCTAATACTACAACTGTTGGAGGACAGTCAACGAGAAAATGATGGAAATCAACAGCGTGATGAGCCCTTTATATAGTCTTTCTTGCACAACATTACGCAACATTATTTTCGTCTATCCAGCTGTTATGTTTGTTATCGAATCCAAGCCATTTGAAAAACACCTGTTCTTCCTTTCTCTTCGATACCCTCCCTACGAGATACACGTCTGGATACCTTACTTTTTGCAATTGCTCGTTATAGAACCCCCCTAGAATATTCTTGTTAGAATCATCTTTCAATAAGTAGGTAACTGGATTTGTCAATTGAACTCTTCTTATACGGAAAATCTCAGTAGACCATTTAGGGTTATATTTTTTATCGGAAACTCCACGAGGCTTCGATATAAGTACATAATCACCTATTTTGAATATACGTTCCAAACCCACTATTTTGAGTCGGTTATATACCGTTTGTAGCAGCATTTTTGTCATTCCTTCTCGACACGTGACATGGTTTCATTTTCATAGTCCGATGTGTTGTATTGTTATATTTTTTCTACCCATTCGTAGTTGCCCTGTCAACTGATCCTTTCCAAATCATATTTTTCAATATCCGGTTGACTCGTTCTACAATAGATGCCTTTTTCTCGCTGAACGTGTTGTAATGATGCACACTATATTTTTTCATAAGATTTTTGAATTCCCAGTGCCTCGATCTGTTTGTAGATTGTGTACTCGATTTATTCCTCAAAGGAATTGCCCAAACGAATTTCGAGGAGCAATTATTATCACAACAATATATATTTGTAACCCTGGTTCTCACGGGCATATGGTATCATTTCCACAAAATCAGCTTAAAAAAGATCATCGAGTCCTCTGATGATGATTTCACGTCTTTTGAAATTGATTCTTGCTGGTTTGTGAATCTCTTCAGCCACTCATTTTTAAGCGATTGTTGCCATTCTCTCTCTTTATGCAATGAATAATATCAGCTTCACGCAACTCCTCAACGATAGAGTTTATTTCGTTAGTATGACCGGTGTGCCCTACTGACTTCGAAGCCAAGAGTAATCGTACTCTGTCGCAAAGTTCATCTGGATCATCCCATCGAATGTAATCTATCTTTTTGTTTGTTCTAAAATTTGTTCTATCCGTCATTCGGTTGCCCCCTTACGAGCAACCCTCAAAAGTCTTCGAAAGTCTTGTGCGAGCAAGGAATGACGGGGGCCTTACCTTTTAACGTGTGATCCCAAACACTTATTGTTAGTCACCTCCATTAACATTCCTATTGCAATGGAGGAAGAACTCGTCATTGGAGCAATAATCTTTCTATTTTGATATCTCCGATGGGCATTAGTTTTCATCACTATCTGCTTATAATTTTGCTCATCCTCAGCAGCTCAGCAATAGTAGTTTTCATTCCCAAAACGGGAAGAGAAGACTACACCATAGCGAAGTCTTTCAGACCCATCAGTCTCACGCCATTCCTGCTGAAAACGCTAGAAAAGGTAGTAGACAGGTTCCTTATGGAGGGGCCCCTGGGGGTGAGCCCGTTTCACAAGAACCAACACGCCTATATAAGGGGAAGGTCGACCGAATCGGCCCTTCACTCCATAGTGCGAAGGGTAGAAAAGACATGAGAATTCGATGAGGTGTCTTTAGGAGTGTTCTTCGACGTAGAGGGAGCTTTCGACAAGGCGAGGATAGCGACGATACGTTCGGCATTAGAAACCAGGAGAACTCTCCCTTCATTGGTCAGCTGGGTGGCATTAGAAACCAGGAGAACTCCCCATTCATTGGTCAGCTGGGTGGTATCGTCGCTGACCAGCAGAAGGTTGGAGGCAGGACAGGAAGACCAAAGGATGGGCGTCGTAGTGGAGGGGGGCTGTCCTCAGGGAAGTTGTCTCCCCCCACCTATGGTGTTCAGTCATGGACGAACTCCTGAGCAGGCTTACAGATGAAGGTTTCGAGGCACAAGCATACGCGGATGATGAACTGATCCTCGTCAGCGGACGATTCTTAAGGGTCGTTTGTGACCGCATGCAAGTAGGCTGCAGGATAATTGAGAGGTGGTGCGATGAATCAGGGCTCTCAGTAAATCCGACAAAACGGAGATGATCCTGTTCACCAAACGGAGGAAATGGGATGGGTTCAAGCCACTCATCATGATTGGCCAATAGTTGGCATTAGTCCAACAGGTCCACATGCGGATAGGGTTGTGCAAAAGTCGGTGGCTATCTTATGGCAACTGAGGAGAGTTATAGGAAGAACTTGGGGCATCAACCCCGAGATTATGCGCTGGCTGTACACAGCAGTCGTAAGACCAAAGATCCATTATGGGTCGGCAGTGTGGTGGCCGGGCGCAGAAACCAGTACAATAGGTCGGAACCTGAGTAAGGTCCAGAGGATGGCATGCCTAGCAATAACAGGTGCAATGAGGACGACGACAACGGCAGCATTAAAAGTAATGCTGGGGTTACCACCGCTTCAAATCTTGATAAAGAAGGAGGCGATGGCGGCCCACCTGAGGATGCGGGACTCAGAAAACTAGGCAAGTGAAGGGACAATTACAGGACATGCAAAAATAGCAGAGTGGGTGGAGCAAGAGATTCCTGTCTCCGCTCTCAGAGTAACTAAAGTGCAGGACAGGTTGAGATGGAATAGGAAGTTCAAACTTACAATCCCAAGCAGAAAAGAATGGAGAAACAATATAGAGGAGTTTCGCCCAGGAAGCTTAAGTATGTCACACAGACGGATTCCATCTGACTGACAAACAGGCCTCGGGCGCAGGGATTTATCTTGAAGGGGGAAACATACGAGAAAATCTGCGCTCTAGGAAAATACACCACAGTTTTCCAAGCTGAGGTGTTCGCCATCCTGGTCGTAGCAGAGAGGATAGTCAGGCAGCACTCAAGGCTATCTGTCATCCCAGACCAAGCTCATCATTGGTACAGGAATGTGGAAATGCCCTTGAGATATAAGTCGAATCAAAGGAAGTTGAACTGGTATGGATCCCGCGGGTCATATATAGTGGGGTGCCCGGAAACGATACAGCAGACGAACTTGCTAGGGCCGGATCCGCGGAGCCGTTTCTGGGACCGGAGCCTGTACTAGGTATAGCAAGGAGCCAAATTACGTCCTCATCTTGATACATACTATCGATATATTTTCTAGGTAAAGGATCATATTGCTCTAAGTAGTCAGAATACGATTCTTGTGTAATATTCATGAGGCGATCGGCTAATGGTGTTTCTGGCTGTTCATTTTCTTCATCAGATTGGATATCCTCTAGAATTGATTGTTTCAACTCACTAGGTTCATTATCATCCTCATAGTCATCCTCAATATTAGGTTCATCCTTTTTCAAATTCGCTGGTGTGAGGAGTTGCAAGGATAGACAGCGGGGAATTTTTGGCTTACTCTCCTGCTCTTCAATATCATTCCTAGGTGTCTTATATTTTAGTGAATTCCTCTCAGATTTCATCATGAATGGTGATTTGAAGGAATCGAGTTGCTCTGCAGTATTTTTCTGATATGGAATTTGTTGTTATTGTTGTTGTTGCTGACCAGTACTCTGTGATGTATTTTCAATACTTTTCAGGTGTTTTGTTATGGGATTGAACATATTCTAATGCACCATTTCTCCATGCTTCAATATATCCAATTTATCTCCCACCATTTTACGTCTAGCTATCATCTCTTTTTGATTTCTTCTCATTGGACTTCATTTCTTTGTTTGTTCAACAGGTCAGCATGAGGTATCTGATCTGCTTCGATCGGGTATCTGATCAGCTCTGATCGGGTATCTGATCAGCTCTTATCGGCTCTAATCAGCTTGGGTTCGAGGAGTACACAATATTGTGTGGGACTTCACCTTTGAGTTTATATGAGTATGAAATTATCAATTCCTTTTCGATAGCGACTTTCATTGATCTTACAATCTTTGAATATTGATAGAAAACCATATGGATCCTTCCAGCACAACGAACACATACTTTTGAATTCATCAAATGTCATATCTGACCCCACATGGTCTGCATAAACGTGACGTAAATTCATATCATCCATTCTGAATAAAATCAAAGCGTTACAGTTGTCTCTGATCAGGTGTTTAGGGATTTCAGCGTAGCTCTGATTTAGGTAAAAGGGGTCTACTACTACGTGCCTAGACAGAAGTATTCACGAATAACTTCTTGGTTGTCACATGCAACATCATCGAACATGAATATGGAATTCGGTTTAATCTCTGACGGATGCATAATACTATCACTGGCACTGAATGCATAATATCCCATACCTTTTATTGGTTTGATCACTTCCTCTAGATATTTATATTTCGGTCGATATGAAGATTTAGAGTACACATGAATATTCTCAAATTTTAATCCATTCTTATGTTCGAGAAGATTGATCATAACATTGGTTTTACCGCAGTTCGAAGGACCCACAATAATACACCTCATTGTATGTGGAAACAATATTCCATGTTTTTCTAATTTCTCTACCCCCTCAGATATATTATTCCCAATATTTACAGTCGTTTTTTGTGGAACAACTTTCATTTCATGAAAAAATATTCAATGATCAGTTGCTTTCTGTATTTCACTGAATAAATACACACACACGCACAAATGCCGCCCTTCTATTCAGGTGATGGGCTTTTCAGTACTGCCATAAATAAACTATCTCTCGAGTTACATAT
This sequence comes from Phaedon cochleariae, assembly GCA_918026855.4. Taxonomy (NCBI): domain Eukaryota; kingdom Metazoa; phylum Arthropoda; class Insecta; order Coleoptera; family Chrysomelidae; genus Phaedon; species Phaedon cochleariae. The sequence continues at coordinate 31,352,097 of OU896714.1, read as the reverse complement.
ACCTGGTGGATAAAGATTCTGCGGTCCTAGAACAAAGTTGGAAAAAAGACTCGCTCGAGGAGATAAGGGTATAAATGAATTAGATGAAGCTTGCAAGGAACATGACATAGCATATTCCAAAGAAAAAGATTTGGAACATCGTCATAAAGCAGATAGAATTCTGGCAGACAAGGCAATGGCTCAATTCAGATTGAGGAATAATTCCTATGGACAGAAATTAGCAGCTTTAGCTGTTGCTGGTGCTATGAAAGCTAAAGTCAAATTGGGAATGGGGATAGGGAATCAAAAGCAAAATCAAAAACAAAAACAACAAGCTGCTAACAAATGTCTAGTAGTTTTGAGAAGAATGAAGGTTATTTTAGAGAAATCTCTAGGAAATATTGAAAAAAGTCCCATTTTTAAAGATAATCATCATAGTATTAACCTAATATCAACAAGATGAGGATGAATAATCGTCGGGCTACTCGTTAGAGACAATACCTCTCAATTTCCCATTATCCAATTTGGATATTCTGAAGTACGTTGAAGAACTCAACATCATTTTTAGGGTGTTTTCATGAGGAATGATCTTCCCAAGAGAATAAAGAACGTGGCGTGGTAAACTTGGATAAGAAAGATGGACCAGGGACGCATTAGACCGCCTACAAAAAATCGGACCCCAAATCGTCTATTTTGATAGCTATGTTAATCTGCGGCCACCACTGGAAACTTCAAATTTCTTTAATTCCAATGGACTTTGTAATATTCTATATAATCACACTGTATATCAAACTTTCAATTCTGTGAATTGCGGCCAGTTATGTTTGCAATTTCTCTCTCGATAAAATATAAGCTTTATCTCATTCTTTCAATGACCCTATCACAATCATGACGTGTTCATATACTTTCACCTTATCAGCCAGAGATTCTGTATTGTCAGCTGAAATCCATCCACCTATCATTCCAGATGGTAATAAAACCCATGTCATAGGTCTGATTGACTTTGTGACCTACAACACTATCCCCAATATTGATGAGAAAAATAACAGATTCTATGTCGGCAAACAGACATTGATTATTCCTGAAGGTTCCTATGAAATTGAAGACATTGAACGGAATATTATGATGAAAAGATAGAGAGAAGGAGGAGAAAAGAGCTCAAATTTCAAATACTATTGTGAACAAGAAGAGAAAACCACCGAGATTCAGCTCAAACTGAATGCTAATCGTAATACTCTGAGGTATGATATAATAGAGTGTCAAATGTCATTCATCTACCAATCAGTTCCAAATACATTGATGAAATTATTATCAGCATAGGCGATCAAACTGAAACCTTGATTAATTTCCAAGATTTTTTACGAATTTTGGTATAATCTAAAATTGGGCATCAACTCTGGTCTTAGAAGAATCCTCATTCTATTGAGGTGTTCCTGTGGAAAAAAAGTGAAACACAACAAACATGAGTTTCAATATTTTGTATATTGGTTGACATGTCATGATGGACAGTGCGATAACAAATTGTGAAATGCACTCTCATCCGCCATATGCCAATAGAAGCCTAAGTTCGAGATACGTGTTCCGATTCAAACGCAGGATATTTGAACATTACCATCACAGAGTTACATTTATCTAGAAGGTAGAATCACTGACAGTGAAAATAAAGTGAGTGCTACACTGAACTTTATCAACAATGGTATTGCTTTTCTTTTCGATGAAATCCAATATGAAATTGGTGGGTCCGTTGTGGATCGAGTTCGTAATCCTGGAATCACATCAGCTATGGAGGGCTACATTTCTTATACAAATACAAATAATGAATGCAATAGATATATTAATGCTGGTTGGAATCATCTCGCTCATCCGGAAATTGTTGATCTTCAAGAGAACTTTAGCGTTCGTCTACCACTCAAACATCTATTGGGATTATGTTAGGATTTCAAGAAAATTCTGGTGAATATTTGGCAAGAACTTGTTCTCATCAGAAGTAGCAATGATATTCTTCCTACGATATCCTCCAAGGCAAGAGAAAATTCAGAATATTCAGGTAGCAGATGTGGAAAACTGACGATTTATCAAGTATATTGAAAAGGGAAGTGATTTAGTGATAGCCTTCAGGTCGTGGGAACATGATGAATTTACCCTTTTACAGTCAACTATGCGCCACTCCTGGAACGTCAAAGCATCTAGCCAAATGGAAAAGTCAAGATTTATTATTGTTGGTTTCCAAACAAACATAAAAAGAACATTCAAAAAAATATGAGTTAATTCTATCACTGTAATCTGACCATTATGAAACTTTACCTGAACTCTGAAGTGTACCCCTATGACAATTCGAATCCGAATTTCAATAAATATCAGTTTTCTGTTATATATGAGATGTATGCACGATTTCAAGAGTTATATTACTACAAAAATTCTGGTGAACCGTGTCTAACATTATCAATATTCCATGATATAGCACCATCAATTGTAATATATTGTAGTAGAAAAAACGAATCTTTGAAGGCAGGTAGTGTGGACATTTGCCTCGAATTTGAAACTAGGTAATCAAAACATTCCTGCAAATACTTCTTCCTACTGTATAATATTACATGACCGTTCTATAAGGTATAACCCCCTTACTGATGTAATAAAAATATTGTAGTTGTATCTTCTCTCAACAAAATCATATACCTTGCTGTATTATAGTTGATAGATAAATATATAACTCTCCCACTGCCTTGGATTCATTTCATGAGCATAAAAACCAAACAAATAATAGCTATTCAAATAATTCGAATTTGAAACAAATCGAAATATTCCTGCAAATACTTCTGCCTACTGTATAAGTAATATTACATGACCGTTTAGTAAGGTATCCCTTACCAATGTAATAAAAATATTGTAGTTGTATGTTCTCCCAACAAAATCATATACCTTGCTGTATTATAGTTGATAAATAAATATATAACTCTTTCACTGTCTTGGATTCATTTCATGAGCATAAACACCAAACAAATAATAGCTATTCGAATAATTCGAATTTGAAACAAATCAAAACATTCCTACAAATACTTCTGCCTACTGTATAAAATTACATGACTGTTTAGTGAGGTATAATGGGTTGCGGAATTTTTTTCGACAAAAAAATTTCAAACGGAAATTTATCCGAAACAATTATTTTCGAAAGAACAAAGTTCCGAATATTCTAATTTTCGAAAACTAATTTTATAAAAACAACTCTTCGAAACACATTGTTTTCTAACAACAATGAAAATTTCAACCAATGCAACATACTTTTATTTCGTATGGAACAATTTCACTTGTACAGGGTGGCCAACTAAGACTCCAGAGTTCGATTTCTCTGTTGTCTTGAGAGATACAAAAAAAAGTCATGTATCAAAATTGAAGTAATAACCGAGCTTCACATTTCAAAATTTCTTTGAAATACACAGGGTGTTCCGTAAGGTCACAGCACATCAAAGCTATGTTTTTTTCATTGGAACACCCTATATTTTATTTCATTTTTGAATTCTCCCTGAAGATCTGATTTCAACGACGTATTATACTTAGGGTCTAGCAGTGAAAGTTACTGACATATAGGGTGTGCAAAATCGAGATTTTCCAATTTCAGGATTTTTTTGTGTCGAAACTGTTCATTATTCGTCAAAACGGTTTACATGTCCCTATCCCAACTTTTCACTCACTATCAATTGGTGTTCAATTGAAATTGATACAAGGTGGTAAAAAATCAAAAATTTTAATTTGTTTCAATTGAATGTCAATTGAACACCAATTGATAGTGAGTGAAAAGTTGAGATAGGGACATGTAAACCGTTTTGAGGAATAATAAACAGTTTCGACAGAACAAAATTCTGAACTTGGAAAATCTCGATTTTGCACACCCTATATGTCAGTAACTTCCACTGCTAGACCCTAAGTATGATACGTCGTTGAAATCAGATCTTCAGGGAGAATTCAAAAATGAAATAAAATATAGGGTGTTCCAATGAAAAAAACATAGCTTTGATGTGCTGTGACTTTACGGAACACCCTGTGTATTTCAAAGAAATTTTGAAATGTTCAGCTCTGTTATTTCTTCAATTTTGATGCATGACTTTTTTTTGTATCTCTTCTCAACAGAGAAATCAAACTCTGGAGTCTTAGTTGGCCACCCTGTACAAGATCGGTAGGTAATAAGTGATTAATAAATGACAGGCCCAGTTAGCACATTCTTTTGTCGTTAGCCTCGAAATATGTCGAACAACTCTTTATCAAAACTCGCGGCAAAGACTTGGAATTCTTTGCCAAAGTAAGTATTTCAAACAACTTATTTACAAGTCTTTTTCTTTCAAAATATGTTCGAAATGTATTTCATTATCTGCAAGTTTCCATTTCTTGTTGGTTCTAAATTAAAACAAGATTCTTTTCGATACTCGCTCAGTTTATAAATTGTGGGTCCGGCACTTTTTCTCAATATGATCCTTTTCTTCAACATCAAATTTTCCGTTCCGATGTGTACCTGATGAAAATGCGTTGAAAAATGTTCTATATCCTACCAAGAAATTTTAATACCTCGCAAATTTCGTGGCTTGAACATATATTCCATGCCGGTCGCATCATATTCTGTTTCCATTTTCGTAGAATTACGTTATCCGATGGAAATTCAAATAGAGTGAATTGATTTTCCGTGTTCTCACAGTTGGAAACTGCATAAACTTGCATCTTCCTCCTGATTCTCTCAATTTGTCAAACCATTGAAATTTATGTCATGTACGTCCGTGTACTGTCAGTTCCCGCTTTTTTCATCAATTTATTCGTGGTTATGTCTGATTGTCAGTACTTGTCATAGTGTCTGTACTCTAATAGGTCGCATACAAGAACTGTCAGATGACTGACCCTGGAGGCAAAACATATTTGTTTACAAGTGATCGAAATAGTTTTCCACAATTATTTTGGCATATGAATCGTATTTTTCCGCTATTCATCAATTCGCTAATGCCATCACATTGTGCTGTTGTAAAATGCACAAAAACTGCAGCGGAAGATGAAGAAATCCGGATGGTACATTATGATTCAAAAGTAAGTACCTACTATAGTCACTCACATAGTTTTCATTTTTGAAATTTGGTTATTTCTCGGATTTCTCATCGGAATTCCTTCTGCAATAGGATCAGCTAATAGAAATATACCTGAAATTTCTAGAATAATGCAAGAAGATTGGATTCCTGCAATCAATCGGTAGGACTGGTCTGACATGCTGACGATCGTGTGTGTTGTAGACATTTTCAATCTATTAGCAGCATTAGCTTGTATTGCAGAAGTGGCAGAAGGCAGAAGGAATTTTAATAAGTAATGACAACATTTCATAATGCTAACTATGTGAGATTACTATTTACCTGAAAAATCATATTCCCTAGTCTCTTGCTGCATTTTTTGTGCATTGTACAACAGCACAATGCGAAGGCATGCTTGAATTAATGAATAACGCAAGAAACACGATTCGTATGCCAAAATATTGTGAAAAACTATTTCAACCTTTTGATTCCTCTGTAACCAAATAAAAAAGTGAGGTTGTGTTTCAATAATTCACAGAAGAATGAGGTTGTGTTTCAATATTTTGCCTCCAGGGTCGGTCATCGGGCACGCGACCTATATACAAAAAAGCGTCAAAACAGCAGAGTCAAGTACATTTATTAACTCTATTGATGACTAGAATAATAAATGCTCTTTCAGATTGTTGTGAAAAAATAGTTTTTCGAAATAAAGAAATGAACGTTTTCGAGAAAAAAGCTCTTCGAAATGAATGATTTCAAAAATACAACCTTTCGAAAAGTTGTTTGTACAAAAAAATCAATTTCGAAAGAAAGGATTTCAAAAAATTATTTTTCGAAAAAATGTTTTCGAAAAATAGTTCTCGAAAACCTTGTTTTCGAAAAAAAATCTGCGACCCAGGTATAACCCCCTCACTATAAAAATATTGTAGTTGAATATTCTCCCAACAAAAATCATATACCTTGCTGTATTATAGTTGATAAATAAATATATAACTCTTTCACTGTCTCGGATTCATTTCATGAGCATAAACACCAAACAAATAATAGCTATTCGAATAATAAAATCACATAGCCTATATCAATAAACAAATCTCAATCTTAATAAGTTATCATTGGTCTTACTTACCGATCAATTTTCATTTTTACACTACACAATTCACCTGATGTTGAAGCATAATGAAATCACAGTTTTTATACTATCCTGGGATGATAAATCAACAAAAATTTTGGGGAAATGTCAGCACATGACTACTTCGTAAGCATAATAATGAAAAAAATATAATATAAAGCTGGATAAACATAATCAATGATTGCAGCTATATCAAAGAAAACATGATAAAAGTGTTGACCTCTAGGTCAGCTAGCAAGATATAGGAACTTTAATAATATAGGGATATTCAGTAGGACTAACTTGGAAAATATTACCGAGGAGAGATCAGGTAAACAGGTGAAACAGGTGAAATGAAAGAAACAGTTGATACAGGTGGAACAGGTTATACAGGGGGACACGTTGAGAAGGTGAAATCAGTTAATTAAAAACATTTTTATTCCATTTTCTGCATCATCCAATCTTCTGGTCATTGTCGATGAATCGAGTGACGTACACTTTTCCAATTCTCCAGCAATTAAATAGGTGTAATAAGTGAGACAAACGCAGGTGGCAAGGTAAATCGTAATTAAGTAGGTGACACAGGTAAGACAGGTAGAAACACAGGTGACAAGGTGAATCTTCGATGACAACACCTCCTGGTCATTGTCGACACTTCTGCACCTCGGAAAGTCTGCACAAACCACAACTAGACCCCCCTATTGCCTGAGACAGCTTGAGAACTTGATGGACAGCTTACCAAACTGTTGCAGGACCGCTTCAGATACACTTCTAGTGGTATTCGTGGAAATGGTGTTATATTGATGTTATATCAGGTATACTGAGTTCCGCTTTTCTAGAGGAAATACATGCTTTAGCTGTGGTGGCGTTGAATTAAACTAGGTTGATGGTGGTTAAAGTCTAGGAGAGAATGTAGTGGAGAGTACTGTCTGCAAAGCTGTGGATAGAACCAGTGGTTATGTTCCCAAAAGATCATTAATATGAAGTAGGAAAAATGTTAGTGCCAAATTTGAGCCTTGTGAAACGCCGGAATTGATAGCAATGGTATCAGAGATACTCCGTCCAATAGTACATGGCGCGATCTGCCTGAAAGAAAACTCGATAAAAGGTGGTATAGCTGAGAAGGTAAGCCGTCTGATGGTAGTTTGTGGAGGAGTCCTTGGTGCCAGCTCCACAGCTAGAGATTCCCCATGTTTTTCTAATTAAGCTTGCCATATATGGGTAACGTAGGCAAGTAAATCGACAGCTGATCTTCGGTGGCAAAAGCCATATTGTCTATCATTGATCATTCATAAGCATTCAAATTATTTGATGAGCTCAATTGGAAATGACTGATAACAGGGCTTTTGTTTTCTTTTTTGAGGATTGGTTGTACTCCAGCAAGATGGAAAATACCTTGATTGATTGATTGATTGATTAATGGCAGAATGATCAGTCAGGGTTTGAAGCCCAAAACACTGCAGCCTTTGGGCCTATTGTGTTCCTGATCATGCTGTTGACTTAGGTGAACAGGTTCGCTACCTTGATGAGGTTTAGCAGCCTCTTCACCAGATCATTCTTTGAAAATGCCTCTTGAGAGTTTACTGCTCCCAGAAGGTTGTATCTCCAACGCGCTAGTGCTTCGCACTCCAGTATTACATGGGTGGCAGTTTCCTCCTCCTCATTGCATAGTCTGCATATGGGTTCGTCTGTATAGATTCCCATTTGATGCATATGTTTCCTCAAGGGGCAGTGACCGGTTATTAGTCCCGTCACTTGTTTGATCTGACTTCTGTTTAGGCTCAGAATGTCGTTAGTCACTGTTTTGGACAGTGTTCCAACCATCAGTTTACTGTGTCTTTGTCCTGGGACATTTTTCCAGTATGTCTTTCTTGCATCCACCTTGCCAGCCAGCCGCGTATTGAGGTTTTGGGGATACCGAACACAGGTTCCGGCCCCATAAACAACGTCGCAGACCCTTGCCGGGCAAGAGCGTCAGCTGCTTCATTGCCTTCAATTCCCTTATGCCCTGGCACCCATTGAAGAGTTATGGAAAATACCTTACTTGTACGAGATGGTGAATAACTTGCGGTGTCGGTGTCAATTCGGGTGCATACTTTTTAAGCACAATGGGTGGAGTTCCATCAGGACCGTCCCTTGGTATTTAAGGTGAAGTTTGCTGCGAACACCTCTGCAAAAATGTTTGCTGTCTCTTACGATGTAGTTGCCAATGTGCCGACGGCTTTGGAGAGTAGTGGTAATGAACTATCAGTGAAATCCCTTTCTACTGCTTTAGCGAGGGGCCGAAACGAACGGGAGCCATTGGGACAATCTAAGAGTTTTAATCTTATTCTGGAATTGTGTGATTCTTTTGATGCATCAATTGTTTGGCTGCAGTCGTTCCTGGCCTCAACATATTCCGCTGCAGTCAGAATGAGGTACCTATGTTGGTATGTATGTGTCTATTCCAAGTATGATCTCGGATATCTTCATAGCACACTGTGAAGGATCCTCAGAATCGAAGCGTTTTCTATGACAAGAAATCTAGAAGAAAAACATGCGGAGACCGTCCAAGTCTCCTGAATCATAGTGCCATACAAGACGTGGGGTGCTGGTGCAGTTGATGGAATGAAAAACGGGCAGGTTGTGGAGATGAGTGTGTGATTATAATTGCCAAGTGGAGCTCGTACATCTATGGTGTGAGGTACTGAATTATCAGTGGGGAATAAGTCAAGTGTGTTGGCAGAATGGTTATTGACATCGGGATTTCATGTGGGTTCCTTGATAACCTGATCTAAGCCGTGAGCGATGGCGAAAGCTTCGGCTTGTCGCCCAGCTTCATTCGTTATTTTGTAGTGTACGAGCCAGGTAGTGTTGTGTACAATGAAATGGCCCATAATGTTGATTTCTGCTGCTCTATGGTTCTGCTGAATGAGGTCAAGCTTCAGGGACAAAAACTCAAAGAGATCTTCATAAGATGCATCATTTGGTGATACACTACAAATATATTTGGGTAATCTATGGTAAAAGTCCATGGTTTCTCAAAGTGGAGTGAATAGATTCATGAGTAAGACACACTAAGTCATCTCCACAAATTTATTATCAGAATGATCAGTATCTGAACATGTTTCGGACTATCAATAATCCATCATCAGCAGAAGCATTTTAAGGCAATGTCTACAAAGAAAAGTTTTTTATGTTTACACAAAATTCAACCTTAGGTTATGTACTCACATTCTATTTTAAATTACTTGGATGATCCAAGTGTTGGTACCCTCCATAAAGCCCTCCGGGCCATGGGCACTTTGCCCTCCAATAATTGTTAAAAAGATGTCAATTCATATTGAATATTATTATTGTTGCCCCTTTTTTTCCTTTCCACGTGATTACATGACCTGAGGTATAATTATTTTGTGTAACTATAAAAAACTTTTCTTTGTAGAAATTGCTTCAAAATGCTTCTGCTGATGATGGACTATTGATAGTGCGAAACATGTTCAGATACTGAAAATTCTGATGATAAATTTGTGGAGATGACATATTGTGTCTTGCTTATGGAAATATATTTGGTCTGTTTCTGGCTATCGAGTTTGAAGCACATAGCACCTAACTTATTTGGTTTCAAAGTTTTTCTCGATGACATAAGAGATTTGTTTTGGAATAGAGGCAGAGACCTGCCTTGAACCTGGCGCGTGTGTGGAGTTCATACCCACAGGACAGAGCATTTAGGTCGTATTGGTGGATGAAATGTCTTGTGTCCCAGTCAGGGCCAATATGCCTGACTTTTTAGTTCGAAGGTGTCGATGGACATCATTTATGTTATTATAGATATATTTTGAGGCTTTAATAGCCGATGGTGAACCACTTTGTAACGACCCAAGCCAGTTCGCTTGGTAGAATATTTCATCATGATCAAGAGTATTGATTCATTTTGGAAGTCATTTTCTTATTTCTGATATTTGAGGATCATATTTAGTGCTTCAGTTCATGACTATCAATGAGGGTTCAATTTCTATGAGTAGTTGCATTCTTTATCAAGAGGAATAAGTAACAAATCATCACGAGATCATAAATTCTATCACTCCAACTTTGGATTGTATCCCAGGTATGGTGAGACCTTGTTGGATACTCGATTATGCAGTGTTGTGCTTTGTTACAACATCAGGATGTTTGGTAAGTATTCTGGGCTTCGATATGTATCAATTTATTCCAGCTACAAAGGCAGGAAGAGTCTGTTTTGTGAAAAAAACTCTACCAATTCACGAACGTTTGACGCTGTCAGACGTTCATAAATTCACTTCAAATCTGAAGTAGAACCACAGGGACAGACTATTAAATATGTGAAAACAGCTACCTAATTTTTGGACATCGTATTTTCACAGCTAGAAGCCTCATACTGCAAGGGAGCACCCTGAAATGGGGACAAAAAGGGGCCAAAGCCAGGTTTGTTTCAATAAAAGAACATCAGTAACCATGGAAGTGGTCCTAGTGACAATGAGTGCGCCGCGTTGCAGCCACATCTCGTTGGAGCCACATTTTGTTGCAGACACATCTCGTGGCAGCCACATCTCTTTGGAGCCACATTTCGTTGGGCCCACAGTCTCCGAACGTACCCGAAAGCTGCGCTGTTGCCACAAGGTTCCTTATTTTAGACTTTTTTTTTTTTTTATCGATTGGAGCGCACGAAAGGGAATCCCTATAATGTTCAAAGAACATCGTGCGTTCCTAAGGAGGATAGGGACAGGAGGTAGGTATTGGAATTTTTTTTGAATTTTTGGAGATTATATGTTGTTGGGAATACTTCCACAGGCAATGAATTCCAGAGCCTAGCCGTTCTATGGATGAAGGAGTCTTGATAAAGTGCTGTTCGACATCTTTCGAGGTTGACAACGAAAGGATGTGCTGACTGGGCTTGTCTAGTTCGTCTGATTGGTATTGCTAGTGAAGGGATGATTGCAGAGATTTCCGAAGAACATTTCCCGTGGAAGTATCGATAGAAAAGTGAAAGGTCGCCGACCTTTCTACGGTGTTCCAATGATGTCAAAGAGTGAGTGAGTGTGGCGTCACCCACCAGGCGAATGGCTCTTCTCTGGATGGAATCTAACAGCATCAGCGTATGTTTTGGAGCTGAACCCCATATGTGGGAACAGTATTCTAGAACAGGCCGTATCTGCGCTTTGTAGATCATGAGAAGCTGTTGAGGTGTAAAGTAGCTTTTCGCACGGAACAAGAATCCGAGTTTTTGTGAAGCAGCTTTTGCGATGGATCTGACATGATTATCCCATGAAAGAGTGTTGCTGATGGAAATACCGAGCATAGATATGGTGGGCTTGGTGGGGATGGTGGAGCCAGACATAACAATATCGGGCATACTGAGTTCCGCCTTTCTAGAGAAAATGCAGGCTTGAGTTTTGGTGGCGTTGAATTCAACTAGGTTGTTCGTTCCCCAGGCTGTGATTTCAGCAAGATCTTCATTGACAGCATTGACCTGCCTGCGCCGTGAGTTCTTAGTTTCCTGGGAAGAAATGGGAATTCTGGAAGAGAACGCAGTATGGAGGGTACTATCATCTGCAAAGCTGTGGATGGGGCAAGTTGTTACTCCCAACAGATCATTGATATGAAGCAGGAATAATGTTGGTGCCAAAATTGATCCTTGTGGAACACCGGAATTGATGCCAATGGTATCAGACGATACACCGTCCACCACCACGTGAAGCGATCTGCCTGAAAGAAAACTCGATAAGAGATGGCATAGCTGAGGTGGTAAGCCGTATGATGGTAGTTTGTGGAGGAGTCCTTCGTGCCAAACACGGTCGAATGCTTTCGATATGTCCAACGCGACAGCTAGAGATTCCCCGTGTTTTTCTATTGAAGATTGCCATAAATGGGTGACGTAGGCAAGTAGATCTCCAGTGGATCTTCGGTGGCGAAAGCCGTATTGTCTATCATTGATGATTCCTGAGCTCTCCAGATATTTGATAAGCTCAATATTGATGGCTTTCTCCATCACTTTGGAGATTACTGATAACAGGGCAATGGGCCTGTAGTTGTTGGGCAGGTTCTTGTTTCCTTTTTTGGGGATTGGTTGGACTCTAGCTGTCTTCCAGCATGATGGAAAATTACCCGACCTGTAAGAGATGGTAAACAACTTGCAGAGAATCGGTGTTAATTCTGGTGCACATTTTTTGAGGATAATGGGTGGAATTCCATCAGGACCGTTAGCCTTATTCATTTTGAGACCAAGCAAAATTCGTCTGATAGTGCGTTGACGGAAGACGATTTCGGGCATTCGACTCTCAACGGGTGGAATGTCTGGCGGCAGTTTTCCTTGGGAATCTAAAGTAGAGTTTGCTGCGAACATCTCTGCAAAAATATTCGCTTTCTCCTGCGATGTTGTTGCTAATGTGCCGTCGGGTTTGGACAGTGGTGGAAATAAACTATTAGTGAAATTTCTTCCGACCGCTTTAGCAAGGGACCAGAACGAACGGGAGCCATTGGGGCAATCTATGAGTTTCGATCTTATCTTGGCATTGTATGTTTCTTTCGAAGCATCTATTGTTTGGCTGCAGTTATTCCTGGCATCAACGTATTCTGCTCTAGTCGCGAGGTTAGGGTTTTTGCGCCAGCGATGGTAGGCTGTTTGTTTCAAGGCAACAGTTCTAGAACAGTTTTTGTTGAACCAGGGTTTCGAAGGTGATGATCTTTTCGAAAAATGAGGTATGTATGTGTCCATTCCGAGCATGATGATCTCGGATATTTCCGCAGCACACTGTGAAGGGTCCTCAGAGTCAAAGCATACTCTATGCCAAGGAAACTCGGAGAAAAACATGCGGAGACCGTCCCAATCTCCTGAATTGTAATGCCATATAAGACGTGGGGGTGCCGGAGCAGTTGATGGAATGAAAAATGGGCAGGTTGTGGAGATGAGTGTGTGGTCAGAATTGCCAAGTGGAGCTCGTACATCTATGGTGTAGGGTGCTGAATTATTAGTGAGGAATAAGTCAAGTATGTTAGCTGAATGGTTATTGGCATCGGGAATTCGTGTGGGTTCTTTGATAAGCTGCTCTAAGCCGTGAGTGATGGCGAAAGCTTCGGCTTGTCGCCCAGCTTCATCCGTTCTGTTAGAGTGTACGAGCCAAGCAGTGTTGTGTACATTGAAATCGCCCATGATGATGATTTCTGCTGCTGGATGGTTCTGTTGAATTTGGTCAAGCTTCAGAGACAAGAATTCGAAGAGCTCTTCATAGGATGGATCATTTGGTGATAAGTAGAGACAACAAAGGTATTTGGTCTGTTTCTGGCTATCGAGTTTGAACCACATGACATCAAACTTATTTGGTTCCAAAGTTTTTTCTCGTTGACATGAGAGATTCGTTTTAGAGTAGAGGCAGAGACCTCCCTTGAATCTGAAACGTGTGTGGAGTTCGTACCCAGGACAGAGCAGATAGGTCGTATTGGTGGATGAATTGACCTGTGTCTCAGTAAGAGCCAATATGTCTGGCTTTTCAATTTGAAGGTGTCGATGGACATCGTTGATGTTCTTACTTAGACCTCGGATGTTGCAGGACTTTTTGAGCCGATGGTGAACCCCCTCTAGCACCTCTCGCCCGGAAATCCGAATGGAGAGGTATTTTACTTCCGGATAATTTCACTTGAGGAGAACTCATCATCGCGTATTCTGTATAAAGAAGGTAGGTTGGCGTGGAAGGAAAAGGAAATTGGGTTGGGTTGGGTTGGCCGGAACATCAACCAGCTACTGAAACACGGGTAAGTATACCCATTTCACAGTGCTAGACTACTTTTCCAAAACCATCAAACCTTACTCAGCCTGAATGAACCCTTTTCCTAAAAAGACAGTACTTTTTTCAGGACGGAAAATATCCATTTGCATAAAAAAAGACACTATTTTTTTAAACCAACTAACCTTACTCGGCCTAAATGAACCGTCTTTTCTTATTATTAGCCGACGCATGCGCTGTTATACAGTTGCGCTCGCAGACCTTCATTTATTTTATTTTTTGGAGATCCTTGTTATCCGTATATGTTTAGTAGGTATATGGTAGTCACCTTGCCAATTGAAAGTGTGGCTGCAACGAGATGTAGCTGCAACGAAATGATGGATTAGGTCCAAGTCTGAGTACTATCTCAGCACTTACTCAGCACTCAGTCTCTGATAGAAAACGTCAAGTCCAAATAGAGTAAACTCATCAACTGATCTCTTTTGGGTAGTATTGTATACTTCGCTGTTGCTCAACCTTGACCAGTTTATCTACGTAACTCGAAGTGCTTATAGATGACAATGAGTGGTCAAATTGCTCGAAAGTACTGTGGGAGCGTCCTCTCCTCACTTTCATATTAACAGTAGGCATACTGATTTTGACGTCCCTATAGTAGATGTACACCTTGGAGGTGGCTTGCAACCACTCTCATTTTATCCCGGCAGGAGACGATCCTTCTACTGAGAAAAGCCAGAAGGCAAACCGAGAGGAATGCAAGCATAGTCCATCTGAGCAATTGATCAGATAATACCAACATGAACTTTTGCTACTGAGTCTTGGTTGGCGCAGTGAAGAGGGTTTGATTGCTTTCCGCTAATTCACTCAACTTCACATCGTACAATTTGCATTGTAAAAAGATGCGTGGTCAAGAAATACTTTTGATTCATACTCGATTTTCATTTCTTTTCTACCTTCACAGAACTCTGTATCCACGAACTTATATAAAAAGAAATACACAAGTGGGAACATGTTTGAGAGGTGTCGAATTGAATCTCGATACTTCTCGAACATGATAAATACTAGACGATCACATGAAATATGGTTATAGATAGTTCCATATTTAGATAACACCCGGGTGGGATTACAACCTCTAGCACCTCTCGCTCAGAAATCCGAATGGAGAGGTATTTTACTTCCGGATAATTTTGCTTGAGGAGAACTCATCATCGATATTTTTGTATTGTAGAGGGATAAGGTTGGCGTGAAAGAAAAAGGAAATTGGATTGGGTTGGGTTGGTCGGAATCACCAAACAGTAACTGAAACGTCAGTAAACTGACTGTATTATAATACATTTCACAGCGCCTAGGGTCGGTGGGGTAGTATCGCACCGGGCGGTGGTGTTAGCCATCTTCCACCTATTGGCGTCCTCTTATTCGCCTTCTATGACAGGCAAGACTTACCATGGGGCTATTCTGATCAGACCACTGCACTAGTATACATATAGGCTGACTGAAAAACTTCCCAAGCCCTAGCGTCATTATTGATTATCCGATTTTGAAAAATAAAAAGAGCAAATGAAATTGTTCATCAGATATACTATGAGTAGGCACTGATCATTATCTCTTCAAATTTCAACTGTTATTGTATGTTTTTCAATTTCTTTTGTTCCATTTTTTTTCTGAATCTGATGTAGGACATCCAAATGACTTCTGGCCAAAGAAAAGTTGAAATTAAAATGAATTCTAATTTGACAAGAATAAGATAATTATTTTCATAAAATTTTGAGATTCATTCCAATATATGTGTACTAAGACAAATCATATGATTTGCCCGAAAATATCACTGCGTTTGACATTTTTTTTTCTATCAGGGAACCTGAAATAAAAATCCAATAGCTTGTCAGTGACATTCTGTTTGGAAAAATGATCGAAGACAAGGAATATACATGTATTGAAAAAATAGGTATCGAATTTTTTCTTACCTTTGGAACTCGAGCTGGAATCTAATGGTAATCGCGAAGTGGAATGGAAGATAAAAGGTCTTGCAGTTCTTTCTCGTAGACGGTGTTATTGGCTTATTTTTCGGAAATACCACAACAAAAGCCATCAACACTGTATATATATACCCGGGAAAAAAGTACTCACCTTTTTCACGTGGGAAAAAAGTAATTTATGAAAAATGACATATTGTAACCTGTCAACAGAGATAACATGTGAAACTATTTTTCCGTCACAGAAAAAAAGAAATTTGAGATGGACGAGCGTTGATAATTGGAAATAATAATAATCTTTATTATTCCCAAGAAACATATATGTTTATAGCAGGGAAAATTATGAAAGAGCAACTAAAAAAACAAAAATTAGATAATCAGATAATCATTTTCAAATCATATACATAATACATATAATGTTGTTTCTTCTAGAGACTGTTGAATATGATTTCTTGAATTGATTCAGGATGACATGAAGAGAATCAAAGACATAAGTATTCTTTCAGTTCTTTTTTGAATTTTTCAACACTTAATTTTTTCTTTAGTCTGGCAGGTAATTCATTATAGAGAATTGTTCTATTGTATAAAATAGATCTTTTACCCATATCTGATTTAATTTTGATGAGAGTTCACATATCTTTTTGTCTGGTTATGTGTTCGTGTTTATGACTATTGACTTCGATATTCAGATTTGAATGTTTATAATTATATTTGACGGAATGGATGAAATTCAATATTTTGAATTTGTAAATGGAGTTCATATCTAACAATTGCCTAGGTTTATAAAGATTTGTTGGTTCCAAGTAATCTAGTTTGTATATACATTTAATAACTTTGTTTTGAAGGATTTTGATTGGCTTCATGATTGATAATCTAGCTGTACCCCAAACTGAAATCAAGTATTGTAATTTGAATAAACCAAGGAAAAATATATACATTTCAAGTATTTCAAAGTGATTTGGTGTCTGATCCTGTAGAGTACTCCGATTACTGGAGATATTTTCTTTCTGATCGATTCAATATGTTTGGACCATGAAATACAGAGCAGGATATTCCAAAATTCATGGTTTTTCTAGTGAAAAAGATTGGAGAATTGAGACAACGAGTAGTAGAGTTGTACAACAAGATTTAGATACCGAAATTAGAGTTAACAAAATTCATAACTAATATGCTAAAGATATTACAGATTTTGAACATTTTCAAGCTGGTATCTTCAATGAAATTTTTCATTTTATTAATTAAAAATTTGATTTAAGACTCTTACGTCTCCATTCAGATTAAATGGTAAAACTATATTGTGTCGTTACTTCTTTAATTTTTTGCTATAAAACATTCTCAATAATTATTGCTTTACAATTTGTATTTGTAACTTGTTCTTCGTTTAACCCCGCTTTCCGAGTCGATGAGATGCCATGCACAGATTACAGATTGAAGACTGATGAAGATATATGGCTGTACTTTTCTCTGACCATGAAGCTGAAGATACCGAAATCCTTCATTCAAGCGGAAATCATACGCATGTCCTTGTTTCGTGATAAAACATGAGTATATTATGATCTGCAATATTTTGGTTTGTAGTAATGTCTGACTCCCAATGTTTGTCAAGTGTCCGTACTCTAATATGAAGAAACCCATCAATGTACTATACCTTTCATGTAGCAAACGTTGTTTAAAATCAATACATAGGCTGTATTATACCAAAATTGATTATCGTCGGCCAACTATGATGTTTCAATCTTTCAAGTAGGTATTTGCTGCATAAAAAGCACTCCTTTCTGAAGAAGAATGAGTTTCGATCGGGCAAGACTGAACCCAAAAAATTAAAATGTATACCAGAACGAAATCGTTGAATTCATTGAGAATCCATATAGTTAAAAGTAACATAACCTACCTGAATATAGACCTTGGAGAGGTGTTCTGACGTCACTACTACTTGCAACAGCAGATCTAGTGAATGCACCACAACTTGGCAGAGCTTGTACGAAGGAACCAAAAATATTACAAAGGCCCAAGGATATCATCTCTTGAGAAGCATCAACAACGACATCTTGACCTGAAAAATACCATTTAATTGAAATACTTCAATAATTTGAGGCTGCGAGAGGTGTGAGAGTTTTGCTCTAGTGAGCACAAGTTTAACACACTCTCGATGGTAATTTCTGGAGATTATCCCCGGAGGAGTCAGCTAATCTTCATTTACTCTTCGGGGATCGTCTTTTTCAGTTACACAATAGCTTCAGGTTTATTTAGTTCTGTTTTGGTAGGTTTCTGTCATTCGTAAAATATAACTCGAAAAGAGATGAAGTCATCAAGAATATGAGTAGACCAAAAGGTGCGCAACTGAAAAAGGAAATCGACCTGTCTAAGCTTCTTTCCCAACGGGCCATATGATTTTTTTTAACCTTTCCGTGTTCACTGTATGATACTATGCTAAATTACAGGCTGTTCCGTCTAAATCGCGCATTAGAAGAGCATCTTGTGAGTGAGTGAGTTTGTGAGCGAGGCATCACCCACGAGACGAATTTCCCTTTTTTGGAAAGAATCCAACAGTTTCAGAAAGGTAAATGCTGATAGTAATACCAAGCATCGAAATGGATGCCTTCAAAGGTATGGTTACTCCTGATAAGCTTATGTTGGGCGCAGTGAGATCGGCTTATTTGAGAATGACACTGATCTGAACATTTGTATACTGGGGTTATCGATTGAGTCCTTTTCAATGAAAATATTTTCAAGATTGCGAGACTTCTGGTTATACCGGAAGTGACATTAACTTCGTTTTATTAAATGATACACCCTGTATTTTATTGCATTTATAGATTCTCCCTGAAGGACTGATTTCATCAATTCATCACACTTGGGGTCTAGCAGGAATGATTACAGAGATATAGAGTGTTCATGGGTTCAAGATCGAGATTTTTCAACTTTAGGATTTTTTTGTGTTGAAACTATTGACCATTGGTCATAACGGCTTTCTCGTCCCTATCTCAACCTTTGATTCAATATCTACTGATATTTATTCTTGGATGTATGACAAATTGATATTCATCATACAGGACGTGGAGAGAAATTCTAAATTGAGAAAACCTTATCACGAATCTGGGATTAAAGGTTTAAGAAAAAAAACAAGTTTAACATACAGGGTGTTTCACAGGTAAAGGTACATATTTCAATGGTAGATAGGGGTCACCAAGGTGGTTCTGAAAATACCATATTTGATAGGTCTAAGGGTTTTCATAACGGAGATACAGGGGGATTTATCGATTTCGAATAATTATTCATTCGTCTATAAGTATTGAACTACCCACTATATTTTTCTAAAATTTGGTATGGAGCTCAAACTTGGGACGTTGAATGCATTCACCTATCGGGCGAAGTGAAAATCCAGGTTCGGCTTCAGGAAAAATTTAAAATTTATTCGAAATATTAAAATAACACACTGTATGTAATAATTGGCAAAGCTCATCAAAGGAATCGTGAAGAGGAGAAAAACTGAACTGGATTTGATGCTTTTTGTTTTCCCGCCACCAATCCCGTCGTAACAATCATAAACAGGAAGATGTCAATTTCAAGAGTATTAAAATTATGAAACCACTTTCAATTATGATTATTCGATATATCCCAGCAAACATTGAACTAGTGGGAGAAGTCCGGCCTAGTGCAGGTTAGTCTGGGAAAGTGACGATGCCGGGGTATAGGTAATGGGCCGATGATTTTCCCATGCCAAGTAACCATCAGTTAAAAATACGATGATGGCCTTGTGATGGTAAGATGTCTGGAACTAATTGAATACTAACAAGATCTGGCCCTTTGCTGGCCAATTTCATATTCACTACCCGTCCCCCTGGCGGATGTTTTGGGAACGTCTACATCAACAATCAGCTGATCAATATCATATGTGACTAAGATGGCTGACTCTCGTGAGTGGTGATCGCGTACTAGTTTGTTTATGTCGAATTAATGTGATCCTCTCTTTCCGTGGTGGTTATTTATGATGGCAGGAGTATTCTCAATTGATAATAATAGAAGACAGATTCTTCAATTATGATAATATTGAGTAAGTATCAATGTACATACCTACATAGTGTTTTGAATGTCATTATTTGATGCATGTGTTTGGTATCTCGTAACCTCATATACCTAATGATTATGATAATTAGATTGGAGTTAACTATATACTTCTCTAAAAGCAACCATCATTTCTAACTCGTTTGTTGCTATCAAAAGCAATCTCAGGTTATGTGAACCTATCTCTATATTGAATAACAGAATAACAATAAGATTTCAGCTACAGAATTACCTGTGCCAACACCATAATGAGAATTGAAAAG
This sequence comes from Phaedon cochleariae, assembly GCA_918026855.4. NCBI lineage: Eukaryota > Metazoa > Arthropoda > Insecta > Coleoptera > Chrysomelidae > Phaedon > Phaedon cochleariae. Next base: position 31,331,955 of record OU896714.1, on the reverse strand, counting down.
CTCCATGCTATCACGTCATTTGACTATATTATGAAGTTATAAACTCATGCAACTCATAGGCCACTAATATTAAACAAATGATGCATTTTATATTTCAGAAGTAGCTCACAACGAAGAATCAACTTCGAAGAAATGCTACCCAATAAGATGTAGATACCACACACCAACCAGTAAGCAGTCACTCCGAGAAGTTTCATCGTTGAAGAACAGAGAGGTTAAGAAGAAATCATTGTGTCATTCATAAAATTGTTTTCTTGAAATCTGGTATTTGTCTGATTCATGATGAGAGAATTATGCTGTGAAATAAAGAGGTACTAGAACTTTCAGATCCATTGGACCCCTAAAACCCCTACCCCTCCCCTACCTCGATAGTATGTAACCAATGTCGTTAATTGGCCATTACAGTCCCATCATTTATGTATATGCTGGGCTTGCTATGGAAAACTCAATTTGTCGATTATGTTGTACTGGCCTTTTGCCGGGGAACTGAATATGATTGCTGGGTACCCAGCACTGAAACCAGCTGCCGGCCGCAGTGTACTGATATATAGAGTCCCGCATATGGGACCATTTACTGACCGCTGATGTTGGGTATGGGAAAAATATACTAGGCCATTGATGCCCCATATCAAGATATTTGCTGGGATTCTTGTAAAATGATCGTTCGACAGAACTTAGTTAGTCTCACAGTCTTTATAACAGATATACAGGGTGAATTATCACTCGTCCATAAGTATTAAACTACCCATCGCAGTAATATTTCCTCAAATTTGGTATTGAGCTTACTTGGGACGATGGATTCATTGACCTATCAGGCAGAATGGAAATACAGGTTCAGCTTCAGGAGAAGTCTCATAGTCTTAATAACAGAGATACAGGGTGAATTATCGAATTATAATTCCGCCTGATAGGTTAATGAATCGATCGTCCCAAGTAAGCTACATACCATATTTGAGGAAATGTTACTGGGTAGTTTTATACTTATGGGCGAGTGAATAATTATTCAAAACCGATAATTCACCCTGTTTCTCCGTTATAAAAACTGTGAGACTTAGTAAGTTCTTTCGAGCGATTTTTTGACTAAAATATATCGAATAATCATAATTGACACTGGTTTCATAATTTCAATACTCTTCAAATTGACATACTTTCAGCTTTCTGTTTATGATTGTTACTATGAGAATTGGTGGCGGGAAAACAGGAACCATCAAATCTAGTTCATTTTTTTCTCTTCTTTACGATTCCTTTGATGAAATCTGTCAATTATTACATACAGTGTGTTATTTTAATATTTCGAATAAATGTGAATTTTTCCTGAAGCCGAATCTGGATTTTCTCTTCGCCCGATAGGTGAATGAATTCAACGTCCCAAGTTCAAGCTCCATACCAAATTTTAGAAAAATATACTGGGTAGTTCAATACTTATAGACGAATGAATAATTATTCGAAATCGATAAATCGCCCTGTATCTCCGTTATGAAAACTCTAAGACCTATCAAATATGGTATTTTCAGAACCACCTTGGTAACCACTATCTACCATTGAGATATTTCCATTTACCTGTGAAACACCCTGTATATATACCGAAATACATCGAGAATTCGCATTCTCTATGTGATAAAGATATCAATTCTTTCTCGGTTTATTCAACAGAGAACAACTCTTTTCCTGGCTATATGACACGACGAAAATTGGATCATATTTATTGAATACACACGATAAGAATTTGAGAACTTGAGTTGAGAACTTGCATTCTCCTTCTGAATATTCAACAGAAAACAACTACTTTCCTGGGTATTTGCCACGTCGAACATTGAATTATATCTATTCAACATCCAAAAGGAGAGCATGAAAAATGCAATTAGAACAAATGCAGGGTGATCAGAATTCTGAATCTTGAACAACCTTGAGCTTCAACAACTATTGCATTGAATACTATTCAAATGAATGAAAACATGTCTAGCTTTCAATCTATGCCAGGAGTAAGGAATGTTTTCTCTAATGTTAAACGTCATCGCAACGTCAGATGAATATCTGGAAAATCGCCAATATTGTGAATTGTTTTTGGCAAAATAATATGGTATCCTACTGCATAACATTCAGAGATGTGGAAAACTCTTCAAATGACACATTTTGTCTTTGGATATAGAAAAAAGGTCTTATTACATTTAGTGATTCACACGAGACCAACGAGACGAGACTTTCATAAAGTCTCGTCTCGTCTCGCCGATGAAATATGAAGTCTTGTCTCGAGTCTCGTCTCGCAGCCTCTAGTCCCGTCTTGTCTCGCGTCTCGTACGAGAGTCTCGCAAATGTATCGCAATTTCGGCATGCACATCATTCTTGTTCCAGTCTAGTACGTGATATTCACCTTCACCTACTTTGAAGGCATAATGTAGAAGTAGGGAGAGAGAATTACAACAAAAATAACATTATTTATTGAAAAGTAAGTACCTAATAGGTACATACTTACATCATACATCTAAACAAGAAACAGCGTGGGTTACCAGTAACGCCTCGGTCTCTAGAAGGCTAACCACTCATCCTTCTTGGAATTCTTCCTCTCTAGGAAGTTGCATGTCAACATAGGCTACCATTCGAAATTATTTCAAAACATACAGGGTTTCCCCAAAAACCGCGAAACACTAAAGTTATACTTTTTTAATTATTTCATTTTGAGATTTTCCCTGATGAGCTGATTTCAACGACCCATCATACTTGGGGTCTAGCAGTAATAATTACTGAGATATATAGAGTGTGAAAAATCGAGATTTTCCAAGTTCAAGAATTTTTTGTGTCGAAACTATTTATAATTGTTCAAAATGATTTACATATCCCTATCTCAATTTTTTATCCACTATCGATTGGTATTCAATTGAAATAGATACAGAGTGGTCAAAAATCTCAATTCTGAACCACCCAGTATTTGTTTTAATCGAATACCTATGTTGACATGCAACTTCCTAGAGAGGAAGAATTCCAAGAAAATGAGTAGTTAGCCTTCTAGAGACCGAGGTGTTACTGGTGCCCCACACTATTCGAAATTTGTAAAAATAAAATGAAATGTTTTGTCTATCTATGCTGAATAGTTTGAATTCTCTCTAAATATGTTGTATTATAAATGAAATTCCCAAGTCTGCAGTCGGCACGCAGAAATATTTACCTGCGAGACTCTCGCACGAGACACGAGACGACTCGCACGAGACTCGAGACGAGCCCAATAAAAGTCTCGTCTCGTCTTGTCCGAGTCTCGTCTCGAGTCTTGTCTCGAAAACGAGACGAGACCATGCGAGACTCTCGCGGGCACCACTAATTACATTCAGCTCTATTTAATACTAAAATTGTTGATGGGAATAACGAAGAAATGACTTACTGTAAGCTTTTGCTATCGCCACATTTGCCAAAACAGCGACAACTGGTACAACTATCACACCTGACGATAGCGAACTCACCATCTCTTCATATCCCACCGTCTCATTTCCGAACTTGGTTGTCAGAGCTGGAAAGGTGAAATCAGGAAGACCTTGCGGCACTTTTCCTGTTAGTTTGAAAGGAGCACCACCATTGTAATGCAAGTAAGCAGCCACTAGCGATGCCAGAAGAACAGTAATGGCGTTTTTAGACATCACCATAAACTTGATAATCTTCTGCATGACTTTGTTTTTTGTTTTGATTCTCGGTAGTAGATGCTGAAAATTCATACCTTGGTATATTACTGCCTTCTGGATATTGGTACCTGGATAATTTCAATACTTGTACAGGGTGGTGACTACACCACCCTTAACATGTTTTTGCAAATGCAACCCTATGACTTGTGACCCCTCTGGTGGAAAGATGGTTCAAAGAGGATGTAATGACTGATATTGGCTTAGAGGTTGGCTTATAAAACTGTAGCTTATAATGTCTAAAATAAAGACTATATTTTTAACGATTATTATATTAATCGAAAATTAACAACTGAATTATTGATTCAACTCCTCGTTAACAACATATTCTGTATACAGGGTAAACTGATATACAGGATGTAAAGTAAACTATCCAACAGAGGAATTCAGGAGTCATCCTGTATAGTTCACTTCAGTAGTATTGGCTACAATGATGGCTCGTTCCAGAATCCTTTGATTCAAACCTTCTCCGCTAATTTTACTCTGGTGTCCTATACCAATATTACAATAAAAGGCAGCCACAAATATTTGGTTCTCATAATTAAAATTTGTTGAATTGTTTGTACAATGGTTCTGAAATATGTACCAATGATGGCACCATCCAATCTTTATGTAAGCGAACACCACGCATCGTTTGAATTCAATTGTTCTATATCAGTCCGACGAAACAATCGGGGAGTGAACCCTGTGTATTTACATTCAATACCCTGTATAAAGCTCATTATAATCATGCTTTTTCAAATGAATTTGGTTGGTACCAATAACTACACCTTTTCCAGATTTATTTCAGAAAGCGTCAATTCAATTTCAGAACAGTCACTTGTATTTCAGAAAGCGTCAATTGTATTTCAGAATAGTCATTTCAATTTCAGAAGGCGTCAAATGTATTTCAGAATAGTCACTTGCATTTCAGAAAGCATCAATTGTATTTCAGAATAGTCAATTCGATTTCAGAAAGCGTCAATTGTATTTCAGAATAATCAATTCAATTTCAGAAAGCATCAATTGTATTTCAGAATAGTCAATTGAATTTCAGAAAGTGTCAATTGTATTTCAGAAAGTATCATTTGTATTTCAGAAAGCGTCAATTGTATTTCAGAATAGGCAATTCAATTTCAGAAATCGTTCTCTATAGACTGAAAGCCAGCGACCACCAGACATCATTTCAACAAGGTTGATATTTTCCATGTGTGTTATGTGTTATACCTTATTCGGTGGAATCGTTTTGGGAGTTAAAAATCTTTAGTACTGGATGAGCTTTCAAGAGATACCGGGTGTACAAAAAAAACTGGCAAAAACATCATATCAACAAAAGTTTATCATGAAAGAGAATATACAATTGCCAGGCACTTTCCACGGGGTGTTCTCCTGCCAGACAATTTTATAAATCGTGAAAATATCATGACATTCACGTCATAGCAACAGAGCTTGATTTTGTAAATGTTATTAAGAAGCCTATTTTACAGTATCATTCAAACAGCCATCAGTCACTTCCTATTGGACAAACATGTAAAAATCAGAACTTTTTCATAGCAATAGAAATAAGTGTATCTATGATAGTCCCCTATACCTGAAATTCTGTAATCTGTTCATCAAATAGTATATAGGTACCTACAAGGTACATAAAGAAGAAATTTGGGGTGATTGAATTGGAAACATCACTACAGGAAGCACTGAACATCCTATGCATTCTTACATGGAGTGCACTTTCTACTAACTAATCGATCTTGATGCTTTCTGAAATTCAATTTACGCTTTCTGAAATTCAATTTACGCTTTCTGAAATTCAAATGATATTTTCTGAAATACAATTGACGCTTTCTGAAATACAAGTTACTATTCTGAAATACAATTGACCCTTTCTGAAATTAAATTGACTATTCTGAAATACAATTGATGCTTTCTGAAATTGAATTGACTATTCTGAAATACAATTGCCTATTCTGAAATACAATTGACGCTTTCCGAAATTGAATTGACGCTTTCTGAAATACATCTGGAAAAGGTGTAGTGTTCCTTATTGAACTTGACACTGGCTGTTTCGACGATTTTGAAGTAAATCAGACGTTTTGTCAGACGAGGCCTAGAATATGTTTCTCGCATCTTCCATCCCCTACATGTTCAGGAAAGAGTACATCCATATATATTCCTTTGCCTTTAATTTTTTCTTGAAATATGGAAAAATAAGGATAAAGGATCTCAATGGAGGCCGATACCGTAGAATGGGGATACTTGGAACTGCAGGGTAAATTTAAACAAAACTTCATACTTTCAAATTATCTCCTGAAATCTACAGCTGATATCGTATCATGCATATTTGTTCAGTATGGTTATATACTACTCGATTAAAAATAAGTGGCGTTCAAATATTGTTTCGAGAATGTTATGACTGTGGCCAGGTAGCCGTGCGGACAGAGTGTCTATATTCTAATTCGCATTCGCTTGCCGGTCGTGGGTTCGATCCCCGTCGACTGCAGAAATTTTTCTGATGGCCCAAGAAAGTGTTTGGGATCACACGTTAAAAGGTAAGGCCCCCGTCATTCCTTGCTCGCACAAGACTTTCGAAGACTTTTGAGGGTTGCTCGTAAAGGGGCAACCGAATGACGGATAGAACAAATTTTAGAACAAATTTTAGAACAAATTACAACTAATAAAACATACTTTTATCTTAGATGGAACATTTTCGCTTATACAAGAGTGGTAGAGGTAATATAGTAGGAAACCATAATATAGCTGTATATGGTTTAGCGCTCAAAACTGACTATAGATCGCCATTCACATTGCTAGAGGGGTTGTTGGCTCGAATCCGGCAATCGGAAGATCATTTTGAATAACAATAAATGGTGCACGGGTTGAGTGTTCTTGTCCTGTCAACATCTTTTGGCACACCAGAAGTTTTTCAAAATCTATTTTATGTTTTAGAGGTCCCGCATTTCTCAACTACGCACAAGTTCAGAATTCAGACTTGGGATTTCAACTTTGAAGGAAGCGATATAAAAACAATCTATTTCTCAAATAGGTACATCCGAGTTCCACAAAGTGACAGTATGTTACAGAAAATTTCCGGTATTTTGATATTGCATACAATAATATGTTTAGAGAGAAAAACTCAAAGTCGTCTCCAAAATTTTAATGTATAATAAGTCAATCCTGCTTCAATAAGGTTGAGAGTTGATACATGTTTCGGCCATTCAAATGGCCATCTTCAGTCAAAATAGCAAAGTGTATGTGGAAATTACTTCAGATAACTGTTTCTTCAAGTAGGTACTCTTTGATTTTCGTTTCGAAAATAGATTTATGATTCATATGTAATGAAAGCTCATGCATCTTCAAAGTCCTCATATTATTATATTATTAGATTCTTGTGTATCCGCTAAACATGTCCAAACTATTATTGCATCTGTTTGTCCAATGGTGTTTATTAAATTATTATCTAAAATAGGGGCATTATTTAGCTGTGCAAGTTTGTATATATGTTTGTTCCTCACTCACTCTGTATTTATTTCGATATCCTTCCACTTTGTATAAAAATCCACTAGAAAACCAAACACGAACTGAACACAGTACTAAAATCTCTGTTGAGAGTGTTTAAACAACATAAACAAAGGAATTAATATACGCCATACTGAATCATTGTTACCACTGCAAAATGATCAAAATGAAAACTCATGCGAGCGAGTAGGGATGCCAAAGTTGAGTGAGTGATGACGGCACACTCCGTTGAAATATTGATGGCCCTTGGACTTGGATACATACAGCGGAAGACTAGCGGCTGGGAAACAGAGGCCCATCATAAGTATGTGTACATTCTGCCTTCGTCATATAATCCTTCGAAATTATATGGAGGGCCTTTCGAGGCATGCCGACATCGACATTTGCCCGCCGTTCTCGCCATGGGCCCGGCTTTCTACCGCCTTCCGATGTTTGCTGGGAAGCATCGTGAAGGCGAAAAAAAAATATTACTTGAACATCATTTATTATCTGTTTTATTTATTGGAAATAGAGTGGAGTAGGAGGAATTGGGAGGCAGGCAAATAGCCCAAAATTCTTCATGGGACGCAGAAGAAGCTCTCTACGTCCCATGAAGAATTTAACTTTCCTCTTGGAGGATTGGGCTTTTTGCCTTCCTCCCAATTCCTCCTACTCCACTCTATTTCCAATAAATAAAACAGATAATAAATGATGTTCTAGTAATAATTTTTTTTTCGCCTTCACGATGCTTTGAAGTAATTTCCACATACACTTTGCTATTTTGACTGAAGATGGCCATTTGAATGGCCGAAACATGTATCAACTTTCAACCTTATTGAAGCAGGATTGACTGCCTTATTATACAATAAAATTATGGAGACGACTTTGAGTTTTTCTCTCTTGATCATTCCACTCCACTTTGAGTATGGACTACTACAGAAGAATAATATGTTATTCATACACCAAGGTTGTAATAAAGATTATCATTATTACCCAGGGACCAGGATTATATCCCAAGACTTCTGCCGAGGGGCATAAGGTCCCCTGGTGATATATTTCTTTACTACCAAGGTATACAGGGTGTAATTTAATTGATGGCTGAAAATATAGGACATGCATGGTTTCTTAGCTCATTTTGAGAAGAGAAGTTCATATGAACATATTCCCTAAACCTCATAACTTTCGGTGTCTATAGGGCGTTAACATTTGATTTTCTCTTTATTGATCAAAGAAACTTTCACAATATAAAAACTGTCACGTTTATGAATACTTGTCAAGACCGCAACGTAATCGATCAAATGTCATTATTTCAAATACAAAATAGGGCATTAGCTTACTAGTTCAAAATAATTCCGTTATGCCACAAATGCATGAAAATTGTTTTTATTTCTTTACGCGAGAACGGTTCGTCGGACGTAAAGAAATGGGGATTCAAAAAATCTCCAAGATACATCCCATACGTACGCCACTGGTAGAGATATTGAAAAATCTTCTGCATCGAAAAATGCATATTAGTGCTCAGTAGGTGCCTGTCAAATTTCATGAAAATATCTAGAACGGTATTGAAGTTATGACAAGAAAACGATTTTTTTCTCAAAATTTTAACACCCTATAGGTCGAAAGTTGAAAGATTTAGGGAATATGTTCATATGAACTTTTCTTCTCAAAATGAGCTAAGGAACCATATCCTCAATTTTCAGCCATCAATTAAATTACACCCTGTATATTACATTTTCTCACCACTAGCACTATATATTTCGATCATTATATTATAGTTCTGTGAAACTGAAATATGGGCCTCTTGTCAATATGAAAGCAATTCTTTTCAATTCCAATCAAAATCTAGTAGCCATGACCATATGACAGCCTATGATAAAGCGTTATTGATCAATACCTACTAGATTCGGGTGCCATTTCGGCAATGTAGACCTATGTCACTATGGAAGCACTTCTTCTCAACTCTAATTAAAATTTAGCCACCATGACAGCATATGACAAGTAGTTAATGATAAATACCTACTAGATGCGAGTGCCATTCCTGCGAGTCTCGCATCAGAACAGTGAATTCGAGTTGGTTATAACAGAGGTGGCTATGTCTTAATTGTCATTCATATAGTTGTTCATAAAATGACGAAAACTACCTTGGTAGAAAAAGCATACTTTACGCCTTGCAAAGGAGCAAATAATGGTAGGTTTTATAGCTAGTGGTGGAAAAATAAACATATTGTGAGTGACGTTATTGAGTATGGAATATTAACGGTGTTTGCGCACACTCTCACACCATTTTCCATTAAACAAAAATTATGCATTCAGTGCGTATATCTATCCATAATTGATTACACCACAGCCGTCTTCAACTATCAAGCCGTGAAGAAGCAGTCTGGCAACAATGTCCGAACGACCGAACTTGCACCTGTCGGCCATTCAAAGTGTATTGTGTAGGAAGTAAACAAGGAGTTTATGGAAGGTTTTTTTAAAGTTTTCAATTATTAATTGGTGTAATATTGAGATCAAATAATTTTAAAAGTATTAGCAACAATCTAGGAATCGACTCGAGACTGAAAGTGTGTGGCAAGTGCATTCAAAATTGTGTTAAATTGGAGGTTATAGTGAAGTGTACTGGTGCTGGTGTATTTGCAAGGGAATTTGTGTTGTTTTTTCAATTTACTCCTGGAAATAAGTGAGTTATTCATTATTCCTTATAAAATATGCCTTCTCATTGTTGTGTGCCAGGATGTAAGTCAAATTACAACTCTGAAAAAAATCTGGGAAAGGATCATGTCTCAGTTTTTTTATTCCCAAAAGGGGAAGAATTGCGAAGTAAGTGGATAACAGCAATACCTCGAAAAAACTGGACACCATCTCAATGTTCTACAGTATGTGCAATTCATTTTATTGAAAAAGATATCATCAGGTATGATACATTCCCTCTGCCAGATGGATCAATTGGAAAAAATTTGTTACGAGCACCAAAGTTAGTCAAAACAGCAGTTCCTTCAATTTTTCCAAATTTACCAAAATATTTTTCAAAACCAGCCAAACCATCAAGAACTGATCCAAATGAAAGACGTCAGAAATATTTAGATATTCAAAGTAATATAATAGAACAGTTTGAAAAATCAGACCTCATCCACAACTATGAACAGTTAGTTAGGGAATATGTTGAGAAATTTGAAATTGATACTTGGAAAATCCATAAGACTGATGATAAATTGTATTTTTATGAATTAGATTTGCAAGCAAATGTTTTTTATCCCAATGATGCAAATACTTTACAAATTGTTTCTCAAGTTATAATATCCAATGAGATAGAGGTCCAAGTTTTTCTTGGTGATAATAAACTTGGATTCAATGAATTGAAATGGATTCTTACTCATGATATGAAATTGAATAGATGGTCACAACTTGAAAATATTCTAGCTAGATTCAAAAAGATCTCAGATCAAACTGACAAATACTCAGATATGAATGAAAAATTCGATATCTCCATAAGTTTTATTTTAACAAAATGTTCAAAATTACGGCTTCAGTTCATGACCAAGGGAATTATTCAACCACATTATTCCTCGTTCTTCACTCTGTAAGTTCACTCTCCTGTATTTTTTACCTATTCGACAAAATAATCCGAGAAAATTACGTTAAACCAAACATTCAAAGCTCGCGCTCATATAAAAACCATTGTATTGCTAGGCTCGAATGGGACCGACGGTTTCCGTTCGTGCGACGTTGCCAGTATCTCAGCACGGCTTGATAGTTGAAGACGGCTGTGATTACACACAAAAATGATTCAATGCGGTAATCTTTTATGATGAGTGGAAAACGATATGGGTTCCTGCAGCTTCATTCAATTCGCTACATGATGAAGGTGGTCTATTGGTACATGGTCATTCGATGAAAATTGGTCCATTAATTGGTAGAAATATGAAGGAAATTGTCTTACTGATTGACGACTTTCGTAATGCAGCTCTACAATTTGAAGTCTTTGTTCCGATGTGAGTTTAATTCTCAGGATGCAATGATATTCATTAGTCGAACTGCAATGATAACTGGACACGACTGAGGTCTGATTTGTAGGAAATAATCATTGAAAGAAGTACCTTATAATGAATCACCCTACTTCAGCAGCATGAAATCGGATTATCATCATTCCGAAGGTATCTGTACGTAGAAAAATGTTTTTCGAGATCGGTACACGACAAAATCCAGACAAACTGTATTTACCTTGAAACAAATCAACATGGCAAAACATGAGAAGGTCATGATTGTGTCTGGCCATTTGATATCCTTGTACTTCTGGAAGAACTCCTTCATTATTCCAATGGTATCATGGCTGTGAATAGTTAATCCAAAGACATTTTTCAACTGTGACAAGGCAATAATCAATGTAGTTGCAGAAGTGAAACCAGATGACAAATTCGGTGATATGAAATCGACGAGGAAACCTGAAAATGCAAATTCATTTGAAAATAATACATAGATGGTGGACCACAGAGCTTTGGCAAGTACGACGCGTCTGAACTGCCATCCTAAAAAAACTTTTTTTTCATGTTCACAGTTGCAACTGTAAATTCAGCACTAATTCACAGTTGCAACTGTAAATTAGGGAAAAGAAAGTTTTTTTTAAATACCGCCTAATTTAAAGTTGCACTAATACATAGTAGCAACTGTAAATTAGCACTGATTTACAGTTGAAACTCCAAATTAGATCAAGAGAACTTTTTTTCTACACATCTCCAAATTTACAGTTGCAACTGTAAATCAGAGTCTCACAGTCTCAGCGCATCGCATGGTATCGAAGAATTAAAGCTGCCTATGTCTGGTAGTCTGGTGAGAAATTGTGAGAACTGAGAATGTGAGACTCTAATTTACAGTTGGAACTGTAAATTTGGAGATATGTAAAAAGAGTTCTCGTGAACTAATCTACAGTTGCAACTGTGAATTAAGCACATGTTCGTGAAAAAAAAAATCTTTCTAAGGATGGCAGTTCAGACGCGTCGTAGGCAAGTGGATATCTCGAAAACTACTCGAACTACGAATCGGTACCGTGAAGTGAGTATATAAGGAAAGAATTCATTTGCTAATATTGGGGGAGACGAGGGGAATAATGAACTAACCCCCTAATAGTGGACAAAGGACTGGCATATTTCGAAAATCATTAGGTCAGAAGAACTATTATCCCCCAATTTGATATTGATAGCATATTCCGATTGAATTCCCTATTTTCAATTTTTTCGTCCCTTATTTTCCTCATGAGGGTAAATATAAGCATACTGAATAGGTTGTTCATTATTCATGGTGAATTTCTCCATGTCAATAATTGCGGACATATACAAATAGCCCTCAATAGTGGTTCAACTTTTCGAATGAAAAATGTATGGTCGAAATTTTAAATCATAAGTATGAATTCAACTGTTAATTGGACATACTTTACATCTTTTTGATTTTGTTCAAATGGAAGAATAACATTGAATGTGAAGGAAATGGATGTACAAAATTAATTATTGGAGCTTTTGAAACTGTATTCGCCAGAAAATGAAATGAGAGTAAAAGAACAATAACTCAAAAAACTTAGAAAAAATAACAAACAATTCATTGTTGAATCTTTTGGTCTTCACCTCAGTCTATTCTTCTGAAGGTATATATTCCTCTCACAATATTTAATCTTTCAGCACCTACATTTTGAAAATTCATGAATTCACCCAAAGGTTACTTGGAACTCCGAATCATAGATCATTCAGTCGCGTCTCTTAGCGTATTTTTACGCCGAACTGCTGTTATGTCAGTTCTCATTGTTTCAAGTCGATATTCAACACGCTTTCTGTTTTTTTTTTAATTTTCGGAGCACTTTTGTCCACTATTCCATTATACATTTTCAGAGGGTAATAATGGAATTAGACCTTTATTTTATGTGAAACTGGCTTCTGATTTGGATTTTATTATTCGCTAAGATCATTATAACCTCACTAAGTTTCTATAATAAGTTTTGAAGTTAATAATATGATTCAGGATTGAGAAAAATATATTCAAGGAAGTAGGGCATTTTGAATGTCAAGTTCAGATGTAGACGTACTTTGAAACAGAAATATTTCGTAAGATATCAGTACTTGCGATTTTATGCATGTGGCATACAGGGTGTAAATTTGAAAACTTTCAATGCGAATATTTCGCGAAAGAAAAAAGTTAGAAAATCGCCGTTTGGCAAAAATCTAGAACCACCATATTTTGATCAAGGGATGAGTCACCCCGTCGGCGCGACACACCCCAACTTTGAAATGTCAAATGGCACTACCTTTTTTGTGATGCCTCAAATGAACAGTCTCAGTTAGTAGTATTAACCTGTACAAGACTTTTTTCCACCCACTACAGGGTGTACGAAAAATATAAAGTCGAATGAAATGCAATGAATTGTGTTAAAAGGATATTTTAATTGACCAGATGTTCGAAATGCATTCCATTCTGTTGTAAGCAATAGTATAATCGATGTTCAATGCCATTCTAATATTTTGGAACACATCTCTTGGAATATATCGGCATTCTACATTTTATTTTATTCGACTTTATGTTTTCCGTTCACCCTGTAGTGGGTGGAAAATAAGTCTTGTACAGGTGAATACTACTGACTGAGACCGTTCATTTGAGGTATCACAAAAGAGGTAGTGCCATTTGACATTTCAAAGATGGAGTGTGTCGCGCCGACGGGGTGACTCATCCCTTAACTGAAGTATGGTGGTTCTAGTTCCCCCTAACTCTGTAGCATTTGTGCCAAACGGCGTTTTCCAAACTGTTTCATTCAGCGAGATATTCGCATTGAAAGTTTTCAAATTTAGACCCTCGAATTAATGTTTTTCATACACCCTGTAGTGGGTGGAAAAAAAGTCTTGTACAGGTGAATACTACTGACTGAGACCGTTCATTTGAGGTATCACAAAAGAGGTAGTGCCATTTGACATTTCATAGTAGGGGTGTGTTGCGCTGACAGGGTGACTCATCCCTTCACTGAAATATAGTGGTTCTAGTTCCCCTCAACTCTTTAGCATTTTTGCCAAGCGGCGTTTTTCTAACTTTTTTATTTCGCGAGATATTCGCATTGAAAGTTTTCAAATTTACACCCGGTATATGTGATTCACAACATACTAAAGTACCTACTGTCGCCAGCGGGACTGCATGACGCGGAAAATTTGAATTTTCACCTGGTTCTTCCACTATTACCCCCAGATCTTATTCCCCCTACGTCCCCTACATATCTTTTTGATAGGAATAAACTTTTTTTCATACTGGTCGGGACTATCAAATCAAGTAGCCAATTTCCGATTTGAACATTCGCAATATAATAAGTATTTCTTAATTTTTTTTATTTTCCATACAACCCGTAAGGCCGCGAACACGTTACACATGTGACAGATGATAAAAGCTATGATACTATATACTGCCGTGCTAGACCCATCGGCGACCCATGTACATGTAAAATTATCACCTTCATATGGGATGGTTTCATGATGAGTGATTAAACGTATCTCAATCACACTGACTATGTAAATCAAATAATATATATTTCTGAAAAAACAGTAGATACCCCTATATTTCATGCTGATGAAACTTAATGCAGCACTCAGCCATTCAGAGGTAATTATTGTTAATGTTGATTAATTTATTGTTGGTTCTCGTCTAATCATAATGTGATGAAAGAAAGAATCAGCCGCTCAGATATATTATTGAAAAATGAAACAATTTCATTTTTAAGTTTTATAAATAAAGGGCATAATATAAGTGAACGGACTAAATCTCCTCTTAGTCTTCAACAGATGCATCATTGCCTGACAGTGGAATAATTGTTTGCCTAAATTCTAATTTGTTTGCAGGAATCATTTTGTTATTTCCGCTGCTATTAATATTAGTACGAAATAACTTGATGATACCATCTCGTCGTTGTTCAGAAATTCCTCTCAGACGTAAGACAGATTCTGGTGAAGGAATTCTTCCTGATTTTAGTATATTTTTCTCAAGGAAATCCAAGGGTAGTGCAGGTTCCTCAAAATCAGATTGGTAACTTGGAAATAAATTTCCATTTTTGTGCAGATAATTGTACAATGTAATATAAATAAACCTTTCCTGAATCCTTACATTTATATTTCTTAGAATGATCTTTCCATAATGGGAAATCATCAATACTCATATCTTTCAATTTGGCTTCTGTATTTTCAATAGCCACCTTATAAGCGGCTTCTACTCTTGGTCGCGATACTCGTAAGGCGTTTCCGCAGCAACTGCGAAATACTAAGGGTGACTTTATAAAAACTTTTATTTCTGACAGTGACATTATAAGCTTATATCGTCATAGTTACGATATCTATAATGAGGGTCATAACTCCCTTGGGATGTTATAGATGCTATAATTCCCTCTAGCTAAAATTAAATAAGAAATGCATAGCAACAACCACGCAATAACGTAGCAATAAGGAATCTCCTATTCGCGGTAGTCAAGATCATCATCTGACGTTCTGATGACATTGAAACTATACGGAAAAACATGTCTAACTTCCAATCGGGAAGGTATATAATGAATGAAATCAGAAATAAAATTATCTATGTATCACGGGAATTATAGAGCCTTAATAACCTCTGGCAATTGCTGTCCCTCGGGCCAGAGGCCCTGGGGACGCAAACTTTGCCATCGGTAATTGAGGCCCTCATAATTCCCTTAATACATAAATAACTATTATCATTTAAGATAACATTTGAATATTCAAGACTTAAGAGTATTAAGTAGAGACAGTTATTAAAAAAATAAGATTCTAGGGCGATACATGTCTTCTGTCATTACTGACATCTAGTTTCTGATACGACAGAACCAAATTTTCAAAGTTTAGTAAGTTAGAAAATGGTTGGAAATCAAAATTTCCTGTTCTGATATAATTTATTAATTTATATTTATATCCCTAAAATGATACCCACATCCATTATATCTCCACATCATTTTGAAAGTAATCATCACTATTCCTTGCCTACCAGAAACTGGCTCACTCCTAGGATCTTTTGCCAAATATGGAGGCAACAGTGTATTTTTGAAGAACCGTTCAGTATCCATCAGAGAAAAAACAAATATTCAGGAATAACAACACAAGTTATTTTGAAATGGCGGGAAATTGAGATGTCACTTTTGGATGCGCACTCCTTATTCCATTTATATCATTTATCAGCACTTCTCAAGTTGGAAGTTGGTCATCTTCTTAAATCTTGAATGTTAAATCATAAGTCTTAAATGCTTTCATAACATAACCAATGATATTTCCATGTTCCATCTGTCATAAGTGATAAGCCTCAAATGTTAGGGGATGAATCTTGTCTTAAAGTTTTTTGTAAAGTGGCCCTCAGTCACATTAGCGGTGACTACAGAAGATACCGCTGAAACATTTTAGTAAACGATGCATATACCGCTGAAAGGCCTAGTATTTCGATATCGAAATGCAGATACAAAAATGTATTTTTATTCGAAGTTTATCATTTATACTGCCATAATAATACCATAACAAATCAGTTCTAAATCCCTACAACTATTCAACCGCTAAACTAAACAACTAAACTCACCGCTTCTGAGCCTAGCACGGCAGTATAGCGGAGCAACGAAAAAAGCACGTGTTTATTTGCAGGTATTCACATCGGAGCGAATGTGTTTGAATTTGATATCCCAAATAAGTTCCAACTTGGGTCACGTTCAGAGTAAAATGGTTAGTATTGTGTTACAATGCTCCTTACCTACCCAGTTTCAAAACTCCCATCAGTAATTCAACAGATCCTGCTATCAACGTGAGAAGTATCACACATTCCATTGGTTTTCCTGAGGTATAAGAGGCAGTCAGTAGTGACATCAAACTTGTAGGACCGATGGAAACCTGCAAAAAAAAACAAGGTATAATGTAATGATTGCCATGAATACATATAATATTCACTCAGAAGCAGCGATACCCAAGGTCTAGAAGTGTATTAGTGATATTTTCAAACAACTGATCGTTTTGAAATAATGTAGAGATAATATGCTGTTCATGGATAACATCAACGAATAACATTTCAATCTATGTACAATGCGTCCATACAGTCTTTTTATAAATCTAATTAAAACAGTTCATGATATTAAAAATCGATGAGATATGTCGATTTATTTTCAATCAGTTTCTAGTTTCATGCAATATTTTTTCAATAATGCTTGATGCACAAGTTATTCCAAAATAGATGATTTGCCCCAAAATATCACTCCTTTCAACAAATTTTTCTATCAAGGAACCTACAAGAAAAATCCAATTGCTTGTCAGTGACGACGATGATATAGATAGAATATGGTATTAACTACTGAAATCTGAACATGATAATGGTAGATTCAATATCAATTAATGGAAACATCCTGTAACTCATTTGTATACTAACATCATCACTCCTCGATATGCCAACATCAGTATGTCACTGAAAAGTGTCAAACTATAAGAACATAATTTTCGAAGAAAAATATTTTGCATTATTATGTTGAGAACGGGAGCAGATTCGTTCCCGAAACGTCCAAAGATAAGTAAAAAATCGATATTTCTTCAATATATCTATATTAATTTGTTCTCTTCAGATATTTTTCCGAACAAAGTGTCGCTGACACTGGTTAAACGCAGTGACATTTTGGGGCAAATCATCTGATTCGTCAAACTACACATATATTGGAATAGCTAGTATCCATATTATCGTTTTATTTAGACGAGGAGAGAAAATTCCTAATAATCAAGTGAAATGAATATTCAATAAGGCAGGCGATGGGTCTCTTCCCGATATACCTATTATTCTATCATCAAATAAAACTAGGCACATGAGCACAACACTAGCGTAATGTTTGGGATCAAGATTTACATTTACACTACTAACATTACATCGTGCTCATGATAGGATTATCAAGATTTCGAGCACTGAATGAGCTTAGATCCGAGATCCATATTTGTCAATCTGTGTTTCGAATAAATCCTTATAGGCGCACACAATGGGCTTATATCACAAAAAAAATTTATTTCATAATTCGAAAGAACTCACCCAAACTAGCTCACCACCGTAAACCGTTTTTTGCTGTGAGCTCCCTACGTTTTATAAAAAATTATTGAATTCCCCGATTTTTCGGACCTCTGAAAACGAGGTGATGATGTGACGTCAAAACCCTGATACTGATACAAGACTATTCCAGACAGAGATGAATGATACATGATTTCTGACAGAGTGAATTAGCGCGAGATCACAGTTGACAGAATTAATATATCAGTTGCCTCAGTCTCCGTCGGGCTTGGTATTTTCTTTCAACTACTGGTACTGGTACTGGTGGGGGACGTTTCCACGTCAGCAACTAGTCCCCAATGGGACCTTTTTGCCAACCCCAAGTGTTTTCAATGACTGATGTGGTTCGCTCAAGAGAGCTGGCTAACATCCTTTTCAGGCACCGCCCATCAGCTCTCTTTTCAGAGTTTTTCAGCTGTGTTTTGTAGGCTAGTAATGTACTCACTACCATATGCGCAGTGGCAGGCCTGCTAACTATCATCGTTAACCCCCGAGACCGAGGTCTACTTAAGCAGCTGGCCCGCTCTCACGCTCAGCTGGTAGTTTTTCCGCACCCATACCTACATACACGTAGGCTAGTAATGTACTCACTACCATATGCGCAGTGGCAGGCCTGCTAACTATCATCGTTAACCCCCGAGACCGAGGTCTACTTAAGCAGCTGGCCCGCTCTCACGCTCAGCTGGTAGTTTTCCACACCCACCTACATACACCGTCCTACTTCTTCTCTGATGCTCACAACCACATCGTCATATCTTTCTGCGTGTTCTGTGTAGGCTTTGTTACTAACTCCATGCGCCACTTTAGGAGCAGCACTGTTAATTGGAACGCAACAGCGAATCGTGCAGGACTATCCCCAGCCGATGCTCCGAAACTTTACAATATTTAATTCGTAAATAAAATATTGAAAAAAGTTCCTTGCCCGTGCTGGAAATCGAACCCACGACCTTGCGGTCGTGAGACGGACGCTCTTCCACTGCGCCAATCCCGGCCAGAACTATGGCGAGATGAGGTTCCTACGTCATAAGGGCAGGGTCCGTTTTCAGAAGGTACTATTATTTATGTCCAAAAATAAAACATTCCAATTAATTTTTCGATCGAATTATGTCGTCAATCATTATTTATGTATAAAAGGATCATTATAAACATGGTTTGAGTTAAAAGTTCTACTAAGGTGTACACGCCCATTATTATTCGAAACCTCTCCAATCAACATAAATCCGCGAAAGATGTTCGAATGAATTCAAAGTGTAATAACCATTGTTTTATATTTTCAAGGTTTATTCGCCGAAGCTCCCAAAATGATGATTAATCACTCAGGATATAATATAAGACTATGTAGAAATTCTGAACTCAAATACCCAGATAGCACAAAATGTTTGAGAATATTCAGAAAACCTTCCCCATAGATATTTTATGGATATTTTGGGAATATCAAGATATTTTCAGAATGATTCAGGGATATTCTTTGAGAATGACTCGTGAACATCCTCAATAGTATATTCTCGGAATATATATGTTAATAATTTTCTATGTATAATTAGTTTGGATAACCTTATAACAAATTAAGAAAAATATTGTGGGAATATTATTGATGACATTTATTCAGAATAAATATGTGTTGGATATTTTGATTGCCACATGAGTTTGACAAGTAACAATATTTTCAAAATGATCCAGAAATAATTTCTTAGAATAATTTATAAACATGCTCAGTAGTAGTACCACGTAGAACGCATGCATGTGCATGAAACGAATAATGATGAATATGGAAAGATGGCGTCAACGACAACACCAAGTCAGGTTCAGGTCTTCTAGTTCACTCATACTTTGTTGCGTAGATACATCTGGAACTTTCGAGATCTTCGATCATTGATCATTGTGGAAACCATCTTCGATCTCGACTTCCAACAATAAGGTGTTGTGTCAGTTGCGTGAAGGCAAGTATAGTTTTCATTTCATTTTCATTCGCTTGAAGGTGCTTGGAGTATGAAAAACAAATTTGAAGTTGAAATAATCATTTATACACCAAGGTATATATTAATTTTTTCCACCACTTGTGATATATTTCAATCATTATAGTTCTGTGAAACTGAAATGTGGACCTATAGTATGTCACTATTATCACTATGGAAGTACTTTTTCTCAATTCTAATTAAAATCTAGTCACCATGACAGCATATGACAAATCATTATTGATAAATACCTACTAGATTCGAGGGCCATTCTTGTGAATATGGTATCATAACATAACATAAGGTGGCTATCTCTTTATTGACTAGTGGTTCATAAAATGACGAATGGAAAAACCTAGGTACATGTCTACATGATTTGACTTTCATGCTAAGCTTCACCTAATCCTAATTATATCCATCATCAATAAATGTTTAGAGGTTATATAGGTACATATACCTACCTACCTATCTTAATGTTTGAAATGTGTTTTTAATGAACTGAAAATAATAAAGTATATAGCTATAGTTCTCAGATGCTATTGAATATTATTTACAGAGGCAATGCAGGGAAATGGAGACGAAAAAAGGCTATCAATTAGGTAGGAATCGCCGAACTGGAGGAATGGAGGAATCATGCAGTTTTTGTAGTGGTGCAGCTGCTGATACAATTTTTTGTAATACAGTTTTCAAAACGCATTTTGTTTGTGGATTATTCTATAAGGTACCTTCTCTAGGTTGAAAAACACCCGACTTGTACGAGATGGTAAATAACTTGCAGAGGATCTGTGTCTCACACACACACACACTTTTTGAGAACAATATGTGGAATTCCATCGCACTACCGTCAGCTTTATCGATTGATTGATTGATTGTCTTTATTACCCAAGAAACATTTCTGTTTATGATAGGGATGCATAAATACATATAAAAAAAATAATAAGGGTTAACTAATGAATTTCACTCAGTGGAAACGAATCAATATTGTTTAAGATTAAAGTTATATTTCATTTCTGAGTAATCAAATCATGCCACATATTTTTCATTCAAATTGTCCTGAGCAAGTATTTTTCAAGATTGATTTTAAACCTTCTTGCATCATGTATATTTTTCAATTCATTCGGTAATGAATTGTATAAAATTATTCCATTGTGAAAATAAATAAATAATAAATATCTTTATTTTCCTTTGGACTTTCTAAAAAAGTATAGGAATAGTCAGGTTGTTACAAGTATATAAATCTAAAACTAGATAAATGACAGATTACATAATATGATAGACGAACATTATATAAAAGAGAGAAACATGGTCATTTATGAAAATATTCGTTAAGCGAGTAGAAACACTTTTCTATGAGAAATGATTTCAAGCATTTTTTGAAAGAAGATACTTTTTTTGCGTTTTTCAAATATTCAGGTAAGCTATTGAATATTGAAATATTGAAATATTGAAAAACAGATTGTTTGCCAATGCTTGACTCAAATGTACTTGCTATCAAGTAATTCAATCTATTCTTATAATTATGGACTGTATTGACTTCATTGAAAGCAATAAATTTGATTGAGGCGAGCTCTATATAGCTATTGGTTCCCAAGATACAGTTCTTCGGAAATGGTAAATTTTTTCGAAAAAGTGGAATTTCTTCAAAATGGTCACCTTGTCTGTGAATTATCTTCTAAAATACGCTTCCCACCTGAATATTATGTGAAATGAAATTGTAGTAAATTTAATTAGCTTTTATTTGAGACTAGACTGGCATCTGTTGGTCTAGCGGTTCTCTCAAAAACGGCTAATAACCAAAAAAAGTTTACCTCCAAAAGACCACGAAGTGCGAAGCTGGTTGCTGTCATTTCTCCATACGAACTCCTACAACCACTAGGACTCCCAGCGATCACCAGGGACGGTACTATTCACCCACGCATTCACCAGGTGCGATACTACCTCAGCGTCGTTTGGCCAAGGGAAGACGAAATTCACTACATTCCTGAGCAAGAGTGAACCACTTGCTGATCACTTGAAAGTCTTTCTTTGGCAAGAGTCCATCACATAAGCCGTGAGAGAAGCATGCATCAAATGTTTTGTGGCTCTATATGAGGGTGATATCGCGAAGGATACTTTGGATTTCCTGAGGTATAAGACGTTTGTTGCTTCAACGAGCATAAACCTCGCTCGATTGACACCGACGGAAGATGCCGCAGGCCACCATGCAGCAAGGTGTCAGCTCCAAGTGCAGGAGTGGCGGGGAGTAAACTTGAGTCCTACAGATTGGGGGTGGAAGATGTCTTTTCAGGGACTCACACCCATCTCCACTATCATGAATCCCGCACCTCTTGCTCTTCTGCGAAAGATCTCATGTAAATGCTAGAAAGGGTGCCCTGGAGCTGTTCGTGCAGAAAGGCAGGGCTTCATTACTCTGTCCTCTGCCAGTCATGCGGTTGCAAATTGTGCACCAACGTCCCTGATGTAGAGCTGAAATGCTCGGATGATGAAAATTACCCGACTACCGATTGGGCGCCTCTCCTAGCATCCATCACAGCCATCGAGACACCATCTTCGTGCGAGCCCAAGCCTGGGCCATCAAAGATGAAAAGAAAGTCATGATTTGGCTACCTGACACAATAACTACATGTTTCATATTAGTTTTATTTGATGTTTACGTTGATGTAATTTGTCCTTATAGTAGGTACCATGATGTTTGTGCAAGCATTTTAGTATGTAGGTATGTATGAAACAACGTTCGATAATGGTGTTATTCTTGAAAGATATACAGGGTGAATTTTCCTTTTCGCATGCGCCCTGTACAACCGTCCTAACAGTTGTGAGGGAAGTATAGCGCTGTTAAATTGCGGCGACTCCGTATGGATTGTCAGAAAACATGGCGTTTTTCAAATCTAACGATTCCTATGTTACGGCACGGCGAGTCTTTCGAAAATTGGGGACACCATTTTCCCGACAAAATCTCCAGCTCTTACGCCCCTCGATTTTTTTGTTGGGATATAGAGCATCGTCTACTCCGATCCTCCAGCCACTACGGAGAAGTTAAAAGACAACATTCGACTGTCTGCCGTTTTCGAGAGAACCGCTGAGCTTACAGATACCAATCTTGTCTCAAAACAAATCTTATTGAATCCTCTCCAACTTCATTACATATGATATTTCACGTTGGAAGCATATAAGATAACTCACAAAATATGTGACCATTTTGAAGAAATTTCAATTTTTCGAAAAAATTGCCTATTTTCAAAGAACTGTATCTTGGTTGTATGGGGCTCATCTTAGCCTCATATTATAGCAAATTTAGTTTAATTCAAAAGTATAAATGGTGACTATACCGGTCAAACCCTTCCTTCTTCAAGATATTGAGCGAAAACTGAAAAAAGTCCGAAATTTTCATTGTTTTTTGGGTATACCGCCGCTCGCATAGCAGTTTGGAAATTGCAAATCTGGTATTTTAATATTGGTTCAGGTCCTAACAACATATAAAAAATTCAGAATGACCGGACCTTTTGCAAGCACGACTCTCTTTTCATGTTTAACTCCACTGAACTACTGGCAAAATGAATAAAGCAACATATTTTAAGTTCATATAACGAAATCAGGTTCAGAAAATGTCTCGGTTTGTACAAATTCATCGTTAGTTCTAGAAAATCTAGATGAAAAATGCACTTAATTGATTTGTTTTGTAATTTCATTAGTGGTTTCAGACGTGAAATATTTGTACTTCCCCAAATAGAAATTAAATATTACAAATTTTAATAACTGAGGCAAAAGTAAATACATTTTAAGTATTTTATAGAAATAATATTCCGGATTTTGAGTCCAAACAAAATGCGTCTGATGGTGCGTTGATGAAAGGCGATATCGCGGGCATTCGACATTCAACGTGGAATATATGGCAGCACTCTTCCGCCTGAGTACTTTGAGGTAGAAACGGTAGAATTTGCTGCGAATATTTCTGCAAAAATATTTGCTTTCTCTTGTGATGTTATTCCTATAATGTGCCGTCGGCTTTGGAGAGTGTTGGGAATGAACTATTAGTGAACATCAGGAGCCATTGTGATGACAATCTATATACGAGATATCTTATTTTGGCATTGTATATTTCTTTTGATGCATCTATTGTTTGGCTGCAATTGAATGAATTACTCTTTTTACTATTTCTCACCTCTCTAATCGTCCCGAAGAATATGTAAGTGAAAGATCCGATGAAAGCAGTATAAAGGCCGTACTGAGGATCCACTCCTGCTAGGCCAGCATAAGCGATCGATTGCGGCATCATTGTCAGTCCCACAGTTAGTCCGGAAATGAAGTCTGCCAAGACGTCATTTCTTGTGTACCTTGGTAGCCACTGAAGAATGTGAACACGTTTGTACAGAAGGCGCTTAGCTTTCATACAATAACTTCTTTCTGAGTCTTCGTTTCCGGCCAGATTATTTCGCACTGAAACATATTCATTTCATGGAATTGTATTGCAATTATACAAGGTTAGAATTATCAATAAATAAATACAAAAAGCTCAGTCATTTCCACACAATGTTCATAAAATGAACAACAATGGTAGATTTCGGGAGAAAAACAACTACTTCCCTGGCTAATGCCACGCAGGACATTGATACTGATAAAAGTGCTTCTTTCCTGAATGCCTATTGATTTCGATTTAGCCAGGCCGCTAGACAAACACCATAGTGGAAGGAGAAGATGGTGTGCCTATGCGCATATTATGTGACGTCATCTGGGATACCCATATCAGCTGCTAGTCACATACATTACCGTTGTGCCATGGGCGTGCGCAATGAATTCAATCACGTTTATTTAAATTTAAATGAGTTTCTCGATCTGTTTAGAAATAAGTCAATTTATATAAACAGGTACCTATTCCTTCGATTTTACTATTTCATTGTATCTGGAGATTGTGACGTTGAGGTAATTTGCAATCGCAAATAGCAAAAACATCATGCATTGCCAATCCCATCTGAATGATCCACTACTGTGTCGATTCTGACAGATTCAAATTCAGCAGTTAACGACGTTGACGTTGCTTCTGCTCCGACATCGACAACAGGAGTATCAATTTTTGCCGTTTTGTAATTAAAATCTTTGCTGCAATTTATATTTTGTGAGAAATTAAGAGTTTTGAATTCCTTTTCAATTATTTCTGACTTGATATTCGACGAAAGATGTTCTGTAGGAATGGCATCTTGTTTCAAATATTTGTGATTTTTTGTCAAGAACCGTAGTTTTTTGGGTATGATCGGAGAATACTTTGGAATGACAGAGATTATACACTCCACTCTGGGAATGAGGATGTAAGGAATATAAGATAAGATTTGAGTTTATTTCTGTCGGCAACAAGCTCCCATCGTTTCATTAGTTCCCCATTCTTGGAAATACAGAAGAATTCAAAATCTGTGCCTTTTGTATGTTAGTTGAAATTTCCATAACCAGAAACGAAACAAGTGGGCATTTCGAAATGAAATCATACAATTTTAGTACTTATATAATATCTGAAGTTCGAGACATCAATCACGAAAACAAATAATAGCAATGACAGTTATATCCCAGCTGACGTCATGCGCAGAACAAGACGAGTTTGAGCTTTCTGTTGAGCACACCATCTTCTCCTTCCGCTATGACAAACACAGACCGGTTTCTAGCTCTTTGACTCTCCAGCCAGCAGTACTAAGACCGCCGACTCAGCGAAGCCTAGCCAAACAAAAATCAAGTCGGCATTATATTCACCCAGAGGCGTCTTTCATCGACAAAATGAAAGTAACGCCATCTGAGTAGAACAGAGGAAAGAATCACTCCAAAACTGGAATTCCCATACGAAAGTGACTGGTTGCCCGACTGGCGTAATTTCAACTACGAAATAGCCACAATGCTCAAAGTGGAATGAAATGGTGAATAAATACAAAAAGCTCAAAGTCATTTCCACACAATGTTCATAAAATGAACAACAATGGTAGATTTCGGGAGAAAAACAACTACTTCCCTGGCTAATGCCACGCAGGACATTGAATTACATCCTCCCGAAATCTATGCATCGACTCGTATAAACGAATACTGATACAAGTGCTTCTTTCCTGAATGCCTATTGATTTCGATTTAGCCAGGCCGCTAGACAACCACAGACCGGTTTCGAGCTCTTTGACTCTCATCAGTGCAGTGTAGTTTCCAGCCAGCAGTCCTAAGACCGCCGACTCAGCGAAGCCTAGCCAAACAAAAATCAAGTCGGCATTAGAATTATCAGTTGGCATTGTAAATTATGCAAAGATACATGTAAAATAGCTATCAAGGGAGCGAAGGTATCCATTTCCTCCCGTGTGTGAGGTGTGAAGCATTAAAATTGCATGGGAGGAAATGAACCTTCGCTGCCATGATATACACGAATGCAAATATTGAAGGCATCATCCTTAAAATTAGGTTTCAGGCGGTCTATTTCCCGTTCCAAATCAATATGCGTCACAATAAAGGATTAGTGTGCCATGGACAACATTTGAACGAAAATCAATTTGACACTTATGTCATAATGAATTTGTTTATTGTGTATTGAGGGCTAACATTTTCACTCTCACCAGTTGGTGCTACTAAAACATGAGGTCCAGTCATTTTGATTCAGTAGAAATCAACAAACTCAAAAATTCTAAACTAGACATCAGGAGTGCACCACTGTTTTCTTAGTAGGTAATAATATGTATTTGCTATCAACCCTTTCAAGTTAATCCGATACACCGTATTTCAATGTAGATATTGTGCTTGTATGCCGAAAATGAAGGTTTATCGAACCATTCCATAGGTGATTCTAATCCTTTAGGTTAAAAAGGTAGGATATATAAAAGTTAGGCAAGCCAAGGTTACTTTATTTCATTGTACCAGTATTTCAGCTGATGAAGCTACTGTGTTAGCGGAACATGTGTGATTAAGATTTTTGTGGAAATCTTATCGTTTGTGAAGTTTTTACAATTGTTTACTTGGATAGCACGGATTGAGATGTTTATAATTCCTCTGGTGTGCCCACTCTCCAATTGTTTCGTCAGACTAGCTCTCGATATGAACAATTGAATGCGAGTTCGGAACGTTCATATTCGATTATAGATGACGTGAACGATGGACAATTTCTTGAAAAATATCAAAATGCGAATCTTATTATGAAGTTGAACTAGACTTTCAAGGATGTGTTCTTCTTTCGGGACCTGACGAGTTCCATTGATGAGACATGAATTCAATGATAGCTTTCAGAACCATCTAGAGACAGGACGCAAAAGATACAGGGCGCAGCAAATAATCTTTATCTAACAATTCCATCCAGTGACTCTAACTGCTGCAATGTGTGAGGATCATTTGAAAAAATCCGAACCTTCGTTTTATTTTATGTCCGGGTGATTCACCATAAATGTTTCCCCCTCTAGCTCACTTATTTTTGGACCGGTTTAAAAATTTGATAAATAATCTAAATTGATTTTTCAGAATTTTTTCTCGTTGCAGAAAATACAGGGCGCTCGGACCAAACGATCTACAGAGTACTACTTGATTTTTTCAAATAGAACACCCTGTATTTCATTGTATTTCTAGATCCTTCCTGAAGAGCTGCTTCCATCAATGTATCACACTTGGGGTATAGCGGGAATGATTACACAGATATTAGGGTGTTCAAAATCGAGATTTTTCAACTTCGAGATTTTTTTGTGTCGAAACTATTGATTATTGGTCAAAACGGCTTCTATGTCCTCATCTCAACTATTGATTTTCTATCTACTGACATTAAATTGGAACATTTACAGGGTGGTTCAAGATTCAGAATTCTGATCACCCTTTATCTGTTCCAATCATTGAATGTCAGTAGATAGTAAATCTATGAGAGCCTTTTTGACCGATGATGAATAGTTTCGTCACAAAAAAATCCTAAAGTTGAAAACTCTCGATTTTGAACACCCTATATCTCTGTAATCATTCCCGCTAGACCCCAAGTGTGATGCATTGATCAAATCAGCTCTTCAAGGAGAATCTAAAGACACAATGAAAAATAGGGTGTTCCATTTAAAAAAATCCAATAGTACCCTGTAGACCGTTTGTTCCGAGCACCCTGTATTTTCTGAAAGCGGAAAAAAACTTTATTGAAAATCATTTAAGATGATATTTCAAATTTTGAAATTGGTTCAAAAATAACTGAGCTAGAGGAGGGGACATTTATGGTGAATCACCCTGTACCAAAAGTGAGTAAATAAACTATTATCACAGTGTTTTCTTTAGTTAAGACTTCGTGTCGTTCATGAATTCATCATAGAAAGTCGAAAATATGACGCAGCATTTCCATTGAAACAAAAAATTGTGCAAATGAAATTGTGAACTCAAATGAATGTGTCATGATGCCTGTAAATTTGGTTTGAAACTTCGGAAATTCTCCGACGCCTCGCTATGCTATTTTTACAAAGTTGGCGATATCGAGAGATTTCGAAACTCCTTTTCTGTACATCTATGCACGGATCTTATTGGTAGGTATATCTCTGCCAAGAATGCTGAAGCCATTTTATTTCACCTCCCACGGGACGTTATGTTTTTTTTTTCTCCCGTGGAAGTAAATTGACAGCTTTGTGTCCTTGAATGAGGGAGCAAACGCCTACTTTCGATTCAGTGAGTAGATAAATTTTTTATAGGATGGCAGTTCAGTGCCGTCGTAATATGTGGAACAGAACGAATGAACATTTCGAAAATTTGTGGACTTGATAATCAAACATGCTTTATCCGTCTAAAATATTTTCACCAATACAGTGTTGCCGCTTATATCAGTAAGTAGTAGCTGCTTTGTTATGTGAAATGAAACACCCCCCTATATCATGTCACTTTTGAAATCCTCATAACTTTTCATGATAATTCTCTGAACCTTCCTGATAGTTTCCGCGAAGAAAATTATATTGTAGAATTTTTGTGCAAAACCTGACCCATGAAAAATAACGATTATTTCCCAATGTTAATCCACAAAACATTACAATTTGGGTCATAGCTGCATAATACGATAAAGTGTTCTGCCGATGAACGAGATGTCAGTTTCAGCATACATGGAGGCACATAAGTAACTTTCCTTCCAAGGAGTCATGAAAATAAAACGATGAAAGCCCAATATCAACTTGTCTACTGGCAAAGTATATTCTGATATGAGTGTGATTACTTTTTATTACTCCAAGAAAGGACGTTTAATAATAATGAAAAACACTATATAATAATACGAAAGAGAAGGCAATAATTGTATTTAGGGCTTATAGTTATTCATTCTACAATAAGGGAAAAAAGTATTAGATTTTTCCCGTGTTAATACACTATTTTTTCCTGTGACAGGAAGAAAATGATTCAATATCGAAAATATACACAATACATTGAAATAAGAGAATTAGCGATGTGAAATTCGATGTTTTCAACTGGTAGCCTGTTGTACTTATTGACAGTAAGTCCTGCCTTATTGTAGGCATCTTTTGTTCGTAATCAGACATAATCAGCCAACTTAATTATGTAATTTGATTTTAGATAATTGCAAACTTTTTTTATCGCTTGGTGCGCACAAAAGGGAATCCCTACGCGTACCTAGGAATGAGAAGGAGAGGAGGTAGGTGTTGGATTTTTTTTTTCAACTTTTGTGGAGATTATAAGTTCATGGAAATACTTCCTTGGGCAATGAATCCCAGAGCTTTCCCGTTTTATAGTATACTTACTCACTTCACTCCCGTGGGATAATAGTATATTGCAGCAGTATAAGTGGATATCAAGGTCTTATTCTCATTGTGAAAGTGATTGAGAGTGACTTCCACCATTGAGATATCCTCAATAAATGAATGAAACATAGGAAACGGATATACCATTTTTCTTCAGCTTAATTGAACAGCAACTTCAGACTAGGTATAGAATCATGTAGAAATTTTAGAATCTGTTCGTGATGCTTTTCCTTCAATTTCATGAACGATCAAAACTAAAAGAAGTGGCTATCCTCTATTGCATTGTTTATTCTTACCTATATTCATGGGTGGTGTGGAGGTATTCCTTTGAACGAGGGTTGAAAAATGTTGCCTTGAAATTCGAGAAATGCATTCACTTTTTGTTGAGATGCAATTTTCTCATGCATTGTTTTTGAAAAACATTGAGCGAAAAAAATATAATCCATAATATTTTGGATGTTTTTTTACCGAGTAAGATCTTGCATAGCAATGACTTTAGAGAAAAGGTGAAAATATTGAATATTATGTATTTTTTGTTTTTGTACAGAGTGCATGGAAGAATCAGATGGTATCGAATGATAACTAAAATTAAATAACTTGGTGTAGTATCTTACTTACTTTTGAGGTTTAAATCTTCATCACCATCGTTGCCAACTAAAATGATAATGAAATTTGAATATACCTATCTAATTGCAAATCCCATTGTAAATTCAGCAGCATTCAAATATTGCAACAATTTGGTACCACAGATTGTTTTTTATCTTGGTTTGTTTGGATTGATTAATGTACCTAATTCAACATTCATCAGTGCCGTATCTAATAATTAAGTGAAGGTATACAATAAATGATTTGAATCCCATTCAATAATAAAAAGTAATTGTTCAGATTTGGAGAATAAATTCAGGAACATCATTTAAGCGTCATTCACGGTATCATAATCTCTATGTACACTATACAGTGGAGCCAAGTGAATATCTCTGTAACCATTTGTTGGATTTTTGAATATTTGAACAGAAAGATTTCAAACCATGGCGGATCCCATAATGGTCTCATCGATGTTGCCACGTTTCCTGTTTTTCCGAAATTCTTATCAACCTCATTATTCTAGATGACAACCTGTATATTTGTTTTATGAAATTTAAAAAAGAATCTTTCAGTAAATCCATTGATACATCATTTGGTTTTCTTATTTTAAATAACAACAAAGATACCTGAAAAAATCGACAAAGTATTAAGGGGCGATAGTACAGCGGTCAAAGTGTGGTCTTGTCTTATGAAAGTCCGATATGAATGTTAAAGCTAATTGAACGTTATTTGGGCTGGTATTTACTCCAACAGGTTTGTAGTGCCTTTTTTAGACACATTGAATGCAGACAGATAGGTACTTGAAACTGCTGAATACACATAAGTGATTCCGGCGCTGGAGAAAAATGAATAATAATATAATAATACATCAATTTCTTCACCAATAATAATAAGAACAGAATAATGTCAAATTGAAGTAGTAAATAAATCAGAAAATCACTGAAGGGGAATCCTTGAAAGTGGTAATTATCATTAATATAATACTATGATCAATATCACAATGTAAATAACTATATACATGGTGAAGACTTGAACTGGAATTAATTCGCTACTGAGGGTGTGAATGATTTTTTGGAAGTTCCCGAGACAAGTCAACGTTTGAATGTATTTACCTACATTTGGCGAGCAATATAGAAAAAACAACCCTTCAGGGGTAGGTGGAATCAACCCTGTGGTGTTCACTTTTGATTTCTTTCAACACTTGTATTATAAACAGTTTTATATGTACGGTCTCATTCACTCTCGGTATCTGAATAAATCTCCAAATTAACAGTGCCTCTCGCCTCGCCATTCGTTTACATAAACATGACTTATCAATATACCGAATCATCATAACAATTCTTCGTCGATAGATCACATCTCTTCCTTTGTTTCAAACCTAAATTACGAATAACTAAACTAAATCAATATACTCAACAAACATCAATATGTTCAACAACAAAAATAATACATAGGTAAACATAAGATCTAACCCCTAACTGGGAATAATATTCGTTTAATAATTTTGACAATGGTAAATACATAGATACAAATGAGAACCTAATTCAATTAATCATTTTAATATGCTAATTTTATTTTTAAGGTGATCAATATTTCGCCTCAGTTCTTGACCTGTTTCAGAATTTTGGACTATGATGTCCCCGCCCCTTTTTTTCTATTATTGTTTTTGGGGTCCCTAACAACACAGGGATGTCCTAGGTACGTCCCTTTTTTGTCTCGCGGTACAAGGACATGATTGGGACATCCAGGGGATGTCCTGCAGTGGTTGTCCAGTGGACATCCCGCCCGGTACATCCCTAGGTTATCCTATTCGTGTCCCTGGAGTATCTGACATCCATTCACATCAGAGTAATTGAATTTCATCAAACTATTGAGTGAATTTTTTTTGAAAATGTTTGTTTCTCTTCCGGAAAATGATTGTAATGAAAATAAACAATAAAGTCTCAGAACTTCTTGAGGAATTACCATTTTTCGCAGACAGAAATCGTACATGCATAATGCCCCTCATTTTTAAACACCCAGGAATGATAATAATATATTATACCCAATTCCTAATAAAGTTGTATTTATTCAGGTTTCTGTAGTTGAGACCTGTTTATAAATCTGTTTAGTACATAAATCTTTAGGAGGCATGATAGCCAATGGAGCAAGGTGCGTGCATGATAAGCCAAAGGTCCCGGGTTCAATCCCTACTCGATCTGCAACTTTTTTCTTTTGTCGAAAGGATGTCCCTTGGATATCCTTGGGACGTCCTAGGGATATACTTTCACCGTACTTGGTACATCCCAGGAACGTACCAGAAGGACATTCCTTGGATGCCTTTTTTAGCGGCCAGCGGATGTCCCTGGGACATCCCTAGTATGTACGTTGTCTCGACAAAGGACATTCCTGGGATGTCCTAGTATAAAATCAGGGACGTCCATGGGAAGTCCCTAGGATGTACTGGTGTTGTTAGGGGTAGGGTCCCAATCTGGAGTGACCTTGTTTGGCCTGATTAAATTTTTGTGATGAACTTTATCGCCAATGTTTATGTCATTTTTATCTATTGCTTTTCGTTTTCTGTCTTCATTTTCCCTACCCTTTTCTTTTTGTACTCGGTCTTTATCGATCGTTTCATTGTCAAGAACGCTATGTTGGGTATCTGTGGCACAAGGAATTTTGTCCCTAAACTGGCGTCGAAAAAAAAAATTCACTAGGAGTTTTTCCAGTGGTTCCGTGTGGTGTACATAATTTATATGCTCTTCATGCCAATTCGTTTTAAGGCCTTGGATTATCTTCAAGCGTTTGAGGATGTCCCTATTCTGATGTCTTTCTACTTCTCCGTTCATCTGAGGCCAGTATGGAATCGAGTGAAATATTTTTATGCCCTTTTCTCTGAAAGATGATTTTATTTCTTCGCTTGTGAATTGTTTGCCATTGTCACAAGTGATTGACACCGGGAACCCTAGCCTTTATAAAATTTCTTTGAGTACATTAATGGTTGTTGCAGATGTTATAGTTTTCATAATTCTTAATTCTTCATACCTACGGAAGTAATCCACAATGACAAAAAGATATTCCCCTTTGGGTAAAATCTATAGCTACGTCTACCCAAGGTGCCGTTGGACAAATACGATATTGATGTGCAACCCTTGCATGCTTTGACTATTTTTACAGCCTGTTCGTCAATTTCAGGCCACCGAACTTTAGTTCGTAGCCTACTTTTCATAGCAACAATACCTGGATGACCCTCATGAGCAGAGTCTGAAACCCGTTGTCTAAGTTTCTCTGGAATAACGATTATTGTACCTCTAAACATAATCCCATCACTGAAACAGAATTCCTCTTTGAATACTTGACAGTGTTCTGCCTGCCTGCTTTCGAATAATTGTAGCATTTCTTGATCAGATTCTGTGTTCTCTTTGATTCCTTTAACCGTGACAGCAACAGGGCAATAAGAGTGTTCTACGATTTGATGGACAAAGTCGTGACTCTCAAATGGTGCGTTTACTCGCAGCTCACAAAGACGAGATAAGGGGTCTGCAATATTGGTTTTTCCTGGCCGATATACTATCTTGGAATTGAATGACTGACGCCTCAAAACCCAACGTTCTATCCTCGCTTCTCAACATCTGTTAGACTCTTGTTTCCATAAGCAGAGAACAGACCCTAGACCTACTGGGCTTGCATCTGCGACGACCAGAGTTCTATCATTTGGATCATAATAATCTATAGTGTCTTCATTTGAGATAAGCAGATTTTGAGTTTATTGAAAGCTAGAGTTTGTTTCTCATTCCAGAATGCTGTAATGTCCGTGTTCTTGGATAGGTTTAGTTTCAAGATTGCTCTCAGGGGCTCTGTCAAGGTAGCTAAATTTGGTAACCATTTGCCAATAAAATTAACTAACCCCAAGAAACTATGTAACTCGTCTGAAGTTTTGGGAGCTCTGAATGACTTAACCACATAACTATCCAAGGGTATAGTATTCCTAAAGGTGTTAAAGATGCCCCAGGAAATTTACCTCTGATATTTTAAATACAAATTTTCCTTTATTTAAACCAACATTATTTTCTTTTAATACTTTCAGAGTATATGCCATATATCATCTTTTCCATGATTTTTTGGAATATTTCAGGGGCAGCATTTATCCCGAATAAAAGTCGCTTTATATCTATATAATCC
This sequence comes from Phaedon cochleariae, assembly GCA_918026855.4. Lineage (NCBI taxonomy): Eukaryota > Metazoa > Arthropoda > Insecta > Coleoptera > Chrysomelidae > Phaedon > Phaedon cochleariae. Next base: position 31,297,341 of record OU896714.1, on the reverse strand, counting down.
TATACTAGATATGAATCTTGTTATATCTCTCGATGTAGGGGCGATTTCAATTTGAAAAAATGCGTTTTTTATGTGTAACCTTGAGAAAAATTTTGCCTTACGAAATTTTGTTAGGAGTGAGTCAATTGTGTAGGTAGAGGATAGTTTTCCCTTTGTATTCCTGCATTGGCTTCACGCATGTCAATACATATCCTGACATCTCCGTTTTCTTCTAAGACAGGTACCATGGGGATTTGGGGATACCCATTCCGATGGACCATTGACTTCCTCGATTATATCGAGTTTGAGTAATTCATCTAGTTTTGAATTTATTTCGGTCTCCAGCGGAATGGGCACCCATGGGTGCCCATGAACTGATAGACTTTATATTGTATGTTCCTTTTCCATCATTATCGTTTACTTTTCTCTGGCTTACAAACAAAAGTGCTAGGTAGTTAGTACCTACCTATATAAGGACTCTACCAATCGAGTGATAACTTTATCTTCGAATACTTATACAATTTCCGTAATCTTTCCCTACATTATACCTCACTTTTCTGGTATAATGCAAAGCAAATTGCCATACTATTTATATAAAATTTCACAATAATGGGGAATGATTGGTTTACTGATTGCCTTTGCACGACCAGGGTAACGTATACTTCATGAAACCCGGCAGAGGCGAAGTGGAATCGAAATTGATTTCGACAAACAAACTACAAAAACTTCCTCTTGCTGAACAAGACATGTTCAACAACCCCTCGACACAAGCAGGCAAGATCACATAGGCTGGCGAGAACATATCTTCAGAATTTTTTTTTATCGCTTGGAGCGCACGAAAGGGAATCCCTATAATGTTCAAAGAACATCGTGCGTTCCTAGGGAGGATAGGGATAGGAGGTAGGTATTGGAATTTTTTTTGAACTTCTGGCAATGAATTCCAGAGCCTAGCCGTTCTATGGATGAAGGAGTTTTGATAAAGTGCTGTTCGACATCTTTCGAGGTTGACAACGAAAGGATGTGCTGACTGGGCTTGTCTAGTTCGTCTGACTGGTATTGCTAGTGGAGGGATGATAGCAGAGATTTCCGAAGCGCATTTCCCGTGGAAGTATCGATAGAAAAGTGAAAGGTCGCCGACCTTTCTACGGTGTTCCAATGATGTCAAAGAGTGAGTGAGTGTGGCGTCACCCACCAGGCGGATGGCTCTTTTCTGTATGGAATCTAAGAGCATCAGCGTATGTTTTGGTGCTGAACCCCATATGTGAGAACAGTATTCTAGAACAGGCCGTATTTGCGCTTTGTAGATCATGAGAAGCTGTTGAGGTGTGAAGTAGCTTTTCGCACGGAACAAGAATCCGAGTTTTTGTGAAGCAGCTTTCGCGATGGATCTGACATGATTATCCCATGAAAGAGTGTTGCTGATGGAAATACCGAGCATAGATATGGTGGGCTTGGTGGAGATGGTGGTGCCAGACATTACAATGTCGGGCATACTGAGTTCCGCCTTTTTAGAGAAAATACAGGCTTGAGTTTTGGTGGCGTTGAATTCAACTAGGTTGTTGGTTCCCCAGGCTGTGATTTCAGCAAGGTCTTCATTGACAGCATTGACCTGCCTGCGCCGTGAGTTCTTAGTTTCCTGGGAAGAAATGGGAATTCTGGACGAGAACGCAGTATGGAGGGTACTATCATCTGCAAAGCTGTGGATGGGGCAAGTTGTTACTCCCAACAGATCATTGATATGAAGAAGGAATAATGTTGGTGCCAAAATTGATCCTTGTGGAACGCCGGAATTGATGCCAATGGTATCAGACGATACACCGTCCACCACCACATGAAGTGATCTGCCTGAAAGAAAACTCGATAAGAGATGGCATAGCTGAGGTGGTAAGCCGTATGATGGTAGTTTGTGGAGGAGTCCTTCGTGCCAAACACGGTCAAATGCTTCCGATATGTCCAATATACGCTATAAGTGACTGCAGATCTACGAGATCTGAATAGACCCTGATATGCTGCATTATTACCCAAGCAGCACTGGGTATTCATTTCTAGAATTGTTTCCGAATATGCTGAAAGATAAAAATAAATTCAGAATATCCTAGAATATATACGTGCCTCTGGAACATCCAACGAATATTCCAATGTTAATATTCCAGTCATATTGCAAAATAACATACAAGCAATATTTCAGAAGGAATATTCGAAGGTGAATTCAGGAAATATTCAGGTATGCATATTCCAGGAATATTCCCAATGAATATTCCCATGTGTTTCAATGAAATGGTATAGTCTAAACACCAATCACTATTTTATAGATGTGAGCAACAAACATTCATTATATAATCTGTGGCATAAATGAATCAAGTCTCACAGTGGTCTGGTTAGTTAACAGATATCAAAAAGACAAAGTCGTCTCCACAATTTCAGTAGTAGGTTATCAAATTACTCAATCAGATCATCGTACATGTTTCGATTCCATATAGGCTCATCTTTAATATGTATCGTTTTTTTTTATCGCTTGGATCGCACGAAAGGGAATCCCTATAATGTTCAGAGAACATCGTGCGTTCCTAGGTAGGATAGGGATAGGAGGTAGGTATTGGAATTTTTTTTGAACTTCTGGAGATTATATGTTGTTGGGAATACTTCCTCAGGCAATGAATTCCAGAGCCTAGCCGTTCTATGGATAAAGGAGTTTTGATAAAGTGCTTTTCGACATCTCTCGAGGTTGACAACGAAAGGATGTGCTGACTGGGCTTGTCTAGTTCGCCTGACTGGTATTGCTAGTGAAGGGATGGTAGCAGAGATTTCCGAAGCACATTTCCCGTGGAAGTATCGATAGAAAAGTGAAAGGTCGCCGACCTTTCTACGGTGTTCCAATGATGTCAAAGAGTGAGTGAGTGTAGCGTCACCCACCAGGCGGATGGCTCTTCTCTGGATGAAATCTAAGAGCATCAGCGTATGTTTTGGTGCTGAACCCCATATGTGGGAACAGTTTTCTAGAACAGGCCGTATCTGCGCTTTGTAGATCATGAGAAGCTGTTGAGGTGTAAAGTAGCTTTTCGCACGGAACAAGAATCCGAGTTTTTGTTAAGCAGCTTTTGCGATGGATCCGACATGATTATCCCATGAAAGAGTGTTGCTGATGGAAATACCGTGCATAGATATTGTGGGCTTGGTGGAGATGGTGGTGTCAGACATTACAATGTCGGGCATACTGAGTTCCGCCTTTCTAGAGAAAATACAGGCTTGAGTTTTGGTGGCGTTGAATTCAACCAGGTTGTTGGTTCCCCAGGCTGTGATTTCGGCAAGGTCTTCATTGACAGCATTGACCTGCCTGCGCCGTGAGTTCTTAGTTTCCTGGGAAGAAATGGGAATCCTAGAAGGGAACGCAGTATGGAGGGTACTATCATCTGCAAAGCTGTGGATGGGGCAAGTTGTTACTCCCAACAGATCATTGATATGAAGAAGAAATAATGTTGGTGCCAAAATTGATCCTTGTGGAACGCCGGAATTGATGCCAATGGTATCAGACGGTACACCGTCCACCACCACATGAAGCGATCTGACTGAAAGAAAACTCGATAAGAGATGGCATAGCTGAGGTGGTAAGCCGTATGATGGTAGTTTATGGAGGAGTCCTTTGTGCCAAATACGGTCAAATGCTTTCGATATGTCCAACGCGTCGTGATTCTGGAACAGGAAGTATTTATGATCCAATTCTGAACAACGCTCTTCAGGAATTTTTATTCAAAGTATCACTCAACTCGATTAATATCCAAGTGATTGAGACGTTGCTCTGACAATCTCCCAACGAGAACCGTCCCTTCCATATGCGCGAGCGGTGCTCTGGCAATAATTTGATAGTATAAGATTATAAATGGTAGCATCGTAAATAGACACAATTTCAACACTCAGACACATTTTCATTCACTCAGGACGGCTTGTTCAAAGATGACCGTTTATAAAAATACAACATCGACAAGTGATTCGTTCTGATGCTACGATGCTAATGACTAAACCTGCTTCAATCTTCGATCACACGATGATTACGAATACCAATGAGTCATCGACGCCGCTTGTGATAAGGCATTCCTCAGGCGTTCTTCTCAATTACGGGGTGATTTGAACATCGTCGCTCACAATAGTGTTTTTGGTTGCCTGACTGACCATTAATGTCACGTGACTGATTACAATGACAAATACGATTGGTTTCGACCGGTCGCTTGTGTGCTAAAACGACGAAAACCTCAAAAACCGTGAACTTTACTGCTTAACCGAAAACATACCGAATATAACACTTATCCTGACATCCTGAATATCAGATTTATTAGGAATCATCTCTTTTATGAGTCGTTGAATTCTTCGAGATAGATTTTGTGGAAGGAATAATAATTTTGTCTACCAGAAATATATCACTCAAATGAATCATATGATGTAACGATATGGTTGCTAAATTCTATAGCAATTCGAGTCACCGATTTTGAAGACTGGAGATGCGCCCTTGTCACTCTTTTGAGTAATTGGATTGTTTTGCGCAGGCAATGTGGTTGGTATGTGGTCTTCAATAAACGTTACCTATGTAAGTACTTAGGCCTACTCAGACGGTCTACTGGCAGATTCTGGAGGTGACTTATGTATTGGGTATCCCACGAAAATTACATGGTCACCCCTTTCCTGGTGAACTAGAATGGATACGAAAACAATTGAGAATCGAAGTAATGAACTTTCTTTTTTCGATAATGTCTACTATACAGGATGATCCATGTGCCTGTGATTTACTAAACATACGATTTTTCAAATGGATTACCCTGAATTTTATCGCGTTCTCAGGATTGCCGTAGGTGGTACAATTGTACCAGATTTGGTATATTTTGTCAAAAAAAGTACGTTGGTACTACATTCCCAAAATAAGGCCATTTTTGGTACAAAAGCTATCGCTCATCTACTGACAAATGAATTTTGCATATACATTCATTATTTTTTTCTCGTGAATTACATAATACCTTTAAGTGAACAGAGTTTCACACCACAAAACTCAAGTAATTCCATAGAACTCATTATTGTGCATATTGTGCATACCGTTCGGTGCGCTGAGTTGGCAATTCTGTTCAAGTTATTTTGTGCACAATGCACATCATACACACTTTTGTACCGTTTTGTCCATCACTAATTTTATCAATCGAACGCACCAGATACAAAATTAAAAACAGTGACGTGTTATGATTTCTCACAAAAAAAGTTCAACTGCTGTAATTCTCTAGTAAGGATATTTTAATTTATGAAATTTCTACATGCTGTGTAGCAATAACGAAACATTCACGGACCTCTATGTTCATAGGAAATTTTTTTCTCTGATGAGTATAGGTACTACCTGTCCTAATGGCGTTTAGCAGATAAAAGCAGATTCCCCCCTTTATATTTATTTTTGGCACACTCCATTCGAAAATTTCCGTTTGGTGGGTTTGGTACATTTTTGATGAATCTGGTACAATTTACGGATGATTTTGGAACAAAATATTTTTACGTTGTGGCAAAACTGCTCGTCCTTGGATAGAGCTCAGGAAGACGAATGATGAATGATGTATGATAAAACGTGTCTTTTGAGCGTTTTGGAATTAGACGAAGCGGCGTTCACAACCAAACTTTTTACGTTTTGCTTTTTACGTTTCGTATTCTGATTGGTGAAGCAGAATCTGATATTAAACGTGAACTAAACCAATGCAAATGTCATTCACAACAACAAAAAATCGACGTGACTTTTTATGGCTCAGTTGCCTTGGTTTTGTTATTTGTTATTCATCCTGAAATGAAGTAAATAATTATAACAATAATATTGATCAGATAATTAATAATATTGAATTGATAGAACTGGCGGTGACGAAATTTGATCCTTATTCGATACTTGAAGAGAAAAAACAATCTCCAACAAGAAAATAATGACTTGAACAATATACCTATCTACTATTCTGTGGATTCACGAAAAAATCATCATAACTTCCATATTATCACAGGATGTTCCATATTATTCGTCTATTTTTACTATTTTCACAGACGATGGCTTCTCGCAACGCAAAAAGCTGAATATTTTCAGCTTTTTGCGTAATGTCTATTACAGATTTTGCTTCACCAATCAGAATACGAAACGTGAAAAGCAAAACGTAAAAAGTTTGGTTGTGAACGCCGCTAATATTGAAGACGGCAACAGCAAAGTCAATAAAACGATGGGAGCCCAATACTTATTTGCCTCACTGGCAAAGTGACTACAAGAATTTGAAAGGCCAACAGATTTTTGCCGTTGAAGTAATTCCTCCAGCAATTAAAGCATTGGACCAATAACTTCACGGTAGTTCATTGTTTGTTTGAAAATATACTACTAAAAATTATCTACTTTCCGAGAAAAAAAAATCATCAAAAACAATTCCTTGGCCAACTGCGATCAGAAAAACTCCAGCAAAATTTAAAAAGGAATAGGCATTGTTTTACAAAAAATTTGATTGACACTAATACTTCTCTCAAATTTTCAAAACAATACCTCATTAGGTGCATTTTTTAGCAACGTGACAATTTCGAATAATTGCATGTTTCAAGTCACCGTGTAAAATATTTCTTCCAAGAATTTGAATGATACCAGGCATGATAGTAGTAGAAGGAGAAGTAGAAAAAAAAATCAAAACCACTCCTAACAAGCTCAGATTTTTGTATTATCGATCAAATCTCCTTCATTCTCTATACACTTTTCATATATCTTCCGCACGTTATTTCAACTTTTCTCAGTTCTTCTGGTGGTATTTTTCTGCAGACTGTTATTATTCTTTGTCGCCACCCTTCTCTATTTCTTGTCCTGAATTTGTTAACATTGGAGGATATTTAAAAATATCGTGCGAAAAGAGATATGAAAAGTGTATAAAGGATTAAGGAGATTTGATCGTGAATACAAAAATCTGAACTTTTTAGGAATAAATGCTGTTTTGTTTTTTGTCCAATATTACAATGTTATTTTCTGATGGGTATTATTTGAATTCCTTTTTCCTTGTCAAAAATTCTGAATTTCTAGTGATTTTATTCGATGTTTATCTCACTCTGTAGCAATATGATCTGATCTTGACTACCATAATGTCTGATATTATTCAGATTCTTAAACGAATTATTATATACGGTGAATTGAAAAATGCAATTATGAGATATTGTTTTGGAAATTGATATAGGAGTATTTGCGACTAGTCCAAATGGATTGCCATTTTCAAACTTCTAGTAAAAAAATACGGTGTCTTGGAGAATGCAATTTTTCAAGAGTTGTTACGTTGATGAAAAATACCCCTTATGAGATATTGTTTCAAAAATTGTTATTGGAGTATTTTTGGCTAGTCTGAATCGATTGCCATTATCAATTTGTTTTTTCAAATGCCTTATCCTTTTTCTATAATTTTGCTGGAGTTTTTGTGATCGCATTAGGCTAAGAAATTGTGATCAATATTTTTTTCGCTGGACAAAGTAGATAATCATGAGTAATATGTGAAGAGGAAATTCTCAAATCGTCCAAGGAATACGAAATTACAAGGGTGGGGTGGACCAAATTGTAACACATTGGATATCAACTAAGAAAAAACCAAAATGCTCGAAGTGGAAGAAAATGTTAAATAACTACGCAAAGCTCAAAATCATCTCTACAAGAGTTCATCGAAAATGCACAAAATTGGTAGATAACTACTTTCCTGGCTATATGCCACGCAGAACACAAGTGTTTCCTTTCTAAACGCCGAGCTGCGCCTAAGTGGTTCAGGAATGCGTGACTACCTGCAGACCAGTTCCGAGCTTTTGGCTCTCATCAGTACAGGGCTGTCCCAGATAGCATTCATGACCGCTTTCTGGTGCGAACTTGGCCAAGCTGGTTGCCCGACTGGCATAATTTCAACTAAGAAGCAGCCAATGAAATGCTCAAAGTGGAATGGAATGTTAAATAAATCCTGTTCAGGTGGCTCCGTGTCCGTCTTTCGGATACTGTACGTCCCTTGGGTAATAAATGCTGGGATGCGTTTATGTTGGGTCAGGTTCGCATCAGATAGCGACCATGAATGTTATCTGGGACAGCCCTGCACTGATGAGATCCAAAAGCTTGAAACCGGTCTGCAGGTTTCAGGTTCCTGAACCACTCAGGCGCAGCTCGGAGTTTAGGAAGGAAACATTCGTGATTTTATTCGTCAATACGAATTATTGCATAGATTTCGGGAGGAATGTTCTGCGTGGCATATAGCCAGGAAAGTAGTTGTTTTCCTCTCGTAATCTACCAATTCCGTTCATTTATGATGAACATTTGTGGAAATGACTATTTTTCTTAGCTTCGCGTATTTATTTAACACTGTATCAGCCTGGAATAAGAATGTCTGGTACCATCATTCCCACACAGTTCACCATATATATACTCGTTATTTCCATTTGCAACACTGTTTCTTGGAAAACCCATGCCAGATCCACAGCGAAGCTACTTCACCACAACTCGGATTCTCATTTCGAGCGAGAAGCTACTCTACACCTCAACAGCTTTTCGTGATCTACAAAACACGATTTTAGAACACCATTCCCACATATAGGGTGCAACGCCCAAACATATCCGGAAGTTAAAATACCTCTCCATTCGTATTTCTGGGCGAGAGGTGCTAGAGGAGGTTCACCATCGACTGAAAAAGTCCTCAAGATAGACCTATGTAACATCCGAGGTCTAAGTAAGAACATCAACGATGTCCATCGACACCTTGGAATTGAAAAGTCAGACATATTGCCTCTTACTGAGACACAGGTCAATTCATCCACCAATACGATCTATCTGCTCCGTCCCGGGTACGAACTCCACACACGTTTCAGATTCAAGGGAGGTCTCTGCCTCTACTCTAAAACTAATCTCTCATGTCAACGAGAAAAAACTTTGGAACCAAATAACTTTGATGTCATCTGGTTCAGACTCGATAGCCAGAAACAGACCAAATACTTTTGTTGTCTCTACTTATCACCAAATGATCCATCCTATGAAGAGCTCTTCGAATTATCGTCTCTGAAGCTTGACCGAATTCAACAGAACCATCCAACAGCAGAAATCATCATCATGGGCGATTTCAATGTACACAACACTGCTTGGCTCGTACACTCTAGCAGAACGGATGAAACTGGGCGACAAGCCGAAGCTTTCGCCATCACTCGGGGCTTAGAGCAGCTTATCAAAGAACCCACACGAATTCCCGATGCCAATAACCATTCAGCTAACATACTTGACTTATTCCTCACTAAAAATTCAGCACCCTACACCATAGATTTACGAGCTCCACTTGGCAATTCACGTCTTATATGGCATTACAATTCAGGAGATTGGGACGGTCTCCGCATGTTTTTCTCCGAGTTTCCTTGGCATAGAGTATGCTTTGACTCTGAGGACCCTTCACAGTGTGCTGCGGAAATATCCGAGATCATCATGCTCGGAATGGACTCATACATACCTCATTCTTCGAAAAGATCGTCACCATCGGAACCCTGGTTCAACAAAAACTGTTCTAGAACTGTTACCTTGAAACAAATAGCCTACCATCGCTGGCGCAAAAACCATAACCTCGCGAATAGAGCAGAAACATACAATGACAAGATAAGATCGAAACTCATAGATTGTCCCGATGGCTCCCGTTCGTTTTGGTCCCTTGTTAAAGCGGTCGGAAGAAATTTCACTGATAGTTCATTTCCACCACTGTCCAAATCCGACGGCACATTAGCAACAACACATCGCAGGAGGAAGCAAAAATTTTTGCAGAGATGTTCGCAGCAAACTCTACTTCAGATTCCCAAGGAAAAGTGCCGCCAGACATTCCACCCGTTGAGAGTCGAATGCCCGAAATCCTCTTCCGTCAACGCACTATCAGACGAATTTTGCTTGGTGTCAAAACAAATACGGCTAACGGTCCTGATAGAATTCCACCCATTATCCTCAAGAAATGTGCACCAGAATTAACAAGTGCAAGTTCTTTACCGTCTCGTACAGGTCGGGTATTCTTCCATCATGCTGGAAGACAGCTAGAGTCCAATCAATACCCAAAAAAAGGGAACAAGAACCTGCCCAACAACTACAAACCCATTGCCCTGTTATCAGTAATCTCCAAAGTGATGGAGAAAGCCATATATATTGAGCTCACCAAATATCTGGAGAGCTCAGGAATCATCAATGACAGACAATACGGCTTTCGCCACCGAAGATCTACTGGAGATCTACTTGCCCACGTCACCCATTTATGGCAAGCTTCATTAGAAAAATACGGGGAATCTCTAGCTGTCGCGTCGTTGGACATATCGAAAGCATTCGACCGTGTTTGGCACGAAGGACTCCTCCACAAACTACCATCATTCGGCTCACCATCTCAGCTATGCCATCTCTTATCGAGTTTTTTTTTTTTCAGACAGATCGCTTCACGTGGTGGTGGACGGTGTATCGTCTGATACCATTGGCATCGATTCCGGCGTTCCACAAGGATGAATTTTGGCACCATCATTATTCCTTCTCCATATCAATGATCTGTTGGGAGTAACAACTTGCCCCATCCACAGCTTTGCATATGATGGTACCCTCCATACTGCGTTCTCTTCCAGAATTCCCATTTCTTCCCAGGAAACTACAACTCACGGCGCAGGCAGGTCAATGCTGTCAATGAAGATCTTGCTGAAATCACAGCCTGGGGAACCAACAACCTAGTTGAATTCAACGCCACCAAAACTCAAGCCTGTTTTTTCTCTAGAAAGGCGGAACTCAGTATGCCCGATATTGTAATGTCTGGCACCACCATCCCCACCATATCTATGCTCGGTATTGCCATTAGCAACACTCTCTCATGGGATAATCATGTCAGATCCATCACAAAAGCTGCTTCACAAAAACTCGGATTCTTGTTCCGTGCTAAAAGCTACTTTACACCTCAACAGCTTCTCATGATCTACAAAGCACAGATACGGCCTGTTATAGAATACTGTTCCCACATATGGGGTTCAGCACCAAAACATACGCTGATGCTCTTAGATTCCATCTAGGGAAGAGCTATTCGCCTCACTCTTTGACATCATTGGAACACCGTAGAAAGGTCGGCGACCTTTCACTTTTCTATCTATATTTCCACGGGAAATGTTCTTCGGAAATCTCTGCTATCATCCCTTTACTAGCAATACCAGTCAGACGAACTAGACAAGCCCAGTCAGCACATCCTTTCGTAGTCAACCTCGAAAGATGTCGAACAGCACTTTATCAAATCTCCTTCATCCATAGAACGACTAGGCTCTGGAATTCATTGCCTGAGGAAGTATTCCCAACAACATATAATCTCCAGAAGTTCAAAAAAAATTCCAATACCTACCTCCTGTCCCTATCCTTCCTAGGAACGCACGATGTTCTTCGAACATTAAAGGGATTTCCTTTCCTGCGCAACAAGCGATAAAAAAAATAACGCTGATGCTCTTATATTCAATTCAAAGATGAGTCATTCGCCTGATTGGTGATGCCACACCCACTTGTCATCATTGGAAAGGAAAGTCGGCGACCTTCCACTTTTCTACAGATATTTTCACGGTGAGTGTTCTTCAAAAATCTCTGCTTTAATTCCATTCCCATAGCAATACTGGTCAGACAAACTCAACAAGCCCAGTCAGTACACCGTTTTATCGACAACCTCTAGATACGTAGAGACAACTCTTCATCATAACACGTTCGTTTATGGACGACAAAGCTGTGAAATTCTTTACCATAGGAAGTATTCCTAAGAACTCCAAGTTCAAGAAAGAATCCAATACCTACCGTCTTCCTCTATCCTCCCTAGGTACGCACGATATTCTTCCAACATAATAAGGATTTCTTCTCGTGCCCTCCTCTAGATATAAAAGAAAGTTGCACATAGTTAACAATAGATATACAGTGTGTCCCACTTACCATGCTCACCATGGGTATCTTTTTAACGGTGAGAGATACGAGGTCGGTTAAATGACACCAAATGTGGAGTTTGTCAAGGCCAACTATAATGTGAAAAAATATTTTGATATAATCTATTCATTTTTGTTTTATAGGCAAAAAACAGATTTCGATCATTTTCATGTCTCCTCCATAACTTGTGATTTCGAAAAAAATATGAAATTTATACCAACTCTTCTAGAATTTGAGATATCAGCACCAACTTTAGTTTTTCAAATGTAGGCCATAGCTCATTATGACTTAGTTACAAATAATTTTTTTTTTCTCTTGCAGATGATATGTCGCAGTAATAGTTTTGTGTTGATTACAACGGAGTTATCGTCATTTATACAAAAACAAAAAATTATTTGGAAGCCACCATCTTGAATTTATGAATTTTAACAAAAAAAACATGTTCTCCGACCTCAAAAACCCCCACTTACCAATTTTGAATGGAATCGGACCCAATCTTGTCCGCCATCTTGGAGCAGCCATTTTTTTAATGTCAACAAAAATTCCATAACTCAGATCAACTTGAAATTTGGCAGGTGTTCATAATTTCGGTGACAATACATTATTCCATAATCAGTTAGGGATTATCATGTAGAATTCAACGATATCGGGTTTGATAGAGTTATTTCGAACAATTACAAAGATATTTGCGTTCGAAGTTTCCATATGCTCAATGGGTGTGACTTCGCAATATCAAAACTTCTTTCTCTGTCACACTCATTGAGCATATGGAAACTTAGAACGCGAATAACTGCGGAATCGTTTGAAATAATCCTATAAAACATGGTATCGATGAATTCGTTATGACAATCCCTAACCGATAATGGAATACAATACAGGGTGTCCCATTTAAAAATCAAAAGTTGGGGTCATTTCCAGTGAAACCGGCAGTGATAAAACAAAAATTGTTTCGTCAATCAAAGATCAATTCTTGGTATAGTAGCTGCCCACCAGTTTTCAAAACCCTATCTCGAATAATTCAAAAGTTACAGTCCTGGCTGTTTTTTGTGCACTTCTCTGTATGTATCATGGTCAATCTAGATTTATCTTGTTATCTATAGAAAATAATGCGACATACATATTTTAATTCACTATAGTTAAAAAGCATTTATCAGCTTCCTTCGAGGTCGAAAAATATCTAGATATCCCTATAATGCCTTAGGAAAAAGTTGCACTGCAGATAAGCAGATGACTGCTATTATCATTCAGTTTTTCGCTATTGCATAGTAAGTAATATGTCAATATGTGATCCAACGAAAGCGTGGTAGGTGATTTGGAATTAATATTAATATCATAATTGAGTCTCTATAATCCCGAATATTCAATTAGAGCAATTATATTGAGAGCCATTTATTTTATGTCCACATTTGTCATTCATGATTGTGTTGAATGTCACAAATTTGGTTTTATGCCACAGAAGTACATGCATAAAACTGATAATTCGAACTAAAGTCTAGCCTGTCAAGAGCAAATATATCATAAATAATAAGTGCGATGAATACTAGGTAACATAAAAATGTCTGAATTAATTCATGGATTTTATTATCTATATAAAGGTAAGGACATATATTTTTACGATCTGTCCATGATTGTTACAATCCACACACTTTGTTCAGCAGTAAATAATCATTTACGTCAGAAATGAATGAAGACAATAGTGACAATAAACAGTTATCAAATAATGTCGCGGTCAAATAGCGCAAATTGATATTCCACCAAAATATCGAAGTAACTAGGAGTTGAACTGTGGCCATGAACGTTAACGTAAACGTAGAAATTGACAGCTACGCATGCGCATTTTCCAATTCTTCACGTGGGCTTACGGGTGTACGTGTACGTTATTACGTACTTTCACGTATACCTTAAATATCAACGTACGTTAACCAAACTATATATACTCGAAATATGCCGATGAGACAAAATTATCAAATTCGGGATACCCAAGGAGTTCGACATCAAGGAGTCCTATCATTTTCAATGAATTATTATGGTATTCAATTACTCCACTGTGTCATTAGGGATCTAAATTAATTTTTGAAACACTTCTCACGCATTTTTTTATGTAAATAATGAGTCTATGCGTTGTTCGAAATTGTTGAATTTCAGACCTCATTTCAGACGTACCTACCCAGTAAACCATTTTGTGTTTCTGAAACGTTCCTGAAACGAACTTTGTGAAATATGAAACATTTCACCAATATACTCCGAAACATTTATGAGACATTCTAGATACCATGAATGACCTAGGGTGTGTTATGTTTCATTGGAATGTTTCAACCCAAATCTCCACGAAACATTCAATAAAGAGTATACATAAACATCTCTGAGATATTTCACTATTGCATTTCATGAAACGTTTCACAAATAGTGTATTCGAAACATTTCCTTATTGTACTATTTGCAACATTTCCAACATGACTTTTTTGAAACATTTCCGATACATCTCACTTTTGCTGATAATGGAACATTTCGAATATGAAACCATTTTTAGTTCATACCAAGACTACATTACCATAGAAGTTAATCACTTGCTCATAATGAAAATGAGCCCTAATTAACATCATGTGTATAATGTAGTCAATTGGTATTAATATAGGTATATGGAGAAAAAAGCAGGGTGAATAAAATAAAACTGCAGCTTTTGTGGATTTTATATTATGAAAACTTATTAAATTATAATAAAAAACCATTTCATTTCATATTTTCCCTTTCTCTAGCTAACCTGAGAACAGATTGGCGGAAGCAGGCTGCTACATATCTTTCGAATTCCACGTCCGTCACAGAGCAAACCTTTTTCTGACTGCACCTGAAGAAATTTTGAGATTTATTTGATCCACTCACCCACTCACCTTTTTCATATTCGTAGTTGTCATTATTAACTTTTAACATTAGCACTACCACCATCAGGCAATATCAATGGACGCTAAAAATGGCTTCACCGGAATTAGAACAACAAAAGAAAGAATGGCTTCGTCTTTGTGTTCACCCACTCTCTTCTCGGACTGGACAGTCGGTGCAAGTCGGGGCCGGCCGTGCTTGGTTCGGACTGTCATATGCCGATGTTGCCAGAGTAACCACCCGTCTTCATTGGTCACACTCAAGTATGTGATTCATTATAGCCAATAAAACGGAGTCATGAACCTGGCAACGTCGAATATGATGCATTTCAAACAAATAGTAAACACATGTATTGAAACATTCCAGAGATGTTTCACGTCACGCATAACATTTGAGAAATATTTCACATACGTAAACATGGCGATGTTTCAGATGACACGTCTAGAGATTCACGTGAGACATTTCAAGTAGAGAATTTTTGTAACGAATATGAAACGTATATATGTAGTGACATATTTCTGAAATATTTCACATAGCATGGAGAGCTTCAGAAATTTTTCATTTATGTTAAAGTTGAAATGTTTCAGATGACGCGTCTAGAGATTCACGTGAGACATTTCAAGCAGAGATTTTTTGTAACGAATATGAAACGTATGTAGTGACATATTTCTGAAATATTTCACATAGCATGGAGAGCTTCAGAAATTTTTCCTTTATGTTAACATTGAAATGTTTCAGATGACGCGTCTAGAGATTCACGTGAGACATTTCAAGCAAAGATTTTTTGTAACGAATGTGAAACGTATGTATTGACATATTTCTGAAATATTTCACATAGCATGAGAGCTTCAGAAATGTTTTCTTCATGTTAACATTGGAATGTTTCAGATGACACATCTAGAGATTCACGTGAGACATTCCAAGCAAAGAGTTTTTGTAACGAATATGAGACGTATGTATTGACATATTTCTGAAATATTTCTGAAATATTTCACATAGCATGGAGAACTCCAGAAATGTTTCCTTTATGTTAACATTGGAATGTTTCAGATGACACGTATTAGGGAACTTTTGAAATGTTTCTGAAACGTGTTGTGCATGTTTACTGGGTATCGTCATGGCCGCCATTTGGCGATACGTCGAATAAATGGTGACATCAGTTTTTATACTGTTTCGTTGTTGGTCAGATAATCTTTCATTCCTACTCATGAAGTAAGGTTGGCACGTCACCAATTATAATCAAGTTATCAAAAAGATCTTAGAGCCCTGTAGTTAGATGAAACGCAACCCTAACAACACGAGTACATCCCAGGGACTTCTCAGGGACGTCCTGATTCCAAACTAGGACATCCCAGAGATATCCTTTTTGGGACAAAGTACATACTAGGGACGTCCCAGGGACATCCGCTTTCAGACAAAAAGGACATCCAAGGGATGTCCCTTCTGGTACGTCCCTGCATGAGATGTACCGAGTACGAAGAAGGGATATTCCTAGGACGTCCCAAAGATATCCCAGGGACATCCCTTCGACAAAAGAAAAAAAAAAGCAGGTCGAGTAGGGATTGAACCCGCAGGACCTTCAGAGCTTATCAGGCACGAACCTCACTAATATGCCTTCTGAAGATTCATGAATTGAACAGATTTATAAAAAGGCCTAAACTACAGAAAACTGAATAAATATAACTTGTTTGTTAGGATTCTGGTATAATTATTATCATTCTTCGGTGTTTAAAAATGAGGGACATTATGCATTTACGATTTCTGTTTGCGAAAAATGGTCATTTCTTGAGAAGTTTTGAGACCATATTCTTTATTTTCATTTCAATTATTTTCCGGAAGAAATACATTCTCGAACAAATTCGTCTCAATATCTTGATGAAATTCAATGACTCTCTGATGTGAATGGATATCAGATATTCCAGGGACACGAATGGGATAACCTAGGGATGTACCGGGCGGGATATGTCCACTGGACAACCACTGCCCCTGGATGTCCCAATCTTGTCCTTGTACCGCGGGTCAAAAAGGGACGAACCTAGGACATCCCTGTGTTGTTAGGGACTTGGAGGAGCCCATCATACTATAGTTCATTCTTGACTTTTTCGAGCAACCAGCATGTCCAATATACTCTATAACAAAATAGAGAATATAAATGTTGGAGACTTGTGCTGAATGCTGGGAACTGACAAGACCACACTCACAATTCGTGCTGCGCTGTGTTGTCACACCAACCAGACTAAATTTTTCCATCATGAAAGTTCATACAGAGTAATCATAAAAAACAACAACCAATACTTCCAACTTCAACACCCTGTATCTTGAAAAAGAAACATTTCAGGACCTATGTTTATATGTTCTCTTCGTCTTAAATAACACCCGGTATGTATATATCTGTTCATACTCGATAGATATATTTCACGTATGTTACTCGTGATAGCTAAATAGAGCAGATCAGCTAGCGTTGAGAGAAAAAAATGTCTTCTTCATCTCTCCTTGTCTTCAGTGTTCCAACTTAAAAATGTTATGTTGGTAACATTGGAATTAGGAAAATATGGAGATCATATATTAACCTCAATATAAAGAAGGTTAAAATGGCCTTCTTCTCCATTTCTTCTTATCTTCAGGTAGGTCTTTAGGAAAAACAAACAACTTCTTTTATTTCATTTTGTAGATCTGAAATGAGTGGGAAAAAATTAATGAGGTGACCTACTTTTCACAAGGTCGCATTCAATTTGACAGATGCTTGTTGCTTGTTTATCATTTTTTGGAATATTCAGAGCTCAATTTTTATTGAAATCCTAATTTGAAATTCAATTTCATCACAAAGAAAATAGCTGTTTTCAAATTTCAACTTTATCATAGTAAAATCAGCTGAACTATCGCCGATAGATTTTTGAGTACGACAAATGACTTGTCAATGATTTTAGAAAATTGTCAAGGCTCACGACTGTATTTTCCACTATCACTGAATATTAAAAAAAAAACATACTTACCTGTCGTCAAATTGGATAGTAACTTTATTTATTATTTACCGCCCTTCTCTGATATCAAAACAGATCTCTTAAATTTTGGCATATATAGTGTTGTTCCGGAAATAAAACTAAATTGTCTGTTTTCCCTAAAGACGAACCTGGATTTTGATCTCGATTTCTATTCAGTTTCAAAGGAAAGAAGGAACGCTCAAAGCCATCTCCACAACTTTTTTAATGATGTCGTGTTATTATTCATGTTTCGGATTTATAGAAGAATCTACAGCTAAAAAAAAGACAGTAATGGAGTGAAGTTAAAATTTACTGTAGGTGCCAGCGCAGTGTGGAGCTTACAGATTGAGTTTCATTCCTTTATTTTCTACGTGTAGAATTTCGAAATTATCATCAAAACTATGGTTTTAATTCTTCTAATATATGGTTGGCGTATGTTGAATTTGTTTTCTTTTTCAAAAAATTTATCTTATGTTCATGATTGCGCTGATTGAACGTACACCTGGACCGATATACAGGGTAACTCACGGTCGATGATACGTTAGACGTTTATGGGGAACGGGACATAGGATCATTCTAAAATTTTGGTTACTCACGTAGTTGCTCTTGGTCTATCGATCTAAAATATTTTCAGCTCTGCGGCGTTGCCGCTTCTATCGAAAAATAGCAACAACTTTGTTATTTTAAATGGAACACCCTGTATTTTATTGCATTTTCAGATTTTCTCTGAAGAGCTGATTTCATCGATGTATCACACTTGGGATCTAGCGGAAATGATTACAGAGATATAGGGTGTGAAACATCGACATTTTTCAACTTTATTCGACATCTTTCGAGGTTGACAACGAAAGGATGTGCTGACTGGGCTTGTCTAGTTCGTCTGATTGGTATTGCTAGTGAAGGGATGATAGCAGAGATTTCCGAAGAACATTTCCCGTGGAAGTATCGATAGAAAAGTGAAAGGTCGCCGACCTTTCTACGGTGTTCCAATGATGTCAAAGAGTGAGTGACTGTGGCGTCACCCACCAGGCGAATGGCTCTTCTCTGGATGGAATCTAAGAGCATCAGCGTATGTTTTGGTGCTGAACCCCATATGTGGGAACAGTATTCTAGAACAGGCCGTATCTGCGCTTTGTAGATCATGAGAATAGCTGTTGAGGTGTAAAGTAGCTTTTCGCACGGAACAAGAATCCGAGTTTTTGTGAAGCAGCTTTTGCGATGGATCTGACATGATTATCCCATGAAAGAGTGTTGCTGATGGAAATACCGAGCATAGATATGGTGGGCTTGGTGGGGATGGTGGAGCCAGACATTACAATATCGGGCATACTGAGTCCTGCCTTTCTAGAGAAAATGCAGGCTTGAGTTTTGGTGGCGTTGAATTCAACTAGGTTGTTTGTTTCCCAGGCTGTGATTTCAGCAAGATCTTCATTGACAGCATTGACCTGCCTGCGCCGTGAGTTCTTAGTAATGGGAGATACAAAAATCATGGGCTTGATAAAAAAAATGTCATTGTTTATTTGGCACCTATACTGAATACGACCCTGAGAGCAGAATCTTTGGTCTTAGAGGATTGGTCACATGAAAACATTTGATCAGAAACTCCATACCAATAACATATGTGAATTTCAGGCAAATCCCACTGTGGGCCAATTCCCTATGGTTTTGTGCGGGGTCCTTTATTAATTCTCCTTGAAGAGCTGATTTCATCAATATATCACACTTGGGGTCTATAGCAGGAATGATTACAGAGATATAGGGTGTTCAAAATCGAGATTTTTCAACTTTAGGATTTTTTTCGAAATGTCGAAAATGTGTATTATTGGTTAAAACAGCTCACATATCTTTTGATTTACTATCTATTAATATTCAATTGGAACAACAAAATGTTTACGATATAACGGTGCTACGGCTTAGGCACTGCACTGCATAAGAACCTGGAACAAAGAAAATAATAATAAAATAAAATAATCAGGAATTTACCTTTCATTTTATCTATCGGTTAAACTTGAGAGTTGATGATTGTATACTTGATTCTGAAAATATTCATTTTCAGATGTTCAAACATTCTCTAGACCCCTATTGAATATCTATGTTTTTCTGAATACCAAATCAAAAATACAATTCATCATCATCCTTGATTATTGCATTCAACACTTTTCGAAGTGTTGTCAACATATGAGTCCAGAGTCTCCGAGACCGATTCAAATATCATCAAAATATAGTCTGAACCTTTTATATAACGGATATAGGTATATGCTATTAGAAATTTGTATAGTTATGAATCAAAGAGTGTTACGTAAGAATACTCTTGCACGTCACCATCCCCCGTATTTTTTAAGTGAAGAATTTTTGAAAATTGCTGCTATAAACCAAAAATTTCATCATGATGTTATGAAGATATTGTAGAATGAAGAAAAAAATTGACAGGCGATTTTGATGAGCAGAAGTTGGTGCCAGGCGAGTCTTGAGTGGAGGAAACATAATTTGCTGACCGAAATTGAAGTTTGCTGACCGGACATTTCGATTCATATTTGATAATAAAACTATTTTAATGGATACATTGTTGATACTCGTTAAATAATATCAATTCAGCCCCTCAGAAGGGTAGTTCCCACTGAACATTAGAACAAAACTTAAACATAAATGGATTACACTGTTATACTTTGTGATGTTATTCAGAGAGATGCTTAATGTCACAGAGATACGTTGCAGCAATGGGCCTTTTGTGCCTATTTCAAATATAACAATGTAATGTTATAATAGTAAATATTATATGATCATATCAGGAATTACATTAAATCAATGTTACTTCATAACGTAGATTCAATGTCACTCAAAACATCTAAACAACATAGGATATTAACAATCTAATTATTTCATAGGTGTTTTCAGGTTATGTTTGTTTGTTATGGAATCATCTAGAGAATCACCTGAATGATATTTAAAAAAGACGGAGAAGATGATCTATCTCTAAAAATAACTGAAAGACAATAAGCATGATCTAGTTAAATAGTGATATTTTTAGACAGATTAACTATACTATTTTTCTATATAAGTTTCATTCAAGTAATTCTGCTTCATAAATCCGGTCATACCTAGCTTAGGTATATGACTTCTGCATAATCCAGTGATCTCTTACTGAAACATATTGTCTTGAATTCTGAAAAGTAATAGGTAAATATATATAGGTACGAGTTTTTGGAAGTTGTCTGACTGGTTTATGATACATTATAACTTACCCATTATTTTAGTAATCCGTGAAACATGAAAATAATCCGTATTTACGTATCCCTTTTATTTTTTCACATATTATGGAATAGAGATACAGATTGGTTGCATTTCTATATTCCAGCAGAGCAAACCTGGAATCTAAAGTAGGTACATACCTATCATCAACAATTCATATTTACATTCGAATTTGTTTCTGATGCGTAAGATGTGATGTCTCTAATGATTCTACAATCGCGTCACTCATTAATAATGCCTCTCATTAGGTAGGTACCTATACTTCGCGATGAGGTTTCGCATAGGTGTGATTAGGTGTAATTAGGTGTAATGGTTGACAATGAAAAACATTTTATTTACAACCATATATATTATGCAATGTTGACATTACTATAACGTCATTGAAGGTTGGGAAGTGTCACATTACACACCTCTGCTTACCGCCCTCACTTCCCGCCCCTCTACTTATTCCCGCCCTCACTTCCCGCCCTCACTCATGTAATAATTCCGGTATGTTAAGAACGAAACATAGATTTATTATTTTGATTGAAATATGATGGTTGTGAATAAAATAGTATACAAACCTCGGTAGGAAGTTTCATTCCTATCTCGAAATTATAGCTAACCTCGACGCTTTGCGTCTCGGTTAACTAACTAATCTGACTACTGAAATGAATCACTTCCCACCTCGGTATGTAATATACTATTATTTACAACCATATATGTAATGTTGTTATAACTAACGTCATTGAAGGTTGGGAAGTGTCACATTACACACCTCTACTTCCCGCCCTCACTTCCCGCCCCTCACTACTTTCCGCCCTCACTTCCCGCCCTCACTCATGTAATAATTCAGGTATGTTCAGAATGAAATATGGATTTATTAATTTTGATCGAAATATGATGGTTGTAAATAAAATAGTTTTTCTACTCACATAACTAAAATGGCATTTAGCGTAGGGATATTTGTACCACGCTAAATGATCGATTAATCACGGATTGTCGATCTGTGATTTATTCGAAATATTAAACACGTTACCATGGCAACACGATTTCTTAAACACATTACCATGGCAACGCAGTTCATTAAACACAGCTTCGGTAATTTGAGACATGTCTGGCCTGTATTAACTGTCAACTGTTATTTTCAAATTTTGTATCAGCATTATTCAAACAATATTCGTTTGTATCAGAATTCTTCATTAAAAATATATGCGAAAAGTAGACGAAAGTGAAATCGACGAGAATGTTCTGGTATACTTGCATATCTCCAAGAAGTGTGAAAATGAAGCATCCATCTTTGAGAACAATTTATTTATTTTGCGCTAAGCATGACAATAAACGTGGCACAAAGGTTAGTAAGCAATGGACTGGACACATCTACAACCAATATCACTTATACGTGTCTCGCTGGTTGCATGAAAGTTGCATGTATTATGTTCTCAATTCCCATTCCTTTCGAATTGATTCGTAGGTTAGCAGGAATTGCAGGTATGTTAATGTAATTTTCGGAGTTCGTAGAAAAATCATAGTATGTAACGCGTTTATAAACTCTTCTAGACACTCGTTTATTAAACACTCGCTCCGCTCTGCTCCGCTCGTGCTTAAAATACTCGGTACTAAAAGGACGTTTATAACACTTGTTACATAATATACTATTATTTACAACCATATATGTAATGTTGTCATTACTAACGTCGTTGAAGGTTGGGAAGTGTCATATTACAAACCTCTACTTCCCGCCCTCACTTCCTGCCCTCTCTACTTATTCCCGCCCTCATTTCCCGCACTCAATTATGTAATATTTCTGATATGTTCAGAACGAAACAGAGATTTATTAATTTTGATCGAAATATGATGGTTGTAAATGAAATACAAACCTCTGTACGAAGTTTCATTCCTGTCTCGAAATTATACCCTGTATATGTATTTCTTGTTAAATTTTCGGTTGGTTCCATTCTCACAATTGGTGTTTTCACTGATCTGGCTCCTTCCATATTATATTTCTTCACAACTTGAGCAACATACTGTGTTTGATGAATCAGTATTCCTTGTTGATCCCTTTCAATCTGGAGTTCAAGATAACTGGTAGGGTTTCCAATCACTGTTATTTTAAAATCATTTTTCAAACAGTCTAATAATCTTTGCATTATTCCTCGATATCTTCTCCCAATAGTAATCCGTCGTCAACATCAACATCAAGGAACATTTTGTTAGGTGATCCTATGTATTTGAATACACACTGATGATCTGACTTGAGTTGTATGAGATTTTGATTCTTCAGAAAATCAGTCAGGCGTTTGTTCCACTCTAAAGGAGCTTGTACTAGACCATATAGCCTTTTGTAGTAAACAAACTTTTCCGCGGGAGCATGATAACCTTCTGGAACTTTCATAAATATCTCTTCTTTCAGATTTCCATTTAAGAAAGCTGTTTTCACGTCGAATCGTCGATCTTGAGAACTCTTAGAGATGTAGTTTGTACAACCGCGCTAAAAATATGCCACCAGTCTTGCTTTTCATCTTCCATCGCCTTTGATCTTGAAAATCCACTTTCCTGTTATTATTTCTTTTTCTATAGCATGTTCTTTATTCATAAACCTCTATGTATTATTTTTCTTCAGCGATTCTTTTTCTTCATTGATTGCTTCAAGCCATTCATCTTTATCTTCGCTCGCCAGACAGTCTTCATATGTAACAGGTTTTTCTTCTTCTGCATGTCATCAGAACGAAATCATCGAATCTTTGAGCAATTTTTGTTTGACGTTGTGGTGTCTGGTTTGAAATTATATCTTCGCCTTCAAGTTCTCCTCCTTCATCTTCGATGTTATCTATTCTCTCTTGATTATTATGTTGTCTTTCATGATTTTTGTTTTGTCTTTCTCCATGATACATCAGGAGCATCTGAAGATTTGAGTTCTTCAAAAAAATGTGTGAATTTTGTATCTCTTGATAAATACACTTTTCGTATTAATGGGTTCCATACTCTATATATCCATTGTGTGCATAGCCTACGAATGCTGTTATGACTTCGATTTTCTAATTTTTCCAGTTTTCCAAGATTTTTGGTGTTGACAATAGTTCCAAATTCTTGAAGATTCTGTATATTTGGTTTATCTCCATACCTTTCTTGAGCTGGAGTAGTTTTAATGGTCTTCGAGGGGCTACGATTGACCCCCCACATTTGGTTATACAGCTTAGATTTGTGAAACATAAATCGAACTTTATTCATTAAAGTGAGATTTATTCTTTCAGCAGCGCCATTCAGTTGAGAAGAGTCTGGAATAGTGTAGTCCAGCACGATTCCTTCTTCTTTGCACCTGTTTTTGAATTCGTCACTGCGATATTCTCCTCCATTGTCACACATTATTTTCTCAGTTTTAATATCAAAATCGGCCTCACCTTCATTGATGAATTCTTTCAGGTATATTTCAGTTTCATTTTTTTTTATGTAACAAATAAACTTTGAGGAAATGGGTATGTAGTCGTCCATGCGTAGGAGATATGAATATCCGCATAACAGAAGAGTCAGAAGAAACTGAAACTTATCTGAATAATATGGCAGAGAATGGATTTTTATCAGCAATAAATGAACCAACTAGAGTGGAAGGCAATACTGAAACTTGTATAGATCACTTCTTCATAAAAAATAATAATCTAAACGTGGACTACATTCCTATAGTGCTTCACAAACGAATAACTGATCATTACCCTATTGTCCTCAAGCTATCATTTTCTGAAAAACTCCAACAAAAAACCCACCCATCAAATCATAAATATTATCTTAATGAAAACAAGCTAGTCTCTATGCTAAGAACAGAAGACTGGCAAGACATGTATAGTTGTAACGAAATTAACGCGAGTTATACCAGCTTTGTTAAAAAACTAAAAACTTACATCGACAAATCTACTAATATGGTTAAACTAAAAAACAATGAAAAAATGCGAAAGCCTTGGATCACCAAAGGACTTATTAATTCTACTATAGAAAAAAATCGACTGTTCAAAATTATGAAGAATCAACCAACCGCAAATAATGAAAATAATTTTAGAATATATCGCAACAGACTAACTGCAATCATCAAAGAAACAAAAAGGACATATTTTCAACGCAAAATAACTGGAGCAAAAAATAATTCCAAAGGCCTTTGGATGTGCGTTAAAGAAATATGTAGCTCAAAAACAAAAAAAGGAGGAATCATTGAGAAAATAAAAAATGAGAATGAAGATACATTAACCAATACGAAGCAAATCTCACAAGAGTTCATTAAATTTTTCACAAATATCGGAAAAAACCTCGCAAGTAAAATCCAACAAAACAACAACAGAAAATTCAAAGAACAACGCATTCCTAACTCTTTTTTTCTGCGAGGTACCACAGAAGAAGAGATAATTACAATAATACACTCACTGAAAAACAATAAATCGCCAGGACTAGATGGAATCAAGTCCGAAACCTTGAAACTTATTGTTAATGAAATCGCGAAACCAATTACTCATCTCATAAATAAGTCGTTTGAAACAGGAAAATTTCCAAATGAACTGAAAACAGCTGTCATAAAACCCCTATATAAAAAAGGAAGTAAGTTGGATATGGCTAATTATCGACCAATATCCCTAATTTCAAACATTGCAAAAATTTTCGAGAAAGTATTAAAACAAAGATTAGTTAACTTTTTAGACAGGTTCAACATTATTTCAAATAGGCAATATGGTTTCAGACAAGCCCGGTCGACACAAGACGCAATCGGTGAATTAACAACAAAACTATATAATGCATTGAACGATAAAAAACCGACTCTTTGTGTCTTTGTCGACCTGGCCAAAGCCTTTGATACTGTCAGCCATATTCAACTTCTCCAAACGTTCGAGCAGGTTGGCATTCGCGGTACTCCACTGAAACTATTGGAAAACTATCTCACAAATCGTAATCAGTGTGTAAAAATCGGAGATGTATACAGCGATTACGAAGTAGTAGAATATGGAGTCCCCCAAGGAACGGTATTGGGTCCCATATTTTTCAATATCTACATCAATAATCTCTTCAGTTTGGATACAGAAGGTGACATAATGGGTTTTGCTGATGACACAGTTGTTCTGTACCAGGAGCAAAGTTGGACTATGTTGAAAAGTAAAGCTGAGAGAGATTTTACGAAAATCGCCGAATGGTTTGCATCCAAACTACTCACTGTTAACTTTGAGAAAACTCATTATGTCCCATTCGCTTCCTATAAAAACCATTTACCAGATTATAATGTACTTACTGTGAGAATAAATAATATACCAACCTACATCCAATCAGCTGAAAATATCAAATATTTGGGTATATATATTGACAGCCACTTGAAATGGAATAAACAAACACAGTATGTCACTAACAAAATCAGGAGTTTATTACCAAAGTTCAAATATCTGGTAGGAATACTCGATACTAACCAGCTAAAAATTTTGTATTATTCACTTGTAGAAAGTCACTTGTCATATGGAATAATAGCATGGGGGGGAACAACAGACACCCATATGCACAGCCTACAAACTGTACAAAAATATATTATAAAAATAATAATGAAAAAATGTCAAACCTACCCAACAGAACAACTATTTCACGAATCAAACTTGTTTGATCTCAAGCAACTATATTTCTATTCAGTTTTAGTTAGACAACATACCCGCAAATCGGAACTGTTTGAGATTACCCATCAATATAAGACAAGATACCGATGTAATTCAGTTTCAGTACCAAAAGCTGAAAAAACGATATTTCAAAGATCTCTTGTATATCTAAGCCCGAAGTTTTATAATCACTTACCAGAGAATTTAAAGTCAATAAGACCAATGAATTTATTCAAAAACAAATTGAAAGCATGGTTGCATACAAACCCTAGAGAATATATACATAATCTGGTTAACCACTAATCAATTCATTACTGATTCTATTCTCATTCATTATAACAATAAGAACAAACTATTTGAGTAGGTACCCCACAGAATCTAGTTGGATGAGCGGTCTCCACGTACAAGTTTTTCTTTTAGAGGAGAACTGCTTGTCTTTCAATATTCTAATTAATTATTATACTATACGCAGATACACTTATATCTATGAATAATTCTCTCTTTCAATTCGAAGTTTTGAATGCACATGCATCTACAAACAAGTCCTAAGACTTTTAGTAGACTATCAATATTTATTCACTGATGTTCAAACCTTGTTGTAGGTAATACTTATTGTATTTGTAATTGTTATGTTGAAATTGTATATACATATATATTGAATAAATATTATTATTATTATTATTATTATGCAGGTCAAAAAATATGTCTTTGCGAGAATTGAAAGGCTTCCTCACCAGTTTTCCAATGACACATGATTCACGAAATGTGTCTGGATCACATTTTGATAAAGATTCACATGCACCATCGCATAGCTCAGGTATTTTTCTAAGATCACTGAAGTTTAGGTGACCTATAGTTTGTTATGCTATTCTAAAGCACTACATTTTTGGGTAATCAATGCTTCTTGTTTTTTATTCAAAGCTACGCTACAATGTACAACCCCGAACTAGTTTTCTTTCCTTCGATGACAACATTTTCGTCTTTAATAGGGATCTCTCCCATTACTATTTTAATTTTATCATTGTCAAATACAGCAACTGCGTCTTTTTCTGTCACTGCATTGATAGATAGCAAATGTCTTGTTAAATTTGGAACATATGATAAGTTTGTTGAAATAACATTTTCTGATTCCACATCTCCAACCATGTTAGAAACTAAACTTGCTCCTTTCTTCGGGATGATTTGTTTTCTTCGCAGGGAGAATAACTATGTCCTGTATAGCAATCTTCTGTATTGTATCCTGATTTCTGGCATTTTTGACATTGCTTCGAAGTTGATGCCTTTTGATACTTAAAAAACATTCGCGGTAGTAGCACTTTACCGCGGAATACTTCACCACCCGGCGTATAGGTAATTTGTAATAAATATTCCTGTACAATTCAGCCACAGCAGCCAAGCAATAGATGCGTCAAGAGAAACATACAATGCGAAAATGAGATTAAAACTCATAGATTGTCCCAATGGATCCCGTTCGGTTTGGTCCCTCGCTGAAGCAGTCGGGAGGAGTTTCACTAGTAGTTCATTTTCACCACTCTCCAAAGCTGACGGCACATTAGCAACAATATCGCAGGAGAAAGGAAATATTTTTGCAGAGATGTTTGCAGCAAACTCCACTTTAGATTCCCAATAAAAAGTTGAAAGTCGAATGCCCGAAATCCTCTTCCGTCAACACATTATCAGACGCATTTTGCTTGGTCTCAAAATGAATAAGGGTAACGGCCCTGATGGAATTCCACCCATTATTCAAAAAAAATGTGCACCAGAATTGCAAGTTATTATTCATCTCATACAAAGCAGGTATTTTTCCATCATGCAGGCAGATATCTAGAGTCGAACCAATCTCCCAAAAACCTGCCCAACAACTACAGGCCTATTGCCCTGTTATCCAGTAATCTCCAAAGTGATGAAGAAAGCCATCAACATCCCAGCCAACCATGAGATGTATAAGTGATGTATACGCCACATCACTTTGTGACATGCGATATCGCATTTGAAGTCACAAACATGTTACCGATACAACGTGGCGATGTGAAAATGTCCGACTCAAGCAACATCACTGTGACGTCGTTCAGACATGGAATGCGACATCACATGAAAAATCACTACCAGGTCACATACAAGTGTACATTTCATATTACAAATACATCACGCTGCGCCATCGATGGTGTGGTCGCAGTAGGAGTCGCCGGGTTATAGTCCAGCCCCACCCCTCCACTTTTCTCCAAACCACGTGACTCGGCCGACAAATCACAGGCCGGCCTGACTCGGCCAGCTACTCGCGGCCCAGCAAACGGGTCGACGTGACGTCATCATCGGCTGGACTGCGATAGATCCGTTCTAGAGATAACGGCGCGCATTTCATTCCATTTTTTCACTCAACAACGGCTATATACAGGGTGTTTGAGTTGGGTAATAGTTGGGAAAAAAAAATCAAGGGTGAACCCAAAAAGGCGTTATACCTCTCCGAAGAGTAGACTACCTACATATAAAGGGCTACCTGCTATAACATGATATATACAGGGCGTTTGAGTTGGATAGCAATTAAAGAAAAAAATATACTGGACGCCTCACCCACTTTTGCGGGATTAGACAGCTGACGTATTACATAAGACATTTGACAGTTAACAAAGGATTGATGACACGTGACTAGATGACCTGCAAGTAGACTACCCGCTACCTAATAATTTAATATACAGAATATTTGAGTTAGCAATAGCGATACAAAAGTATATATAGGGGTCTCACAGGTGGACTCAGCAAACAAACGTATGACAGAGTATCTGTTTGATATACAGGTTGTTTGAATAGCAATACAAACTCACATAGGGCACTCATGGCCTGACGTTTGACATTTTGACAGATGACCAAAAACGCTATCATACATCAATACTAGACAAACGATACATTGTTTTCGAGGTTATGTTCCATTTCAGACATTCGGTATAGCAAATTTATTTATTCTTTCTAGTTTTCTGGATTTGTGTGTTGTTATGTAATGGGTAGTATAAAGAAAAAACCCCCAATGGTATGTTTTAACTCGTACAACATATATATAATAATATAATGCCACTGAATGATCAAGACCTCTATGTCATGTCGACATGTTAATATTTGGCAGGGATAATCAACACTTAGGAATATTATACATATAGTGACCCCCTAAAAAAAAAGGTATTTCTTTTCGAGCCACCCTGTTTAACATTGGCATTTTCAGTTTGGAGAAGATTAGAAGGAAAAGTATTCGAATATTTAATAATTCATGAAAGGTGACTGAAACAGCCCGAGATTACGATTTCCTGCCCCTCGGCGCGATTTCCTGTGCGTTTACATGATAACATTAAGTCGCTCTAGGAGTATTATTATTTCATTCTTTAGTTGGGTTGGATATTTAGGATGATTCAGTGCGTTTTCATTGCCAAAAAATCTGTGCGTGTGTGTGTGTATGGGAAAAAAATTACAGAGGTCCCGCGCATGAGAGCTGCAACGTTTCGATACCTGGATTGTCATGTGGTGCCTGTAAAGTTCCAAAATTTGAGTGGAAATGACACAAATTTCATCATCGGAGATATAGGGTCCAAAATGCATGTCCAAGGCTGATTTTTACCAAACACCACCACCAAAGAGAATATATATCCTTCACTAAAACACAACGAGGATGCACGCACTGGCTTCCGCTTGATCGCATCGTTTCGCTTCATGAACTTTTCTCTGGATATACTGTGGTAAGTTGCCTATTTCCTACTTTTTGTTGTACCTCTCACGTAAAATTCCCCACGATTCGTGACAGAGCCCTTGATGCTTTTTTCGAAACAATGTAGTCTGTGATAGGTAGCTAATATGTGAAAAGACCCGAACACTATAGTTATTGTTTCTTAGCGGTGAATTATAAAAAAAAAAACATTGAACAGAGTTGAGAAATTTTGTAAAACGCGTAACAGGAATGTTGGGGTAAAGAAAAAAAACAAACATTTCAAGAAATCTGTGTATAGTAATTCGATGTACAGGGTGTTTCGTAAAACATTAGGATTTTCAGTTTCATATTTTGCTAGATTTTCGGCTGACGAAAGAGTATACATCTGAAATAGGATTTTATTCATATACAGGGTGTTTCATACATCATTAAGATTTTCAGTTTTGAATTTTCAGCTTACCATAGTAGGAATTTTATTTTCATAGAGGATTGTCTTCGTAGTAGGGAGATTGAAGACAATAATAGATTTCAACTGATTGTTCACAATAATTGTTGCAACTGTCATCTTTGAGACTCATTCCATTAGTTTAGGGTCTTCAGAAAAAAAAAGTTTATCAATTCCAAATTATAATGTATATAGGGTGTTTGACTGTCTGTTTTGAAAAATATGCAGAGCATTTAGAAAAAAAAAGTTTTTAAATCAAATAATTGAGTATAATGGATGTTTTCGGTTGTCTGTTTGATGAAAAATATACAGGGTCTTTTGAAAAAAAAAGTTTCTCAATTTCAAATTACAAAGTATAATGGATGTTTTAGCTGTCTATTTGAGGAAAAATATACAGGGTCTATAGAAAAAGTCATTCAATTTCAAATTATGAAGTATACAGGGCGTTTGACAGGCTGATTTGAAAAATATACAGAGCATCTATCAAATATTTTATTGACAAACGAGATAATCACAATCTATATCATTTTATATTTTTTTCTTGAAACAATCTTCACACCATGCTGTGAAAATGTAGGCGCCTATCCCTTTTCTATCAGTGGTGTAGTCTTCGATCACATGACGAACCCCCTCTTTGCGGCAGAAAGAGCAGAAACTAGGTTTGCAGTCACTGCAATTGCATGGTCTACCCCAGGCACAGTTTGGCATTGCTGATTACGTCTGTACTGTTGGAGAGCTGCCGAAATACTGAAGTCATACATTGATATTAACTAGTTCGTATAAGTCCTGAAACATAGTATGAATAGCTTTGTTTCCACACCACCCTCGGGGTAAAAGCCTTTTGGCGCGTTTTGCTTTTTTTCTTTGTTCTGAATGTGGATAAAAGCATCCCAATAAACATTTCCCGTAACTCATAGTAACCACCTATTTATATAATGAATATATAAAGGTGGGCTAGTTATATAAGAAGGTTTCGGAGATTTATAAGCCGCACCTTACAGTAACGCGGTTTTATAATTATCATATAGAGTTACTGTAACCTCTGGGTATATAATGAGGTGATGTAACTATTTCCATCATCATTTTATAAAACTTGGAGTTACCGTTACCAATATATCTTCAACCAGGTTATATAAACTTTGTCATTACCTCATTTATATAACTGAAGTTTCCTAGGTTGTATAGTAGAATTGTTAATCATCTTTATGAAATTCAGGAAATAACAGTAGTTGCTATAGTATATAATAAAACTCTTGGTGATCTTATAATTCTTATAGTCATTATCAATTGACATAGAAAAGTGAGGTTATAAAGCAATCTAATTGAGATTAAAATATGTGCATGAGTTCTTCAATCTATGTTAGTGAGTATATGTTACAAAACTGGAAAAAAATCAAGTACAGCTCTACATTTCGACGAAAAGTTACCAAAAATTTCAGGGAGATTTTAAATTCTGATGTATTGCCAACATCAGTCTCCTTCCTCAGTGAACACAGCAGAAACATCACCTACTAAAGATTTCCAATATGCAAATAGTCAAGAAATGAATGCTCATGGATTGCTACAACCAGATAGACCACAAAGAGCATCCTGATGTATGCACACATCAGAAAAAACTGAGCAGAATATCAGTAGTTGGTTCTCACTATTTTGAACGACGTTTCACAACATACAATCCAAATTGATCCAATCTATTTCATATTTTTTGAGGTTAAGTTCGGGCTTTTATTTGCTCATTAGTCATTATATCTATCATTCTTCATTTCGCAATAATAAACAAAGACAAAGAAACATTGAGTGTATTCAAAGTTCGCACTAAATGCTTCCAACACTGCTATATCACTGAAAATTTATATAACACGAATTAATGATATATACGCTTACTTCTATCAATATTACATCACTATTGGTGATATATGAGTTCTTATTCTTTTGATTGATTCCGCCATGATTCGATAGGGAGGACGTGGGCAAAGCGGGAAATACTTACCGCTCAGTTGAGAATAGAAATAATTAATGAATAGTTTGAATGGTCAAATTGTACAGGGGGAAAATCTCTAACTACAAGAAGTGAACACCAAATCATGAAGATTTAGCCTAAGATGCCTCATAAGAATATGTTGCTGGATAAGGAGATACAGAGTGCATGTTCATGGGGAAGATTGTTTTGGAGTAATGAATTGGTAACTCATTTTGTGATTGCTCATAGAGAGGACACTAGTGGCATTCTGTTACTGCAGTGTGAATCACATCATATCTTTTTGTCCATTGAATAATGGTTAAAGTGAGTGAAGAATCTGAAAGCCCGTTCAATTCGACATAAATAAGATGACTGACTGACATATATTGTTTTCATGGTATCATTTTTGAGAAATCTCGTGATCAGACGCAAAAGAGAATAATGACATACATGACCGTTTAAGGAGAGCCACGACTCTTATAGGTGCGTAGCATTACAGAAAACTTGAAATCATTTCAATTTGCTCCACTCTACCCTAATTCGATAATTTCTAAATCCGAATTGAAATTGATAATTACGAGAAATTATGAAAGCCCTTGTGTTTTTTCGAGGCATCGAGTTCACATTCACGGTAAAACATGTCTACCACCTTCTTTTGATGCATAACTATTTACCTGAAGTCGCAAAATATAAGTAATTAAATACTGTTGCAATGTCACAGTTAATCAGGATAGCGACTTGTTCATTCTACTTCAACCAACTCATAACATCTGATATGAATAATATGAAAGAAAAAAATGGAACAATAAATGTGCCCAAGAGAGAAGAATGATATGACAGGAAGATTCTGACAGCAACAATGACAGAATAGGAGTAACAGAAATATTATTGAAACCTTTACAGGCAAAGTTTATATGGGTTACCAGAACTTGAATAACACTTTATTACATCACTTGAAGTGTTCATCCACAGTTATTTAAGAGTTTATATAACGGCTACCAAAACAATACGCTTACTTTTGGTTATAAAACCTATAGCTATTTATCGTTACTGATTGAAGGTAATCGCAACCTTTATAAACGCCCCATTTAAGCTCTTTAGAGGGTTTATAGAGGCGATAAAAATATTTCGGTTACTAAAATAGGTGCATACAAGTTATTTAAGGTAGGTGGTATAACATTCACGGTAACTCATATATAAATAAAAATGTTTATTGGGTTCCCCTTTAGGCCTATACAAAACCACATACACTCTAAAGATTGGGGGTGAATAATTCATTATAGAACAGATGACTGTTGATATATGAAATCAGAGCAGTTTTTGTTTGTTCTATATCTAGCTGCACGAAGATCGATTTCTAAATCAATAGAAACACTTCATCAATTTGCCAGATAATACCCATTGTTTTTTTCTTCAGTAGAACAGGTGACTGTTGAAATATAAAATCAGAGCAGTCTTTGTTTGTTCTATTTGTTGCTGCACGAAGATCAATTTTTAACTTAATAAAAACACTTCATTAGTTCGCTACAAGGTTAGGGCCTTTTTTTTCTCTCATTCAACCATTCACCTCAAATTTTTAGAGTAGCCGTGAAAACGGCTGATTTGATCAAGAATTCATTGTATAGATCCGGTCGTGATAACGATTGCTTTTACTTTCTCTCTCTCGAGCTTTGTGCCGGATATTTTTAATCGAATTTTACACAGAACGCTGATAAAAAACTTCAATCGCAATTTGTTTATCACTGTCTGATAAAGAGAAAAAAAAAGGAATGACAATGCTGTGATTCATAGAATATTTATAATGATTTCCTCTTTTTGAAACCGTAAGGTACAGAAGTGTGATCTTCGAGAAATTTCCGCTTCAAACTTACAGGCTTGTACTTTTTGGTTACATCAACTGTGATGACCTCATGTTCCTTGGTTCGACGGAACTGTTTGCTCAAAATTTCGACAGGGGAACCAGGGTTCAGAATCATATCTTTAATTGATTCAAAATTCACAAGCTGTGAAGCAGCATAGTTAAGGGAGAGGCCTTTAACTTTGCACACAACTTTGAACTCTTGATCCTTGGTTGCCCATAGCTTGTAAGCATAATTTTTGGGGCCACCAGATACAAACTCCGTGATATGGGAACCAGGGCCGTAACATTCCATTTCATCGGTCATATCACCAATAAATTGACCAGTGGGAATGTCGAATTCCTCTTGTCTGGAAACATAGATAACCGAGTCTGTGTCGTAGTATAACACCCTTTCCCCAAGCTGCTGTAAATAGCTGTAAAGTTTCAACCGAGCTAAGGCTGTTACATATGCAGCAATTACAACATTGACTGTGGAAAGAGTGTCATAGCTCTCCTCCTTATACTCCCAATTAACAATGATGGTATCTTCGTTTATCGGGAGTACTGTATTGACAATAAGGGAAGGATCAGTCATCATCGAAAAGAATTCCGAGGGCTGATTGATTATAGAAGTTTTCGGCTGGTTTTCACGCTGACCAAACTTACCCCAGAAGGAATTCAGCATAAGCTTGGCCAGTGCTCTCAAGCCAGGGTTATCGGTGATTTTAGAAAATTCCAGCAAAACATCCTCCCGTTGTAAAAACTCATCAATATACCTCTCTTTTTCCTCTTTGGTCTTACAATGCTTTGGCCAATCTGATGACTCCTGTTTTATCTTGATGAATTTATTCATCATGTCTGTGAATAGACCAGAAACGTTCTCACCAAATTGCACAGTGTCGTAAGACCAAATCTCTTTGATCTCGATAATTCGATAGCCCACCTCAAGGGCTTTTAATATCTCTTCAACGGTCCATGTTCCTGTCAATGTTCGTTCTTCATCAGTGTGATGACAACTACTAGTATTATAGTTTTCACCACATACACGACAAAGAACAAACATCAGCTTGTTGTTCATTTTCTGTGGTAAAACAGGATGAAAAAGATCTTGAGGCGAGAGAATCGCACATTTAACGAGTCCGGAGATAGAGGAAAGTGACACAGTAGAAGCCTCCTCACCAACAAGTACTTTCGGATGACCAACAGGAAATTTGCCATATTTACACACCCATGGGTAGAGCGAACAAACGTCAACGTATTTAATTTGTTCACCATCCCCGGCCTTGTAATGTTCGACAATATTTCCCGTTCGACCACCATAGAAAGCATCTCGAGGGTCAAGGGGTAGATTTCTAAGCAGGGGATGATTGGTGACAAAGTTGCAAAGTTCATCACCGCCGGAAAGTTCTCTGCGAAAATCACACTCCCATTTTTCAATAACCTCATACCCTAAGGATTTGATTTTATTGATTTTGGCAATGGTCGTGTCATAACGATGGTTCATAGTTTCGGAAGGACAGTTTTTAAGAGGAGTATCTCTCTGATCAATATAGCAACGGGGACAACCGTGATAGAAGCAACCTTGAAACTCGAAAACTTGTTTTGTTTCCGCCGAATAGCCATCAACTTTGAGATTACCGATATGGGCCTCTGAAGATCGGCAGGCCTGTTGGATTTTTATATTTCGTAGTTTCTCCTGCCAAAGTAACCACTGGGTGGCTATCACAGATTGATTATCACGATGTCTGTAGCCGCCCTTGGGAATGATGCCTATGGTGTTTGGTTTGAGAAAATTTCTACGAAAAACCTTATTGCACGTCGAAGCGATCGTTACTGCTTCTGTGAAAGGACACACATTAGTTTCAGACAGCATCAGCTGTCGAAATTTCAAACAGGCCTTGGTCAGAATATCAACATCAGAAATACAATAATCTATGATTTCTCGAGAGAAATCGAAAACATAGTTTTCATCGACTCTTTCAGCATGCCATTTTATGAGAGATGCGCGAGCATCTGAAGTGAGATTGTCAGGGGTGTAGAACTGTAGAGCTGGGATAGGGCCCTTGTAATTCTGATTCTCTATACGATTGAAAAGGTGAGGGAAATATCCCTTCTTCAATTCAGAGAATCCGAAAGATTTAGGCAGTTTTGCCAGGGCCATTGGGAAATAATTGAGAGAGTCCAAAAACTTGACATTACCAATAGTCATGGAAATTAACCCGCTACCTCTCATAATGAGATCAGGTTTCAGGGTGGTTTTGGTCAAAATATAATTAAGAATAAACTGAAAATCGAATGTTCCGCCGTTGTGAGCAATTACAATGACATTTTTGAATTTCTTCCTTATTGTCAATACATGATGAACAAATGGAGATATGGGGTCGTTACACTTGAGAATTTGTAAACGAACCCCACATTTCGAGCAAATTTGCTGTGTAGTATCGATGCAAACGTCACAGCATTGACGAAAGACACACAGATTAGGCTCGTGAAGAAGAGCTCCATCCGGTTGTACACGCTCCTGACGAGTCTCTAGATCAAAAAAGATAAACAAGAGATCATCAGTCTTGGGTACTTTCGTGTCGGGCTGGATGAAACATAAATGATTAGCGGACTGATGCTTGTTGCAAATCTTGCAATAGATCTCTCCGCAGGTGTGGGCTCTATTGGTAGGGACAATTTTGAAACATTCCTCACAACGTTTAATCTCACTACAAACGCCGTTCTGGATATGGTTATCAAAACAGCCCTGTCCGCGGAAAGATCTTTTACAAGAGTCGCAGGAAACTTTTACACTATTTTTGGAACATGGTGGTGATGACTGGCATGAAAAACAAGTACCACCACAGCGATGTGCTTCCCGATGATCATGGGGAACGTGACATTCCTCACAATAAAACTCACAGCAGAAGGCGGCTGTAAGTGAGGTTATGACGTTATAGTGGCCCTCATGATGGAGTAAATTCAGTGAGAGACCCTCATTCCCACCCTTGAAAATGATGTTACGGCCCTTGTTCCCATATCGATATACTGTTATTTTATATGACGAGAGATATTGCTGGAACTGTTGTAACTCTGGTATTCCGCAGCCCTCCGTAGGTACGGTAACCCCAGCATCAGAAACTAACTGCAGAGCACGCTGATTCTGCAATTTTCTAATATTCCTACGTACATCATTATATTTCGGGTCTTTGTCTGCGAATGCCTGAGCTACAACAAGTGATCGAGGAAGACATAAATTATCTTTGTTATTGATTACTATAATTCCTCTCCGCTTGCTGCACTCTTCGTCAAAAGAGTTGTAGCAGCGCTCTCTCCCACCCTTGCCAGCAGGTAACCTACAAGAGGTTACGCTGAGACAAAAGGTCTCGGTGTTTAGGCCACAAGAGTTTGATTGGTAAATGGATGATATTTTTTCGAAAATATCATCCACCGATACCTCTGAAGCAGTTTTGAAAGCTATCCACCCTGGTCCCCTCGCGAAATCTTTAGAACAAAACGAGAAACCTACCTTATCGGTTGGATGCAGGCCCTCAGTGCCTTTTAAAACAATGTCGGTGACTGCATCCTTGATATAGGCCACCGGTTCCTTGCCTTGAGGTATAGGTTTTATATTGAACTCTAAAGTACGAGCCTGTACGCCGAAGCGATAATTTTTCTTGACCACATCTTTAACAATCAAGAATTTTTCCATGATAACGGATATAACACTCAATTAAATCACACTATCGTTGAATGATAACAGACAAAGTGAGCACAACTATATACAGAAAAAACTGAAGGTATTGTCGATGAGATGTAACGATTGGAAATTTCAAAAATCAGCACTCAAATTCCAAAAATTTGAAATTAACGACAAATTCGAAATTTGGAAGAACTCAAATATTTTCAAAAACCAACACAATATTAGCAAAGCAGCGAGCTTTATGCAAACTGCGTTTGAAATTCGTCTGAGGACTCAATATTCTCAAAATAGATAATCAAATTATTTCTTACACGCACACACACAGAGAGAGCAACCGTTCACCACGAAGACTGAGCAGGAAATGAAGTTCGATTAGCACTGCCGTTAGGGTATTTGACACACCTAGGGGGAGGGGGGGTAGGATGATCAGCTCTAATCATGCTTGGACATGTCCACTTTGGAAAAGAGGTGATGCAATAGCTTCGTCGTCGTGCTTCGACACGTGTCAAGGTCATTTTGTGGTGAGTATCGACTATGCACCGATATGAAAAACGAAATTAACTCAAGATAAAAACTATTATGCTCTCTTCTATATATTATTATCAACATGTTTTCATTCCCCGTCATATGCACTCATCAAGAAATGATATATCGGAATATTATATAATTTTTTGTTTTCAGGTATCACTCATTCCCACGAGTAAAGGGGGCCTAATCATAGAAAGACAA
Organism: Phaedon cochleariae; assembly: GCA_918026855.4. NCBI lineage: Eukaryota > Metazoa > Arthropoda > Insecta > Coleoptera > Chrysomelidae > Phaedon > Phaedon cochleariae. Next base: position 31,258,379 of record OU896714.1, on the reverse strand, counting down.
CTGAATATAGATGTTATAACTGTATGGGACATTTGTTTTGAGGCAGTTGGGGATTTGATTGAGCAGGTATGTGTACGCTTCTTATAAATCCTACATAAATAGCAATTATGTCGTCAACACCTCTCTCTGAACTGTCTAACCAGACATCTGTTCTCGTCGGAAAGATATGATTCAACTGTTATAAATCCATACCTTCGACTCACATATTATTACAACACTTATTCTTATTACAAGAACAGAATAGCGGAAGGGCCTTGAGCGAAATTATTTCTCTGGAGGTGGCTATGAATGAATATGAAAACAATTCAACACCGCACAAAAGTTATATATTAGGAATCCTGTTACAGGTCCCAGGGTCTTGATTGACTTCAATTAATGTTAATTGATGACCGGGCAAAGTTCATCAGTCTAATTCATATCTTTGATGAAATTTTTTCTAAGTCCCGATATTCCTCCGAGTAGATATATATTGAGAGAATCATTACCGGCATCACGGCATCAGGCAACCAATCACAGCGCTCGATTCTATCAATATATATCTACTCGGAGGAATATCGGGACTTAGAAAAAATTTCATCAAAGATATGAATTAGACTGATGAACTTTGCCCGGTCATCAATTAACATTAATTGAAGTCAATCAAGACCCTGGGACCTGTAACAGGATTCCTAATATATAACTTTTGTGCGGTGTTGAATTGTTTTCATATTCATTCATAGCCACCTCCAGAGAAATAATTTCGCTCAAGGCCCTTCCGCTATTCTGTTCTTGTAATAAGAATAAGTGTTGTAATAATATGTGAGTCGAAGGTATGGATTTATAACAGTTGAATCATATCTTTCCGACGAGAACAGATGTCTGGTTAGACAGTTCAGAGAGAGGTGTTGACGACATAATTGCTATTTATGTAGGATTTATAAGAAGCGTACACATACCTGCTCAATCAAATCCCCAACTGCCTCAAAACAAATGTCCCATACAGTTATAACATCTATATTCAGTTGTCTTTCTATGATTAGGCCCCCTTTACTCGTGGGAATGAGTGATACCTGAAAACAAAAAATTATATAATATTCCGATATATCATTTCTTGATGAGTGCATATGACGGGGAATGAAAACATGTTGATAATAATATATAGAAGAGAGCATAATAGTTTTTATCTTGAGTTAATTTCGTTTTTCATATCGGTGCATAGTCGATACTCACCACAAAATGACCTTGACACGTGTCGAAGCACGACGACGAAGCTATTGCATCACCTCTTTTCCAAAGTGGACATGTCCAAGCATGATTAGAGCTGATCATCCTACCCCCCCTCCCCCTAGGTGTGTCAAATACCCTAACGGCAGTGCTAATCGAACTTCATTTCCTGCTCAGTCTTCGTGGTGAACGGTTGCTCTCTCTGTGTGTGTGCGTGTAAGAAATAATTTGATTATCTATTTTGAGAATATTGAGTCCTCAGACGAATTTCAAACGCAGTTTGCATAAAGCTCGCTGCTTTGCTAATATTGTGTTGGTTTTTGAAAATATTTGAGTTCTTCCAAATTTCGAATTTGTCGTTAATTTCAAATTTTTGGAATTTGAGTGCTGATTTTTGAAATTTCCAATCGTTACATCTCATCGACAATACCTTCAGTTTTTTCTGTATATAGTTGTGCTCACTTTGTCTGTTATCATTCAACGATAGTGTGATTTAATTGAGTGTTATATCCGTTATCATGGAAAAATTCTTGATTGTTAAAGATGTGGTCAAGAAAAATTATCGCTTCGGCGTACAGGCTCGTACTTTAGAGTTCAATATAAAACCTATACCTCAAGGCAAGGAACCGGTGGCCTATATCAAGGATGCAGTCACCGACATTGTTTTAAAAGGCACTGAGGGCCTGCATCCAACCGATAAGGTAGGTTTCTCGTTTTGTTCTAAAGATTTCGCGAGGGGACCAGGGTGGATAGCTTTCAAAACTGCTTCAGAGGTATCGGTGGATGATATTTTCGAAAAAATATCATCCATTTACCAATCAAACTCTTGTGGCCTAAACACCGAGACCTTTTGTCTCAGCGTAACCTCTTGTAGGTTACCTGCTGGCAAGGGTGGGAGAGAGCGCTGCTACAACTCTTTTGACGAAGAGTGCAGCAAGCGGAGAGGAATTATAGTAATCAATAACAAAGATAATTTATGTCTTCCTCGATCACTTGTTGTAGCTCAGGCATTCGCAGACAAAGACCCGAAATATAATGATGTACGTAGGAATATTAGAAAATTGCAGAATCAGCGTGCTCTGCAGTTAGTTTCTGATGCTGGGGTTACCGTACCTACGGAGGGCTGCGGAATACCAGAGTTACAACAGTTCCAGCAATATCTCTCGTCATATAAAATAACAGTATATCGATATGGGAACAAGGGCCGTAACATCATTTTCAAGGGTGGGAATGAGGGTCTCTCACTGAATTTACTCCATCATGAGGGCCACTATAACGTCATAACCTCACTTACAGCCGCCTTCTGCTGTGAGTTTTATTGTGAGGAATGTCACGTTCCCCATGATCATCGGGAAGCACATCGCTGTGGTGGTACTTGTTTTTCATGCCAGTCATCACCACCATGTTCCAAAAATAGTGTAAAAGTTTCCTGCGACTCTTGTAAAAGATCTTTCCGCGGACAGGGCTGTTTTGATAACCATATCCAGAACGGCGTTTGTAGTGAGATTAAACGTTGTGAGGAATGTTTCAAAATTGTCCCTACCAATAGAGCCCACACCTGCGGAGAGATCTATTGCAAGATTTGCAACAAGCATCAGTCCGCTAATCATTTATGTTTCATCCAGCCCGACACGAAAGTACCCAAGACTGATGATCTCTTGTTTATCTTTTTTGATCTAGAGACTCGTCAGGAGCGTGTACAACCGGATGGAGCTCTTCTTCACGAGCCTAATCTGTGTGTCTTTCGTCAATGCTGTGACGTTTGCATCGATACTACACAGCAAATTTGCTCGAAATGTGGGGTTCGTTTACAAATTCTCAAGTGTAACGACCCCATATCTCCATTTGTTCATCATGTATTGACAATAAGGAAGAAATTCAAAAATGTCATTGTAATTGCTCACAACGGCGGAACATTCGATTTTCAGTTTATTCTTAATTATATTTTGACCAAAACCACCCTGAAACCTGATCTCATTATGAGAGGTAGCGGGTTAATTTCCATGACTATTGGTAATGTCAAGTTTTTGGACTCTCTCAATTATTTCCCAATGGCCCTGGCAAAACTGCCTAAATCTTTCGGATTCTCTGAATTGAAGAAGGGATATTTCCCTCACCTTTTCAATCGTATAGAGAATCAGAATTACAAGGGCCCTATCCCAGCTCTACAGTTCTACACCCCTGACAATCTCACTTCAGATGCTCGCGCATCTCTCATAAAATGGCATGCTGAAAGAGTCGATGAAAACTATGTTTTCGATTTCTCTCGAGAAATCATAGATTATTGTATTTCTGATGTAGATATTCTGACCAAGGCCTGTTTGAAATTTCGACAGCTGATGCTGTCTGAAACTAATGTGTGTCCTTTCACAGAAGCAGTAACGATCGCTTCGACGTGCAATAAGGTTTTTCGTAGAAATTTTCTCAAACCAAACACCATAGGCATCATTCCCAAGGGCGGCTACAGACATCGTGATAATCAATCTGTGATAGCCACCCAGTGGTTACTTTGGCAGGAGAAACTACGAAATATAAAAATCCAACAGGCCTGCCGATCTTCAGAGGCCCATATCGGTAATCTCAAAGTTGATGGCTATTCGGCGGAAACAAAACAAGTTTTCGAGTTTCAAGGTTGCTTCTATCACGGTTGTCCCCGTTGCTATATTGATCAGAGAGATACTCCTCTTAAAAACTGTCCTTCCGAAACTATGAACCATCGTTATGACACGACCATTGCCAAAATCAATAAAATCAAATCCTTAGGGTATGAGGTTATTGAAAAATGGGAGTGTGATTTTCGCAGAGAACTTTCCGGCGGTGATGAACTTTGCAACTTTGTCACCAATCATCCCCTGCTTAGAAATCTACCCCTTGACCCTCGAGATGCTTTCTATGGTGGTCGAACGGGAAATATTGTCGAACATTACAAGGCCGGGGATGGTGAACAAATTAAATACGTTGACGTTTGTTCGCTCTACCCATGGGTGTGTAAATATGGCAAATTTCCTGTTGGTCATCCGAAAGTACTTGTTGGTGAGGAGGCTTCTACTGTGTCACTTTCCTCTATCTCCGGACTCGTTAAATGTGCGATTCTCTCGCCTCAAGATCTTTTTCATCCTGTTTTACCACAGAAAATGAACAACAAGCTGATGTTTGTTCTTTGTCGTGTATGTGGTGAAAACTATAATACTAGTAGTTGTCATCACACTGATGAAGAACGAACATTGACAGGAACATGGACCGTTGAAGAGATATTAAAAGCCCTTGAGGTGGGCTATCGAATTATCGAGATCAAAGAGATTTGGTCTTACGACACTGTGCAATTTGGTGAGAACGTTTCTGGTCTATTCACAGACATGATGAATAAATTCATCAAGGTGAAACAGGAGTCATCAGATTGGCCAAAGCATTGTAAGACCAAAGAGGAAAAAGAGAGGTATATTGATGAGTTTTTACAGCGGGAGGATGTTTTGCTGGAATTTTCTAAAATCACCGATAACCCTGGCTTGAGAGCACTGGCCAAGCTTATGCTGAATTCCTTCTGGGGTAAGTTTGGTCAGCGTGAAAACCAGCCGAAAACTTCTATAATCAATCAGCCCTCGGAATTCTTTTCGATGATGACTGATCCTTCCCTTATTGTCAATACAGTACTCCCGATAAACGAAGATACCATCATTGTTAATTGGGAGTATAAGGAGGAGAGCTATGACACTCTTTCCACAGTCAATGTTGTAATTGCTGCATATGTAACAGCCTTAGCTCGGTTGAAACTTTACAGCTATTTACAGCAGCTTGGGGAAAGGGTGTTATACTACGACACAGACTCGGTTATCTATGTTTCCAGACAAGGGGAATTCGACATTCCCACTGGTCAATTTATTGGTGATATGACCGATGAAATGGAATGTTACGGCCCTGGTTCCCATATCACAGAGTTTGTATCTGGTGGCCCCAAAAATTATGCTTACAAGCTATGGGCAACCAAGGATCAAGAGTTCAAAGTTGTGTGCAAAGTTAAAGGCCTCTCCCTTAACTATGCTGCTTCACAGCTTGTGAATTTTGAATCAATTAAAGATATGATTCTGAACCCTGGTTCCCCTGTCGAAATTTTGAGCAAACAGTTCCGTCGAACCAAGGAACATGAGGTCATCACAGTTGATGTAACCAAAAAGTACAAGCCTGTAAGTTTGAAGCGGAAATTTCTCGAAGATCACACTTCTGTACCTTACGGTTTCAAAAAGAGGAAATCATTATAAATATTTTATGAATCACAGCATTGTCATTCCTTTTTTTTCTCTTTATCAGACAGTGATAAACAAATTGCGATTGAAGTTTTTTATCAGCGTTCTGTGTAAAATTCGATTAAAAATATCCGGCACAAAGCTCGAGAGAGAGAAAGTAAAAGCAATCGTTATCACGACCGGATCTATACAATGAATTCTTGATCAAATCAGCCGTTTTCACGGCTACTCTAAAAATTTGAGGTGAATGGTTGAATGAGAGAAAAAAAAGGCCCTAACCTTGTAGCGAACTAATGAAGTGTTTTTATTAAGTTAAAAATTGATCTTCGTGCAGCAACAAATAGAACAAACAAAAACTGCTCTGATTTTATATTTCAACAGTCACCTGTTCTACTGAAGAAAAAAACAATGGGTATTATCTGGCAAATTGATGAAGTGTTTCTATTGATTTAGAAATCGATCTTCGTGCAGCTAGATATAGAACAAACAAAAACTGCTCTGATTTCATATATCAACAGTCATCTGTTCTATAATGAATTATTCACCCCCAATCTTTAGAGTGTATGTGGTTTTGTATAGGCCTAAAGGGGAATGCTTTTATCCACATTCAGAACAAAGAAAAAAAGCAAAACGCGCCAAAAGGCTTTTACCCCGAGGGTGGTGTGGAAACAAAGCTATTCATACTATGTTTCAGGACTTATACGAACTAGTTAATATCAATGTATGACTTCAGTATTTCGGCAGCTCTCCAACAGTACAGACGTAATCAGCAATGCCAAACTGTGCCTGGGGTAGACCATGCAATTGCAGTGACTGCAAACCTAGTTTCTGCTCTTTCTGCCGCAAAGAGGGGGTTCGTCATGTGATCGAAGACTACACCACTGATAGAAAAGGGATAGGCGCCTACATTTTCACAGCATGGTGTGAAGATTGTTTCAAGAAAAAAATATAAAATGATATAGATTGTGATTATCTCGTTTGTCAATAAAATATTTGATAGATGCTCTGTATATTTTTCAAATCAGCCTGTCAAACGCCCTGTATACTTCATAATTTGAAATTGAATGACTTTTTCTATAGACCCTGTATATTTTTCCTCAAATAGACAGCTAAAACATCCATTATACTTTGTAATTTGAAATTGAGAAACTTTTTTTTTCAAAAGACCCTGTATATTTTTCATCAAACAGACAACCGAAAACATCCATTATACTCAATTATTTGATTTAAAAACTTTTTTTTTCTAAATGCTCTGCATATTTTTCAAAACAGACAGTCAAACACCCTATATACATTATAATTTGGAATTGATAAACTTTTTTTTTCTGAAGACCCTAAACTAATGGAATGAGTCTCAAAGATGACAGTTGCAACAATTATTGTGAACAATCAGTTGAAATCTATTATTGTCTTCAATCTCCCTACTACGAAGACAATCCTCTATGAAAATAAAATTCCTACTATGGTAAGCTGAAAATTCAAAACTGAAAATCTTAATGATGTATGAAACACCCTGTATATGAATAAAATCCTATTTCAGATGTATACTCTTTCGTCAGCCGAAAATCTAGCAAAATATGAAACTGAAAATCCTAATGTTTTACGAAACACCCTGTACATCGAATTACTATACACAGATTTCTTGAAATGTTTGTTTTTTTTTCTTTACCCCAACATTCCTGTTACGCGTTTTACAAAATTTCTCAACTCTGTTCAATGGTTTTTTTTTTATAATTCACCGCTAAGAAACAATAACTATAGTGTTCGGGTCTTTTCACATATTAGCTACCTATCACAGACTACATTGTTTCGAAAAAAGCATCAAGGGCTCTGTCACGAATCGTGGGGAATTTTACGTGAGAGGTACAACAAAAAGTAGGAAATAGGCAACTTACCACAGTATATCCAGAGAAAAGTTCATGAAGCGAAACGATGCGATCAAGCGGAAGCCAGTGCGTGCATCCTCGTTGTGTTTTAGTGAAGGATATATATTCTCTTTGGTGGTGGTGTTTGGTAAAAATCAGCCTTGGACATGCATTTTGGACCCTATATCTCCGATGATGAAATTTGTGTCATTTCCACTCAAATTTTGGAACTTTACAGGCACCACATGACAATCCAGGTATCGAAACGTTGCAGCTCTCATGCGCGGGACCTCTGTAATTTTTTTCCCATACACACACACACGCACAGATTTTTTGGCAATGAAAACGCACTGAATCATCCTAAATATCCAACCCAACTAAAGAATGAAATAATAATACTCCTAGAGCGACTTAATGTTATCATGTAAACGCACAGGAAATCGCGCCGAGGGGCAGGAAATCGTAATCTCGGGCTGTTTCAGTCACCTTTCATGAATTATTAAATATTCGAATACTTTTCCTTCTAATCTTCTCCAAACTGAAAATGCCAATGTTAAACAGGGTGGCTCGAAAAGAAATACCTTTTTTTTTAGGGGGTCACTATATGTATAATATTCCTAAGTGTTGATTATCCCTGCCAAATATTAACATGTCGACATGACATAGAGGTCTTGATCATTCAGTGGCATTATATTATTATATATATGTTGTACGAGTTAAAACATACCATTGGGGGTTTTTTCTTTATACTACCCATTACATAACAACACACAAATCCAGAAAACTAGAAAGAATAAATAAATTTGCTATACCGAATGTCTGAAATGGAACATAACCTCGAAAACAATGTATCGTTTGTCTAGTATTGATGTATGATAGCGTTTTTGGTCATCTGTCAAAATGTCAAACGTCAGGCCATGAGTGCCCTATGTGAGTTTGTATTGCTATTCAAACAACCTGTATATCAAACAGATACTCTGTCATACGTTTGTTTGCTGAGTCCACCTGTGAGACCCTTATATATACTTTTGTATCGCTATTGCTAACTCAAATATTCTGTATATTAAATTATTAGGTAGCGGGTAGTCTACTTGCAGGTCATCTAGTCACGTGTCATCAATCCTTTGTTAACTGTCAAATGTCTTATGTAATACGTCAGCTGTCTAATCCCGCAAAAGTGGGTGAGGCGTCCAGTATATTTTTTTCTTTAATTGCTATCCAACTCAAACGCCCTGTATATATCATGTTATAGCAGGTAGCCCTTTATATGTAGGTAGTCTACTCTTCGGAGAGGTATAACGCCTTTTTGGGTTCACCCTTGATTTTTTTTTCCAACTATTACCCAACTCAAACACCCTGTATATAGCCGTTGTTGAGTGAAAAAATGGAATGAAATGCGCGCCGTTATCTCTAGAACGGATCTATCGCAGTCCAGCCGATGATGACGTCACGTCGACCCGTTTGCTGGGCCGCGAGTAGCTGGCCGAGTCAGGCCGGCCTGTGATTTGTCGGCCGAGTCACGTGGTTTGGAGAAAAGTGGAGGGGTGGGGCTGGACTATAACCCGGCGACTCCTACTGGTCGCCGTACCTGTGATATTCGTGGGATATATAATAATAATAATTATTCAACTTTACGAAGAAAATGTTTATTTTCCGAAAGTAAAAACAGATGATACAAAACTTAACATGACAATCACCCTAATCAGTAATCTTGAAGTAAAACATGACACATATATATATAGCAATACAAATATACATTATTCATAAATTATACATATCAAATACACTTACATTATCTTGGGATCTTTCATCCACCTTGTTTTAGATTGCAATATTCCTATCTCAGAGATAATTACAATATTACCTATTGTGATTGAACTCACCGCGTCTTTCCTAAATGATTGTATACCTCCAATTTGAAGCTGCTATAATATGTGCTATAAATCATCTCAGATATTTCAACAGAGAATTTGGAAGGAAATAGTCTGTACGGAGTCGGACTCACTCACTGACTGACTGACTGACATGGCCATGCACGTGTGCGTTCGTTTTGCACATGTCTGCGTCACACTCACAGGTCACAAAGATATCTCATGAGGATATCAATGTGAATTATTCAGTTAACGTCGAAGAGATGTATAGTTTGAAGAAGTCGCTGCCACATTACATAGTTTCCTGGTTGCGATGTCACCTTGCGACGTTGATATCGAATCTATGCCGATAAGATAATTATGTGTTACATCACACAGATGTTGATGTCACACGATGGTTGGCTGGGATTGAGCTTACCAAATATCTGAAATGCTCAGGAATCATCAATGATAGACAATATGGCTTTCGTCACTAAAGAATTTTGGCATCAACATTGTTCCTAGTCCAAATCAATGATCTGTTGAGAGCAATAACCACTTGCCCTACAGTTCTGCAGATGATAGTACCTTCCATACTGCGTTCTCTTCCAGAATACCCATTTCTCCACAGGAAACTAAGATCTCACGGCGAAGGCAGGTCATTGCTGTCAATGAAGCCTGGGGAACCAACAACCTAGTTGAATTCAACGCCGCGAAAACTCAAGCCTGTATCTTCTCTAGAAAGGCGGAACTCAGTATGCCTGATAAAACAATGTCTGGTACCACCATATGCCCACCAAGACCACTATATCTATGCTCGGTGTCTCCATCAGCAATACTCTTTCATGGTATAATTATGTCAGATCCATCGCGAAAGCTGCTTCACAAAAACTCGGATTTTCATTCCGTGCGAAAAGCTACTTCACACTTCAACAGCTTCTCATGATTTACAAAGCACAGATACGACCTGTTCTAGAATACTGTTCTCACATACACACTCACTAACACTTTGACATCATTAGATCACTTTTTTATAGATCGGTACTTCCATGTATTTCGGTCGTAACTTGCTTATATGGACCTAGGCGTGTTAATAGCCCTCGCTCTACGGTCCATTAAAGCCTATTTTACGCCCTTGATACAAAAATTATTATTTTTAATTTTTCATCGCATTAACTTCCCTCGTTGGTCAAAGCACATGGTTGATTCGAGGCAGAATCATACAGTGTGTGCGATTTCAACCCGCACCCTTCCAGTTTGGAACTCGTCGACCGATTCCTCAATGATCTTTATTCAGAAATGTAGACGAATCTGAAATATTCCGATTTCAAAGGCCTACTTTTGTTTATTGAACGAATGACCAACGCATCTGCGCTTCGGCCTGCCTGATCGTTACCACCGATACAACAAGGCCAGCAGAATCTGACGTAAACAGCTCGTGACGTCGCCAAGTGAGGCCAGTGTTTTATTTTATCGTTTGTCGACTAACGCGTCAGTTCGTGTTAATTCATCGCTGATTCACGTATGTTTTTGAAACGGTCCCGAATTCTTTTGTTGTTTATACATCAAAATAATTGGCGGAAAAATTACTGTTTTGTGAAATATTTTGTGTTGTGATCGGCGAAATAACAATCCCTTTCAAGTGTTGTGTTCCCTTTTGTCGGGGGAATTATGTGGGTGGTTCAAAAGTTCTTGCTTTTAGTTTCCCGTTGGACGACGATCTATCGAAATGTGGGTAAGTATATGCAATTCACCGCGAGGATCTAAAAGTATCTAAGTTCAGTAGTAAACAGAGCTTAATTTATAATGATGAATTAATAATAGAAGACAATTACTCTCTCATAAAAAGTATAAGTAAAGGAAAAATAGAAAAGCTTTGATTGTGCAGTTAGTTTTGTATTCGTATATTATAGTCAACAAAATCATCTCTGAATTCGGAGAAATGTCCTTGAATGTTCATAATGAACGGGCATTTTTAATTCTCATTCTCAAATTTCTTTCTGAAAACGGTCATTTGCCTCGTGGCAATGAATGCAGAATTCATTCCAATGAACAAATTGCAACTATCATATTAACATATGAACTACAAACACTCTACTCAAAAAAGGTAAAACTGCATTTATCATGATATTTATCATGAAGATATTCGAAGTTCCAAATTTCACATTCTTTTTCACCTGTCTTCTGGATGGCATTTAGAACAAATTTTCCTTATTTTTTCATCATATTGGACAATTTATATATATATATAATTCAACTATAAATATGATTTTCTTGAGATCAATCCATATTTAGTGAAAAGAAGGAAGAATATCATTCAAAATAATGGCGTGTGTAATGTCATTCGAAAGCAATCTATTGACATTTGACATCTCGTATTTTGATTGACTATTGATTAGATGGTCGTCATCTGGAATGCTTGTTCACTAAATATGAAAAACTCGCCATAAAAATCATATTTCCTGTTGAATTTTCTATATATGAAAATGTGCCATCGAAGTACATCATGAGTATATAAAGTGTCCAATGACAAAATAAGAGCAAGTAGCTTCAAATGCCCCCAACACAAGGGGAGAAAAAAGGCGAAATTTCGAACTTTTTCTTGAAATATCTCAATAAATAGTGGTTTGTTCACATTTTCATTATAAAATTCGGTTTATCAGACAAAAATACGTGAGTACCGAAAAGTTTTCAAAAAAAAAACCATCGCATGATAAATGCAGTTTTACCCTTAAAAATTACGGTTTCAAGTGTAACGATCCAACAACAGAAAATTGAAAACACTCACTGCTTATTTTTTCAGGTAATAGGAATTCTTCAAGATAAATATAGGTAATTGTAACAAACGGCATGTCAATCAAAATAAAATACATTTTCCACAATTTTCTTTCGATCAATCTCACGATAAGTTTATGTTCTGCGGGCCCTGTATAAGTAGGTGTGAAGTTTACCTTCACCACAATTCTTGCCAATATATTTAATTCGAATGGGTTGCTGTAGGTGGATATTTGTGTTTTATCCTGGTTTCTGCTTTAAAACTTCGTTTTTCCATAATAAAATCGAATGGGGTGCGAAGAAGGGCTCAGTTGACGACTGGCATCCTTTTTAAACCGGAAGCCCTTCGAAAAACAGCAAAATCGGCTCAATGATGATCTGAAACTAAAAATCGAAATACGCGGTCGCCTTATAGCGCTATAAGCGCTTGTCGTTTCGAGCCGCTGGTTAGGCCTGACTAAGTGACGTCACCCACGGAGCAAGCAGGTCTTGTTGTATCGGTCGCACGATGGAACGACCACGCAGCGTAGACAATTTCTGACGGCTTTGCATTCACTAGGGGTTCTTGTTGATCATTGGATCGTACCTTTCTTGGTCTTTCTCTCCTCCTAGGACTTGGCTTAGTAGATGATGAGGCTGAATTAGACAACCCCACATGGTTGATTCGAAGCGAAATCATACAATGTGTGCGATTTCATCCCGCAACACCCTCCTAATTTGGAACCCGTCGACCGATTTCCAAGAACAAAAATTCTATAATATAGTACTCAACGAGCTCTTTACAGAAATGTGGACGAATCTGAAATATTCCGATTTTTAAGGCATACCTACTTGTGTTTGTTGAAGGGTTAAAAATTTCAAAAGCAACTATTAGGCAGTTTTTTCGAAACAGTGATTAGCCTATTCGATTCAGACATAGCTGAAATATTCACTCCAATACGGAATTTTAACGCAATATCTCATATAGGGTCTTAGTTATTCAATAACAAATTTTGATATTTCTGAAAAGGAATATTCTCAGATAAATTATGAACATACCAAAATGGATATACAGGGTGTTTCACAGGTAAAGGGAAATATTTCAATGGTAGATAGGGGTCACCAAGGTGGTTCTGAAAATACCATATTTGATGGGTCTTAGAGTTTTCATAACGGAGATACAGGGCGATTTATCGATTTTGAATAATTATTCATTCCCAGTTAACACAAATTGATCTCAGAGATGTCAGTACACTTCACATTCATGATTGAGATCACACCCGCGATTCGATTTGTGAATCACGTCGACATCTCCAGATCCTCTATGCCGGACCCTTTTGGTCATTTTTCGCTTCACATTTAGATGCCGAATGGGACTCAAAAGTTACCTGAATGTGACTCCAGATATCACGTTGAAATAAGACTCACATTGAGGTCACATTATAATCAGAATGTGAGGTTTAGAAGACCATCGACCATTTCTGAATGTGAGGTTCTTTTCGATTATTATACTGGTATCGTAGCGTCCCTGGAAGAATCATATTGTGCGTCTCAGAAATGCTACATACACATTGATTTTTGATGTCTCAAGTGAAATCACATCTAGATTGATGAAGGTATTCAATGAGAGAACTAATCGGTCTCGAATCTCTGTCAAATAGATCAATCAAGGGTTTCACAAGGCAACTCGATTTTATTGAAAATTAGTCTCATTACACATCAGAATATGTAAGTACGTACATAATGTTATGTTGAGCAAAACTACCTAGATATAACAATGATTGAAATTAGAAAAGCAGCGCAGGCCTAGACTTTTTCGAATAATTATACAGGGTATATATCTCCATGAGTTAACGCGATGAATATGGAGAACTGAAAGTAACACAAGGGAATCCAATATTTGCTCCTCATCTTTCCTTCCGTTGTAGCATGGTAACCAATCCCTGCTCAGAATTTCAAATTGTTTCAAGGTTGTCCAGATGACTTTTGTGATTTGACATCTGAAAATGAATATAGAAACAATCAAAATTGATTTAATTTTGCCCATTTCCTGTTCAGAATATAGAGAGTGAGTAGAGAATCATAATGAGAGTATTGAAAAATGTTCAAGTCACTTTCATATCTAACGTAGAGTCGTGTAAGATTGAAATTATTTATGAGAAGATGAAATCACACTGCATACCTACTGTTCTATACCGGGTGACAAAGAAGATAGAGAATAGCTGCGGCGCATTTTTTCCTTCCATTCATAATATTTTGCAATAATTTTGTTCTTAATCAGACTTTCCCAATATACAATCAGAATATGCATGTTCACTTATACCCTGATCCCAAAATGATATATTCCAAGGTATCATTGTAAGTATCATATCATATAGTCTTGAAATGGCGACGTGGTGTCGTCTACCCTGTCTTCATTGTCAACCAGTATATAGGTATATTATTGTATCAAGTTATGAACGTTGTAGTTACTTACCCTGTAACTTAGATGAGAAACACACAGTATATATCTTTAATCACAATCATGATTTTCGATTAGAAAGAGATGCTTATTCAGTCTAAGCAATAACGCCAAACACGAACTGCATACCAACACCGAATGAACTAATGCACTGAAACAACGAAATGGACGAGACAAAAGCATGCCGTCACCATAGATTAAACATTGTTTAATCTATGCCGTCACTAAAGAATTCACAGACACGTGTACATCAGTCAGACCGACACTGACCGAGTGTGTACGAAACTTTACATAAGTCACATTGTGCGCTACATTCATGAGTATGCGAGTACACTGATATTTCCAAGTATTGTTCGATATTACTTTCATACCTAAATGAATTGAGATGTGAGAGAGATTCACATATTGAAGCATATTTCCGTTTCTTCATTCTGCACAATGTGAATCAGTTTGTCAATTCAGATACATCAAATTATGACTCTCAACGACTGAAATTTCAGATTCTGAAATTATAGTTGTTGTGAAGTTAAGGGGCCTCATAAATATTATATCCATATTGGTCTCAGATCCAACAGAATGTGATGAAATTTGCGAACTATCTGTCACACAAGGAATTCCTTGTAGATATCAGCGATGCAATATTGTGATTCGCTTTTGTGACATCAACTGCCATGAATGCGACATCTCATAGATGTTGTGTTAACTGGGTTCGTCTATAAGTATTGAACTACCCAGTATATTCATCTGAAATTTGATATGGAGCTTAAACTTGGGACGTTGAATTTATTCATCTATCGGGCGAAGAGAAAATCCAGGTTCGGCTTCAGGAAAAATTCACATTCATTCGAAATATTAAAATAACACACTGTATGTAGGTAATAATTGACAGAGTTCATCAAAGGAATCGTAAAGAGGAGGAAATTTAAAACTGAACTGGATTTGATGCTTTTTGTTTTCCCGCCACCAATTCTCATCGTAACAATCATAAACAGAAAGCTGAAAGTATGTCAATTTGAAGAGTATTGAAATTATGAAACCAGTGTCAATTATGATTATTCGATATATTTTAGTCAAAAAATCGCTTGGAAGAACTTACTGAGTCTCACAGTTTTTATAACGGAGATACAGGGTGAATTATCGGTTTTGAATAATTATTCACTCGTCCATAAGTATAAAACTACCCAGACCCAGTAACATTTTCTCAAATATGGTATGTAGCTTACTTGGGACGATGGATTCATCAACCTATCAGGCGGAATTATATAATTCGATAATTCACCCTGTATCTCTGTTATAAAGACTATGAGACTTTTCCTGACGCTGAATAACCTGTATTTCCATTCTGCCTGATAGGTCAATGAATCCATCGTCCCAAGTGAGCTCAATACCAAATTTGAGAAAATATTACTGCGATGCGATGGGTAGTTAAATACTTATGGACGAGTGATAATTCACCCTGTATCTCTGTTATAAAGACTGTGAGACTGAGTAAGTATTCTCTCGAACGATCATTTAACATCAAGAATATATCAAATAATCATAATTGAAAGTGGTTTCATAATTTTAATACTCTTGAAATTGACATACTTTTAGCTTCCTGTTTATGATTGTTACGATGAGAATTGGTGGCGGGAAAACAAAAAGCATCAAATCCAGTTTAGTTTTTGCTCCTCTTCACGATTCCTTTGATGAACGTTGTCAATTATTACATACAGTGTGTTATTTTAATATTTCGAATAAATGTAAATTTTTCCTGGAGCCGAACCTGGATTTTCACTTCGCCCGATAGGTGAATGCATTCAACGTCCCAAGTTTAAGCTCCATACCAAATTTAAGAAAAATATACTGGGTAGTTCAATACTTATAGACGAATGAATAATTATTCTAAATCGATAAATCGCCCTGTATCTCCGTTATGAAAACTTCAAGACCTATCAAATATGGTATTTTCAGAACCACCTTGGTGACCCCTATCTACTATTGAAATATTTCCCTTTACCTGTGAAACACCCTGTATATTTATATATAAAGCAATACATTGAGAATTCGCATTCTCTATGTGATGAGAATATCAACTCTTTTTCAGTTTATTCAATAGAAAACAACTAGTTTCCTGGCCTAATAATATGAATTACCAATATATTCAGCATTGAAATGAAAATTGGAATGTATAGGAGAAGTATACTGGCATAAACTCTGATCTTGATGGGCTTGAAAACTTCCAAAAATAATCATTCATATCAGTGATATGGGACATATTATCTCTCACACACAGGTTATATGACTTTATTGCAATGAAACCTGTATCAAAATCTAAAGAGTTAATATAACCGGTGAAGTAGTCATTCAATGGACGAATATTTAGATACGAAGTTTCATTGTTGTAACTTCTACAGGAAGATTCATATAGGTCAACCAAAAATTGATGGAATTGAAGTTCAGAGATGTTTTGTTGATTCATATGTTTTTTCCTGGGAGTATAAATGAAGGGGTAAGGAACATAACAGCCTAAATCCGCAAATGGTTGTTTGGAGATAATGAAGGTTGAAGTTCAGTTGATTTTAAAAATCCCTATGAGCTATTCAATGATTTCTTATACAGGGTGTTTCATAATTGAATGCTGATCCTTAAAGGCGATAAACCTTGGATGATTTCAAAGAGAAAAGTTCATATCAACATATGTCCTAAACCTCTTAGTTATTGAGCTACAGGGTGATGAAATTTCAAGAAAAAAATGAGTTTTTCATCATAATTTTTTATCACTGTTAGATGTTGTTATGATATTTTGTATACACCTTTTCATTATTAAGGAGCATTTTTTTACGTGAAAGATATTTAAAAATTCTCACCAGTGGCGTCCGTACGAGGTTTGAACTGACAATTTTTGAAGAAAACAATAGTACGCCACTGATTTTTCTGAGAACCAGATTTTTTTTCAAATTCTTATTCATTTTGGAGCAAATTTGGTTCCTAGACTTACTTTCATACAACGTACCGTTTTCGCGTAAAAAAATAAAAACCAAAGAATTTTGTTCCTTCAGTTCTTGGATATTGTTTTTGGTAATTCAGTAGACACCCACTATGAGTGAAAACACATTTCGTTTCGGGACGAAAATCAAAATTTTACTTTTACCAGTGATGTCCTCGTAGACCTGATATTGAATGTTTTGTTTAAAAAAAACGCTGTACGCTTCTGATTTCAACACCCTGTAGCTCAAAAACTAAGAGGTTCAGGACATGCTGATATGAACTTCTCTCCTTAAAATCATCCAAGGATCATCGCCCTTTAGGATCAGCATTCAATTATGAAACACCCTGTATACTCTGGTGAATTATAATGGATTCAGAATTCTCTACGTAAGAAAATAATTTAAAAATTTTGAATTTTTGATACTTCTTTCACCCAAAAACTTACTTAGGCTCTTTTGATCCTGATCAATTTAAGATTCCATGTTACAAATTTGACTCAAGTTAAGGCATCAAAGTTGAAAATGTATTATTGTACATTCAGAACATTTGACTAAGACTAATAACACAAAATAGAATATAAACTTCATTCATAATCAGTTCAATAATCAAGTTCGGAATAGCTAGGGTTTCAGGGTGCTATTTTGGTCCTTTCCCTTTCTTTGATTGTTTTGCTTCATGAGTTGAGTTTTTTGAGAAATCGTGATTGACAGGAGGTACCTATAGTGAATAGTAGTTTGAGAATAGTACCTATTATATTTAACGAGCACAGAATGATAGTCATTTCCTACGAGAATGCTGCAAATCAAACGAGTGGAAACTTAACTTTCCCTGCGAGTTATACACTATACTTTTTCTACGGCTGTAACAGATATATAACAGCGACATTTTCTATTTCTTTGACTTGTAGCCATCTGATTTCCTTTCAAGTAATGCTTATCTATTTAACAGAGCTGTCATTGCTTGAAATTTGACATTTGGAATGACATGAAAATGAAGCCATTAACACCTACTGATTGATAACTTCGACTTGACTTACTAGCAAAATATACACAAATATTCGTTTACATAAACAAGATCAGACAAATGTTGCTTTTATTTTCAACTATTACAGTATTTTCGTTCAACAACTTTTTACCTTCATCGAGAGATGGCACAGACTGACAAAATTTTGATTGAATAATTTTAGCACTTAATAGTGACACTTTGTGAGGTCGAATTAACGCCTAGGTCGATTTGCCAAAAAAGTGCACTTAGGATGGTAGTAACTAGTTAGAAGAAATATTCTCTATTCCATTTTGCCAAAATCGGTAATATCAGTTTGAACTGTTTATGTTACCGAAATACATGAGTGATTCCATAACTTAGATTATTTCTGTATGTTATCAGTATGTCAATAATAGACTCAAATTTATTATTATTTTTATTCAACAGTCTCTAGATACGAAATAACAAAACAATAAATTGGTATGTTTTTGTGTAGATAAAAATTCAAGAATACATTCAAAGTATAATACATCATAGCAAATGTTCAGGTCTTATATACATTTCGGATATGTATCTATAACTATTATACACCTACAAAAATATAATCATCTTTTTTATAAAAACTGTGGCACTATTGTATATCAAGTCTACAACATTCAGTGCACATTAAGATGTCAACTTGCTTATCTGAATAGCCAAGAATAATAAAAGAAGTCCAATAAGGTCAGAGTCAGTCATCTTGAAAAGAATAATATGTATAAGTAGGATAAAAAAATTTAGGATGCAGATGTTAACAAAGAACAGATATACCTCTGAAAACCAATCAAATGTATTTGTTTGATAGGTACCCAATTTATTTAACCAGATATGCGATTTTAGGTTAATTTCTATCTTTCAATTTAATTTTTCCTATCATTGGAAGTCACTAGCTACGTAAAATCATTGAATCAAAATATATACATAACAGCTTCTGCTATGAGCTTTCTCATTTCCAATTCAGAGAAATAGATCTGACAATGTTTACAATTCACAAGCGAGTAGTACATACAATAGTCCAGGTACAAAAAAGTAATATCAATGCTTAGACTCCAATATCGATTACACTGCCTGCATAGAAACGGCCATTGAGAAATATTTCTCACCATGTGCTAGGATTAATATTAGAATATAAATTTCTTACCATGTCTAACACAGTATCACGACTGAAACTAACGTCCTACTGAAGATAACAAGAAATAAAGAATTTACTTTTGATGAAGCACATGTTTGAAAAAAAAATCGAAATTCAATATTCGAAGTGAATTCTGAAATTGATATTGAAATTACAATTCAATTTGGAACGAAAACAAAATTATTAGATATGATTGTGACATCAGTTTTGAAGGCGACGGGTACTCAATGCCACTACTACTGTATACTAGTGCCTAGAATATCTGGCGTTTCATGAATTTAAGATAGTGAAAACAAAGTTGTCACTACTGATAGTCTCCAACTTTCATGAAGTTTGATTGTATCATCATTTTGGTTAGTGTTACAACGATTCTTTCAATTACTGTACACGTGCGTTGCACAACTTAAATATAGCATCAGATAGGCCAAAAGTTAGGTAATTCAATTGACTAATTTTCTGGTTGGATTAAAGCTCTTGGGAATCGATAATTGGTGAGAATTTAGTTCCTTCATTTTCATATAAAGTTATGCTCAGTTTGGTATCACTTAGAATGTTATACTCACGCGCCTATATTCTCCTCAAAGCATTTTGTTATCACTATTTATACGAAGATTGAAATTATATTATGTTGTGTTAGATGGTTGAACTAGGATATTTCTTCTAATTTGAAAATGTTCTGGAAAACTACTAGATATTATTCGTTATTGGATATTATAAGTCATTGGAATATTTCATCCATTTAGTTGTCCAGGTCCCAAACGCCTAGCCAATACTGTACGATTATCTTCGTGTTGAATTGAACACTGACAATTCAATCGGGCATTATTGGACTAGAATTAATTATTGTTAATGTAACTAAGTGAAACATAGTTACACCAGTAGCAATATTGAAATTCTTTGGAATTTAAGACTTTTCCCTTAACTATATTGAAAGTGTTCTTTGAATGACACTGCAACTTTAGTTTAAAACGGAAATATTCCATTCGAGAGCAACGTTGTTATATTCTTGAAACCAGAAACTGAATAAATTAAAATATCCTAATATTTTTTCAAATAGCTAACGTTCTTGAACAAGACATGAATCAAACAACTAAAATGTCTATTCTCAATAACCATCGATGATAAAAATTATTATATATCATTTATGAAAACAAAGTTATTCAAGTCACATTTGGATCCTGCAATATCTAGAATGAAAATAACTTTCAAGGTTAATATTCCAATCATCTCGCTGCTTTAGGATTTCCTAACTTAACCTGGCCTGTAGTTACAATCAGGATATTTGGAACTTCTTTATACATACAAGAAAAAGTGGATTAGAAAGCGGTATGTTGATGCATGAAATGATTAAGTGAACGATCGTAAGTATTCTAATAGTCTATGATGTTTTTCTAGCTAAGCTAGGCCTAGTATATTCAAATAAAAATATATGAATTGAACTAACTGTCGCTAGAATATAGTGCTACTATATCACTGAATTTGAATTTTAGCATTCATCTTTTTGTTAAATTTTCTATAATGTATTACAAAATAACAGTACCTGTAATATTCACATTCCAACTAATCACAAAATAACATACTTCCGTCATGTGGGATTTACATTTCAATAGTAGCATTTTCAAATCCCGAACTATTGATCTTGTTGAAAAAATTTATAGTACGAACTTTTGATCGAATTGAAATATACAAAACTAAAACCATTTCAGAATATATCCAATTCTAAATGGGCGAAAATGGGCAAACGCCTTTCTTTCTAAGAGTTTCGTATGTCTTAATGTTGTCAGAGAGAAAGGCCTATGAAATTATAAACAGGTGGCGTATAAAGCTGAATTAACATTACCAGACCATAAATTTGACTACGACTAACTAATTGTCTACCAACTTTCTGCACCCATAAGCTTAACAACTTCCTCATATGTCAGCCAAAAAGTTAAAGACCATGGGGCCATCCTCATCCAGATTGCGAGGAATCCTTTGTATAAAGCACCGAAACTTTCTTGCTTTACTGTTTTCTTTAGGCAGTCTATAGATGAAGAGTAAAGAAGTCCTCTGAAAAATTATGAAACGGTAATGGTAAAGAAGTTCTAGAAATCATTGAACTAGTTTAACAGCATTGAAATGATATTATAAATATACAGGGTGTTAGTGAATAAGTGCGACAAACTTCATTTTCGAGATACAGGGTATTAATATTTCCATGGAAAATCTTTTTTTTTTCAATTACTCAAATGTCTTTTTACCAATTTCAATGAAACTTGGTGGTTTTGTCGAATGTAACATGGAGCTTCTTTTGATGTGATTAAATTAGAAAAAATATTTTCAGTTGCGTCACAGTGGGCTAATTTATCGATATTTACGGTTAATATCATTGTACGCCACTGGTTTTTCTGACTTCCATATTTTTATTAGATTGAACAATTGAAATATCAACTTTCTTATTCTCAATTTGTTTCCAAATTTTAATGTGGGTGCTCTCGAAACATTCATTGAGATTACTCAATAACCTCAATAAGAATCATTTTGAAATGTTGGGACTTTTTCAGTCCTCAACTATACTGAATTTTGGCACTATGGAAGCTTATACAGGGGCGTGATGAATAAAAACAATTAATACTTTCAACTACTGGCAACATTTTATGGAAATTTTGTATGAATATTTTTTTGCAGATCGCATGAATTCGTTTTTATATCTGACTTTCATAGAGGGCGATAGGTACACAGTTTGTACCGAGTATTTTTGAACATAAATTTCCTGAGGTTAGATTTTTTAGTCCAATTTTTTTGTTAACTTAAACATCATTCAAGTTTACACCAAAAAGGTACTCCAGGTAAAACTGGTATAAAATATCTACTATCAAAATCAATAACCTATTTGTTAAAAATCAGAAAGATTTAATAACATCATTTTAATACTAAATTCATTGATTAAACAATGGATCACAAATAGAAAATTGAGATAAATTTTAGCAAAAACATAAAATATTGAAAGTTCTCAAAATGTACTTCTTTTGCAGAGTACACAGTAATGGGCATTTCCAGTTTCAAAAAATTTGCAGTTTTTTTGTCATAATGTTATGAAGGACCATCCAAATCATAGTCCAGATTTTTTTTTATATTTTTATGCCAAACCATTGCCTTGAAAATCAGTGTCGAAATCGCATGATTCAAACAAGAATATTCAAACGTTTAAAATATGGTGGCAGTTTGTGACGCCAGGGCGCGTAGTGATTCGATTGGTTGAATATGGTAATGGCGACGGAGAGGCAGAATTAGCTGAGAGAAACAACAAAGTTGCCAGGTCTTTATAAAATATCTAGATATAAAATAAATAGGAATTCAAATAACTGAATCTTGATCAATACATTGCTGACTACCAAGAACTTGAAAATATTAGATATTACCGAGGGCATTATAGCGTATTTTCATTATAATTTTAGGTACACAAATATCCATTGGGATCATTGTTTTGTATTATTTAGTTGCTATAAATAACTGATTCAGTTATCGGTCAATTCGATATATTTCATGTCATTACTAATACTCATCAAAATATCTCGATATACCAAATTTAAACGTGTTTTGACCATTAACGTTCCTCCTCCTTGGAAAATATAATAACTTATGTGGCAACTATGCTTAATCTTTAACATAACCACAACATAACCTATAACCGCTTACGCAACATCCTCAGTTTTGAATTTGTTTGTGTTTGATTGTTTGTTTGATTGTTGGTTTTGAGTTATTTTATTACTTTTGTGAGAAACATGAGTGCCAAAAAGTGTTTGGTCCCCATACGCCAGAATACAAATCTGAATAAAATATGTGTTCATGTTCCAAGAAATTTAGACATCCAAAGAAGTTGGCAGATTATCTGCTGCTGCCTTTTCGAATCCCTCGTCTACTTTACTCATTTTGGAAATTTTTATAGTCTTTCCGATTCGGACGATAATTTCAAAGACTTCTCTTCAAGTTAGGTTAGGTTATGCTTTGGTCAGACGTCACTCGTCAGTCGAAGCACAAACACGAAAGTCACACCAACACTGTTGCCGAACCTTTTCCAACGATTTCCAATATTCACTCAAATTGAATAGTAACTGATGATGTTCTGGCTATTTCTGCACCATATATCATAGATTAGCATAAATGAGAATCAATTAAATATGACTTATATTATTGTTCTTAAATTGTTGCTATCAATACATATTATATTATCTTTTGATGATCAATCTCCTAATCATCCCTAATCAATTGAAAGTACAGTTTATATACCTGACCCAAAATACCTCTTACGAGCTCATTAGATAGGTAAATACCTACCTAGTTTTCTCTATGTGAGATAGGTACTGAAATATCCTGCACCATCTAGATGTTAATTTATTTCTTCCTCGTTTTGCCCTAAGAGTTCGTACATTTTATGTAATATGGCAACATCGGAAAACTTTTTATTGATGATTTTTCAGCAAGCGAGACAACATCATACAACATGAACATGTAACCAATCGAAATCGTTCGCGCGCTGACGTCAAACGGTTCCCTCCCTTTGATACTCGTTTGAATTCATTAGATCATTTTGCCGTTTTCAATAATTTTTTTATCTAAGATCCGGCCAAAATAAAAAATTTGTACAAGGTTCTTGAGAGTCATTTATAACCAAATATGATTTTTCTGGAAATTACTGGAAATGCCCATTATTTCTTGAGAATGTATTATTCTTTTGAAAGATTGAGGATCAAGTGTAAGATCATTCAAGTGATGTTCAATTTTGACTTGCAACTCTTAGACGTGAATTTACTTCTCAAGCATAAGATAAGACCAAACTGTGTAATCCATGTTTTTAGTCATTTTATGTCAATGATCTCGTGTTTCATTTATTAATGTATAACTTGAGCATTAGAAACATGTTATTGTTATTGATTTTCAATAAATTGGTAATACTTTTTGATAAGACTTACTTTATACCTAGCATACCAGTATATCACTGATCATTTTCAGATCAAAACATTCCGAAAACGGTACACAGTATCAAGTATTACTAAGAGTACTTCTTTAGGGTAACATTTTGTTGTAGACAAAAATTAAATATAAACCAATGTAGTTATCATCTGTGAATATCTAGGAATGTCGACAGGGCACCAACGCCACGATATATCTGTTTATTTGATAAAATATATAAATGAAAGCCCTGTACAGATGGGAAGAGACGTTTTCTATATGATGATTGTTACATTGGCGTGCTTTCCGAGTGGTCTTGATTTGAAGAGAACAAATATACAGTTTAAAAGTTCACACACGAACCAATATCCAATAGGTTATGGGCCAGTGTGCTAGTCCAGTGTACTAGTTCAATAATACTAGTGTGTATTTGTGTACTTCGTGCATTGTTACCTGAACTTGACGTTATTAAAGTTTTCGATGAATAAATCCCACGTCCAATTGAACAATTGGCAGCAGGTGCAAAAATGGAAGACACTGATAAGGTATCTCATTTCCTGTTGACTCTTTTTAAATCTTATGATGGAGTGATAACAGCCATAGAAACATGATCCGAGGATAATTTGACTTTACCTTTTGTGAAAACGAAAGCCGCGATACAATTGCAAAAATACCTCACGTTGAAAATAGTGATGTTTCGAAAAGAAAGCTCAAAAAAGAATATTCTCAGATATAATTATGAACATAAAAAATGGATGGAAATATCAATTCTTTCTCGGTTTATTCAACTGAAAAAACTACTTTCCTGGCTATATGCCACGACGAACATTGATTTACATCTATTGAACATACACGATAAGAATTTGAAAACAAAATCTTCTGAAGTAGAGAATTTGGATTCTCCTTCAAATACAGATATATGCAAATAATATAATTTTGAATATTCAACAGAAAACAACTACTCCACGTCGAACATAGAATTATATCTGTTGAACATCCAAAAAAGAGAGCATGAAAAATGAAAATCCTCTGAAATTAAGAATTGACATCAATTCAGAAATTCTTTCCACGTCCTGTATGATGAATATCAATTTATCATACATCCAGAAAAAAAAAGAAGAAGAAAGCACAACTTTGAAGCCGCTGGACATCATCGTCCAGGACCTCATAAACCAAGACAAATCTTTACTAGGAAAACTTCAAATTTGAAGTGTCATCATTGTAGAAGAAGATAATGAAATCACATTCCTCCTAGATTCTGGAGCATCCGATCATCTTGTGAACAGAAACGATATAAACTAATCGAAAGAAATTGAGGTTATTTTTAGACGCAAACGACATAAATATTGATAGCTATACCACATAATTTATAGAAAAATTTCTTCATAACAAAAAGACAATATTATCCTAAAAAGCTAAAAATGAGGCCTACATAACTGCGACAAAGAGAGGAACGATTCATGTCATCAGCAACATGGGTCTTCCAGGTATACTTGAGGATGTCTTCTACTGTCCAGACGTTCCGTACAATTTGCTGTCCGTACGGAGAATGCAACAGGCTTTGGAATGACAATTGTATTCAAACCAGAGGGTGTTTCAATAACCAAGCGTGGTAAGAACCGTAATCATGGTTAAGTCTTTGCACAATTTGATTAGTATTGATTTCTCGATCAATACAAATGTACAGGGTGATTCACCATAAATGTCCCCCCCTCTAGCTCACTTATTTTTGAACCGATTTTAAAATTTGAAATATAATCTTGAATGATTTTCGATAAAGTTTTTTTCCGCTAGATCAGAAAATACAGGGTGCTCGGAACAAACGATCTACAGGGTACTATTTGATTTTTTTAAATGAAACACCCTATTTTTCATTGTATTTTTAGATTCTCCCTGAAGAGCTGATTTGATCAATGTATCACACTTGGGGTCTAGCGGGAATGATTACAGAGATATAGGGTGTTCAAAATCGAGATTTTTCAACAGGAATGATAATGAAAATTACATAATAGGAATTCCCTCCCGTGTTTCAAATGATGAAAATAAATCATTATAGACCGGGAGCCCACAACGTGATTTGTGTGTCTCATTTGTTCACACTCAGCAGTACAAAAACCCCAAAAATTCCACCTTCCGCTACTCGGATATGAGCTCGCCGAATAAAAATCGTGATTGGACCTGTTTAATGTAACTAACACAGATACAATACATTCGTCGTTCATTCCTTTGTTTTGAAAATTTGTTATGACGACGTATTGATTTCGGCCAACGTTAACAGCGAAAATTGGGTTTCAAGACTACAATTAATTTATTTGGCATATATTTTTATACTTTCATTCAATTCAATGAATAATATAAAATCAATGCCAACCATATGCACATACTCTACAAGACAAAAGTACAATTTTTGTGAATTATTAGATGAATTATAAAAATACCGAACATCAACAAAGCTAATTTTTTCTTTAAAATCGTTGAACACTATGCAGCGCCACTGCGAATCGTATCCACCCTACACATTCGACAATGCCGACCGCCCAAATGTTGTTTTTCAGTAACTTGCGACATACGCCGAATGTGGAGTAATGATTCGAGACCCTGGGTTTTTAATACTAGTTCGCCCTCGCGGGCCTTACTGTTTGGTCCACATTATTTATTCGGCGATTTCATATCCTCGTAGTGGAAGGTGGATTTCGGGTTCTTATACTGCTGCTGAGTGTGAACAAATAAGATACAAAAAACAAAAACACGTTGTGGGCTCCCGGTCTATTACTTCTAACCAAATTCAGTGGACAACATTTTGAATGAGATGAAAGTTTCATGAATCGCCTTATAAACTTCAACCATTAAGTGTTTTTATATAATTCGGATGCGACAGATATGATATGATAACAATACATGAACAATATCATTGTATGATAGAATAAAACATTGTTAACATCGATAACATATCTTACCTTCCTTTTTCATCCAAAGGTTGATTCATAACCCTAGTTTTAATAACATCAGCTGGTGTGCCCATAGCGGCTGCAACGAAACCAGCACAACTACTGGCTAGAATATGCAAGACATAATCATCTCCCATATCAGTATGAGTCAATATGAACCTTTTTGTCATATCGTAAGTTGTCAAGTCACCGAGATTTACTAAAGCAGCCCTCTGAACATTTGGCACCGATCCTGAAAAACAAAATTGTAGTTGAGTATTAACGATTATGAACTGAATTTTTATGCAGGGTATTCCATAAGTCATGGATCAAAAGAAGTGGGGTGGTGAAGGGAGTCATTTGCCATCAAACTAACCGGATATCTGGTTATCCAATTGTTGATGGTTCAAAAGTTATTCAATTTTTCTGCAAAACACGACCATTTGAAAAAAATTAACTGCAAAAAGGCTGTTCTGGATAACCGAGGGGAACTTTTGCTTATAGTTGGTTATCTTTGTAGGGAAGCTTTCAAATCTAACAGCGGCATTAAAAAATCAACTGAATTGAATATTTCATTCAACAAAAATTGAGGAGAACCAACTTTTTCTCAATTGATAGGAAGTAAAACACAGGCCATTCAAATTATTTTCAATTCTTTGATAAGATTTTCAACTTTATTAGAGCCAGGTTTTTCAGGCTTCACAAAAATGTTTTGTCCTCATTATTGTCACATAATATTTTGAGTATCCCGTAGTGCCGAAACCGGTAACTTTTTACTGAAGATTTTTATTTAAAGTGATGTCGACTGACTTTGTGTTGCTTGTTTTTCTTTTGAAATTTTTAGACCACTTTGAGATATGGATGATTTTCATGATTTATATTTCTGAAATTTGGAACATCGAATATGCTCTATAGAGGGCACTATCTCACATTTTAGGGATTTTTATTTGTGTTTATTTTATTCCATAATCGGTTATAGATTATCATAACGGATTCAACAATACCGACTGTCAAAAATTCAACCAATTCGAGAGGAGGCCGATTTTCCCTATAGAACGTGCGGTAACCTTTTGAACTCTACTCCACTGAGTAAATATTCGAAGGCACCCCAGGATTGTGCAGTGTCATTTTCTGTTACCGTTCTCATTGTTTCACAAGTTTTATGTGTATCATAGAAAATATTATTTGATTGAAAATACGCCGTTTCCTTGCAAAAAATCCAGTAGTAGACTTTATTATCGTACCTCATGTTTTTTTGGGGTACTGAATGCGATTCTGTAACTATCCAACAATATTTCCTGGTGCGTTTGGAGATATATACGCAAAAAACAACGAAATTTTCGAACTTTGAACTTTTTCCTGAAATCCCTATAATGTTCAAAGAACATCGTGCGTTCCTAGGGAGGATAGGGACAGGAGGTAGGTATTGGAATTTTTTTTGAACTTCTGGCGATTATATGTTGTTGGGAATACTTCCTCAGGCAATGCATTCCAGAGCCTAGCCGTTCTATGGATGAAGGAGTTTTGATAAAGTGCTGTTCGACATCTTTCGAGGTTGACAACGAAAGGATTTGCTGACTGGGCTTGTCTAGTTCGTCTGACTGGTATTGCTAGTGAAGGGATGATAGCAGAGATTTCCGAAGAACATTTCCCGTGTGTGAGTGTGGCGTCACCCACCAGCCGAATGGCTCTTCCCTGGATGGAATCTAAGAGCATCATTGTATGTTTTGGTGCTGAACCCCATATGTGGGAACAGTATTCTAGAACAGGCCGTATCTGAGCTTTGTAGATCATGAGAAGCTGTTGAGGTGTGAAGTAGCTTTTCGCACGGAACAAGAATCCGAGTTTTTGTGAAGCAGCTTTTGCTATGGATCTGATATGATTATCCCATGAAAGAGTGTTGATGATGAAAATACCGTGCACAGATATGGTGGGGTTGGTGAGGATGGTGGTACCAGACATTACAATATCGGGCATACTGAGTTCCGCCTTTCTAGAGAAAATACAGGCTTGAGTTTTGGTGGCGTTGAATTCAGTTAGGTTGTTGTTTCCCCATGCTGTGATTTCAGCAAGGTCTTCATTGACAGCATTGACCTGCCTGCGCCGTGAGTTCTTAGTTTCCTGAGAAGAAATGGGAATTCTGGAAGAGAACGCAGTATGGAGGATACTATCATCTGCAAAGCTGTGGATGGGGCAAGTTGTTACTCCCAACAGATCATTGATATGAAGAAGGAATAATGTTGGTCTTGGTGTTGGTTTTTCGCTTATAATTCTAAAACTATGAGAAGTAGCGAAAAAACAAATCATACATTTTTTAAAGAAGATTAAATTTGCTACAATCTAGGTATAATCTCAGCACTGTAATTCAAATAGTTCCCGAGATACAGCACTTCAAATATGGGTCAATGTCACTGTTTATATTTATGCCTCCAGCCAAACTTTTCCTGCTCATCCCATGACACCCATTCATAGCTGCACATGCACAGAATAACGCAGAAAATCTTGGTTTGCTGCTGATCTGGTTGGGGGTAGAGTGGGCATATTTTAAGAGTATCCATCGTACATGGCAGGTTTATATTGCTAACCAGCTAATGACACCTCCATCTCCTTGGTTTGAAGAAGTAGACGTTGGCTGAAGCTGACTAGCCTATCAACAGGAAATCAGCATTATTTCCTATAACAGCCACTGTATTGTGATCAGATGATAATGATATGGCTGTGGTAATAGTCATTCTGTCAGCATCCTCCTCTGCTTGATATGACTGAATTTTGGCCTCGTTCAGTTTCTCCTTCATTAATGAGATCATGCTAATTTTGTTGCGTATGTTTGCCAGGAAGTGTTCTTGAGAGACGTTTGACGACATATCTTCAGTAAAGACCACTTCAACTAGCATGTTCCGATATTCCCGAACAGTACTGCCCAGTATATTTTATCGTTCCGATTATACTGAAATTTACTAGCAACGTATTCGCGGGTCATTCCAAGGAACCCTATTAGAGTTCACTGTACCACTGGTGCAGAAATTCGCAACTATGCTTCATTTCTTCATCACTGGAACTAGAGGTACTAGGAGCTTGGAGCTTGGTGTTTCTGATGAATCAGATGATATGTCTTCTAAGATAATATGATTAATCACTCCATCCATAATTTCAACGTAAGTAAAGAAGATAATAATAAGAATGGGAATGATGAAAATAAAAACCAACTAAACAGAACATCGCGAATCGAAAGATCATTGAGGTTATGGTTATGTTATGCTGCCAGTGTACCAGTAGTCCAGTACTGGGAAAAAAGTTCCGAAATGGGATGAAAATTCAAAGCTACTGTTACTGTTTGGTGTTCCTAAATTGCTTACTGTGGCCAGTAATGTCCAATATCGGAACATTTCTTTCAAATTTCACTGACATGAAATCTCTACCAAGCGAATTATACCGATATCTCGGGAAATGTGGTAAATAATTCCCTCCACCAACAATTCCGATAATGATAAATATGAATTCCCCAATATTGAGTTCCGAGTTTAGTTCAAAAGTTGATTCAAAACTTGAAATATCATTTTTGGAAAAAATTCACCCATATTAGAAGTGGTGTATTTCGAGAACCATTAGACCTACAGTGCTGCTTTTATACTCAAATTGTGGGAAATTGAATCTTCTTTGAATAAGGTGTGACTTGTTTTTGCTGCTGCACAAATAATTATAAGCGAAAAACCATAAAAAGTGCGAATATCTCAAAACCCACCAAGAAATTTTGTTGGATAACTCCAGATCCGGATTCAGCAACCCGAAAAACAAAGGGAACGATGATAAAATCGACTACTGGATTGTTTGCACCGTGAAACTACCATTTGCCTGAGTTAGAATCAATATTCGAATTTAGAAAAGGCATATAATGCATTGAAAGCACAAAAACTTTATGCTGAACAGTACCCCATTTCTATTCAAGAAGTTACGACGAAGGCAGGTCAACGCTGTCAATGACGATCTTGATGAGATTACAACCTGGGGAACCAACAACCTAGTTGAATTCAACGCCGCCAAATATCAAGCAGGTATAGGCGGAACTCAGTATGCCTGATATAACAATGTGTGGTACCACCATTCCCACCAAGAACACTATAGCTTTGCTCGGTATTTCAGCAATCCCTACTATTTCATGGAAAAATCATGCCCGATCCATCGCGAAAGCTGCTGAATCAACTACTTTACACCTCAACAGCTTCTCATGATCTATAAAACACAAATACGGCCTGTTTCAGAATACTGTTTCCATGTATGGGGTTCAGCACCCAAACATACGCTGATGCTCTTAGATTCTTTCCAGAGAAGAGCCATTCGCCTGGTGGGTGATGCCAAACTCACTAATCCTTTGTCCTCATTATAACACTGTAGAAAAGCCGGCGACCTATCACTTTTCTATAGATACTTCCACGGGGAATGTTCCCAGTGAGACGAATTCGACATGCCCAGTCAGCACATTCTTTCGTTGACAACCTTGAAATATGTCGCAAACGACACTTTACCAAAACTCGTTCGTCTCGGCAAAGTTTTAGATTTCTTTGCTAATGAAAGTATTCCCAAAAACCCATAACCCCCGAAAGTTCAAAAAAATCCAACACCTACCTCCTCTCCCTCCAAGACATAAAATATAATATGGTTGTCTGCAGACCGAGAGCGGCTGATGAGACCTGGTGGGTCGAAACAGTACTGTCTCGCTCTTGCTGACGATTGGGGCAACTCTGTTCATCCTGGATCTCTTAGTTATGAGATCTAGCAGTTGAATAGGTGGTGGAAAAATCCACTCAAGTATGTCAGGTAGTGCCATCTGTCAGCATAATGGTTTACTTGTAGTACCACTCTGTAGCGTATAGACGTAGGGGTCTGTACGTGTGACTATAGATGGCAGCGCCATACAGTGTGTGTCGCGATCTCTGGATCCTACCTTAGAGCTTTGCCACCAGATAGCCACAACATGACTATAACTTCCTGTTATACCCTGCGTATATAATATGGTGATAATATTCTTCACTACCAAGATGTACATTAAATTTTTTTCACCACTAGCAATATAGTAAAACTGAAATATGGACCTATGTCGCTATGGGACCACTTCTTTTCAATTCTAATTAAAATCTAGTCACCATGACAGCATATGACAAGTCGTTATTGATAAATACCTACTAGATTCGAGTGCCATCAGAACAGTGAATTCGGGTTAATTATAACAGAGGTGGCTATGTAGTGGTGCATGAAATGTCGAAAACTACCTCGGTAGTAAAACACACTTTACGCCTTCAAAAGTAGTAGATAATGGTAGGCTCTATAAGCTAGTGGTGGAAGGAAAGATTACCCCATCATACTACGTTCACAACTATTCACCGATGCTTGCAGGAACGTGGTAATTTTTAAAGAAGAAGTTATGATTCTGGTCGTACTCGAGAACTGCAGCAGTAGAAGAAGCCGTACTTAATTCAATTGAAGAATCCCCAGAAACTAGTTCCTACCAGGAAGCACTCAGAAAATGATGGAAAGAATGAACAAAAATGTATCAATTAAAAAAAGAAGAAAAGTCAGCGCATTAAAATGAAACAAAAGGCAATTTCAAGTTGGTCAACGTATCGTGCTTTATTTCTTGAAATTATACATACTGGGTGATTAAAAAACAAATGGCATCCATTCGGGGGCATAATCCTTGCATAAATAAAAAAGCTTCTATTAATATGAGTCCGAAAATGCTTCCCTGTATAGGTACTCGTCAGTATTTCCGTGAAACAGTCTGTAGATGAAAAAATTTTCCGAAAAATTGCTCGTAACAACCCAAAATGTTTATGGTTTTATCAGATAATTGAAGAGATTAGAACGAGATTGCAAATCCGTTTCGAGGCATATGCTCAAGCATTATGAGAAAGAAATTGCGAAAAATCACAAAAATATCTCACATGTATTTTTCGTATTCTGTAAAAGTTTTTTAGTCACCAAGTCTAACCAGATGTTATAAAAAAATAAACACAACCGCATCCGAATATGTGAAGAAATCACGAAAATATCTGAAGTTGAAATTCGTACAAACATTTTCCTTGTACACCGTGCCTCCGTAATATGGAAGTAGAATATTGTATCGATTTTGCTGCTCTGTGTTCAAGTCAACAATATAACAGAGAGAACTACTTACACATTTTTTGTAAGTGACCTATTCATTTTGGAGTCAATAGCTATATTACATTAATCACATTCGTTCATTATAATTGCACCATCACACAGACTATCTACAAATAATATCAGTGCACGGTTACACACGGAACTATCGGTGAATTTTCGATTGCAATGTTGCATTAATTATAGCATGATGCATTATTTTGAGAGTATCTCAATGAGGTCTAACATTTTCAATATCCTGAACGCTAAGACCTAATTTTCCGAAAATGTTCTGGAAAAATTATGTGAACAAATTGAAGAGCTCAAGTCACGGTTGGACTTCCGTTTTCAACTCTCAATGTGGAATTTTACATGCATTTTTTTACATTTGCAGTGAAGAAGATATCATAGGGAGAAGCCAAAAGAAATAAAAAGAAGAAGAATCCCTATCATTTCTTTCAACCTTGACCTCATTGACATCTTGTATTTTCCGAAAGAATCGAACGATTCACTTGCTGTTTTCGGCATCGAATGTTGTGTTTCATCAATTTCAAACAAAACTCAAATCAAAATATGCTTCACAGAATATATACGAAAAACACTAAGTGAGTGATTGTGGTGTTTCTTAGTTTTTCTTTGAAACTACTGGGACCTTTTTGAGACATGAATGATTTTTCATGATTTTTCAAAATATGCTTTATTGCCACTTGAAAACGTAAATATTTGTAGACAAAGCTAAGCAAGTTATAACAATAAAATGCTTAGGAAGTGATGGATGACAACATTTGACGCTTAGAACCGCACGTGAATCGTTCCGATTCCTTCAGAAAATACAAATGGTTTGCTTGTTGAGGTTCATCTGATCAGCAGTTCACATGAAGTCGATGTTTATTTACCTTTCCACAGGCCTCTGATTCCACCAGCAGACCAGACCTTTTGAAAGGCGTCATACATCCCATTCACTCTAGGCGGAAGTCCTAACAGTCTCCGTTTCCCCTCCATCTGGAGTTGCACCTTGATCAGGTCGGTGGGACTAGCGAGGTATTGAGCAAATGCGCCTGCTGAGACCCCACCTTCAAAACACATCGTCGGTTTCATCCAGAAGACTAACTGCTGAATTAATTTTAAAACTGGGTGCAAGTCATGCGAAAAGCTGCCTGAACCTCTCGACTCTCTGAGACAGTGTGTTTGAATTAATAGTAAGAGAGCCGGCTGGAAATTTCGACAGTCGTCATATAACTAAATGACATAATAAGTTACGAAGGCATGTGAAAACTAGTAATTTATTATACAAGGGAATATAGTATTAGAATGTAGCTCGATATAAAAAACAGAGAGCTAAAATCTAATATTTTTGCCGTTTAAAATACAGTTTTTTTCTGTGACAGGAAAAACGACGATTCAATATTGAGAAGATATTACATTATATTAGGATCAGAAATATCAAGTTTTTAACTGATAGGCTACGACAATTACACCTGGGTTACAGGCATCTTTGTTGCTGGGGAAACCTTTTGAAGTAATCAAATATCTGTGAATAAAATGCTGTGATTTGATTATAAAAAATTGCAATTTCAGTGGTTGTTTAGTAAAATTTAGGCAACCGCGAAGTGGAATGGAAGATAAAGAGGACTTGCAGTTCTTTCTCGGAAAAGGTGTAATTGGCTTATTTTTCGGAAATGGGGCAAGGAAAGCCATCAACAGTGTACCTATACATATCCGGGAACATGGTACTCACTTTTTTCTCGTGGGAAAAAAGTAGCTTTATGAGAAATGACATTTTGTAACCTGTCAACAAAGATTAAATGTCAAACTTTTTTCCGTCACAGAAAAATTTTATTTTTTCTGACGGGAAAAAAGTTTGGCAATTCATCTCTGTTGGCAGGTTATAAAATGTCACTTTTCATAAATTACTTTTTTCCCGTGAGAAAAAAGTGAGTACTTTTTTCCCGGATATATATCACATATATACACTGTTGATGACTTTTGTTGTGCTATAGTTCCGAAAAATGAGTCAATAATACCGTATCCGAGAAAGAACTGCAAGTCCTTTTATCTTCCATTCGACTTCACGGTTACGTATATTACTACAACCATTAAATTCGTAATTTTTTGAAATCAAATCACAGAATTAGACTGACAGAAGTGACATCAGATATTTGATTACTTCAAAAGAATGATAAAGCTGCCTACAACGCAGATGTCCCTACTGTTGAAAACTTAAAATTTCACGTCGATATTTTTCAGATTTCGAAATAATGTGATATCTTCTCAATATTGATTCGTCCTTTCTTCTGTCACATAAAAAAATAGTGTATTATACACGGGAAAAATATTAGATTTTATCTCACGGTTTTTTGTCTCCCTCCGCTACGCGTCGGCAGACAACACAACCTGGAGCTAAAATCTACTACTTTTTTCCCTTGTATTATAAATAACTATTTATCGAACGGCATCACTTGTCCCAATCACAATCCTTCTACCATTCAATTGGTATCGGATGGCATAATTCACATCTCGTTATCAAAACGCGCAATTTAGCGCAAATTACCATTATCATTTCACTCAGGAAAGTGACAGTTACCGTTCAATGAAATACAATGTTTCTACATGCCTTTGGGACATATGTGATTTCTTTATCAGATGACGGTAGACATTTACAGCCGGTTCTTGGACTACAATAACAAACAACATAAGAGCATTGAGATCATCTAATCATTATTGGTGCGCAATTTTCTTCACAAATAATATCATGAAAACCCTGATATAAACCGGGTGGTACACCCATTTTCCCTCAAATTTGAACATGAATATTTGAAATTCGGAACAACATTATAGAAATTGTCTGTGGGTCTGGAGAAAAAAATCTAGAGCCGGACCGGAAACATGTATCCTTTATTGTTATACCTAGAAAGGTTACTTTGTGATCCCTTTCCACAAAACAATATAGAGCAGTTTTTTCGATATTCTTTCAAGTGCCAGTTCCTTAAAAGAAGAACAATTATTCACTATGTCTTGTTTTCATATTAAAATTTTGAACAGCTATTGTCATTGTTTGATCATTTTCCGAATACCAAAGCCATCTTATGTACATAATAAATAATAAATAATAAATAATGAAACATCCTGTAACAGACAGGAGACACATTTCATCTAGTTGATTTGGGTTGATTCTTCATATTTTGAGGTCAGGATTTTATACCTGAAATATTTCCAATTAGTTTTTTGGGGTGATCCGAATTTGAAGTTTGCAAATAAAATTTCCTGGAGCGTTCCTAGGTATATATCAAGTTTAGTAGTCATTGTGATATTTTTATCTTGAATCATTATTGTTTCACATGTTATTGATGAAAGTTTTCTGCATTTCACAGAAAATGATGATTTCAATCAGTGTATAATTGAAAGATATTCTCTCAACTTCGAGATTGAATTCAGTTGCATTTTGCCACCGAAAGTGAAGTAACAGGCGGAATTTGAAACAATTGAATCCTTACTCAAAAGCAAAGTACATAATATGTTCAATTTCTCCTACCAGATCAATTATTCGCACATAGCTATGATGACTTTTTCTCTTTCATGAACACATGTAAGTAGATGATTCGACTACAATATATACATCTCATATACCCACTCTGTGAACTTCAATACCATATTCACTCCAATAATTTTGCAATATTTATTTCACTACTGAATGGGAACGAAATGCAAACTAAAGTTACATCAAATTGGTGCATTTGTATTTGAAGTAGTGAAACACACGTTATTCAATGAATATCTGCTGTAAAGCTCCCTCGATTCACAAGAGTACACAAAGAAATAGTCAAAGGTGAAGTATTCTTTGCTCAAATCACAACGAAAAAATCTTATTAATACACACAAGCATATGAACCATTTCAAAACAATGTACTTTCATATAGTTCACAACCGACCACTTTGGCGCTGCGATCGTAAATTCATCCGCCTATAGAAAGTTGGAGGAGATGCAATTGTCTAAATTTAATTGTTATTGCTCATATAGAACGGGTGAGGAGCTTAGCAAAAATTAGCGTTCTCGTCGGTTTTCGCAGATAATTTCTAATCTACGGCATGTCTCGAAGACACGTTCTATAATGCCTGATGTGAAAACAGCGTTCCCTGTTTTCGCAGATAATTTCTAATCTACGAATTCTTGCCACTGTCAGCGTGAATAACTCGACTCTCGACTTGTCACTGTACAAGAATATTTATATTCACTAGGTAGAATATTGCTTTTCTTACCTGTCATTTGTTATTCGCCAAACGACGATGTAGCGACGATTAGATTAGACGATTGTATTAATTAATTAATTGTCTCCTATAGCTCTAGTCTTCTAATGGAGCCTAGGATTTTCTTGACGTTTAAATTTTCCACTACAGCAGGCGTCAGGTGGACCTTTTCTAGGTGAGTCAGCCTTTGTTGGACTAATCACTAACATAAATAATATCTAGACCGCTAGAAGTCCCAGCAACCCGAGAATATCGGGTAAATAGCTCGCCTGAAAACGCTTCTGCTCAATGCGCAGGAACCCTAAAACTGCCTTTCATGACAGCAAGTAATGATTCTTGGAGTTCGGAAACATGAGTAAGAGTGATTGAGATATATGACAGGTCCTAAATGGGACAGGTGTTATTCTCCGATAGGTCCATTTTTTAGTAATACCTCAGAGAAAGTGATTTAGCTCTGCTTTGCTGATACTCTGTAGCTCATTGGTTCAGTGTTTCAAATTGTTGATGAACTTTTATGTTGTTTTCGTTGACCTGGAGATGCTCACCAGAAGGAAGATATTTCGCTTTCTTTCCATTTCCTGAGCTCTGCGATTAGGTGACGTTTGCTTGTACCACAGAAAGGCTCAGGACCAAAGAATGTAGACCCTGGATCTTTTTTTTTGCTGAGCCATATGCTGCCTCATTCCCTTCACATCCTGGAACTATCGAAAGAATACCTATTATTTAGAATTATTTCAACGCAAGATTAACTTGAGAGTGGTAACTACGACCAAAATACGTTCTCAAGTCTATAAATGCCGTTCACCGTCTCGCATATTAATTCAATTTGGACATTATCTGCGGAAAACCGACAAAAAAGGATATTATTTGTCAACGTTGTTTTCATCAGGCAGTATGGTACGTTTCTTTGAGAAATGCGTAGTTTATTAAATATCTGCGAAAACCGACGGAGAACGCTATCTTTTGCAAAGTACGCAAATTTCGCCTATTTCCGACAGCTCTAGCTCCTCGCCCATTAGTCCTTCAGCAATAAGCAAAAAATATAGACAATTTTATCTACTTCAACTTTTCATGAGGTTATATTTCGAAAATTTCGCTATTTTTTGCGAATATCTCGGAACGCTCCATGACATATCGTTTGAAAATTTAAGATTCGGATTTCGAAAATAGCTTTCGACAAAGAGCTTATGATGGAAGTGGAGTATACTTCTCTCCTACTGAGTCATACCAGGCTCAATTTTTTCAAAATGACTCTGTCGAAGGGGTGTACCGACTGTTGACACTAACGTGGGTATTATTATCATTATTGTGTTTTCCACCTTTCTAGAGGAAACGCAGGGGAGGAAGTGTAAATCCGGTATCATTGATAATTCCTATCTTGATATGGAACATACATAAGTGTCGCATTTGAAAAGCATGCCCAATTCATTTTAACTCAGATTCACATCACCTGTTTATTTTCGCAATAGCTTGAGATGGGTTTTCAGAACCCAAATTGACCTTTCCGAGGGTTTTTCATAACTAAAATATCGAATACTGTCTGTAGGTTAATCGAGGAGGTGGTATTCCAAATTTTTTGGAATTTTCTTTCCTCGTTTCTATTAAATAAAAATATGAATATTATTTCAATATACGTGTAGTAAGAACAAATCAGATGATTTGCCCCGAAATGTCACTGCGTAAAGAATTTTCCTATCAGAGAGCCTAAAAGAAAAATTCACTAGCTTGTCAGTGACAAGTTATATTGAAAAAAGTTTGGAGAAGACAAATAAAGGTATATAGAAAAAAATTTAAAATCAATAGCTATTAAAATAACCATTTTTTATGTTGAAAACGGGAGCAGATTCGGTCCCGAAACGTCCAGAGATAAGTGAAAATTTGATATTTTCTCTATATACCTTCATTTCTCTTCTCATAACTTTTTTCAATACAAATTGTCACTGACAAGCTAGTGAAATTTTCTTTTAGGCTCTCTGATAGGAAAATTCTTTAAACGCAGTGACATTTTGGGGCGAATCATCTGATTTGTCCTTACTACAGGTGTATTGAAATAATATTCATATTTTCATTTTATAGAAACGAGGAGAGAAAATTCAAAAAATATTGGATAAATAAAATAATATCGAATTTATTCCATACTCAGCATAATACTGTATATAAAAATTGAACACATTAGGAAGAACTGACCAAAACACCAAGAGAATTTCGAAAAAATCATGAACTGGCCATCAATGATTCCTTAGAAAATTAATTTTCACAATCGAATTTGGTGCAACTTTGATGAGCTGGCCAAATCTTTATTATTTACTCAGAGATCTCAGTACCGAAGTTTTGGATGCACTATACATATAGATTATGCAAGCTATTCGCGTTTGTTAACGTGAATATTACTTCGACTCTCTTGATCTATGGACAATTTCTGGAACCCTGACGACCGCAAAAGATTCGCCAAATGGATATGCATATCCAAATCATTTGGAAATTACGTCTTGAATGCTTCAGTGGTGAATAAGACTTCTCATCGCCCTCATATGTTATAGATATAATGATATTTTACCATTTCCTGCAGAATGAAATCATTTGGTATAGACCGAATATATTTCAGGCACCCGAATCAACTTGAACAATCTATGTTATGTATTGATTATTATAATTGCTTATTATTAATACAAGTACCTATCTATGTGTTAGTTATGTACAATCGACTATTTCTGAATTAAAAATATGGTTATACTTACATAACGCTGATTGCCATAGAGGAAAATGCTTGTGTTCAGGATGTCTTCTATTCAAAGCATCTTTCAAAGCTTTATATGTTATTATTCTAGTACCAGAATAAATCAAATGTCGACCAAAAGCAGCATGGATGCCCTGCCATAGTTTCATAACACCTTCTTCTCTAGCAATTCCTAGACCAGTTTTCATCAAGCCTCTATGTGGAGCCTATAAAAGAAAATCATGAAAAATGTCTGATGCCTAATGTTCATTTCTTCAGACTTTTGGAATTGGAGAGAAATGTATTTTCCAGCACTGTTAAATTTCCAATTATGAGTTTCTAGCAAAATCAATAAATAACTGCAGAACTATGTTTCCTTCCGAATAAGTATATCGAAAACTAGCTAATAATATCATCAACGTGTGCGATCAGAACAAATAATACAGGGTTTCTATAACTGATCGTAGCGGCCGTTGGAATATTTTATTGATTCATCGCTTTTCACTTACAAAGATCGAACTATAACACAATCGGTCGTTTCCATGTCTGCAAATAATAAATAACAAGCAGAGAGCGGCAAATCATTACAATATTTCAGCGGTCACTACGATGCTATTATCATTTATAAAAATATAGGTATTATCTAATATAAGTCTATCACCTCACCTCTCCTTCAAATTAACACATAACGATTATGAGAAAAAATCTTACGAAAAACTCCTATCACGTGAAATGTTCAGTTTCGTGAAATTGTATGAGTAATACTATACCCATCAACTCATTCCCACCTCAAATTTTATGAATATACATAGAAATAATCCCAAAACTATCAGGAAGTCAATCATTTGACAGTTTGACAAACATGTTCATGGTCGCTGATATGTATGGAAACAGGTGAATATTTCGGTAACCTGTAGTTGCTGGAATTTTTGGAATTTATGTACTGTTCGATTTCAAAACGTAGCGGATTTGAAAATGTTATAGCCAATGTTGCCACTTTTTCAGTTATCCCGGATTTTTCATTAACTTCCTTATTTTGAATGGAACACCCTTTACTTTATTGAATTTTCAGATTCTCCTTGAAGAGCTGATTCCATCGATCTATCACACTTGGGGTATAGCGGGAATGATTACATAGGTATAGGGTGTTTAATATCTAGATTTTCAAACTTTAGGATTTGTTTGTGTCGAAACTATTCATTATCGATCAAAACCGTTCTAATGTTCCTATCTTCACTTCTGATTTATTATCTACTGACATTTAATTGGAACAGATTCTTGAACCTTGAACCACCCTGTATTTATTTCAATTAAATGTCAGTAGATAGTAAATCAAAAGTAAAGATAGAAACATTGAAGCGGTTTTGTTCGATAATGAATAGTTTCGACACAAAAAAATCCTAAAGTTGAAAAATCTAGATTTTAAACACCCTATACCTATGTAATCATTCCCGCTAGACCCCAAGTGTGATAGATCGATGGAATCAGCTTTTCAAGGAGAATCTGAAGATTCAATGGAGTACAGGGTGTTCCATTCAAAATATGGAAGTTAATAAAAAATTCGGAATAACTGAAAAAGTGGCAACATTGGCTATAACATTTTCAAATCCGCCAAGTTTTGAAATCAAACAGTAGATGAATTAAAAAACCAACAACAGGTTATCAAGATATTCACCTGTTTCCATACATATCAGCGACCCTGTATATAAGTAGGTGGATTCCATTTAGAAAATAACCTATAAACTGTTCAATGTTCATATTATGTATAATACCACGTATTTAACTGTATAGAATCCCTAGTGCAATGGTGCTAACAACAGAGTGTCCCTTGTCGAATAGGGAACCGAATCTAAGTTCATAGGACCATAACCATACTTTGGTGTTACCACAAGAGCGGCCAAAATATCTATGTTTGGGCTAGGCGAAGGGAAAAAGACTCACGTACATTGCCAAGCATTTATTTTGTACCCATCGAAATTGATCGTTGTTGAAAATTCAAAGTGAATGTGTGAAAAATTCCAAGTACGTCACTTGCCTACTTGTGTTCTTTGAAAATTTCATATGAGAACTTTTTCGCCAATATCCATAAATCACCTTATTTGTTGGGAAAGCGCCTAGTTGAAAAAATACGCTGCATAAGTGAGCCAAAGAAAATGTCTCCATATGATTTTCCAGCAAGTTCAAAATTAACTAGTTGTTTTTAAAATGATAACATTCGTTTAAAAAGCGCGCAATTTATAAAACAATCACATTCATTAACAATGCGAGCATAAGTTGAATAATTTGAACTTTCAAATTGGAGTCATGATAATAATTTCATTCCCATAGACGACTATCAAGTAAACTAATGTCAAAATATCTTCATTGTCGATATGTTCGAAATAATTGTTGAAAACAATGTAGATAAAGGTATCAGTACATATTTATTTTGAGCCAATATTAATTTATTGTGTTCGTACATTTCAAGTTCGTGAACAGAAAGACGATTAAAAAACTTTTTTTGGACATTCCGTATATTATCCCATTGTGATAATAATGAATCTTCGAAGATATTTCATGCAGGACCAGCGTCAAGTGGTACTTTTATCGCCCAGATATGCGGGCTTAAAATAGCAATTTAGCGCCCTAGGGCGATAACTGAGTACAGCGGGCGGTAAAGTAGTTCGGCGGGCGGTAAAATTGGTGATCGGGCGTTAAAGGGATTTCACTGTTTTTTCAGTAATTTGTAGTAGACTACAATTTGATCTATCTTCGGCAGTGGCATAGATAATTTGGCAAAATGAATTCAAAATCATGAATAAACTCCATATTGACAGTAAATAAATATATCTAAAACGGTCGTGCATAAAATGTTTAACGTATTTCGGGCGTAACTTGTTTTTATGGACCTAGGCGTGTTAATAGCCCACGCTATCGCTCGGGCGCTTACTGACACACTGCAGTCTATAAAAACCAACTTTACGCTCTTGATACATAAATACGTTGATTGATATATTACGCTTACGCTGGGAAGATGCCCAACCTGTGTTATTTATTTGCGAGTCGATGCCCCGCTCATCCCCTCGTCTATCGTTTAGCCACTGTGAGGTAGCGACTCCACTAGGCACACAGAACATGTCTGAACTACTTGTACAGATTACTACACTTTTGTACAGAAAATTACAGATCCCATCCCACCGCGTGCTATCGCTCCAGAAATTTTTGTTTATCCTTGTCTTCTACGATGAGAACCGACCCGCCCGACCGGTTCCGATGAAAAAATGTTTGCTACGGTCGGTGAATCCCATGGACGTATATGGGGAATCCGCATTCCTCAACAATAACAACGGGTTACGAGTATTGATTTTCCCTCGGTTCCTTGCAGAAGAGAGAAGAACATTATTATGATCTCTCACTCAGTTGGGTTCCTACTCCGTGGCGTTTTATAAAATTCCCTTGTGAATAACTTGTCATACTTTGCCTAGACCAATATATCTGGAAAAACATCTCACGCCTTTTTCGTTGATTATTTTTTTCACTCAATTTGTATCCATATTAAAAATTTGTATTAATAACACATTACAAAATATTGATAATATAATCAATCTGAATATGATAATTTCTTAGAGTCTCATCAGTAGATAGAAAATAAATAGTCAGATATCTTTGAATCTTTGATTGTTTATGGTTCCCTATAAAAATGAAATAAAATACATCATCTATAATAGGCATAATATACAGAGTGAGTCATAACTATTGGAACATATATAGAATTCATTTATTTATTGGATTACAAGAGTTGAAGCTGCAAGCTTATGAACCATTTTTTACAGTATCTAGTTATTGTTGAAAAATATGAATTCTTTTTTGGTATATTTGAAGAGATATTAACAAAATCATCAGAAAACAGCTACATTTCCAGTCTATATGCAGCTACTGCTACATTTCCAGTCTAGGTATATGCCACGATATAAAATCATGAAATCGGCGTTGATATTTTGTGATACCAGTAACTTTTTCTGAGTAGAATCGATTTTGCCCCTCCAGAACAACGGAGTACAGACTACGGAACGCTCAGAATCTCCGCCCTAACAACACAGGGATGTTCTAGGTACGTACCATAGATTAACGAATGTACGTGCCCTTTTTGTCACACGGTACAAGGACATAATTGGGGTATCCAGGGGATGTCCCGCAGTGGTTGTCCAGTGGACATCTGGCCCGGTACATCCATGGGTTATCCTATTCGTGTCCCTGGAATATCTGATATCTATTCACATCAGAGTCATTGACTTTCATCAAAATATTGAGTTGAATTTTTATGAAAATGTTTGATTTTTTTCCGGTAAATAATTGTAATGAAAATAAAGAAAATTGTCTCAGAACTTCTCAAGAAATTGCCATTTTTCGCAAACAGAAATCGTAAATGCATAATG
This sequence comes from Phaedon cochleariae, assembly GCA_918026855.4. Lineage (NCBI taxonomy): Eukaryota > Metazoa > Arthropoda > Insecta > Coleoptera > Chrysomelidae > Phaedon > Phaedon cochleariae. The sequence goes on along the minus strand of OU896714.1, from coordinate 31,213,510 downwards.
CCCCTCATTTTTAAACATCCACGAATGATAATAATTATACCCAAATCCTAACAAAGTTGTATTTATTCAGGTTTCTGCAGTTTAGTCCTGTTTAAAAATCGATGTTTGGTACATAAATCTTCAGAAGGCATATCAGCCAATGGGGTAAGGTGCGTGCCTGAAGCTAAAGGTCCCGGGTTCAAACCCTACTGGACCTACATTTTTTTTTTCTTCTGTCGAAGGGATGTCCCTGGAATATCCTTGGGACCTCCTAGGGATATCCTACGGAAATCCCTTGGATGCTTTTTTTGTCAGCCAGCTGATTTCTCTGGGACGTCCCTAGTATGTACTCTGTCCCGACAAAGGATATCTCTGGGATGTCCTTGTATAAAATTAGGGACGTCCCTGGGACGTCCTTAGGAGGTACTTGTGTTGTTAGGGCAACAAACGACGGCTTGGCAGCCCTATTGCCGATAAACGCACCGAGTCGGCCGCCCCACAAAAGTCAAAGGAAATTATTGGCACTCCAAGTTTCGGCAATACATAGGTCGGATCATATACCAGTATATTATAAAATACTTTGGATTGATAGCGGTATAGAATTGTCACGCAATATGTTCCGCGTCTTTCATGTGATACATATCAGTAATTTCAATGATAAAAATTTCAAAAATTGTACATAGCTCTGACAAGAAAATGATTTGCGACAGTGAATTATAGTTTGATTTAGTTATTCGACATAATGAAATATGAAATTCCACTCAAACAGACCCATTTAGATTCAGTTCTAGGGTAAAATACACTAAGGTGACAACACTGGTCCGGGTTCGTGAATTTCGATCAAATTTATGAGCAGCTTATATATTGATATCCGCTGACCAGTTTATTCCACAATCGCCAAAAATAGAAGCATTTATTGTTGAGACATTAAATTTTGTGATTCACTCCAATTCGATTTCTATAAACTTTTTTCATGATCTCACGTCCGTGATGCGCTCGTTAAAAGCACATCCAGTACAACTATTACTAACAAATTCGAATTTACCGCCATATTAGTTAGAATCGTACTGATTGATGGTGGATTCGATACAAGAGTTCTGGATTATGGATTGTTTAATTGTTCTAAGTCGCACGCCATCTGCATTCCAATAGAATCTCTTCGTAAGTGGCGCACCTGCCAGTCAAATCACGAAGTATTGCTCCGACATCGTTCGACACTATCGCCGCCACTATGTGAGATTTCGAACTATAGTACGCCATCTAGTTGTGAGATTTTTTTGGACCTCGTTTTGCCCCATAAGGTTGGGCATCTTCCCAGCGTAAGCGTAATATATCAATCAACGATAAATAACTATGACTTCTTTCTTTATGTCACTCTGACACTAAACTCTACTCCATCCTACATACAAAGTGTATCACAATACTCAAACATACAGAGTGCTTCACACCCATGTTTTATATAAATATGTATCCAACGATAGTAGGTTTGATGCGAAGATATTGGCGAAGAGTTCTTCAATATATACAAATTATAAACGAGGACGCAGAAATTGCGAGTCGAAGAAAGCCACGTTCAATTCAAATGACACATGGTTTTCTTCAACAACCGCATAAGAAAATGAAATGAGAAAACTACTTCAAAATATGCTAGTACTAGTAGCCACAATACAGTCGTTTAGACATGAGCCATTCACCTGGTTGATGATGTCACAACCACTGATGGGGAAGTTTGCTTCAGATGAATTTTCATAATATGAGGTCCAAACTTCTCAGTTTCATGTCCACGCTATACAGAATTGCGGTCGGTAAAGTCCAAATCTTTTTTATTTTCAAATTTTTTTTTGTATATCGCTACTTCAAAGTTGGGAACCAACTCCCCAGAAGTCGAAACTTGTGCGGGGTTAGGAAGAGCGGGGCCTACAGCTTATAGTGGAATTCGAACCACTTCTAGGTCATCGAGGTGCTGCCAGGATTACAACCATGAATCACAGATTTTAAAGAAAAATGCTCAGCCGACAGCCGGATTCGAACCGACAGTACCTCTGCATCGTGAACGGCTATCTAGCGAATTTCAGCGCATAGACAAAACAAAGCAATTTCCAATTTTTGGGGAGACAAACTGTGACGTACATTCTTAATCTAGTCTGAATTTAGCTGATGACGAAGAATATATCTAGCGAAAATCTAACGAATACAAAAAATAGAAAAAGACAACTTGGTGTCGTTGTTGATGAGACAAAACACTGGGTACATATTCCTTTGAGGCTGAACTTGAAGGGGCCTTCAGTGAAGTCTCCACTACTAAGAAGAAGATGTTTATATCATAAAAATAGCGATGATCACCTAACTAACAAAACAACTATAAACTGTAGACATAGGCTAACGAATAATTGGAGATCAAAAATAGATACAAGTAAAACTGGTAAACAAAAACATACATAACCACAATATCAGATCAGCTGTCGGTGTGTCTGTTAGTATTTTGTGTGGTGTGGACGGGCCGAAATGTTATGCGCTGTTGCAAGATACAATCTGCAATTTTCCTAGAAAATAGATTCATTTTATGAAGAAACAAATTCATTTGCAAAATAATGACTGACAAGTTATGATTATCATTTTGTAATAAAACGAAAGTGAAAAATTATATATACTATTGCAAAAAATGGCTGCTCCAAGATGGCGGACAAGATTTGGTCCGATTCCATTCAAAATTGCTAAGTGGGGGTTTTTGAGGTCGGAGATCATGATTTTCTTGTTAAAATTAATAAATTCAAGATGGCGGCTTCCAAATAATTTTTTGTTTTTGTATAAATGACGATAACTCCGTTGTTATCAACACAAAACTATTACTGCAACACATGATCTGAAAGAGGAAAAAAAGTTTTTTGTAACTAAGTCATAGTGAGCTATGACCTACATTTGAAAAACTAAAGTTGGTGCTGATATCTCAAATTCTAGAAGAGTTGGTATAAATTTCATATTTTTTTCGAAATCACTTCAAAAAACTGCCATGAGAATGTGAAATTCCTATTCGAATATTTTCATAAATAAAGAAGTTACGGAGGAGACATGAAAATGATCAAAATCTGTTTTTTGCGTATAAAACAAAAACGAATAGATTTTATGAAAATATTTTTTCACATTATAGTTGGCCTTGATAAACTTCACATTTGGTGTCATTTAACCGACCTCGTATCTCTCACCGTTAAAAAGATACCCATGGTGAGCATGGTAAGTGGGACACACTGTATAGAACATATTATTCAATACTAAAATATATACAGGAAAATGGTTGATTCAAGACTAATTATTAATGACATTCTGTAACTGATTTGTTTGCCAACGTCGCCATTTGTCACTGAGAAGTGTTAAAACCTGAAGACAATTTGTGAGAAAAATATTTTCCAATTTATATGTTGAAAACGGAAGCAGTTTCGTTCTTTAAATCTCTAAACGCAGTGACATTCCGGGGCAAATTATCTGATTTGTCCTCACTACAAATATATTGGCATAATGATGAATTTGTTTCATAGAAACGGGGAGACAAGATCCCAAAAAAAAACTGGATCTTATACGCCTCGGCTGAAGCTTCGGGATATTATCTTGGCCCGTGTTTAATACTGATATTCTTTACTACCTTGGTGTATAAATAACTATTATGAATAATTGAAAAATTATCTCAATATTTTTGGTTTCTTACCTGACCAAGTTTTCCATTTTTTGATTGTTCGCCCTGGATCTGTAGCCGGGTCTTGATCAAGTCCAACGGGTAGGTAACTGCATATTACAAATAAGACATACTCAATCTCAATGTTATAAATTCATGTGAATGCGAGTAAGTCCAAGATCCATAACTTACTTTTCTATATGGGGCCTAAAACTTTATAATTGAATCAGTTAGATATTGTCTCCATAACTATTCAAGTAGCTTCCATAGACTATTGAGTCATACAAATGGAGAAGTTGTTAGGTAAACATAGCATTTATCAACAATATGCTTTGTTCATGAATATTTAGTTTTTCATTGGTTCCATATTTCGCTCGCTTGAAAGTATGCATCAGCGTGTACAAATCCAACTTTCCAAAAGGCCCGTGTTTTCAAAGTTTCACGGCAACATCAACAACATGTGATTATTGATCTGACAGGAGTACGTTACGTCGTATTTAATTTTGTATTCCTCCAAAGTGTACCAATGAAATCAAATAAAGTATTCGTGGATAACTGATCTTTAAAACACTTTCTGTATTTTGAAAAATCGCGCAAGTTACAAAGACTCCAATATATTTCAATAAACTTTTTCTACTCCCGTATTACGAATCGCGAAATAAATATCTGCTTCCGATTTTTTTGATTTAATAAACGGATTCACCTTGACAATAGAAATTAATTATATATGATCAAGATAGCAGGGCAATAACATCACAGCATCTACAAATGAAATTCAACAATAAAATAAATTTAACTTTTTGTAAACACTACAACTTGTTGTTGAAACTATTTCCTATTTACAGCCATTAGGTTGAACAATTACATTATGCCCAAAGAGAATGAAAAAAAGAAAAGAGAAAAAAGAAGGTATCAACTAAATTAATGGTGCCTGATTAACCTAGGATCAATTTTACAATTTCTATTTTTAAATATGGCTGAAGACTGAACGAATGGGTCAATGTTAAATACATTAAAATTACGCAAATTGCGGGAAAAAGGGCTGAAGAACCATAGTTGGTTCTATGATTATTTATAACAAATAATTCTGTTTCTAGTAAAATATGAGGGAACATTGAAGTTAATCCTGTTGAGAAGCTCATAGCAATCAATTTCAGCTTAAATAATCTTAAACATAGTATAACTACCTATACCTATATATAAACTCTCAAGAGGCTTTTCCAACGAATGATTTGGTGAAGAGGCTGCTAAACCTTATCAAGGTAGCGAACCTGTTCACCTAAGTCAACAGCATGATCAGGAATACAATAGGCTTAAAGGCTGCAATGTTTTGGGCTTCGAACCCAGACTGATCATTCTGCTATTAATCAATCAATCAATCAATAACTACCTAGCCTAAAGCGACGGACAGATAAATTAGTTAGGTAGAGAGTATCAAGAGTATCCGAATAGTTGAAATGATGGTAAGTTCCCATTTTGTAGGATATGTGTTTGGCGAATCTAACTTGAGCTTGTTATACGACATAATGGAGTATACTACGGCCTTGCCAAAAATGCTATCTCGAGAACTAAGCGAAATAGAGGTATAGTTACTTTGGAGAAAATGATCCCCATCGAATTTTGAGCAACTTTGGTTTTTGTGTGTGGTCTGTCTGTCTGTACTCTGTGGAAATCATAAATCGATATATCTCCGGAACCCTTTGACATATCGACTTGAAATTTTGCCATCTTATTGTACTCAAAACAATATTATGTCATCAAAATATGAAGGAAATCGGAAAACTCTAAGGTGGTTTTTCCGGGTTTTTTCGATTTTTCACCGGAAGTTTTTTGTGACCACTCTACAAATCGCAAAAGTGGTCCGATCGATTTCATTTTTTGTGAAAAAAAACTCTATCAGGGAGAGACGAAGCCTATTGAAATTGAGCAGGGTCGGGAATTTCCAAGTGGGTTTTTCAAGGAGATTTTCCGAAACACACGGTTCGATTTAAAACGACATATCTCCTGAACCAAGAGACTAAATCCAAATTTGAAAAATGCACCGTATGCCTCTTTGATGACGCAACAAATTATTATGTCACCATTTTTTCGTGCATCCATCGCAAAATGGAAAAACCAAATGAAAATCAAAACATCAAAATTTGAAATCCTTTCAATTCAATATATATCGAAAACCAATGGAAAAATCGAAAATTATTAAGAGTGCAAAGTTATCCACTGGAACATTTCCTACAAATTATTACCTAAAATTTTTTCTGTAAACCCAATAGTACAGGAAATAAAGTAAAAAATATGAAAAAAAAAATTGAACGACCCATAGGGTACCATGAAGATATATTGAAAAACAAAAGATTATCGATAGATGAAGATCATCGACTTCCACGGAACCATAAAATATTTTTTCCTTTTGTTGATTGGAAGATGGAACAAAAGTGTTGAAAATTTTATTCTCAGATGATTCCAAATATCTCGAAAACAACTGGAAATATCTGAAAATGTTATGGAACCAAAATTATTCCTTTTGATAGAATCTACAAAAAATCCTGATAACATTTTTCTCTGAATTCAATAGTTCGGGAGATACGATGAAAAAACTAAAAAATTCACAAGTTCCTAGATAATCACTTGCCAATAGAAAACGAAACAAAGAACAAAAGAAAGTAAAAAAAGCACACTCGACTGTCTTTATTTTTCGCCAATAAACTAGGTACCAAGCTCACTCGACTGTCTTAATTTTTTGCCCATAAACTACGTACCTTGCTCACTCGACTGTCTTGATTTCCAACAAAGAAGAAATATGTTGGCAGAGTTTTAACTTTCTTTTGTTTTTGTTTTTTCCGTCCCTATTGGCAGTCGAGTGGGCTAGGTACGTAGTTTGCGTGGAAAAACCAAGACAGTCGAGTGGGCTAAGTACGTAGTTTGTGGGAAAAATCTCCAGTTCTCTGAACTTTCATAGCGTCGTATACACATCTTTGGTGCCCAATGATAGTTTCAATACAAAAATATGCCCATGAAATGGTGCCATGGCCTCTACTTCCATCTTACATGAGCAATGATAAAATATCATCTGCTTTTATAGCGCCGTATATCTGACCTCTATACTAATCTAATACCTAATGAAAACTACATCTATACTAATTCGATACCTTCCAAAAACTACGTATCTCACTTGTTCTATTAGTGTGATATCACATGCATAGTATGGTGACCAAATCATACAGCCATAGTCCAATAGGGAACGTAAAAGGGAACAGTAGAAAATATACAATGTGTTGCATGAAAAACTGTTCGTATCACGCGATAGAAAACCTACCATTCTATTGGCGGATGCTGATACTTTCAGTATAATCTCGGTTACTTTTTTCAAGAAGGTACTGTTGATATTATAATTATATAGGGCAACATTATGAGAACGGGAAAACGATATCGTAAAACATTTATCGGTATTTAGGTCGAGCCAAAAGAACGAAGTTTCTCTAATAAAATTTTGTGGTCTACTCTGTCAAATGCCTTGGAGAAGTCCGTGTAAATTGCGTCAACTTGTTCACCCCTCTCCAAGGCATCCAACAGGGAACCCTGGTAGGTCAGCAGATTGGTTACCGTGGATCTACCCGAACAAAAACCATGCTGCTGAGGTATCAAAATATTTTTGCAATTTATCAATATTGTTAATTTCAACAACATAATGAAACAGATTTTGACCAATGGAAACAGGTACTTTTGGCATATAGAAGCGCGTAGGTAGGTACTTGGGTAGTTTATTAATACATGATCGTTGCATAATAGTTATTTATCTAACAAGTGTGTAAGTTGGGGTACCATTTCAAAAGCAGGCGTCATGCGGCAATTCCCAACAATTCGAATCTCAAATTGCTTGCCTTAAACCGTTTATGCGCAAGGCGAAGGATCCAACCTATAATAATTCATGAGATCAACGTATGTCACATGGTATTCGGATTCGAATTGGCTAGCTACCATCAACCAATAATAACATCACACGTTTCGTCGCTAGCATCGGCAAAGCCAAAGCATAAGAGTGAGTAAACTAAACAACAGGATCTAAATACGCACGCTCGATGGAATCCATATCGATCTCGTAAATATCACTTGACCAAAAGTCTATTCGTTGACAGTCAATTTGTCGAAGTCAATTCGTCGAAAGTCAATTGGCCGAATAGGCCAATAGGCGAGTGGACTTATTTTTTTTATTTCCTAAATAGAATCATCACTCAAATACCTTTCAATTCCATATTTTTCAAAAAAATTTCGTTCGATTTTAATGTGGTAAAATCAAAAATAATGCCACGGTAATTTTCAAACAGCTGAAAATTTACCGCGACTAAAAACTGACGTCACGATTTCGTAAGTAGGGACAGACCATGGCACAGTTGCCATATGTTGAAATACGATTGGAACTTCATAAATATCAATTATTCAATAATTCATTTCGTATTGGTTATATTCCTAATTAGACATAGAAAATCAATTGTCTCAAAATATTCCCTCATCTGTTGTGACTTATTGCTATAATACATTTGTGTTAATAATAATATTATTATATTAATTCACACTACAGGACATTTGAGGGTAAACGTGACAACACGGTATCACGAATTGTGGGCGGTGCCTTGTCAGTTCTCAGCATTCAGCACATTGTTGCCAAGTCTTCAACATCAACATGATATCTTGTTATGGAGTATAAGAGATATTCAGACATGCTGGTTGCTCGAAAAAGTGAAGAATGAACTATTATATCATGGCTTCCTTATATTATGTTTTATCTCTTGTTTTATTCAACGACAGGACTATAATTTTGTGTTAAATTAATTATAATTGGGGACTTGACAACCTTACTTCATGAGTGGAGATGGAAGATTATCTGACCAATAACGAAACAGCATAAAAACTGACATTACCATTTATTCGACGTAACGCCAAACGGCGGCCATCACGGTACGTTCAAATAAGCTCTGAAATTCAACAATTTTGAACAACGCATAGACTCATTATTTACATAAAAAAACCGTGAGAAGTGTTGTGAAAATTAATTTATTTCCCTAACGGCTCAGTGGGGCAATTGAATGCCAATAATTCATTATCAGTCCACTCGCCCATTGGCCGACTACCGTAGAATGGGGATACTTGGAACGTTTTTCAGATACAAATACAAATGGCAAAGTTATTGTTCAATATGACTTGATGTTCCGGGTGAGCAACTAAGAACGGCTCTCATCAATCATTTTTCCAACTGTGATCGTCAATATCTTTTCGTTAGCGAAAAGCTATCTTGTTGCAGTTTTCGTTAGTGTGTTGAGATTTAGTTTCCGTATTTGATCGTGTAATAATATGCATACATTACATTTTTAATTCACGATATCTATTGATACTCCAGATCACGCCGACAGCCGTTCTTAGTTGTTTACCTGGTACTAGGGAGTTAAAGCCAATACAAAAACTTGCAATTACGTATGGACGTAAACGTGAATAGAAATACAAGATACAAGACCAGACTCATTTAACCCTATTTTTCTTTTCCATTCAAATGTTTTGATTTGTTAGTCTTCGCTTGCTTGGATATTGTTCCACTGTTGTTGCTGCAAACCCTGTTGCAAAATGGAAGAGATTTTCATATTCGAAGCTACAAATGATAGCGATGCTAGTAGTGACGATGACCTAGATGATATGTTCATCCTTCATGTACTGAATGAGAACGACAATTTAGGTAATCGAAGGGAATTATATAGAGATATCAATTAGAACAATTTATTTGAGATAGACTGTACAAATCTATTTCAATTTGCGAAAAATGACATTCCAAAATTAGCTAGAGGCCTAGGAATACCAGGAAGCTATAAGTTTTCCAGTAATTTACATTATATTCATTTGGATGAGGTTCCAACGGCCCGTGTCTAAGTAGGGATTATGGCCTACAACTTCCCTTGCGAGATGCTAATCATCTTCCAAGGAGAAGAGAATTCTTTTATTTGAATTGTCCATGATTTCAAAGAATAGTAGGTTAGTCACCCTCTCCTCTTTGATGATTTCTTCGAAGCACAACACAAGAACAAAGCGCAATAAAAGACAAATGTGATTTCATGTGATAAAAGTGAGGTTGAAGTAAAAACCGAATAGTTATCGTTTGTATAGATATAGATAGGTAACGTCTTCGGTTCAATACGATTTGCGTTTGTTTAGCGCCAGCGTATAGCAAGACGTAAACATACGTCAGACCATGTCAGACTAATCTCCTGGCGTAGGAAATTCGCATACTGCGCATGCTCAGAGGTAAAATTCTACGTTTACGCTTACGTATTCTGCATTGTTTTAACTCCCTACTATAATTATCAGGATATTCATCTTCGCCGGTTTAGTCGTTAGGAAGATATTTTAAAAAAATATCGATGTATCAAGTTACCCGCAGATTTGAAAACTTGGAACAGAAAATCAAAAGTTTCGTTGTAGTCAATTTATCGACTGGGTACATAAGTATTCGTTTTATTGATATCTAAATCAATCAGGAATCAGTTTGTGATTAAGTAACCCAATAAATAAAATATTTCAAAGAGAATACAACATACCTAGCATTGTTATGAATGTATTTCATTAAAAACTCAAGAAACCTCTTGAATATAATTCCTAACAGCAAAAAGGACTAGTAAAATCTCATTTGGCAAAAAAACTCAAAAATGAACTCTTTGGTGGTGTTGTGGGGTAGTGGATAGAGGGTCTTATCACATACCTATTATGATCACAAACAGATAAGTACAATCATTCGCGCCTGTTCCAAGTTTCTGGCGAATTTTTCCAACTCTTACTCTGTAATGAGAACATTATTGGCAACACTGTTTAGCAGTATTATCGCGATATTTTAATGAAATTTGTATTTGTACTTATTCTATAGTGTTACTATATTGTGAAATGTTTTCACCATTCAATAAATAAAAGAAATTACTTAATAATAGATACAATATAAAAATCACATCTACATTATGTCAAGGGTCAATAAGACTGTGAATTCTTGAATACAGTAGAAACTTTTCCTGATCAGATATCGTTTTGATTTGCTTTCGAAGGGCGGGAGTAGAAGTTAGTTTCTCTGGTAACAAAAGAGGGGCAGAAGTCTCCTATCATTCCCTAGGGAGATAATGTGACATATTTTCTCCCTAGGGAGTTTATACCAACTTTACATTTTCCGCATAACTCTCCGCTTTCTTTTCAGAACACCCTTCTCTGAAGCGAGTATAAGCTGCATCATACAGATTTCTAAATCTCACTGGGAGCAAGTTAAGAATCACTGCAGAAGCAGTATCAATAGTTTCTTGTGGTTTTCGCCAGCGTAAAAAATAGTATACAGTGTGTCCCACTTACCATGCTCACCATGGGTATCTTTTTAACGGTGAGAGATACGAGGTCGGTTAAATGACACCAAATGTGGAGTTTGTCAAGGCCAACTATAATGTGAAAAAATATTTTGATAAAATCTATTCGTTTTTGTTTTATACGCAAAAAACAGATTTTGATCATTTTCATGTCTCCTCCGTAACTTCTTTATTTATGAAAATATTCAAATAGGAATTTCACATTCTCATGGCAGTTTTTCAAAGTCATTTCGACAAGAATATGAAATTTTAAGCAACTCTTCTAGAATTTTCAAATGTAGGTCATAGCTGACTATGACTTAATTACAAATAACTTTTTTTTCTCTTACAGATGATATGTCATATGTCGCAGTAATAGTTTTGTGTTGATAACGACGGAGTTATCGTCATTTATACAAAAACAAAAAATTATTTGGAAGCCGCCATATCGAATTTATGAATTTTAACAAGAAAATCATGATCTCCGACCTCAAAAATCTCCTTACCAATTTTGGATGGAATCGGACCAAATCTTGTCCGCCATCTTGAAGCAGCCATTTTTGTTAACTGATGGCGGACAAGATTTGGTCCGATTCCATCCAAAATTGGTAAGTGGGGGTTTTTGAGGTCGGAGATCATGATTTTCTTATTAAAATTCATAAATTCAATATGGCGACTTCCAAATAATTTTTTGTTTTTGTATAAATGACGATAACTCCGTTGTTATCAACACAAAACTATTACTGCGACATATCATCTGTAAGAGAAAAAAAAGTTATTTGTAACTAAGTCATAGTCAGCTATGACCTATATTTGAAAAACTAAAGTTGGTGCTGTTATCTCAAAATATAGAAGAGTTGATATAAATTTCATATTTTTTTCGAAAGCACTTTGAAAAACTGTCATGAGAATGTGAAATTCCTATTCGAATATTTTCATAAATAAAGAAGTTACGGAGGAGACATGAAAATGATCAAAATATGTTTTTTGCGTATAAAACAAAAACGAATAGATTTTATCAGAATATTTTTTCACATTATAGTTGGCCTTGACAAACTCCACATTTGGTGTCATTTAACCGACCTCGTATCTCTCACCGTTAAAAAGATACTCATGGTGAGCATGGTAAGTGGGACACACTGTATACACCTCAGGACAGAATGGTATTTTTCCCTCGGTGCTTTGTATCTCTCGGGCTTCGTCCTCGAGCTTCAAATCGCACCAAAAATCTTGCCTTTCTGTCCCTTGATGTATAATGTATGTACTATTCTTCACATTATTAGGCAACCTGTTGAAAAAACTCGGACCAAAGGAATTGAATCCTCATTGAGATTTCTGAAGTATATTTGTAGCAATGACCATATTATTGTTATTTCTCGTATTGTGAGTATGGATATCAGAGTTTCGTTTGTATGCAGTCAAGTGTTCTTTCAAATGAACTAGGCTATGATAAATATACATGGTTACTAAACATAAGTTATATGTAATGAACGCCGTATATTGTATCGATCATGTCTTTTGACTTGAAGCTTTTAATGTTATTTTTTCTGTCATATCCCTCCTTACTGAACAACTATGCAGGATACGATGTTTCAAACTGAAGCTGTAGATTTTAGTTGGTAATTTGAAAGTATGAAGTTTTGTTCCAATTTACCCCGCAGGTCCAAGTATCCCCATTCTACGGTACGTCAGTTGGACTAAATTGGCAGATTTTTTTGTGGAAATCTTCATTTCACACTCGAATCATGACCAACCAAAGACAGTTATTTGAGTTTCTATTTCTTCTTCCACTGTTGAGTCACAGTTCTTATTCCATCGCTGAAGAAAGACGAATAATCAAAAACTCGAGCAAAAACCCTATGATTAGCGTCAAACTTATGCAACTTCTAGAGGATTATGGGAAATTTTGAAAATTCAAGAATATGTCTGCTTCGTTATAATTCATTTGAAATTATGAGCAATACTTCTAAGTAATCGATAGATTCAGTATTTTCATAATGATCTACAACATATTTATATTTACTCTCTTGTCCAGATCGACATAAATTTTCATACGTTTCTCGTCATTCCAGCCAACGTCTGTTTCATTTCGCGTTCAAAATATTGTTCTTATCTTATACCGTTCAATATATTATACCATATTGATGGATGACTAGATGAAATCAAACTTCCTAATCTTCTATGCCATGCTTCTGAAGCATTATTCGATCAAGGCAGATCATTCTTGACTCGTTCATAAACATTCCAAATATCAATGGCAAAAATGGATTTCCACGTCGTCTTCTCATAGACGACCTATCTGTATATACGTATCTATGAATTAGTATAAATCTGTAGAGGCTTTTGGAAGAAGAACTGAAAAAACTTCGGGAAAACATTCGAAATATCCTATAACATATGAAATTCGACGAATTGACACAATTTAGTCCAACTGACGTATTCGGCCAATTGACGTGTTCGACCAATTGACGTATTCGGTCAATTGACGTATTCGGCCAATTGGCGTATTCGGCCAATTGGCGTATTCGGCAAATTGACTTTCGACGAATTGACTTTCGGTGCTTGGCACACGACAGAAACATATGACAAGTACTAAAAATGCGTATGCTCCATGACATCCAGTTCCAGATAGTAAATAGCAATAGCGATAATTTTCAGTTGTCTGGTCGTCAATTTTATGTGCAATTTTCTTTGTATTTGTAATAAGGCGTTTGTAATAACTGTTGAAGTCCACAATGGATGTACGATATAGATACTCGAAAGTTATAAATAAAGAATTTTCCAATATAGTGTATACTGATCAATCTTTAATAATTTTAGTTCCTTACCAAATTCTGCATTGAATGCTGATGCCACGGAAACGATGTAAACACACCATAATGAATCAACGAATTTTGGGAATTCAACTTTTTGTGGTGGCACCGGCGGCATTGTCACTCTATCTCCTGCAAAAAAAACTTTATTTTTCAAATAGAAAGAATCATACTCATTACCCATTATATAAAATAATAATATATTACTGTTTTCCACTGCGTGTTACTTCGTGTAACTATCTATCTGCAGTAAAGGCACATTTATTTCGAATAAGCAGGCCCGGATTACCTAGCGCGTTGAGCAGTCGCTCAAAGCGGCAAATCTCAGAGGGTGGCAAATCTTCGCAAATTGAAAATTTTCTATACATTATAGATATAAAATCAATTGAATTAATACGCTGCAGCTACAACCCTTCGAAGAAATTATTTTACTAATGCCAGTGGCCATGTAAAAGGCTCTTCGTCAGTGTTTTTTGTTGTTTAGTAGATTGGGCTTTTCCAGTCATTTCTATAAAAAATATATCTGGAAATATATGGCTCTGTAATACCTTAAAATAATTTTTTGAGATTTTTTCTCCATCAATTTATCGTATATAAAATTATTGAAAACGTCAAAATGAACGAGCGAATTCAAACGATCAGACATGGCCGCGAAACGTGTGACGTCAGTGCGCGAGCAATTCAGATTGGTGATTGCCTGACCTTCTGGCTGGTGCCAATATGATGAACAATGTTGCCAATTTGGACAGAAAGTTATGATCAGCCGGATATTCTTTCCTCGATTTTCTCCTTTTGGCATATAATACACATGCTGTTAAATAACCCAACTAATAACTACTCCCCTAAACAATCGTGGTATAGAAAACTTCCATTGCATAATTAGTTAGTTGGTTGATTCCTGTTATTGGTGCATATATTCATGACATTCAGTTTCAAAACCCTTTCAGAAAGTACATCCAAGTTTAGGTACTCACCAAATATGTATTGTTTATACCTACCTATATACCAATCTACCATAAGAAAATAAACAAATCCCGAATTAATCAATAGCTTTCAAATTGCTAACTTGGTTCTGTTTCTATTGATTTCAGTATAAGCATCACTGCGTTCTTGTCAATGATATTAAGAAATAAGAACAGTGAAGTTAGGCAAGGGAAGAGGTATCAACTAGTCTTGTCAAGAGATCGCCCGTCCATGTAATATGTTTTAACTATATACAGGGTGAGTCATTGAAATGAGAAAGTGAGATAACGGCTTCGATGTTTGAGATAGATGATCAAAAATTTTTGTGTTGCTCTAGGCTCATGAGCAGCACATTTCCAAAATATTTCGCGTTATACAGGGTGACTCAAAAATGCGTGACGTATCAAAGTCATAATTTTTGTTATGTGACACCCTGTATTTCATTGAACTTTCGGATTTTCCTCTGTGAGCTGATTTCGTCAATGCAATGTTCAAGATCGGGATTTTTCGACTTCAGGTTTTTTTGTGTCGAAACTATCCGTTATTGGTCAAAACGGCTTACATGTTCCTATCTTAACTTCCGATTTACTATCTACTGATATTTAATTTGAACGAATACAGGGTGTTTTATAATTCTGAATTTAGAACTACCCTGTATTCGTCCAAATTAAATATCAGTAGATAGTGAATTGAAAGTTAAGATAGGGACATGTGAGTCGTTCTCACCAATAATTAATAGTTTCGACACAAAAAAATCCTCAAGTTGAAAAATCTCGATTTTGAACACCCTAAATCTCTGTCATCATTCCCGCTAGATCCCGAGTGAGATGTATTAATAGAATCAGCTCAGAAAGGAGAATCCGAAAATGCAATGAAATACAGGGTGTCCTATAATAAAAAGTGAAACTTTGACACGCCACGCATATTTGAGTCACCCTGAATACGCAAAGTAACTTAGAAATATGCTGCTCATGAGCCTAGACCATCACAAACATTTTTATTCATCTATCTCAAACAGCGAAGCCGTTATCACACTTTCCCATTACCATGACTCACCCTGTATGTTCTGTAACCTATATTTTATTCATGTTATTGCCTGACTTTATTGATGTATGTATGTTCTCTCACTTTGTACTGGGGGGCGGCAAAATGTGTGCTGCTTAATGCGCCAAAATTTCTAATCCGGGCCTGCGAATAAGTCAAACCACTGAATATATGAACATGAAAGAGAACAATAACATAATACATTAAATAATTCATTATCGACAAACGATGCACGAGTATACATATTAACGTATATTTAAACCGCGTACACCATTCAAAATAGTAAAGGTATAATAATTGTGCGATTTATTTAATTTTAATAGGTACTGAATTTCAAATTCATGTCCATCAAGGTTACGTTCTTCTCGTGGATTGGTAAATCTGCATATACCTATCCGTATGATGAATGTAGCAACATGGTGTCCTATTCAAAATCATAAGTGAAGCAGTATTATTGTTGATTATTCAATATTCAAAATCGGAAATGATAAATCGACCCTAGCAAAATTCAAGTCCACTAGAAAAATTCACATCTATAATATGAACTGTTGATCTGACCTTTCAATAGTTGACTTGATAGGTTTCGTTTCTTTGTTGAAGAGGAAAATAAACATTAGTATAGGTGAGGCATTATCACCTCCACTGTGTGATGAATCATCTACGATATTTGAAAGATACATTATTTCGTTAAATATACTGTCTGTAAATTCTTCAGCAGTTTTTTTGAGATTTTCTTTTCTTGTTTGTATGAATAATAGTAGATTGTTCCATAAGGATCAAAAGTGGCACTTTGACAAGCGAATTTTGCTTTTGCGAAGCCGAGCGAAAGCAAAATTTGCGAGTCAAACAAAGTCACTTTTGATACGAATGAAACATGCTATTTTTTCAGGTAAGTAGATAGAAGCAGAAGCAGAAGCAAGATATGAGACTAATCGACATCAGAATATCGGTAGACGATGACTTTACTTTGTTACAATTTGTGTTGATATGCATCATCAGATACTACAGGCACGAATTCAATACTATACCTAAAACGTGAATGCTGTGCCATATGTTTGAAATGCAACAAATACTCCGTGTGGTGAAAATATAGGAGAAAGAAGTGGAAAATGTTAGGTTAGTGAGCATATCAACAATAATAATAGCGATTATTTATTTCCCTCCATATTCCACTGTGTTTGCCTCGTTAATCAAATGCAGATAAACAATATCGTTGTGTAAGACAAAAAAGTATTGCTGGCTGTGATTATGGGAAAACAAGTTATCCAATCAATCAGATCCCGAGAATGAATGAATTACAGATCAAGCAAGTATGTGAATCTTGAAGGCTTTCCTCATCTTCTTCTTCTTCACTTTGGGTTTATTGGATTTCTGTCTCCTTTCGGAAACAGGCCCATTGTCCTGTTATCAGTAATCTCCAAAGTGATGGAGAAAGCCATCAATATTGAGCTTATCAAATATCTGGAGAGCTCAGGAATCATCAATGATAGACAATACGGCTTTCGCCACCGAAGATCTACTGGAGATCTACTTGCCTACGTCACCCATTTATGGCAAGCTTCATTAGAAAAACACGGGGAATCTCTAGCTGTCGCGTTGGACATATCGAAAGCATTCGACCGTGTTTGGCACGAAGGACTCCTCCACAAACTACCATCATACGGCTTACCACCTCAGCTATGCCATCTCTTATCGAGTTTTCTTTCAGGAAGATCGCTTCACGTGGTGGTGGACGGTGTATCGTCTGATACCATTGGCATCAATTCCGGCGTTCCACAAGGATCAATTTTGGTACCAACATTATTCCTTCTTCATATCAATGATCTGTTGGGAGTAACAACTTGCCCCATCCACAGCTTTGCAGATGATAGTACCCTCCATACTGTGTTCTCTTCCAGAATTCCCATTTCTTCCCAGGAACGTAAGAACTCACGGCGCAGGCAGGTCAACGCTGTCAATGAAGACCTTGCTGAAATTACAGCCTGGGGAACCAACAACCTAGTTGAATTCAACGCCACCAAAACTCAAGCCAGTATTTTCTCTAGAAAGGCGGAACTCAGTATGCCCGACATTGTAATGTCTGGCACCACCATCCCCACCAAACCCACCATATCTATGCTCGATATTTCCATCAGCAACACTCTTTCATGGGATAATCATGTCAGATCTATCGCAAAAGCTGGTTCACAAAAACTCGGATTCTTGTTTCGTGCGAAAAGCTATTTTACACCTCAACAGCTTCTCATGATCTACAAAGCGAAGATACGGCCTGTTCTAGAATACTGTTCCCACATATGGGGTTCAGCACCAAAACATACACTGATGCTCTCAGAATCCATCCAGAGAAGAGCCATCCGCCTGGTGGGTGACGCCACACTCACTCACTCTTTGACATCATTGGAACACCGTAGAAAGGTCGGCGACCTCTCACTTTTCTATCGATACTTCCACGGAAAATGTTCTTCGGAAATCTCTGCAATCATCCCTTCACTAGCATTACCAGTCAGACGAACTAGACATGCCCAGTCAGCACATCCTTTCGTAGTCAACCTCGAAAGATGTCGAACAGCACTTTTTCAAAACTCCTTCATCCATAGAACGGCTAAGCTCTGGAATGCATTGCCTGAGAAAGTATTCCCAACAACATATAATCTCCAGAAGTTCAAAAAAAATTCCAATACCTACCTCCTATCCCTATCCTCCCTAGGAACGCACGATGTTCTTTGGACATTATAGGGATTCCCTTTCGTGCGCTCCAAGCGATGACAAAAAAATCTCCAATCATGGGTACGATATGCCAATTCTGCCGAAATCGGGAACAGATCATAGGTATGCGTCCCAACACAAATAACCAACCATAACAATGTTGTTAATTCTTTGTTGTTAATCCTTTCAGCCTCAAGTTCAACTTTAGCTCCTAGGAACTGAATGTTTGTGTCAGTAATAGAAACGTCAATTCAGAAGCTAATTTTGGTATTAAAATTGACGACTTTTGTGTCGGTTACAGAAAATAGTTATTTTTGTATCTAGAGCGCGAAATGCTACTTTGGTGATCGAGATCTAGTTTTTTTTAACGAGGCGTAGCCGAGTTAAAAAATTAGTCGAGTAGTATTTCGCGCTCGAGTTGCAAACAACATTTTTTCTACAAACGTCAAAAAATATAGTTCTAAAGTAGAAATATGCTTAGCTCGATATAAAAAATAGTGTTGAACTGGCAAAATGCCTCCCCCTATCCTCCCTAGGTACGCACGATGTTCCACGAACATAATAGGAATTTCCTTTCGTGCGCTCCAAGAGATAAAACAAAGTTATTGTTGAACATTCAGAAATAAATGATTTCGTCTATATTTTACATAACAATGCGCGAAGTAGGTACTTCGCGCACTGTTTTACTTCGCGCATTGTTTTGTGCAAGATATCATGGTAACGTAGGAAACTGAAAAAAAAATTCACTTCCCAATTTGTCATCAATGCGCAAACCTTGTCATTTTTTGACGTTTGTAGAAAAAAGTAGTATTATTTCATTTCTCAAGATTTATTCTTCACAGCACAACCGAGCATCAATATCAAGAGATATAATATTATACATTGCCTGATTATAAATTTCAAGTGGAAACTGTGTTCAAAACTGAAAATACAATGATATCAGTTCTAACTCAAACAAAACCACAAAATAAAGAACAATCATCGCAAAGTTGTATATACAGTATACTTTGTGTGTGTGGAAAATAGTTGACAGGGTAAACAAAGAGGCCTCTTTTGATGAGGGCGAAAAAACAAAATTAACTAGGAAAAAGCCGAATACTCAAAGTGGAATGCAATGGTCACAAAGAAGACAAACTCAAAGTCATTACCACAATAGTTCCTAAAATGAACGAACATGGTAGATTGCGAGAGAAAAATAACTACTTTCCTGGCTATATGCCACGCAGAACATTGGATTACATCCTCCCGAATCTATGCAATAATTCGTATAGACGAATAAAATCGCAACTCTTCCTATTTTATAGATATTTTCATGGACGATGCTCTTCTGGAATATCAACAATTGTTCCTCCCTTGGCAGTCCCCGCGAGATTAACCCGTCGAGTTGAAGCTTCGCACCCCTTCGTGGTCACTTTGGAGACCTGCAGAATATCTCTTTTCAAAGAATCGTTCATCCAACGAACATCGAAGCTCTGGAACACATTGCCAAGGGAGGTGTTCCCCGAGGCATATAACTTCCAGAAATTTAAGAAGAACACCAATTCCTACCTTATTTCTCTTGGTTTTCACGATGTTCTCTGAACATTACAGGATATCCCTTCTCGTGGGAACAAAAACTAAGTGGTTCAGGTACGCGTTGACTGCCTGCAGACCGGTTTCGAGCTGTTGGCTCTCATCAGTGCACAGCTGTCCCAGGTAGCATTGTTGCCCGCTATCTGGTGCGAACCTGACCCAACGCCACCACGCCCCCCGAAAGGTTGAATGCCCAGGATCAAGTGCCGCCATATAACTAGCTTACGTTATATGATAGCTCCTCATCCCCATGTCCATCCACCCCCACTAACTAACCAGTGGACTTCAACCTTATGCATTCGGCAATTTGCATATGTTTCATAAAACCCCTTACTTGGTTTCAGTCTTCCGACTTTTAAACCTTTTTGTCTAATGTGTCTGACCCAACGTAAACGCATCTCTGCATTTATATACCCCACTAGGCGTTCTACGTCCGCGAAATGAACGCGAACGCCGAACGCTACCTGGCAGGTGAAATGGGATCTTGTTTTGGAGTGTTTCTTTCCTTGCCAAACTTCACACGCAGGAGGAAATGGATACCTTTGCTGTCTTGCTCCCTTGATATATAAATAGCTATAATAGCAATCCCGTTGATAGTTCCGGCCACAAATAGCACGTCTAATTTGTTCAATTCGAAGAAAAAATAAACAAATGATGATCATTCGACCCTTACTGGTTTGGAATTGGGTGCCTTCAATTACGAGCAGAATGTCGGCGACCTCATGGAAATCAGACTCTCCTAGTCCAGGTCACAGAGGGCAGAACTAATTTGTCTGTACATTATTTTTTCACGAGAAAAACGTCGATCAGAGCGTGAAAATCCGCCTCTCTTAAGCGGCGTTCACAGCCAAACTTTTTACGTTTTGCTTTTCACGTTTCGTATTCTGATTGGTGAAGCAGAATCTGAAATTAAACGTGAATTTTTACGGATTTTCTCAGTTGCCTTGGTTCTGTCAGTTGTGTTTCATTTTGAAATGAAGTTAAAGAATCATAACAATGATATTGATGAGATAATTAATAATATTCATAGACCTGGCGGTGACGTAAATTGATCCCTATTCAATACTGGAAGAGAAAAATCAATCCTCAAGAAGAAATAATGAATTGAACAGTATACCTATCTAATATTCCGTGGATTCACGAACAAATAATGAGCAAAAACAGTATCATAACTTCCATATAGAATGTTCCATACATGTATTGTTCTATCAGAACTAACAGTAGCATTTTCCAGACAATGGCTTCTTGCAACGCAAAAAGCTGAATATTTTCAGCTTTTTGCGCCATTTCAATTACAGATTTTGCTTCACCCATCAGAATACGAAACGTAAAAAGAAAAACGTGAAGTTTGGTTGTGAACGCCGCTTTTGTCCGATCACAGATGAAACGCCAAATGTGTTTATAATAATAAATAAAAACAATAAACAAATCAGGATCGCCAGAAGTCATGTGGAGTTGAAGTACAACTAATGAGAAGAATCTGATTAACCGCATTAAAATCAGCCATTCCTACACCTCGTAACAGCCGAAATATCTAATTTGTTTATAATAATTGATTATTAATAAATAAACAATGATCGGCGTATGAGACGATCTTCAATTTGATGTACATACAATTACGAAGTGAACGTCCTTTGTCCCATCAAAATAGAACCTTCTTTAACAAATTCCGAGGTGAAATGCTCATTATCCTGGACTAATATATAGAAGACTGGAACCTTTGCATTACCACTAACCAAACCGATTTTTTTATACGCCTCGACAAGTGTTTCTCTAAATATGTTAGCATCTTCAAGAGAAGATTACAAATCCTGGACTTAAGTTGAAAATATGCATATTATGCAATTTAGTCTGTCTTGTGCCTGAAAGAGTGTGAAAATGCGAGTTCTCGAAATTTACATTAAAATTTTTCTTCTGATTTCGTTTTTTGAAGTTGAATGAACATTCATAGTTTTGTATATTATTCGGAATTTCACCATCGTAGTTAAATTTTTAGTAAAAGTCAAACAATAATGTCCCCTGACGGTGCCACTGGAAATCCGCTTGGCCAAATTTTATCACTATTTCATTTGCACTCAGTCAGACCATTTCTTTGGAATGGGTAGTTTCGATTTTTGTTCAGTGGTAGCCTAGTAATTGAATAACAAATTAAACTCATTATTTTTCAACCAAATTAACCACCCTTTAATTCGAAAACCAAGCAAACATGAGCTTAGGACTAGTCTGTATAGTGTGCTCAAGATTGCATTAAATACCTGCCACTTTTACTGAATTTTGGTAAAATACTCCAATTTCACATTTTCAGAATGGCGTCACGGGTGAATCAAACTTTTATTTGCCAACTCCACGAACAAACCTATGTGAATATCTCCAACATTGACATTTTTCTTACAAAAATCCAGTAATTATATCAATATTTCTATGTATTAATGAGTAGTTTTAAAATAACACAGATTATGATATCAATTTTAGTACCTGCGACTTTTACTGAATTTTGATATAAAATACACCAATTTCACATTTTCACAATGGCGTTACGAATGATTCAAACTTTCATTTGCCAACTCCACGCACAAGCTTATGTGAACATCTCCAACATTGACATTTTTCTTACAAAAATCCACGAACTTTATCAATATTTCTATGTATTAATCAGTAGTTTTGAAATAACACAGATTATGCTATCATTCAGTTTATACAGGGTGTCTCAACTCGAAGTAGTCATCCTGAATAACATGGAAAATACTAATTTTCAAAAACACGTCGATTGTTTCTCCAGGAAGGGAACTCATGGACTTATTACTTGTATATTTATCCACATCACTCTATCCTAGACACCCACCCATAAATTTTCAAATGCCAAAGTGATACATAAATACTGAATAATACACAAAATCATCTACATGAAAATTCAATTATTGTGAATACTCACATTAAGGAACATGTTCTTGGACATACGTATGTCCATCATTAGCCAAATAAGAAATTTGCCATGAAGGTGAAAAAATATTTGGGGAGGATGGATTGCTCAGGGACAAGCAAACATACCGTAGCACCTGAAGCGATAATGAACAGCATCTTTTGCCGGTTTCTACTGCATGTGGGCAAGATGGAAAATGTGAACGAAGATGATGAATTGTTAATTATTGAAACTTATACATAAAATTTTTTTTTTAGTGATGTATTTTTTTTTTTTTTTTTTCGATACTATTCACATTAAACATCATTTTGATGATATGAGACATTGAACAAATCAGATGATTTGCCCCAAAATGTCACTGCGTTTAACAAATTTTTCTATCAGGGAGCCTAAAAGAAAAATCCAGTAGCTTGTCAGTGACACTTTGTTTAAAGAAATGTTCGAAGGAAAGAAATATAGATATATTTGAAAAATATTGAATTTTTAATTATCTTCGGACGTTTCGGGAACGAATCTGCTCCGGTCCTCAGCATGAAAATGCAAAATATTTTTCTTTGGAAGTTGTGCCCTGCTTATAGTTTGACACTACTCAGTGTCATACTGATGTTGGCATATGAATGAGTGATTTTAGTCCACAAATGAGTTACAGGATGTTTTCATTAATTGATCTTGAATCTACCATTTTCATGTTCAGTTTTCAGTAGTGAATACCATTTTCTATCTATATCAACTGAACAGGAAGCAATGCTATTGTCTCCGCTCAGAAGAATGCAAGCGCATTCCTTGATTTTTATTTTTTGGTTGTTATCTTCCTTTCCTATGATATAAACTACTCAACACTAATTTCGTCGCACACCAAAATGTCGCCTCTGATATAATGTGAATAACTTTTTTCAGTTTAGAACAATTTGAATTTGGTTCACACTGTTCGATAGCCCAGTCCTTCAGCTATAATCTCGTACTTCATTGAAACATGAGGGTATTTACATAAAATCTCTACATGGTGTTTTCCGACACTGTGCAAAATTTCGGAATATTCAAAAGGCTATCAAATGGCGAAACAATTTTTTTTCTCAACTTCGACAACAGAGGCATGAAGATGATCTCATTACCTCGAGATAATTCGCGAATCAACTTCCTATCTCTCTTATTTACAGAGTGATCTCAAAAAATCAACTTTTTGGTTTTGTAGCCATAACTTTTTTCCACGTCAACCGATTTTGGGAATCTTAGGATCATTTTGAAGATAAAACTTCAGATGAAGAGATCTGAGTATCAGAATTGACTCAAGATGGCTATCAAAGATCTAGAGTTTTCTTGAAAGTGACCCAAATCTGGAACGCCCTCCAAATCTCGGTTGGGAGGAGAATCGAATGAAAATCAACTTGTTCTCGGAAAAACAATTCATTCTGGATGCGTCCATATTTTCCTCGCTCTCAGTACTCAAGAATGTGCGTGAGAAATCACAATTGAAACATGTTCTTGCAAAAACATCGGATCATTTCTCCTCTGTAATGCATGGCCCGTAACCAACGTTACAAGAATCACAGTAAGTGACTGACAAGTCAGGTTAGACGTCGTTTTCGAATCTTAAACCGATTTTGATAGTTTCGATGCCGCATCTAACGAGCGACCAGTTGGAACTGATTCCACAAATGAGGGAACAAGGGTTATCTTCCCTCCAGATCGCGGATCTGCTAAACACGACAGTCCGATCCATTCAAAGGGCTTATCTCCGACAAAATTTTTTTGTTTATTACTGTCGATTTGTTCGACGCATTATTGCGACTGAAAACTTCACGTAATTGGCAAACTGTTTTCGTGAAACTTTCACCATTTTTGAAATGCGTTTTCACAATAAATAAACGTTGTTTGCTTGAATACTTCTCCATATTCTTAAATCACATGTTATGTACGTGACAACTGTTAAAAAAATCACTTTATTGAAAAAATGAAAATCCGTTGCTCTTGTTGGTACAACATTTATGATGAGTCTCAGCTGATCGGGTTTGTCAGTCACTCATTGTGATTCTTGTAACGTTGGTTACGGCGGGCCATGCATTACAGAGTAGAAATGATCTAATGTTTTTGCAAGAACATGTTTCAATTGTGTTTTCTCACGCACAATTCTTGACTACTGAGAGCAAGGAAAATATGGACGCATCCAGAATGAACTGTTTTACCGAGAACAAGTTGATTTTTATTCAATTCTCCTCCCAACCAAGATTCGAAGGGCGTTCGAGATTTGGGTCACTTTCAAGAAAACTCTAGATCTTTGATAGCCATCTTGAGTCAATTCTGATATTCAGATCTCTTCATCTGAAGTTTTATCTTCAAAATGAGCCTAAGATTTCCAAAATCGGTTGATGTAAAAAAAGTTATGGCTGCAAAACCAAAAAGTTGATTTTTTGAGATCACCCTGTAAATAAGAGAGATAGGAAGTTGATTCGCGAAATACCTCGAGGTAATGAGATCATCTTCATGCCTCTGTTGTCGAAGTTGAGAAAACATTTTTTTTCACCATTTGAGAGCCTTCTGAATATTCCGAAATTTCGCACAGTGTCGGAAAACACCATGTAGAGATTTTATGTAAATACCCTCATGTTTCAATGAAGTACGAGATTATAGCTGAAGGACTGGGCTATCGAACAGTGTGAACCAAATTCAAATTGTTCTAAACTGAAAAAAGTTATTCACATTATAACAGGAGCGACATTTTGGTGTGCGACGAAATTAGTGTTGAGTAGTTTAGATAGAACATGGTATTCACTACTGAAATAATTTTACACCATATGGCTCAAAAGTTAACAAGGTCAGGACACCATATGAACTTTTCGTCTTAAAATGAGATAATGAACCATATCCTATATTTTTAGTTATCAATTAAATTACTCCCTGTATACTAAGGTAGGGGCGTACGGTCTTCAAGTTTTCAGTTCTCAAGATTCAAGACAGGAAAAAAAAATTATCGAATTTTATCCAGTGGAACACCACAGAGGAACTTTTCTTCCCGTATTACCTACGCCACAGATGAAATTTCGATTCTTCTGAGACGTGAAAAAAGTGTGAAATTTCATCTCTGTTGAGAGGTTATAAAATGTCATTTTTCATAAATAACTCTTTTCCCACGGAAAAAAGTGAGCTGGGAAAAAAGTGAGTAGGTACTTTTTTCCGGATTTATATCACATATATATACACTGTTGTTGGCTCTCATCATCTCCGTGAAAGAACTTTACTTAATCATCCATTCGACTTCGCGGTTACCTAAATTACTGAACAACCACTAAATTCGAAATTTTTGAAGAGCCAATCACAGAATTGTCTGACAGATATCTAATTAATTCAAAAGAATGCTAAATATGCCTGCAAAAAGATACCTGCAACGCTGGTGTCATTGCTGTGAAAAACTTCAAATTTCACGTGGATAATTTTCTAATGTTCATCATAAGGTAATATCTTCTGAATATTGATTCCTATTACAGAAAAAAAAAGTGTGTATTATACACGACGGGAAAAATATTAGATTTTGGCTCACGGTTCTTTGTCTAGAACATAACCTGGGGCAAAAATCTACTTCTTTTTTCCCTTGTACGATAATAACTATTATTTTCAATCTCTCGAATTCGTTGTTAAATTTTTCTCAAAAAATCAATCTAATAACGTAGAAAAAAATTAAATAGATCTTCCAATAATCACATTTTTTTAGATACCTATAGGTATCTGAAAAGCTACTAATAATAATTTCGACAAATTCCGAAGGCTGTCTCTGAATGCGCCACTTTTTTCATATTTAACCGAATTCGTATCTTCTACCGTTTCCGAGACCCCTATGCTGTGCAACCTTATCTTGGTCACACTGTATTATTGTATGTACCTTTTGGAATTGTATACTATTCTGTAGTGTTCTTCAATTGAATAAATAATTTACCTACTAGTTTCACTGTTAGAATTGGGAAACTTTCGAAGTGTACAAGATAACTAATTTAATGTCCAACCTTCATACACTAATTCAAGTTGATAACTAAAGTAATCTTCGAACGGATGTAAACAATATTGGGTATGTAGCTCAGACATCGGGGAGACGATATCAGAGTTATCTTATCTTCGAATATCCCCCAGTGTTGGTTTTTTATTATGTTTAGAAACTTTTTGATGAAAAATGCAATCTCTGGCTTCTAACTACTTATCAATAGGTTCGCAACTATTCATAGAAGTTTCACATTACATGCACATCAGAACAAAATCTGAATCAGATAGATTGTGATCTGAGCAAAATTAAAGATTCCACATCAAAGTGCGGAAGAAAATACGCAGCAATAATTTGTTCTCAACAACAATATATTAATTCTTAAATATTTCATTACTGTTAAGTGATTTTTTAGACATTTAATAATCATGTTTTATCACAATCTCTTCCAATCTATATTATCGTATGGAATAATTGGATTTTTTTTATGTTTTGGTTCCCACGAAAAGGGATATCCTGTAATGTTCAGAGAACATCGTGAGAACCAAGGGAAATAAGGTAGGAATTGGTGTTCTTCTTAAATTTCTGGACGTTATATGCCTCGTAGAACACCTCCCTTGGCAATGTGTTCCAGAGCCTCGCTGTTCGTTGGATGAACGAGTCTTTGGAAAGAGATGTTCTGCAGTGATAATGCACGAAGGGGTGCGAAGCCTCAACTCGACGGCTTAATCTCGCGGGGACTGCCAAGGGAGGAACAATTGTTGATATTTCAGAAGAGCATCGTCCATGAAAATATCAACAAAATAGAGCCAAATCGCCAACTTTTCTACGGTGTTCCAGAGAAGTGAGTGAGTTTGTGAACGAGGCATCACCCACGAGACTAATCGCCCTTTTTTGGACAAAATCCAACAGTTTCAGGGTTTATTTGGGTGCTGCACTCCAAATATGGTAACAGTATTCCAGGACAGGTCGGCAGGTAGCTCCTGGCCCGAAACAGAAAGTTTTTGGGATGCACTTTTAGTAATTGATCTCACGTGAATTTCTCAAGAAAGGTTATTGCTGATAGTAATACCAAGCATCGAAATGGATGTCTTCAAAGGTATGGTTACTCCTGACAAGCTTATGTTGGGCAACATTTCTTCCTCGTTCGTTTCTGATTTGCCTGGCTGGTATTGGAGCCCTGGAAGAGAAGGCGGTATGGAGGGTACTATCATCCGCGAAGCTGTGCACTGGACATGAAGTTGCTTCCAATAAATCGTTGATATTGAGTAGAAATAGTGTTGGTGCTAGAATTGATTCTTGCGGAACACCAGCATTTATGATAAAAGAGTCAGATGAAACTCCGTCGACCACTACATGGAGAGACCTGTTTGAGAGAAAACTAGCTAGCAGAGAACATAGCTGGGGAGGCAAGCCATGAGATGAAAGCTTGGCGAGGAGTCCGTGGTGCCAGACTCGATCGAATGCCTTGGAGATATTGCCTATCGTTGATGATACCTGAATGTTCCAGGTATTTCATGAGCTCGATGTTGATAGCTTTCTCCATGATCTTTGAAATAATAGATAGCAGTGCGATCGGTCTGTAGTTGCTAGGTAGGGTCTTTTTGCCTCTTTTAGGAACTGGTTGTACTCTTGCAATTTTCCAGTTGGACGGAAATATCCCCAATTTGTAAGAGTAGTTAAACAACTTGCAGAGAACAGGTGTTAGTTCGGGAGCACATTTCTTGAGAACAATCGGTGGAATTCCGTCGGAGCCACAAGCTTTGTTGGTGTTGTGACCCAATAAAATCTTCCTTATAGTACGTTGGCGAAAGGTGATCTCGGGCACATGACTGTCAATTGGCGTTATGTTTGGAGGTTGTTTTCCCGAAGAATCCAGAGTGGAATTTCCAGAAAATAAATGCGCAAAAATGTTGGCTTTCTCCATGGTTAGAGGAGGAAACGAGCTGGAAGTGAAGTTTCTTTCTACAGCTTTGGCAAAGGACCAAAATGAACGGGATCCGTTAGGACATTCAACAAATTTTGATCTTATTTTGGCATTATGAGCATCCTTTGATGATCGAATTGTCTCATTGCATATGCCTCTAGCCTCGACATATTCTGCTCTAGTCTCAGGGCCTGGATTTTTCTGCCTACAATATCAAATAACCACTTCATCGCCATGAATAGAATATTCCACATACCGTGTGCCCAGGAATCAATTAGAAGAGTCATACCTTCTAGAATACTGGGTGTATCAAAATGAGATGCGATATGGTATGTGAAGAGAAAATTGTCTCATTTTTTTACACTTTTCGGTCACTTTCGGTTTTACCGGAAATGGCTGCGGTTTTGGATTTTCAAATGGAACAGTGTGTATATTGTAATATTTTTAGATTTCTGAGAAAATTCTGGATCAGAATTTGACAATTTGAAAGTTTCTATGCCTACTTTTTCCGAGTCACTTTCAATATTGCACTGTCTGCTCATGAGGTTTATGTCAATGTCTCTTTATCTAAGAGAGTGTTCTATTTTTCAATAAAGACTTGATTCGAAATATTATGCATCACGGCTTTCCATACGGCACACTAGTTAAAAGTAAATAAATTATCATCTACAATTCTACAATCTACAATATCTTAGTAATACTCAATTTATGTTCTTAGTTCTTAACCAATCGCAAATAAATTTGTATTGTTAGACTAGACAAAAACCCTTTTTTTCTGAAATTGGAATTTTGTTAACTTGTTTTATTCCTAACCAGCATAGGTACAGGGTGATTCACCAAAAATTTCCCCACCCTCTAGCTCAGTTATTTTTGAACCGATTTCAAAATTTGAAATATCACCTTAAATGATTTTCGATAAAGTTTTTTCGCTACATCAGAAAATACAGAGTGCTCGGAACAAACGATCTACAGGGTACTGTTTGATTTTTTTAAATGGATCACCCTATTTTTCATTGTATTTTTAGATCCTCCCTGAAGAGCTGATTTAATCAATGTATCACACTTGCGGTCTAGCGGGAATGATTACAGAGATATAGGGTGTTCAAAATCGAGATTTTTCAACTTTAGGATTTTTTTGTGACGAAACTATTCATTGTCGGTCAAAACAGCTTTCATTTCCATATCTCAACTTTTGATTTACTATCTACTGACATTTAATAATTGGAACAGATACAGGGTGATCAGAATTCTGAATCTTGAACCACCCTGTAAATGTTCCAATTAAATGTCAGTAGATAGTAAATCAACAGTTGAGATAGGAACATAAATCCGTTTTGACCAATAATGAATAGTTTCGACACAAAAAAATCCAAAAGTTGAAAAATCTCGATTTTGAACACCCTATATCTCTGTAATCATCCCTGCTAGACCACAAGTGTGATGTATTGATGAAATCAGCTCTTCAGGAAGAATCTGAAAATACAATGAAATACAGGGTATTCCCAGTTGAAAAAATCAAGTAGTACTCTGTAGATCGTTTGTTCCGAGTACCCTGTATTTTCTGATGCGAGGAGAAAAAAAATTCTGAGAAATCATTATAGATGATTTTTAAAATTTTTAAATCGGTTCAAAAATAAGTGAGCTAGAGGGGGCGACATTTATGGTGAATCACCCTGTACTTGGCATGAGGTCCTCAGATTAGTGCACGTGCGATCATGGCCACCTAGATGCAATATTAAAAGTGACTAAAAAAAACGGAGTTTGCCTGAAAACTTTTAAAAATATCACATTTTGATCCAGAATTATCTCATATTGTTCTGATTTCTTTTTTAATCCCTTGGTGCGCACGAAAGGTTATGCCTATAATCTTCAAAGTACATCTATATGAATCGCCTCTGCATATGTTTAGGCAAAACTGATCCTTTCACACACACATGGGGCGCCGTGGCCGAGTTTGTCTATGCGCTGAACTTCGCTAGATAGCCGTTTACGATGCGGAGGTACTGTCGGTTCGAATCCGGCTATCAGGCTGAGCCTTTTTCTTTGAAATGTGTGATTCATGGTTGTAGTCCTGGAAGCACCTGCCCTAGGAGTGCCCTAGAAGTGGTTCGGATTCCACTATTGAGCTGTAGGTCTTCCTAACCCCGCACAAGTATCGACTTCTGGGGAGTTGGTTCCCAACTTTGAAGTAGCGATATACAAATTTTACAAATTTCTTACACGATGCTCTCTTGGCTATCGTGGTTCGTATTGATACGCTCATCGCTAGGGAGTCGCGCGTTACCACCGATACAACAAGGCCAGCAGACTCTGACGTAAACAGCTCGTGACGTCACCAAGAGAGGCCAGTGTTTTATTTTATCGCTTGTCGACTAACGCGTCAGTTCGTGTTAATTCATCGGTGATTCACGTATGTTTTTGAAACGGTCCCGAATTCTTTTGTTGTTTATTCATCAAAATAATTGGCGGAAAAATTACTGTTTTGTGAAATATTTTGTGTTGTGATCGGCGAAATAACAATGCCTTTCAAGTGTTGTGTTCCCTTTTGTCGGGGGAATTATGTGGGTGGTTCAAAAGTTCATGCTTTTAGTTTCCCGTTGGACGAGGAGCTATCGAAAATGTGGGTATTTATGCAATTCACCGCGAGGATTTTACTCCATCTAAGTTCAGTAGTGAACAGAGCTTAATTTATAATGATGAATTAATAATAGAAGACAATTACTCTCTCATAAAAAGTATAAGTAGAGGAAAAATAGAAAAGCTTTGATTGTGCAGTTAGTTTTGTATTCGTATATTATAGTCAACAAAATCATCTCTGAATTCGAGGAAATTTTCATGAATGTTCATAATAAACGGGCATTTTTAATTCTCATTCTCAAATTTCTTTCTGAAAACGGTCATTTGCCTCGTGGCAATGAATGCAGAATTCATTCCAATGATCAAATTGCAACTCATATCATATCAACATGAACTACAAACACTCTACTTGAAAAGGTAAAACTGCATTTATCATGATATTCATCATGAAGATATTTGACTAAAAAGTTATGCTGCTTGTTCACTAAATATGAAAAACTCGCCATAAAAATCATATTTCCTGTTGAATTTTCTATATAAAAATGTGCCATCGAAGTACGTCATGAGTATATAAAGTGTACAATGACAAAATAAGAGCAAGTAGCTTCAAATGCCCCCAACACAAGGGGAGAAAGAAGGCGAAATTTCGAACTTTTTCTTGAAATATCTCAATAAATAGTGGTTTATTCACATTTTCATTATAAAATTCGGTTTATCAGACAAAAATACGTGAGTACCGAAAAAAATTTTCAAGAAAAAAAAACCATCGCATGATAAATGCAGTTTTACCCTTAAAAATTACGGTTTCAAGTGTAACGATCCACTTGGGTGAAAAATCCAACAGCAGAAAATTGAAAACACTCACTGGTTATTTTTTCAGGTAATAGGAATTCTCCAAGATAAATATATCGTAAATATAGGTAATTGTAACAAACGGCATGTCAATCAAAATAAAATAAATTTTCCACAATTCTCTTTCGATCAATCTCACGATAAGTTAATGTTCTGCGGGCCCTGTATAAGTAGGTGTGAAGTTTACCTTCACCACAATTTTTGCCAATATATTTAATTCGAATGGGTTGCTGTAGGTGGCTATTTGTGTTTTATCCTGGTTTTTTCTTTAAAACTTCGTTTTTCCATAATAAAATCGAATGGGGTGCGAAGAAGGGCTCATTTGACGACTGGCATTCTTTTTTAACCGGAAGCCCTTCAAAAAACAGCAAAATCGGCTCAATGATGATCTAAAACTAAAATCGAAATACGCGGTCGCCTTATAGCGCTATAAGCGCTTGTCGTTTCGAGCCGCTGGTTAGGCCTCACTAAGTGACGTCACCCACGGAGCATGCAGGCCTTGTTGTATCGGTGGTAACGAGTCGCGCCGCAATATTTGGAGCATCCTGTCTAGGTGCTTCTTTATTTATTTTTATTAGTTGGTTGAGTAACGGCTTGCGAGCTTTAGCTGCAGCGTATTTGTCTTGGTATTTATTTGTGAACGATTAAGCTAGTTCAAGGTATGTTTCATACGAGGGGTGAACCTCGGTCAAGATTGTGTAGACCAAACTTCAATTTCACAAGGAATTTCGAGGAATTCCAGTTGTTTTTACACCAGAACTATACCGCACTTCACACAAGAAATTTCAAGAAACTCCAAGGAATTCCAGGAAATTCCAATAAATTCCAAGGAATGGTTTGAATGGCATACACTTAGGATTTCTGGAATTATATTAGGAATTGAAAGAAAGTATAGGAAGTATCAAGGATGTACGGGAAGTATCAAGGAAGTACGGGAAGTATCAAGGAAGTACGGGAAGTATCAAGGAAGTACGGGAAGTATCAAGGAAGTACGGGAAGTATCAAGGAAGTAGAGGAAGTATGAGGAAGTATACGATTTTGAGGAAGTAGTGTACACCATTTAGGTCAGCGGTTCACCCCTCGATTTTCCATTTAAAAAAACATATGTTTGCTCCATAACTAAATAAACAGAAGGTGCTAGCAAAAAATAACTACGCCACTGGATTCTACGAGAAAAACTCTATAAGAACAAGTTTTAACTTCTTCGATAAGTGCAAAGATAACTGAGACACGGGGGGTGCCTGGAAAGTGATATTTTTCAATTCCACCCTGTATCTCGACAACCGTAAGAGCTATCACAATTCTGCTTGCGCCATTATTAATTTCATAAAAAAGTAGCACACTGTCGCGAAAACCGCAATGCTCTATCTTTACTGATAAGGGAGATACCCGGCAAGAAGTGCCCAAATTGGGATACCCTGTACATCGCAGTGATGGAACATACGTGATATCGCAGTGTTTCCTCATCGCGACATCTGAGAGATATCATGTCGCAGATGTGTTTGCTTCTCTTCATCGCAGCGATGGGACATTCATAATATCGCAGTGTTGGCTCATCACGACATTTCAGAGATGTCATGTCGTAGATGTGTCTGCATCTCTATTTATCACAGCGATGTAACATTCGTAATATCGCAGTGTTTCCTCATTAATTGCAACACGTTTGTGATATTGCACTAATAGTTTGTCAAGTCTTCTACGGGGGACGAAGAAGGGTTGGAAAAGAACATAAATGATCATATCTGTTAATACCTACTTGTACATGGATTTTGAAGACGGCAAACGAATCTACTAATCGATTTTGATAGTAGGGTGGTGAACTCAGTTTGTCAGGCTATCTAAGGGGGAAGTAAAGGGGTTGAAAAAGAAAATATATCAATATCTCCGTTAATACTCATTGTACATGCAGTGTATTCAGTTTTTGATATGCTTTTGCAGGATATCTCAGTTATCTTTGGAGATAGAATCTTGCGGTTTTCGCGGTTCTATGCCACTTTTTTGAGAATTGAGAAGATGCCCTAATCAATTTTGTATAACTGTTTCCGTTTATGAGATACAGGGCGATTTTGAAAATTCATACTTTTTGAACTCCCCCTATATCTAAGAAGTATTGTGTATTTTTCGGATGTGGCTAACTTCACTCCTGTGATGTTGTTGATCTAAATTATAAACTAAATGGAAATGCTATTTAGTATAGTTTGAAGTGACCTCATGTACTGAAAATCAAAGAGCACTTTGAATCTGGCACATGGGGTTATTATGAATATTGGACCTTGACTTGTCACCTGCTTGTCACTTAAAAAATAGTTGCAGTTTAATAACAGTTGAAAACAATTCTTTGCATTGTCATTTTTTGCATACAATTATTATGGAATGGAAATCAAAATCCGTTCCGTTCGAAATATATCCAAAAATAGATACCATAGATAGATAGATATAAATGCTGATTGCCTATAATCTGTATTTTTTATTTAGGCAATAAAATAATGTTCAAAGCTGTTCAACAATAATCAATAATCATTATTTCCTAGAAAACAGTTCCCATTAATCATTGCTTTGCTTACCATTTAATTAATTTTCGATAGAGCTCAATATCATATCATTAGATAATAAAGAACTGGCAAGAACACAAGCATCATGATTCATGAACACAAGAAACAAGAATATTTTTCATTTTCAAACTTCAACCTTTTTGGGCCACGTGATACAAACAAACAAAAAAGGAGCTGTGTGAATATGGCAGCCAATGATAGCAGCCAAAATCTCCGAACATTGCCGAGAACCCAGTGGCGGTCAACATGTTTTTTTGCAAGACTCCAAATATGAAAAAATATATATATTGCTGCGATGAGATAGAGTAAGAATCATATTTTGTCGACCTTCACAAAAAATTACATTTTACGTTGTAATTTCCGAACGAAAAACCGGCTATATCCGAAGGCAAGTTCTTTTCGTTTGCTTTTCGTTGACAGACACAAACTTTTTGTCCGCAAACACTTTTCATTTGCTGCAGGGTTGCCAGCTCTACTGAATTTTTAGTAGATCTCCTGATTTGCATCTTGATCTACTGATCTACTGAAACATTTATTCATAACCCAGTGAAAAATATTTTGACACTTATTCATTATTATAATAGCCATTATTATTATCAATCTTTAGTCAATCACATACACTTATGAATTGCATGATATTTCGGCACGCTCTGTTTAAATCAATTTGACAAAATAAGTAATAAATTTACATATAGATACTATATGAGACAGAAATATCTTAATGTATGGCGACTTGCATTGAATTGAGAAAATTGCCTTGTCTCAAACTGGCCCGGAAATAGCATAATGTACGACGCCTTTTTATATTCTTTGGTATTCGGAAACATTAGCAAGAGTGAATGAGATATATGAGAGGTCCTAAATGCGCAGGCGCAGGATTCATCGTTCACCAGTTCGTTCTCGTATGTGACTTACCTTTTTCTATGGCATTAGCGGTCTAGATAGAATAGTTTATGCCGGTAAGATAAACTGGATAAACACTGTAAATGTAAGAATGGGCAACGCTCAGCTACGATCAGCGATAAACACCTGCCGCGATCCGCATGTGTCAAGGCAACATTGAATATTGGCAACTGTGTACCCCTCATGTACCCCTTAAGTGAGCTGTCGGTTTTTGTCAATTGTCATTGTCAGTATTGTAACTGTCAGTGTCACATTCCTCGATTTTGACGTCTATGAGCACTTGGAAATTGTGAAATTATTATCACTTTTATCATCAGTCTTATCACCATTTGATTCTTCTCAAATATGCACGAAAAAGGAACCACACAATGTGACGTAAAGGAATCCTACTATTCCTAATTCTCACTACTAATACTAAACGCACCGACAACATTGTGAAAATATCGTCGCCATTGTTGCTCCATTATCTTTCTGTCAGTGTTGAATCTGTGGTTGAATTTCATTTCAGAAGGGGAGTGTTCAATACTCGAAAAGACGATAATCAGAAAAATACAAAAGTTCCAATAAATGCATTTTCCTAAATTACCTATAGTGAAATATGAAGTGTTCCTGTTTCCCAAGAAAGAAAATTAGTGTAGTGAATAATATTTTTTGTTGTTAAAAATACTAGTGTCTTGAGAAGACCTTTGTTTCAATTTTGTGATAAGACAACATTACAATAATAATTATGGAGGCCGTTGCAAAACATGAATTCAATGCCACAGCTGATGATGAGCTTAGTTTCAGAAAAGGGCAAGTTCTCAAAGTGAGTTTTAAATGCCACTCCAGATAATGGGACATACCAAGAGACTAATTATCTATAGTTCTCCAAACATTTTTTTCTATTCACAGATTCTGAATATGGAGGATGACATGAACTGGTACAGGGCTGAACTAGATGGTAGAGAAGGACTGATTCCCAGCAACTATATAGAAATGAAATCACATGAGTGAGTTAATCAGGAATAGGTATTCTATGAACCACATATTTATTATCACAAACTTTTCAGCTGGTATTATGGACGAATTACGAGAGCTGATGCTGAGAAACTATTGTTGAATAAACATGAAGGGGCCTTTTTAATTAGAATTAGTGAGTCCAGTCCTGGAGATTTTTCATTATCAGTGAAGTAAGTGATATTCTATGTTAAGTGTAGATGTAGAAGAGATCATAGAGATTTTTCTGCATTCAGATGTATTTGCTCTTCCACCTCTGAAACTGAAAGTGGAAAATAAAACATGTTTATCAAATTGATAGGTCATTACAAATTTCAATCATTTTATCTTTAAGACTAAAAAACACAAAAAGGAGTGAACCATGATCTTGTCACACCCAGTATATTCCCTTTTATATTTTTAAAATTGACAATTCACAATGATATTCAATCTACAGGGTGGTCTGGTTTGTAATTAAAAAAAATCAACAGTGTGTTGTACTCATTGAAATAATAAAAAAAGTCCATATAAACATATACATTTGAACACATTGTTTTCAAGATATGTAAGGTGTTGAAAATATGAGTCTGAATATTGTTTTCTGATGAAAAGTTCCAAAGGGTTTGAGATCAATCAACAACATTTCTCACAGATACTAAAGTTTTATGCCCTGTAAAATGACACAGTGAGCATAGCACTCTTGTTTTAATTACTATCAAATATCACTATTGAACTGAAAATGTTAACATATTTCTGAATCAATTCGACTTGAAAATGGTTAAATGCATCAGAAACTCACTAGTGAGCTTTTTCAAACAGAGATCTATGTATTTTCAGATTTTGTACTACTTATAGAGAAAGAAATGCACATTTAAAAATTGGGGTGATTTTTTCTTCACCACTCCCAGATTCAGCCACCACTGAATTACTCCATGAACTGATTTTTATTTCATCTTATGGTGCCTAAAAATTTCAGTATCTGTGAGAATGTTTGTTGATTTATCTCCAACCTTTTGGAACTTTTTATCAAAAAACAATATTCATAAGTATATGTTTATATGAACTTTCTTATTATTTCAATGAGTACAACACACTATTGGATTTTGTGTATTACAAACCAGACCACCCTGTATCTTGGCAGTTTGTTAAATTAATAATTAATTATGAAATAATTTCCTAGAAAATTTCATTTAAATTCATACAATTTCATAAGAGTTGAATTATGCTAATTAGCAGCACTTTTCAGTGTTCTTCAAATAGACAGCAACAAAATAAAATTGTCTGAGAACTTGATGGCAGGAAATGCATTTTCAAAGTATTGAAGACTTCAAATTTATTTCAAATCTAACAGCTTCTTGTTACTTGTCAATCAGTTGAATTTGTTCTTGAAAGAGTCATGCAATCACTAAACTATTATATGAAATGCTCTTGAAGTTTTGTGGTATGATGTAATATGCATTGAAAAAAATGTAATAAAGACATAGTTAAACCTGAAAAGACCTGATACAATGGACAGTAATAGTTTTTATGGTTCCACAATTGTACAAAACAATAATTAGGTATTGAAAATAAAAATAGTGGACTAGCAAACAACTTATGTAATGGCAGATAATCTGGAATGGTCAAATCAGATAGAAGTCATATCTGGTGAAATGAAATCCCATTGATAATTTAGTTATCAACTTATTATAATGCCCCAATTGAGGCCTCAATGTTGTTAGGTGTCTTTGTGCTGCTGGAGAATGTCTGGATTAGGCACCCCAATAAACTTAGCAGAACCACTTCAGTATTTCGGATTTGCAATAGTACTATAATTTGTTACAAATTTAGTACTAATTTATTATCATATTTGCAAATTTATTACTCTTCATTGAACAGAAAAAACCAACGGCTCTGCTAGCTTTATGTCAACCTAGAAGAACCATAGCTGAAAATTTAATATTTTGAAAATTTTAAATATGCCATAATTTATTACTATTTCATTACTAACTTATAACTATAATCACGACTTTTTTACTCATAATTTCAAGGAAAAAAAACGACGATTTGACTATCTCGATCTCAACCTAGCAGTACCAAAACTCAAATCACATGTTTTTTGAAATTCTGTTGTATCATCAATGATAGATAGATAGATAGATAGATAGATAGATAGCTCTATTCAAAGAAGTGTACTCATACATTTACAATACATAAATACAATTAAATGAACTGGCGTCAAATGATATGATGTTTGTTAACAAACGAACATCTGAGAAAGAAGAAGGTACTGAAATCACTATTAAAAAACGAACATGTTAAAAAATACATACTTAATGAGTAAAATAAAGACATTTGATTGATATACAAAACACTAAAATACACTAGAAAAAAAACTGATAGATTGAAATTACATTGTTAGCAAATAAAATGAATATACATAATTATAATAACAATAGCTAAAAATAAATGAATGAAACAAGTGACTGACTGACACTGAATTAAAATATACTTGAACCAAGAAATTCATCTATGGTATATGGTTCTATTTCAATCAATAATTCCAGAACTGACTGTTTGAATTTTTTAAGGCTGGGTTCTATTTTCAGTTTTGAAGGTATTCTATTGTAAAACTTTATACACGAGTACATTGGAGTTTTTTTTGTTAGGGTTAGTCTGTGAGGTGGGATATTAAAATCCATCGTTCTTGTACCATAAATATGATTTGATTCATAGGCTTGGAATTTCCCTCTATTTTTGAATAGAAATACTAAACACTCATATATATAAATGCCCGGGACAGTTAATATATTCAAGCTTTTGAATTTTCCTCTGCATGACTGCCTGTAACTGATTCCCACCAAAATACGTAGACATCTCTTCTGTACTACGAAAACTCGTTGTGCTTCACTGCTTCCAC
Source organism: Phaedon cochleariae (assembly GCA_918026855.4). Lineage (NCBI taxonomy): Eukaryota > Metazoa > Arthropoda > Insecta > Coleoptera > Chrysomelidae > Phaedon > Phaedon cochleariae. The sequence continues at coordinate 31,173,836 of OU896714.1, read as the reverse complement.
CCCAGAAGATGATACCAAAACGCAACAAAGAGTGAAAGTTCGAAAAATATACTGTTCACAAAGAGTTACTTTCTAAATATTTAGCTGTCACTCTGAAAGAGTAACACACCGAGCTTAGTTTGTTACAGAGTTCATTAATATGAGTCTCCCAGTTCAGATTTTGATCAATGTGAATTCCTAAGAACTTTGTGTTATGTTCTAATTTTATATTTTGTGTCTGAAGCTGTATGTCCTGCGGTATTTGTTTACACACGTTTTTTGTTGTGAAACAGATACAGGCAGTCTTTCCTTTGTTTAAAATCAACTGATTTCTAGTAAGCCAGTCCTGAGCCTTTTTTAGGCTGTCGTTTGATATATCTAACATTTCTTGAAATGAAGATCCTACCGCTAGTATGTTTGTGTCATCGGCATAATTTACTAGATGTGTTTTTTCGTTGACAATTTCTGATGCTAAGTCATTAATATAAAAGATGAATAATAACGGACCCATTACACTTCCTTGGGGTACTCCCACCGACAACTGACCTTCATCGGAAAAGTACTTCTTTCCGTTCCTCTCTATCAATACTTTTTGGACTCGTTCCGAGAGGTATGATCTTATCCAGCTAAGTGCTGGGCCTCTAATGCCATACCGTTCCAATTTTTCCAACATAATAACATGATCAATGCTATAAAATGCCTTTGATAAGTCCAAAAATATACCCATTGACAAGTATTTGTTTTCATATCCCAGAACTATCTTTTCTATGAAGTCATAAACAGCTGTTTCTATTGATTTGCCCTTCAGGTATCCATGCTGTGAGTGACTTAACAACTTTTCAGCATAAAAAAAGCTCAGGAGCCTAGTACACATAGATATTTCAAATATTTTCGAGAAATATGGCAATAAACTTATAGGACGATGGTTTTCCAGTAGTGAAGGATCACCTTTTTCATACAGTGGTTTGATAATTGCAAGTTTTAGGCTGCCTGGAGAAATTCCAAATTGAAATGAATTATTTATTATGTAGCATAAAGGAATTACTAGTTCATCTCCACAACTTTTAATGATACTGCTAGGTATTTCGTCATATCCAGTACTCATCTTATTTTTTAACTTTTTAATTATCTCAATGATTTCACTAATTGTTATGGGAGTAAGAAACATTGAATTTTTCGTAAGAGATATGTTACTAGAAAACTCAACTTCTTTCAAATTCAACCCAGAGTTTGGTGTATTATTCAGAAACAATTTATTAAAATCATTACTAACCATATTTGGGTCACCTGGTATTTTCAATTCTCCATGTTTTGTAGATTTTCCCTTTATTTCTCCTACTATCTGCCAAAGGCATTTTGATTTATTATCACTTTTATTTATACGGTCTCCATAATTCGTTTTCCGGGCCTCTATCAATAATTGATTGTACCTAAATTTTGTTTTTTTATATGCTTCAATATATCCTTCTTGTTCTGATGTTCTGCTCAACACGAGTAAGGTATCAAGTTGATTTTTACACTTTAATATTTCTGGAGTTGGGTAGTTGGATATTTTTTTACTTTTTGAACCTATACATTTGATTGGAAAACATTGATTAAAAATTGGAATTAGTATTCGCATAAAATTTGCCCACTGTTCATTCACATCTGCAATTGAAGTGTAGAAAACTCCCTCCCAATCCTGATCCGATAATATTTTTTTGAAGGATTCGGTGTTATGTATATTAAATGATCTCTTTTCGATTCTACTTGATTTATGTAAGCTCATTTCATAGCTAAACGTGATTTTTTTGGCCTGTGTGATCTGATATATGAGTGTTCAGTATTTCTGATCTATAGACTTGGCAATTCGTGAAAATGTTATCAATACAACTGCTTTTTGAATTTGTACTTATTCGTGTATACTCTAAAATTGATGGAAAAATATTGAAAGACTTCATTAGTGCTAAGAATTCCATAGAGTATTTAGTTTTGCTTTTGATGTCGATGTTGAAATCCCCTGCTATAAAAATCAAACAGTTCTCAGATATAACCATAGATAAAATTGATTCAAGTTTCCTTAAAAATTCCTGCTCTGATGCAGTACGGTAAATGCATAAAATAATCGCTTTGCACTTATTTAACTCAATTTCCACTGCCGCGCATTCGAATACTGCGACTTCTGATATTCTCACAATATCACTCCGCATCTTCCAATTGGTTCCGGTCTTTATAAAAATTGCTGTTCCACCATGGGCATTCTCATTTCTGCAGTAAGCAGAAGTTAACTGATAACCTGTTAGGTTGTAGTTATTGAGTTGGTTTTCCGATTTCCAATGTTCACTTACACATAAAACAATACAATCTGAATGATTATCAAGTGTTTCTTGTACTCCATCTAGACAGTTGCCAATTGACTGTAGGTTATGGTGAATAATACTGCAGGTGATTTCATTATTTTCATTGACTAGTTTTCTGCTTGAATTTCCATTGAGTTCCTCTTTATTACTGGACTCACCAACTACCCCTGTGCTTGTGGTGCAGTCCTTTTTTTCACAAAAAAACGCGATACAAGAGCACCGCTTGGCCATACTTCACGTTTCCAGGCTTTACTGAAATTTTCTTGCTTAATAGTTACTTTCATGGATGTATACAGCTCGGGCAATTTGGATTGGTGTTGTTCACACATTACTTCTGGAAAGTGTTTTTTAAGAACCTTCTTCAAATCATCAGCGTTTGTATCTGGACTGAGGCGTGTGACATGAGTTAGTAATTTATTACTGATTTATTACCACATTGGCAAATGTCTAACACTTCATTTAACAAGGAAAACCAACGGCTCTAATAGCTTTCTGTCAACCTAGCAGAGCCATAGCTAAACAATTATCATTTTGAAAACTTCAAATATACCATAATTTATTAATATTTTATTACTAACTCATAACTATAATCACGAATTTTTCACTCATCATTTCAAGGAAAGAAACGACGATTTGTCTATCTCAAACTCAACCTAGCAAAACCAAAACTCAAATCACATGTTTTTTGAAATTCTGTTGTATCATCGATGAGTTACTAATTTATTACTAATTTATTACCACATTCGCATATTTCTAACACTCCATTCAACAGGGAAAAGCAACGGCTCTGCTAGCTTGCTGTCAACCTAGCAGAGCCATAGCTAAACAATCATTATTTTGAAAACTTCAAATATACCATAATTTATTACTATTTTATAATTATAATCACGAATTGTTTACTCATCATTTCAAGGAAAAAAACGACGATTTGTCTATCTCGAACTCAACCTAGCAAAACCAAAACTCAAATCACATGTTTTTTGAAATTCTGTTGTATCATCGATAAGTTACTAATTTATTACTAATTTATTACTAATTTATTACTAATTTATTACTAATTTATTACTAATTTATTACTAATTTATTACTAATTTATTACTAATTTATTACTAATTTATTACTAATTTATTACCACATTCGCAAAATTTCTAACACTTTATTCAATAAGCAAAATCAACGGCTCTGCTATCTTTATGTCATTCTCGGAATGAAGAGTAAAAAATTCGTGATTATAGTTATAAGCTAGTAATAAAATAGTTATAAATTATGGTATATACTTGAAGTTTTCGAAATAGTAAATTTTCAGCTATGGTTGGGTTAGAGGTCGACATGAAGTTAGCAGAGCCGTTGATAGGCTTTAGAATTACCATTGACCCCCACATTCCAATTAATTATACCAGAATCGAAAAATATAATTTCTCTAATACAAACATTCAGAAAGTCAATACAGAAATGTTGAGGTATATTGAATCCAGATATGAACAGGACATGAACAGGAGAATGATATCTAACTTTAACTCTGAATTAACAAAAGTTGTTATTGAAAACACTCCCAAAAAAGAAATATGATATTTCACCCAAGAGCTACCATCAAAATGTACAGAGAGTATAAGAATAATGTCAACCCTGTTCTCAAAAAAGAACTAAATAAATATAATAAGAACATCCAGATGCTGATTCAACATTACAGAGAACATAAGTGGCTTAAGATATGTGAGGAGATCAACGATAAACAAGTAAAAACCTATTGGCAAGATATTAAGGGTATCTCTAAATATAAAAGTAAGGCACAGAGCAGTAGCCCGCTTGAAGTAAATGGACAAAAATTGGAGCTGCCCGAAGACAAAGCTAAAATATTTGCTGAACAATTTGACGAGACCTACAGAGAAAGTGAAGATGTTAACTTCGTTAATAATCACTATGAAATGATCATAGAATGGTATAACGAACATTACTCAGACCCACCAGAAGCTTCTCTGAACCCAGAGGAGTATGAGATAGATGAAGATGAATACTATAGTATAATACACCAAGGCAAAAATACTGCACCCGGACACGACTTTATCAAAAAATCACTAATAAAACACCTACATCACGAGATCCATCAATATATCATTCAAATATATCAGTTCTGCTTAAAAAACAGCTATATTCCTAGAGAATGGAAAACCGGTACAATCGTTACAATTCCCAAACCCAACATGGACCATTCAAAACCTACCAGTTATAGGTACAATCGTTACAATTCCCAAACCCAACATGGACCATTCAAAACCTACCAGTTATAGGCCAATTACATTGCTTCCAGTGCTGGGAAAAAACTTTAAAGAAATTATAAAAAATAGGCTACTGACATCAATAGGACCTCATATCCCAGGGTATCAGTTTGGATTCAGAAGTCATTGTTCTACAACTCACCCACTCGCAATACTCACCAACAACATAGAAGCGGCTAAGCTCACTGGCGACAAAACTGCAGCAATATTTCTAGACATTAATAAAGCATTCAACAGTGTATGGACAAAAGGCCTCATATTCAAGCTAGACTCCTTCAACTGCCCGAAATATCTGATACACATAATAGACAGTTTACTAAGTGAGAGAAATTTGAGAGTGAAAGTTCAAGACAAATTATCACACGAATTCACACCACAACAAGCAGTTCCACAGGGATCACCACTATCACCCCTACTCTATAACATATACTGTTCAGATATATACCACATGGACCCACAATATTTCAATTTCGGTAACTACATACTACAATATGCAGATGACACTGCCCTGGTCGCACACGGCAGAAACTTAAATGCAGCCATTGAAAAACTCCAACAATTAGCCAACAAAACAATGGAATGGTTCAATAAATGGCGACTGAAACTAAATCCAAGGAAGTCACATTTAGTAATATTTTTCCATTCGACATCACCTGCGTCACCCACAGTTACTTTGCAGGACCATGAACTAAGACCTGAAAATACCACAAAATATCTAGGAATTGATATGGATCACAAAATCAACTTCAATGTACATACTGGAAATGTGAAAAGGAAAACCATATCAAGAGCAAAACATTTTCAATCAATGTCAAAATTTATACACAAAAACTAAAATTTACAAAATGATTTGCAGACCACTGCTTGAATATGGACATATAATATTCCAGAACTTGAGAAATCCTGCCTTGAAAAATCTCAAAGTAGCTGAAACAACTGCTCTACGTATCATTACCAGAATAAGACATCCTAACAATCCCATCCACAATCCACCCAATGAACTACTGTATGAAACAACGATAGTACAGCCTATTGAGGAAAGACTAGTCCATTTATCCTCCAAATTCAGTGAGAAAGCCGAAAACAAGAATTTGATCTCTCCATTCTGTATCAGAAGGAACCATAGAAGAACACAATACAAACACCCGGAGCACACTTTATGGGAGAGACTATAGTGCGATGATTCAGTAGACATTTCCACCACGATAGAGACCAGTTATATGACTTTTTTTTTTTTTTAGAGAAACTATGTCATTTTCTTAAGAATAATCTTTATATGGATATATAAAACCTGTACTGTGGCTGAAGGACCTCGGTCGATGGCATTTTGAGTATTTATACTCAATAAAGTTCATTTTGTTGTTTTTGTTGTTGTAAATTAGTAATAAATTACTAAATTGTTGATGATTCAACAGAATTTCAAAATAATGTGATTTGAGTTTTGGTTCTGCTAGGTGAGATCGACATAGACAAATCGGCGGTTTTTTTCTTGAATTGAAGATATATAAGGTATATTTGAAGTTTTCAAAATAATAATTGTTTAGCTATTGGTCTGCTAGGTTGACAGCAAGCTAGCAGAGCCGTTGGTTTTCCCTGTTGAATGAAGTGTAAGAAATTTGCGAATGTGGTAATGAATTAGTAATAAATTAGTAACTTATCGATGATACAACGGAATTTCAAAAAACATGTAATTTGAGTTTTGGTTCTGCTAGGTTGAGATCGAGATAGTCAAATCGTCGTTTCTTCCTTGAAATGATGAGTAAAAAATTCGTGATTATAGTTATAAGTTGGTAATGAAATAGTTATAAATTATGGTATACTTAAAATTTTCAAAATATCAAATTTTCAGCTATGGTTCTGCTAGGTTGACATAAATCTAGCAGAGCCGTTGGTTTTTTCTGTTTAATGAAGAGTAATAAATGTGTGAATATGATAATAAATTAGTACTAAATTATTCACAAATTATAGTACTATTGCAGACCCGAAATATTGAAGTGGTTCTGCTAAGTTTATTGGGGTGGATTAGGCACAGAATACAGATATATCCTAACCTCTCTACAGGTATATCCATAACTTCACATTCATTGTTGTGGATTATAATAATAATAATAACTTTATATATTGTCTACAAAATTAATAAAGTTCATTGATTGACTGATTGAACACTTGGTCCTTTGGCATGATAATACACTATACTGTTTCACTACTAACCAAACCGATTTTTGATATGCCTTGACACGTGTTTCACTAACTATGTTAGCATCTTCAGGAGAAGATTGGAACTCAGTTTAAACTGTTAGTGAAACAGTTGTGTAGTTGTGTAGTGTTGAGGCATATAAAAATTCAGTTTGGTTAGTGGTAAAACAGTGTAGTAAATGATAAATTTTTTCACAATTTTCCCATATCAGTAGAACCATATGTAAATAATAGCATCAAATTAATTATACAGGGTGTATCCAAATAACACCAAAAAAATTCAAGGGGTGATTCCTTGTGATATTCTAGCAAATAAAGTTCATATATACATGTATCTTAACTTGCTCCGTTTTTGAGATACAGGATGTTGAAGTTGGAAGTATCAATTGTTTTTATTTATATCCTCCCTGTATAAGCTTTCATGGAGCCAAAATTCAGTATGGTTGGGGACTGAGGAAGGCCTAAAATTTCGAAATGATTGTGATTGGGATTATTGAGTAATCACAATGGAAGTCTTGAAAACACCAATAGTAAAATTTGGAGTCAAATCGAATTATTAGTTTCCTCAAAAAATGAGCTAGATACTTAAATCACACAAAGAATAAAAGTTGTTATTTCGATAGTTCAATCTAATAAAAATGTGAAACTCAGAATCACCATAAATATCAATAAATGAGACGCCACTGGAAATATTATTTCGAATCTAATTGCACCAGATGAAGCTCCATATCACTATTAACAAAACCACAACGTTTCATCAAAATTGATGGAAAGACAGTTGAGTTATAAATAAAAAACGATTTTTCATGGGAATATTGATACCCTGTATCTCGAAAACGAAGCAAGTTAGGAGGCATGTTCATATGAACTTTACAGATTATTATAGACCCTCAGAGGAGGGAATGGAGGATGGAAAATAGTTTCATCCACGGACATATTTTGGAGGTTTTAGTAGCGCGCGCGCAGAGGAACACATTCATAGAAAAAACTCCCATCCACGTGTATTTTGGAAAAGTTATGATTTTTTTTCGAAATTCCGAAAAAGGGGGCATGTGGGGTTTATTTCTTGCCAGACAAAATATTGTGAGGTATACATATTATTGAGTACCATCAGAGGAACACATTCATAGAAAAGAACTCCCATCGACGTGTATTTTGAGAAAGTTATGATTTTTTTTCGAAATTCCGAAAAAGGGGGCCTGTGGGGTTAATTCTTGCCCGACAAAATATTGTGAGATATACAGATTATTAAGTATTACCAGAGGAACACATTCATAGGAAAAAACTCCCATCCACGTGTATTTTGGAAAAGTTATGATTTTTTTTCGAAATTCCGAAAAAAGGGGGCCTGTGGGGTTTATTTCTTGCCAGACAAAATATTATGAGGTATACATATTATTGAGTACCATCAGAGGAACACATTCATAGAAAAGAACTCCCATCCACGTGTATTTTGAAAAAGTTATGATTTTTTTTCGAAATTACGAAAAAGGGGGCCTGTGGGGTTAATTCTTGCCCGACAAAATATTGTGAGATATACATATTATTAAGTATTACCAGAGGAACACGTTCATAGGAAAAAACTCCCATCTACGTGTATTTTGAAAAAGTTATGATTTTTTTTAGAAATTCCGAAAAAGGGGGCCTGTGGGGTTAATTCTTGCCCGACAAAATATTGTGAGATATACAAATTATCATAGACCCTCAGAGAAATTCATTGATGTAAAATAGTTTCATCCATGGACATATTTTGGAGGTTTAAGTAATTTCATGGCCAGCTATGAATATAAATTGATAATGAACAACCATTGGTGGTATGGCGCGCGCCTTGAATATTAGGCGAAGTCGTGGCTGGAACTCGTGGCTGGTTTCACACTGTAGGTGTATATCAAATTTTTTTAACCACTAGCAATACATTTCAATCATTTTAGTTCGGTGAAACTGAAATATGAACCTATTATCACTATGAAAGCACATCTTTTCAATTCCAATTTAAATATAGTAGCCATTACCATGACAGCATATGATAAGTCGTTATTGATAAATACCTACTAGATTCGAGTGCCATTAATGCGAATCTTGCATCAGAACAGTGAATTCGGGTTAATTATTATAACAGAGGTGGCTATTTCTTTATTGACTAGTGGTTAATAATAACTACCTTGGTAGTAAATACACACTCTAAGCATCGAAAAGGAGCAAATAATGGTAGGTTTTATAGCGAGTGGTGAAATAAATTATATTCATACCTGTCAGTCATTTTTTTATGAATCCGTTCCCTTATAAATCGTGTCTATTTGCTAGAAAAGTTGCGTTTTATATAACCAGCTGTGAAATTATATGACCTTGATGTGCTACCAAGAATCTGAATGATGTGCTTACAAATCGAGTTACAAATTATAAACTAGAAGTGATTTTTTGATTTTTGTGTCGGTAAAGCGAAGTTTATTACAGACAAGTCCTTAAATTGTGCTCATAGGAAGAAATAATGAAAGTGAATAGGAGTTTCACGGTTAGGAAGGCTCTCTTGTCCAGACCTTAAGTAATATGAAATTGATGTATTTTTGATACGTTATTATTGTTGACAATTATTCTGATGAAAGAGGTTAGACACAAAATAAATCAAGGCATGATTGTTTTTCTCATTATCTTACAAATACAAAGATAAATGCATGCTGCATTAAATTCTGATCACAAGTAGGTATAATCAACACTGATCCCCTACAGGCAACCCAGGTATTTGTTATCAAATAAATTATATTGAATAAGTAAATTATTCAAAAGTCTGATTTGTGTTCTGTTAGGTTCACTTGGCAACTTCGCATGTAATTTGTCTCTCAGTGTATTTACGCTACGACTGTTACGAGACGACTATGGGTGGTTGTGGTGTATATAGAGTCGACCAATAAACATTTTCTCAGCAGAATTTTATCTATTATCTCCTAATTCTCGAAGCCTTATGAGACAATTTGGAGAACAGATATAGGTACAGTTGGAAAACTTGTATTTGAAAAAAAAATACTATTTTTACGCGGGCAATAACTTTAGTTGTTTCAAGTAGGTATACTTTTTGAATACAGGCAATTATAAAATTGCATGTTCCATTATAACTCTGACTTATATTCCTTCAGTGCATTAATGATCTAGGTTCCATGACAGCTCTTATACCATTTTATTGTAGTTAGTAGTTATCTTCTATGCTTCCTAAAACACCAAGATTATTGTACTCTAGTTCTTGTTACTTTCAAACCTAAATTACCTATACCCTGTATTTTATATGATGTTACTTTTGTAGGCTTCCTCTCTGGCTCGTACTGAATCGAATTATTCACCCTGTGGGTTGTCAGGAAGTACTGAAAATGCTAAAATCCGCTTCTTTTCAAATGTAGATCCTCAGCTATCTCTAAATCCTAATTGAAATACCAGTCTAATCAGACGCTTTTGAGCCCATGAGATGATGTATGGAATGTGGCTATACGCAAAAGCATAGTACAAGTTTACAAGATCTTTCTCATCCAAATATGGTTTTATTTGCAATATTGCATAGTATGCTTGGCACTAAAAGAAAGTTGTGAGTCGATGGAAGTTCCTAACAATTTCACATTTTTGTTGAAAGACAATTCTTGAGGTAACTGGAAGTTTGAAGGCACCACACGGCGCAGATAAAAATTGATACATTCTGTTTTTCCTTTGTTCAATATGAGTCTTTTCCGCTGACACCAAGACGTCATCTCATTATAGGTAACTTTAATGTTTTCATGTAACTCCTCTAGGGTCACTGCTGATACAGTTATGGTAGAATCATCCCACTTCTGACACCAATTGTTACGTTATTCGGGTGCAGAAGCGAACACGACACTATTTATTTTCGAACTGATTTATTTGAACTAAAGAAACACTAATTTATATCGAACTTATAACTACTATTTATGTAAACGATTTATATCACGCGGTATATGACTGTCTCTCTGACACTCGTTGCTTGACTGACTGACTGCAGATGTTTGGCCGTCCATATATATGAGATCCCTTGGTAGGCTTTGATTCGAGAACGTTCTCGAATGATCTTCCGTACCCTTCTTTCTGTTCTAGAAGCTTCTTGGAACAATAACTCTCTCTAATTGTTCCATCGATTGTTTCCAGAACATTCCAGAATCTTCTGTCACGTTATTTGTCACTTCGGCATATATTGAGTGTTCGGAAATATGCTGGTGAATGTAGGAATCGTTGGGAGGTTGGAGAACAATCCCTCTAAGGGATATATCATTACACTAGTGATTTGACCTAAGCTGATATTTCTTGGTAGGTCATTTGCAAAAATGAGAGGGCCCAATACTGATCCCTGGGGAACAACAAGGGGAACCTCGTGACTTTCTGACAGGACATTTTCGATTTTAACCAATAATTTTCTATTTGTTAAATAGCAGTGAATCCAATCCAACATGACTCCTCTAGTCCCAATGGTGCAAAGTGTTTTAAGAATAAGTTCAACGTGTATACTGTCGAATGCTTCAGACAAAACAAAGTATGGATATTTTGAATTTGCAGAACCTACTTGAACTTATCGATTTTCAACAATTGATATCACTTAATAGAGAGAAACCTTGATTACTGAATACTGGTTATAATTTTGAACATTTGTTATGCAGTTTATTTTTTCAAATTACTGTTCTTGTTGTCGAAGTTCAGCTATCAAGGTAATTATTTTAAGAATACATTAACATGAAACAATATTTAAAGCGCTGCATTGAAATGGAGTGAAATATATTTTTTTAACTTTTCTTTATTGAATAACTACATCAATGTTCAACAACGAATGATCAGAAATAAGTGGAACTGATGAAATTTCCTCTTTGGAATTCTAAACAGACATTGATGATGGCTGAAACTAGGTCGAAACACGTTCAAACCACCTTGTGTAATACATAATCAGGATCATATTTGAAAAATTGGTTTGGTGATTTGTCTCAATGACGTGTTCCTCATCATGTAATCTTAACATTTCACAATGAATATATTGTTTACCTGTAATAATTCTAGCTACAATAATTTCTCATTGTTCAATATTAGTTAGGTCATACAGTTTATTACTTTCATTTGGTTTGTATCACTCGTTTTACCTATTCTCTGCTTTTGGCTGTTGTCAAATGGCCACACTAGTGATGATGAAACTCTTGTTGAGTGAATTTTGATTAATAATTTCAAATTTCAATGTCCTGCTCTTACCAATGTTGAATTGCATTATTGATTTGTCCTTTTGGCCTATTAGTCTATTTAAAGAACAATATACTTAATTACCTGCCTGATTTTCCGGTTTTTGACCTACTTTTTAATTAAACTTATCTCCACATGTCTTCTTAGGTAACTTTTTCCCTCAATAGTTCATTGTGTATTTGTAATTCCATAATCTTTACAGGTATTTTATGTGACTGAAGATGGCCGTTGAGCCGAAACTAGTCACAAACTTGATTTGTTAATATTTTTGTTGTCGACCGACTTTGTGTTATACGGTTTTTTCCTTTTCGCTGTATTATTATGATCACATCAACCATCATTATATCTTCTTTCAGTCTTTAAAGAGTTTTTGTCTGGCATTCTATTTATTTTTTTGTGTTTTTCCATGTCTTTGAGCGCATTCCTATAATGTTCGAAGAACATCGTGTGTAATATTTGACAGCTCTTTGTCAGTCAAGATAATTTTCAAAGTAACTGATCGTTGTGGAACTTTAGAATTATCGAATTTTGGTTGACCTAGAAACATATTCCTGTAGAACTTACAACGATGAAACTTCGAAGACAAGTTCGGTTATATCAACTCCTTAGAAAAAGCAAAAATATAAAAATTTGCCATCGAATAACTAACACCCTATACGAGGTATTGCGTTCAATTTTTTTGGGGGTGTATTTCAGCTATAGTTGAATCGAATAAGCTACCCACATTTTATGAAATAATTGCCTAATTGTCGTTTTTGAAATTTTGAATTTGTAAACAACAATAGTAGACGTTTTCGAAGCGAGCTCTCGAGTACTATATTATCGAAAGTTTGTTTTTGAGAATCTGTCGCACACACTGTATAGACATTTAGAAAATATGCTCCCAACATTCAGCGTTTCAACTGACCTTATTTATACTGATTCATACAAATTTTGTAGATGCTCTGATGGTGTGCAACATTTTAAAGTTTTACGTGATGCGTCAGGAAAGTTTTTCTTGTGGGTGGTCAAGTTCAATTCCTTGAACGAACTCGTCGAATATCACAGGACTGCTTCCGTTTCACGATCTCAGGATGTGAAGTTGAGAGACATGGTTGCTGAAGAGGTAAGCTACAAGCATTATAAGATATTATTATTAAAAATAAACAATAAACTCTCGTAGAAGTCCATGTTCACTACTTTATTGAATTAATCAATCAAGGGGACATGTTTCGAACTTATAAAAGTCCATCTTCAGCCGTATTAAGAAGTTACTACAAGCAAATGCATGCGAAAATATACATATTATAAGAACCAAAAGTAGACTTACATGGAGGTGAAACAGTATTTTTTAAAATAGATGCTGATTTCTATCATCATGATATCGTGGTTGTATTGGTAAAAAGGGGGTTGAGAATAAACGGGTTTTCATTACAAATGAAGAGCCCCGTGCCCTAAGAACGCGCACTTATAAAAACCAAATGTCAAGTCCCAGAAGAGAAAACTTGACGAGCACTCAATGGTGCTCATAAAAACCATATTAGGTTGCAAACAGGCAAAACAAAGGGTACCGTACCTTTCTCAAGGGTATGGACCCCATGTAAGTCAACTTTTGGTTTTTATAATATGTATTTTCGCATGACTTTGCTTGTAGTAACTTCTTAATACGAGTGAAGATGGACTTTTGGAAGTCCGAAACATGTCCCCTTGATTGATTTACATCAGTAAAGATGTTGTGAAGATGACTTTGAGCGTTTCTTCTTCCTTTTGATAAACAATTAACATGTAGCAGTCAGTTGGACATGTGTTGCGGTCAATTAAAACCATCTCCTTCAGAAGCACATCAGATACTTTCAGCATCAATCACATCAAATATTTTGGCCGATATACCGCTGTAACGGAGGCACCTTCATCTGTGTAATGCAAAACTCACTACAGATGAAAACGATTACTGATTACGCGATTTGTCATGATGCTAATTAGTGATGAGCATCGACTGAAAAAATACGTTTGTTCAGAGATTGATACGCTTATATCAGTTCGACGTTAGCATCAATGAAATTAAATCCAAGTACCATCTAAAAAGTGTCGAAATTCATCATCAGACAACTGCATTTCTTGTTAGTTTGTTTGACAACTCTCAACTCCCAGGTTACTACTTCTATGTATTATCAAAACATTTGAAATGAAATAGATACGGTGAATGGCGTTGTGCTTCCTTCAGTGGGATAAGAAACATGAATTAATAAAACATTATTGTGATCTCCACTTCAGTGTCAGTGTACAACTATTGAGTCATTCATGTATTACTCGACTTTCAACAGTGATTGATAATCATTGTTGTTGTCACATAAGTACAATACTACTCTTTTGTACTACACCCAAATGCAAACAATGTACATTACAAAAGGTGGATATATGCACAACGCTTTTTCATTAATCTGTTGCTTTCATTAACTGTCATTAAGTTTATTTTTGATGATATATATGATACCTTTATGCACCACCTCTTCTTCTTGGTCAAAACATAGTCCTCAGCGTACATAGCCCGATGAAAATATTTGTGTTATAACATTCAGTGATCACATAATTACAATAAGAATCATTCATTCATATTGTTCTTAAACTCTAATTTGAACATACGGCTAGAATTTTCAAAATTTTCAACAACATTTTGGAAAAAGAAGTAATTGTTTGTCTGACTTCTGATATAATCGCGCCTGCGCAAGTCACAGTTTTATTACTATTTGTCGTTATGATATAAAAGTTGGTCATCTTTTAGCGAATAGTTAATGAAAAAAAATTCAATTCAGGTGCATAAGTGAATGAACGGGAAAACCAAGTTTTAACTTATTAGTGAAATCGTTAATGAATGTGAAATAACAGATTAATGAAAAGCGGTGTGCATAAATCCGCCTTTAGTCCTCACAGTTTCAAACGCCTTCGTACCAATACATACGAAGATGATGATCAATTGTTTTTCCTTCTCATATGTGAGTGACCGAAACAAAAAAGAATCGACATTGAAAATTTGCAGTTTGCTTTGCCCACATGTACATATGAACGATTCAAATAGAGTACAGACCAACCATAATGATCGAGTGATATGACGCATACGTACTATCTCTCCATATTATTCCTTTCGCCAAATTAAGAAATGGTTTATTTTTCAGTATTTGGTGCAAGCATTGTATGATTTCACCCCACAAGAAGTAGGTGAACTAGAGTTCAAAAGGGGGGACGTTATAACAGTAACTGACCGCTCCGATCAACACTGGTGGCATGGTGAAATTGGACATCGCAAAGGTCTCTTTCCTGCCACCTACGTCACGCCTTATCATTCGTAATTAAAAAAAAGGAAACTACCCCCCATTTATTGACGGCATTAAGTGTTTTTATCAGATTTTGGCCCGGAAGAGTTACCCTGAAAAAAAAAAGATGTGTGATTTTTGTTTTGAACTGATTAATTGGTGCAAAGAGAACTAATGTTGGGAATGATGTTCTTAACATTGTGTCTGAGATTAAAACTAGTTTTGTTAATCGAAAGTTTTTGTGAAATAATATATATTTATTAAAGAGCTTATTTTTAGATTCCATATACCCAAGCAAAAATGCAATTGACTTTTTCATAATTTCTTTGAATGTATCATCAGCTGAATATCATTGCATAGCACAAAAAATTTACTGAGGTAATCCAAAATTTCAACAAATTCTCTAGTATTGTGATGTTTTTATCGTGATTCTTTACCTAATGGATTCAACAAAAATTTTCAGTGACGATTATAACTAACACTTCTCCCGGGTAAAAAAATTCAAGGCAACAAGCGATGAGCGTTCCCGTACACTATGCAAACAAAAACAACAAAAAAGTTCTTAATTCATCTAATCATGATAGTTATAATATACCAAGGTTTAGAAAATATTGTTCTAAGCCGAGCTGTATCAGTTCCAGCAATGCTTCAGCATCAAAGGAATTAAGTAAGCCAGGCGATAATTGCGTGATTCATATGTATACATATACGTTTTTCTACTACTAGCTCCAGAATACACCATTATCGCTCATTTTTCAATCTGAGAAATCAATGTTTGTTACTAGTACTTACTCAAACCAAAATACCTTATCTGAAATGCTTTAAATGTGATTTCTACCTGAAAATGACATTCATAAATATGACAACTTAGCCGCTTCCAATTACGACATTAACTAATTTACAAAAAAGTGAAGATTATAGGTAACAAAAGCAGAAATAAGTGTAATAAATGGAAAAATAATATATAAACCAAGTTACGGACAACTATTCTCACCTTGTTTGCTTATTTCTCTCGATGATGTAACATCTCAGGAACCAATTCAGCTCAGATTTGGAAAGATGTCTTCTGTTCCTTGATATCTAAACACTATTTTCGACAACTATCACATATCCATTTATAATCAACAGTTTTTTCAATAACCGATCTGTTAGTGCGTCAAAAGTAGCTGTCAGATGAGTGACATTTCAAATAAGAATCAGATTTAGAGAGGATAAATGATGTCAATTGTTTCATTTGCACTAGTAGGTGCCAAAATGTTATGATTGGTCTCTCAGGTCAAGAATATATCAAATAATGATGAGTTCTGGAGCTCCTATTATATATAAAAACATTACTCAAATCATATACTACATCAGATAAACTACAAGACGGTTCACTCGTTGATTTTTCGACTTCTGAGATATCTCGCCGCAACCTAGTCGACCGCTGAATTTTGCCGGCTAAATAGGCGATTCCTATAGACGATTTGGGCAATGGCGGTAAATTCATATGTGATATTGGCGGTAAATTCATATGTGATATTGGCGGTAAATTCTAATAACGAACGTTTTCCCATCATGAGAAACAATGTATTTGTGACGTGGTTAGTTAATTAAAAGATCTGAAAGGTTTTCATAACAAATATTATTTGAACTTCCTGGTAGGTACGTTATCAACTGATGTTCATATAGGGGACATTGAGACTATTTTTCAGAATACATTCATTTAGAATTTTCAGGGAATGCTGGCTTTCTTGTTTTCCTTTCAATAATAACACCAGCAGATTTTCTAAGGCGCCTACACTATTTCTCTTTCCACTCAGATTGGTCCACTCATATATCGCCGTTGGTTGTATTGGAAATATTGAAATTCTGGATCTCCATTTAATATTCCTCTGATTGTTTCCTGTTTATAGAAATTGTTTTAAATTAGTGATGCAGGATTATATTATCCAAAAAAAATCTACCTGATGAAAAAGTATGACATACTGTGGAAAATCTAGAAAGGGTTTTAATTCGTTTAACTTGATCAAAGAAAACTTCCAAGGCCTTGAAAATTTCCAGTGGAGAACATATCAAGTGCTGGGAAAATATTTCACTTAATCCATTCATCGTTTCTTTGTCCTTTGAAATGAACTGTTCCTCATCTGCTTCTGATAATGGTGGTTCTTTTGCTTGACAATTGCAGGATTCATAATTCAACTTATTATCAATGATAATAAAAGAATATACTTACCTCTACATCTGATTTCTTGATTTTAATCAACAGTAAAAACACAAGAGATTTTTTTATCGGATACATTTCTGAGCAATTTGGTATACTAGCTGCCCACCAATTTTCAAAACCCTCTCTCGAATAATTCGAAAGTTACAGTCCTGGCCGTTTTGTGTGCACTTCTCTGTATGTAACATTTTTTCATGTTCATAATTTATCTGAGAATAATCCTTTTCAAAACAACAATAATGATTATCATATCATAATAATGATTATCATATCATAATAATGATTATCATATCATGATAATGATTATCATCAATAAAGGTAATCATTATTGTTGTTTATTTGTATATTGTCGTTGATTTATCATATATAATGCCACAAGTGATAATATTTTGCCGGAAATATTTGGTGATTGTTACGACAGCTTGTTGCCTAGTAATTTCGTGAATGACATTGTTATCAAAACTACGAGCCGTAGGCGAGTAGTTTTGGATCAATGTCATGAGCGAAATTAGAGCAGCAAGCTGGAGTATGTCAATCGACGAATATTTCCAGGAAAAATAGTATCACGAGTTGTATTCGTAGGATTATTTCATGATTGAATGGGATAATATATATAAGAAATAGGAAACATAATTTAAGTATATTCCAATCAAACTGCGAAGAAGAACATAATGATAGTAATGAAATACAGAATTCTTTTTTTAGAAATTAACTATGTACCTACTTATTCACAAAGTGGAATGTACAATTTTGATAAACAGTATTTTTGAATTTATCTTGGAGATGGTTGCTCTCAAAAGAGTGTATACAATTGCTATCCAATTCAAACAAAATGAATTGAATTTATGTGACATGAAATAATTAAAAAAAAAGATATCGTCGCCGAGGGGCTCGAACCATCGACCTTCGTATCTTCGCGCAACAACCCTATCAGTTGAGCTACATCAGCTGGTAATTATATCAGTAATATAACAATAACAATAACTTGAGTAATTGAAGAAGATTACTTTAATAAGTCAGACCGTCAAGAAATATGCAAACTTTTTAAATTACACATGAAACGTCCAGCCAGAATAAAATTGTCTCGCCTTTCGTACAAAATGTCTAACGCGAATTATAAGTAAATAAAATAAAGTAGGAACTTAATTTATTGTCTCAGATTTGATTTTATCGCTGATAAACGAGGTTTGTTGGTCACGTGTGGGTCAATTCGGCTTCTGTATTGGTAGAGCAAGTTCGATAAAATTCAATAAACAAAAAATATCGCTACAATACACAAGAAACCGTGAAAATGGTCGATTCTGATTGGTTTTCGAGATCAAGAGTGGAATAGTCTTGAAAAAAAAACACTCGAACTTTTTTTTTATCGAATAATTTTTTTTACTGATCGGCAAATGTTTTTCGTTACCAAGAGAAATTTATCCGATTAAAAAAAAGCTCTCGTGTTTTTACTGTTGATAAAAAAGGATGCCTTTATATCGATGTCAACATGACAACATCATCGTCAAATGGCGCTTTCTGTGGAGGAGTTGATTCATTTTAGTAAAATCGATATTATTGTTATGGAAAATATCCATGGTTTGCATTATACTTTTATTCGCACCATAAACAACAAAAATCGAAAATTTGAACTTTCTTTTTGGATCATTTTGATTGGTCTATAGGAATCGCCTATACTTATGTTTGGGCAAAATGGATTCATGCCACCTGTCTACCGTCCGCAACCGTTTGTCGGTGCAATGATTTATGGGAAAGCAAAAAACGCAATGTTGGCCTATAATCACAAACTGATTCCAGTAAGTGAACTATATTCTAGCCAAATAGCCATTGACCAAAGCCCTTCATCATGTGAAATTTTAAATTCCATAATAAAACATTTTCAAAGTACCCAATGATAATTAAATAAGTAATTTCGCTATATCTGATGAGAAATCCAGTAAGGCAACTCGAATTTTGCATTTATAGTTAACTTCATGTTTTTATACCTCATATTGTGCGCTTATAACCGCAAGTTATAGTGCAATATTAGTACAGTATCGGCTGCGTATAGTGAGTAAATAGAAATAAAATTATAGTAGTTAGGATTGTATTCTCGAATGTTCTCATAGTTGATACAAAGATGGTGGACTGAAATATCAACCAGCATAGTCACAATTCCTATCTCCCTATCACTTAGGTGCACAATCGCTCGACTGGATTTGTATTATATCTTCTCCGAAGATGGTTTTCCTTAGCAAAATAAAAGTTAGACATGTACAAATTTCTTAGCGATATTCAACATGGAGTGCACCCAATGTATGTTTGAATGAATGCAAAGGAACTACTCTCATTGAGTACTTATCTTAGTATGCTCTGCAAGCTCAACTTTTGCACAGTTCGATTGGTCTAAATTTGTGACCGTCTTACTCTCTAGCCGTAACCACTAATCGCGGTCGTTTGCGAATATAGGTTGTGCTTCCTGCCTTGAATTTTTTTACATACCATATCGATCAATCAGCCAAACAAATCGCCAAACTTGAGTTCGATAATTTGGTACCCAAATGGGGTTTCCACCTGGAAAGTTTTCTGGGAATTTTGAGAATCAGCATTTTCATAAGTTTTTACGTGCCCTTTGGAGTGTACACCTTGCCACATTGTAAAATGGTGCCAAAATATATCTTAGAACTCCTTTTATGATGAAAATAGTTATATGAAATCGCGTTATAGCACTGTGTGAACATGCCCGAATGACGTCAGCAGAATGGTGAAGGAGTAGAAATCGATTTCTTTAATTTGTTCTGACATAAAATCTGAGTCTTCTCATAGAAATAAAAAATCTCGATATAGGAAACTTCCCCATTGAATAGTACAGGTGAAAACTATTTCGCATCCCCGCTATAAGACTGTCACAACTCCATATTCCGTACATTTCAGGAGACTTAAAACAAAGCTGAATGATCTATATGGTTTTACATTTCTTGTTATATCTCGGAAACGGGTGGATATTTGGGTAAACTTGTATCAACATAGTTAATTTGCAATTCAATGACAAAAGTATCGAAATAGGAAAATTTCCACAACATTCTTAAACACACATGTTTCGCTAACACAGTAGCTTCGTTAGGTGATATACTGGTACAATGAACTAAACCAACCTTGGCTTGCTTTCGAATACAACGGTTACAGCATTTTATGAGAGCTATCACCTAAAATTATTTTCATATCTATAGGATGTTCGAATTCCAAGATATCGGCTGATGATGGGGTTTTTCAATGGGACACCCTGTATATTATTGCATTTTTTAATTTTTCCTGAAGAGCTAATTTCATCAATGTATCACACTTGGAATCTAGCGGAACTGATTACAGAGATATTGGGTGTTCAGAATCGAAAATGTTCAAATTTGGGATTTTTTGTGTCAGAACTATTCATTATTGGTCGAAACGGCTTACATGTCCCTATCTTAACGTTTGATTCACTATCTACTGAAATTTAATTGGAATAGATACAGGGTGATCAGAAATCTTGAATTTTGGGTTGGCATTCTTTGACACGGATAGTTCTATCATGGCGTTTTTGTAGGACATTCCTAAATTTCTTAAACGCTCAATTTGATTTTGTTTCTTTCCATTTTTGAGACTCAGCTGATCGCTTTCCAGTTTTTTGGGTAGTTCGGGATTTTCGTGTTAATCGGTTGTAAAAAAGTGGGTTTTCGCCAATACTCTGTGTGCTGAAACTTTTAATTTTCCCAAAAATGAATATAAAATTATAAATTACAGAAAATTTCCTCTAGTTCAATTTGTCACATAACTTTTCTTATCGTGAAATTAGTCGGAAAGGAGATGTTGTAAGTAATGCGTAATTAGGCGTTATTTTTTCCAAAATTTTGACGCGCGCGGCAATGATACAAGGTGGCAAAGTAAAAATTCGAAAACGGCACATTGTAATTGATGAAAATACCAATTCTCAAAATTTCCGGAAAACTTTCCAAGTAAAACTTCCATATGACCGGACTTGCTTGGTGTCATGAAGAAACACATCAGGGGTTATATTGTCTGTGGCAGATTTTTGTTGAACCTATTGATAATTACGCTCATATAGTTATTAATGCAGTAGCAATGTAAAGTTTATACAAAAAATAATACTTGAATTTTTACCCTATCTATACATGTCTAGTTTTAAGATATTTTCCTATTTTGTTTTTAATGATCCCATAATTTTTCTTTATTACTTTGTATACAATTTTATTGAAAATCGAAAGGTTTAACTATTTGAAATATCAGAAAGAGTTTATTGTGTGGCATTCTATTGTTTTTTTGTTATAATTTCACTTGCATTAACTTAACGATTCTTCAACGAATGAAACATGAAAAATTTTTCAAGAACAAAAAGTAATCTGTCCACAAGTTGAATTAAAATAGTATGTACGAAAAAAATGTCTCGTTGCTTTCTTTGTTGTATGTTTTATATTTTTTTCAAGATGCCATCATAGATTGTCTATATTAATTAATGATTAGTATAATATTGTTTATCATAGTTGATGTATGCATATTTTATTATTAGACGTATTTCTGTATATAATATTTGGCTTGGAAAACTACCAAATTTTCTTTCTATTTTCTTTGATATTTTGGCAATTGCTGGCTTCCGTCAGATTTTTATGTAAATACTAACTGAACTGTAGTGCAACATATTGAGTAAATATATGTTATATACTTAGGATTGTGTTCTTTAATGACATACCAGCATCAGCTCAAATATACCTAACAATCTAGTAAATATTTGTTCAATCGAAACAACACCCTGTGCTGTTATTTTCAAAATTCGCTTTCAATGTAGGAACCTACTACTCATATTCATTTCTACATTTTACTGCTCAAATTTTGAACTTGAATGGATTTTAATGATTGAATGGAAATATTTTAATATTAACGCTTTTTCATTCAGTAATAAGTAGGTATTGCAGCACTTCAATGTACATTCACGGGTTTGTATTCCCATTTTTGATATACTTTCAAACGAACATTTTTCAATAAAACCATTATATTGAGTATTGAAAAAAAAAATGCACAAACGGACATTATTTCGCGATAGAAAATAACATGTTGCCCACCTGACGGCAACAACTCGAACACTTCTGAGCGGTTTGTTTGGAAACAAAGCAAACAGGCCGCTTTGAGAGCTCTCAAGAATTCCGATAGGTGGCGTACGCTTATTTTCTATCCAAGGTCTAACCAACCTTGTTTCTATCGCGCGAATATTGTAAAATCTTGATACTTTTTCATTGTCGCGTAAAACACAGGGTTTATCGTGGGTTTATTACATAACCCATATTAGTTAGAAGGTTTCGATTTTTCCATAAATTCTGAAAATTTGGAACATGAGTCTACACAAACAATTGATGTGAAATATCGCCAAGTAACACTTTTTCTGGTCAAACCGGAAGTATATAGACACAAAAACCCGTTATTTTGATTTTATAATCTCTTGGAGTGCACGAAAGAAAAATCGTATAATATTCGTGGAACATCGTGCGTCCTGGGGAGGATAAGGAGAGGAGGTAAGGGTTGGAATTTTTTCAACTTTTGGAGGTTATAAGTTCTTGGGAATACTTCCATTGGCAAAGAATTCCAAAGCTTCGCCGTTCTACAGACGAACGAGTTTTGGTAGTTTTTTTTTACAATTGCATACCTCGTTGGTCCCAGCACTGGAACCAAACGCCGCATAAGTCGAAACTTGTACGGGGTTAGGTATACATACAAACACATACATCCATGGCCTAACTAGGATTCGAAAGTATGTCTCGGTGGGAGTCCCCATACGAACTCAGCACCTTCACGCTCTCGACCACCGAGCCGAGTTCGACATTTTTCAAGGTTAACGACGAAGTTATGTGCTGACTGCTGACTGGGCCTGTCGAGTTCGTCTGGCTGGTATTGCTAGTGATGGGATTATAGCAGAGATTTCTGAGCAATATGGTATTTTATATTACATTTTTGAAATCTACGTAATATTTTGAATGACATCGTAACTTATGTCGCATTTTGTGTTAAACTTGGAGTTTGCACTTGTAACTAATAACTCAGATTAGTCAAATGTAATTCAGAAACCAAGGCCGATCCTATAATTCCTATAGCGGGTGTGCAGTGCGTGTAGTGTACACTGCACGCGTGCGGCCAAAACAATAAACCCGGGCGCACATTGAGACGCAGGCAGCACAGGTGACACAGGCAGCACAGGATAACTGCATACAGATTTTCTCTAGACACATGGCTGAGCGCACATTGAAATGCAGGTTTTCGCAAACTGCTTCTTATATTGAAGGTGTAGGATAGTATTGAATGAACAGATCATGAAATCCTACCACCTAATGGATTATCGGACCATGCAGTTATCTACGCAACTATTTAGCCCAATTCACATGCCAAACAAGCACGAAACCGAAGATTTCAAAATAATCAACTTTGATCAGTTATTCGAGGATCTTTCCACCATCTATTGGAACTGAATTGGAACGCATGTGATGACGTTGATATTCTCTGGGAAAAATTTTACTCGACCGTAACTGCCTCTGTTGAAAAGGACTTCCTAAGCAAAATATGCCGGAAAAATCCTCTCGAACCATGAATAAATACCGAAATAATGTCACTCATACATCAGAAAAAAATACTCTGGAAGAGATACAAAAGATCAGAAGCCCCAGAAGATTACCAAACACATCGAAATTTCGTCGTGAGTTTGAAGAATCTATTGCCAACTCTGAAAACTATAAAAATCTGTACAAGTTCATACGATCTAACCTGAACACCAAAGTATAAGCATTCCGCTCATACGTAAAGCTGATGGTTCCTTGCTCTACAGACATCGAACCAGCAGAAATTTTGGCCGACTCATTCACAAGCTCCTTCACAATTGAGCCTCGAGATGACCAATTACCAGGAATTATAGCAGAACGATGCGTTTTAGGCTTACATTTAGTTCTAAGAGTTCATTAAACGTTACCAAAAAACGTTAATAATATAAGCGTGAGCACTTATACCAAAATGTAAAAGATAGTTTGATAACAACATTAATCACACGTTACTGAGTAATGGTTGAGGAACGTTATTGAAAAGCGTATTCATCACGTTGTTTCTGTTACTGACTGTTGAATGATGGTGAAAGATTCACGTTGGGAAAACGTCAGACTTAAGAGTTCATCAAACGTTATCAAAAAACGTTACATAACCGTGAGCACTTCTACGAAAATGTAAAAAATAGTTCGATAACAACATTTATTACACGATGGCAAATAACGGTGGAGAAACGTTGTTGAAAAACATTTTTAACACGTTGATTTCTTGACCAGCAGTTGATTTTTGTCTGGAAAATGTAGTTAAATAACGTTTTATTCACGTTTTTTTTCCACTATCAGATAGAAAATGATAAAGGATTCGCTTTGAAGAAACGTTTATCTCAAGAGTTTGTCTAACGTTTTGGGAAAACGTTTTATGAATGTACGAATTTCGTGGATCGTTAGGACATATCGTTTTCAATACGTGTATTAAACGTTTAGTTTTAACGTTATTCTCTTCAACCATATATCAACGTTGAATTCCTCAACCATAAACGTCTACAAAACGTAGGTACGTGTGCCCATTGGGATAGGACTCTGTCCTCAACCTTTACTTATATGTAATAATAATAATAATTTCAAATTATGGACTTGATAATCAGAATCGGATTCTGATTCATAGATGCTAGCTAATATGGCATTAACTGTGGCATTAATAAACGATTGTTTGACTAGAAAGAAGTCGTTTTGGAAAGGCGAGTACATGAAGAAAAGAAATTTCCATTGAGAGTTCCAGTTAACAACCAAATTTTCAGATATCCGATTTACAAACTATTTTCGGTTGAACATCTTTATATTTGGTTTTCATATAATCCGCATGACTTATATGATATAATATATAGTCTTCCTCCTGACCAATTCGTTCAATTCCTGATACATATATTATGGTATGAACTCTCACACAGCCACACACGTTTGCCAAGGCTAAGGCGACCGCCTAACAAATGTTCAAAATGACCTTCCTTCATTCACTACTATATAGATAGTGTGGGAAATCATATTTCCACTGTATATTTCTGTGTCATATGTATATAATATTTAGATTTCACTTTGTAAATAACTATTGATATCAATTGTAAATATTATCCATTATTATCATGTAAATGGTACACCCTGTATATATCTTCATCGAATTTTGAGTCGAGGCGATCTCTAAGCTTACAAATTACAAAACAGATGTGGACTTTCCCAAAACTCAAATATTGTTTGTCGAAACAGTTTTATGATCGTGTTCTCAGGCTTAGCGTACCCCAATAAAATTCCATCTGGAGGTACCAAACAAATGATTCGGATTTTCTTAATTATTTCATTTCAATTTGAGTTACACTACCAGGTTTTCTCTTTTTCTGAGAAACGTGCTAGGGTTTTCGAACCGATCTCACGTTCTCAAAACAACCCTCAAGAACGACAGTCTTTTCTCGACACTCGAAGTGGTTACTCGGTTCGCGACAGCTTAACTGACCAGAGACGCCTCGACTACGAATTCACTATTTTTCATTTTGTAAATATACATCATATCAACCGCTACCATACAGCTTTCGGCACTGCCAAAAAGATCCTCGCAAATATTCAAAAAGGTGTTCAGTTCTTCCCCACTGAAACGCCAAAGTGGTGACCCCGACGTGATTGTGTATTTTTTTGCGAGTGACATTTTTTGTGAAGTGACGCGTAGCCAACATGGTGAACAACGAAGCCAATGCACCAGCCGTCAACCCTGTTACATTCACGGTCGCAACGTCGCTACCTGAATTCAACCCGGCTGATCCTGAGATTTGGTTTACTCTAGTGGAATTACAATTCACTTCAGAGTCGATTAACGACCACGCCAAACGATACCTGAGTGTCCTTAAGGCGTTACCTCGTCGGTACAGCAGCGAAGTGAGAGACATTATTGTGCAACCTATCGACGATCGCTCTTACGAGCGGCTGAAAGAAGGCTTGATTAAGCGACTCAGTACGTCACAGGAAGAAAAGACGAAGCAACTCCTTCAGCAGGAACAGATGGGCGACGATAAACCATCTCTGTTTCTTCGACGTCTTCAGAATCTGGCAGGTACAGCTATACCAGAATCGCTAGTTCGTACCATTTGGCAAAGTCGCCTGCCGACCGAGATTCAAACAACCGTAGCAATCTCGACAAGTAATACCTTATGCGAAGCAGCTGAAACCGCTGATCGCGTGCACGATATTTTATCGTCACGCTCAACCATTTCTGCTACATCAGCTCCTGATATCAACTATGCCAGCGATATACGAAAGCTTGCTATTGATCTAGAGCGAGTGATCGTACGCCTAGATGCAATTGAGGTACGGTTGAACAGTTTGGAGCGAAACAGATCGCGATCCGGTTCCCGTCCTCCACGCTCCCGTACACCAGGAAGTTCCCAATCCGGCGTATGTTGGTATCACAAAAAATTTGGCAGTAAAGCAAATAGTTGCACCAAACCATGCAGCTGGCCGTCGGAAAACCAATCGGGCAATCGTCAATAGCGGGTAGCCATTGCCCAATTCAATCCCGCCGTTTATTTGTTCGCGACCGGTCAACGAACTTACAGTTTCTGGTGGATACAGGTGCAGATCTGTGCGTCTACCCTCGTCATCTCCTCCGTGAACCACGTGAAAAGTCATCGTACGTACTTTCCGCGGTCAATGGAACCAATATATCGACAT
The DNA here is from genome assembly GCA_918026855.4 of Phaedon cochleariae. Lineage (NCBI taxonomy): Eukaryota > Metazoa > Arthropoda > Insecta > Coleoptera > Chrysomelidae > Phaedon > Phaedon cochleariae. The sequence continues at coordinate 31,146,575 of OU896714.1, read as the reverse complement.
ATGGGACCTGTACATTCACCCTTGACCTTGGCCTACGGAGGGACTTCACCTGGAGGTTCGTCATCGCAGACATTTCAAAGCCAATTCTAGGAGCAGATTTTCTTGCACACTATGGACTGCTCCCTGACCTATCCAACGGCCGCCTAGTTGATTCCACTACGACACTCACATTTCCAGGAGTAGTAGTAGACAGCGAAATACCGTCTGTAAAAACTGTAGTGGGCTCTTCCCTATACCATGACCTGCTGAACCAGTTTCCAGACATTACCCGGCCTGAAGGGACTCCCAAGAATATTCAACATGAAACCAAGCACCACATTGTGACAACTCCAGGACCACCAGTCGCTCAGAAACCACGTCGCCTTGCTCCGGACAAACTCCGAGCTGCCAAGAAAGAATTCGACACTCTCCTCAAATTAGGAATTGCTCGACCTTCAGCAAGCTGTTGGGCAGCTCCTTTGCATTTGGTGCCAAAAAAAGGCGATGAGTGGAGACCATGTGGCGATTATCGTGGACTCAATGCCAGGACGATTCCAGATAGCTACCCTGTTCGACATATTGAAGACTTTTCTCAGTGTCTCCGCGGTAAAACAATTTTTTCTACAGTGGACTTGGTGCGCGCGTTCAATCAAATTCCGGTCGCGGAAGAAGATATTCCGAAAACCGCGATTACAACCCCATTTGGACTATTTGAGTACCGATTCATGACATTCGGCCTGCGAAACGCAGCTCAGACTTTTCAACGTTTCATTGACGAAGTTCTCCGTGGATTCGACTTTTGCTATGCTTATATAGACGACATCTTAGTTGCTTCGGAATCCCCAGAACAACACATGAAACATTTGAAAATCCTGTTCGATCGTTTGGCTATGTACGGCGTCGTTATCAATCCCGTAAAATGCGTATTCGGTCAACCAGAAGTTACCTTCCTAGGCTATCGAGTCTCCGAGGCAGGTACTCGACCCTTGGCCGATAGAGTGGACGCAATTCGAACTTTCCCGCGACCGGACACTGTTAAAAAACTTCGACAGTTTCTAGGTATGTTGAACTTTTATCGAAGGTTTTTACCTGGTGCTGCCACCAGTCAAGCTCCCCTCAATGAACTTCTGAAGAACAATGTGAAAGGTAAAGCACCTGTGAATTGGACACCAGTAGCAACCGCGGCTTTTGAGGCATGTAAAGAGAGCCTTGCACAGGCTACATTGCTGGCCCACCCAAAATTTGATGCAAATCTCGCTATTTTTTGTGACGCGTCAGATTATTCTGTTGGTGCCGCGCTACAGCAGTGGAACAACGGTTCGTGGGAACCCCTCAGTTTTTTTTCGAAAAAGCTCAGTTCCACAGAGCGGAAATACAGTGCTTTCGACCGCGAACTTTTGGCGATATACTTGTCTGTTCGACATTTTCGTCATATGGTGGAAGCTAGGCAATTCACAGTGTATACGGACCATAAACCCATCACATTTGCCTTCCGCCAAAGAGCTAGTCAGTGCTCGCCGCGACAGTTTCGATACTTAGACTTTATTGGACAATTTTCCACAGACATTCGACACATTTCCGGTGAACAAAACGTAGTAGCGGATGCTATGTCGCGTATCGAGGAGTTAGAATCTACTATAGACTTTGAAGCCCTTGCTGCCTCGCAGGAAAACGATGTCGAACTCAAGAAATTCCAACAGGAACACTCTTCCCTGCAGCTAAAACGCGTGCAAATCCCTGGAACAGATTCCATGGTTGTATGTGATGTCTCCACTGCAGCAGTTCGACCGTTTATCACCACACCCTTCCGGAAAAAAGCATTTCACTCCGTACACCGTCTCTCGCATCCAGGAGCCAATGCATCTGTCAGGATGGTTACACAACGTTTTGTGTGGCCCTCAGTTAAAAAGGACTGCAGAGCCTGGGCAAAAAGTTGCTTGGATTGCCAAAGGGCAAAAGTGAGTCGACATGTCACAACAACTGTTGGTTCGTTCCTGTCACCTTCGTCCAGGTTCGAGCACGTACACATAGACATCGTGATAATGCCATTGTGTGACGGATATCGTTACTGCCTCACAATGATCGACCGATTCACTCGCTGGCCTGAAGTCATCCCTCTTCAGGATCAAGAAGCAGCAACTGTAGCAGGCGCTTTTTACAACCATTGGATTTGTCGGTTCGGCACACCTCTCAGGGTTACCACTGACCAAGGCCGCCAATTTGAGTCCCACCTTTTCAAACACTTGAACCGTTTGACTGGTACGACTCACTTACGAACCACGGCATATCATCCAGCAGCAAATGGCATGATCGAGCGCTTTCACCGCCAGTTAAAAGGAGCCATCAGATGTCACAACAGCCAGCAATGGACAGAGACTCTTCCCACAGTCCTCCTAGGTATTCGCTGTGCCTGGAAAGAGGACATCCAGGCTACCGTTGCTGAGATGCTCTACGGACAGCCAATCCGGATACCGGGAGAATTTCTGACTTCCAGCAACGCCCAATCAGGTGACAGAGCGCCCGAATATGTTCAAAGATTGCGGAAACACATGCAAGAGCTGCAGCCCACACCTGGTACACAGCACGGTACCAGGAAGACCTTTGTTTACAAGGACCTTGCTACCTCAGAGTATGTGTTTCTCCGCCATGATGCACCGAAATCCCCGCTGCAGCATCCCTATGACGGCCCCTTCCGAGTCGTTAAGAGATCAGATAAAACGTTCGTCATACACGTTCGCGGCCGTGACGTCACTGTAACAATAGACCGTCTCAAACCGGCCTTCATAATATCAACGGAATCTGAGAACGAAGCTGATGCTCAACAGACCCGGGATGAGTTCGTCATGATACAGCCCAACGTGAACACTCCTGCAAGAGATATTCCACGAATCGCCGCCCCACAACCAAGACCTGATCAGGAATTACGGACTACCAGATCGGGAAGACGAGTACGATTTCCTGAGCGGTTACAGGCTGGCTTTTCTTGAGCCTTCATTTCTAGCAGGGGGGTGTGTGGGAAATCATATTTCCACTGTATATTTCTGTGTCATATGTATATAATATTTAGACTTCACTTTGTAAATAACTATTGATATCAATTGTAAATCCATTATTATCATGTAAATAATGGTACACCCTGTATATATCTTCATCGAATTTTGAGTCGAGGCGATCTCTAAGCTTACAAATTACAAAACAGATGTGGACTTTCCCAAAACTCAAATATTGTTTGTCGAAACAGTTTTATGATCGTGTTCTCAGGCTTAGCGTACCCCAATAAAATTCCATCTGGAGGTACCAAACAAATGATTCGGATTTTCTTAATTATTTCATTTCAATTTGAGTTACACTACCAGGTTTTCTCTTTTTCTGAGAAACGTGCTAGGGTTTTCGAACCGATCTCACGTTCTCAAAACAACCCTCAAGAACGACAGTCTTTTCTCGACACTCGAAGTGGTTACTCGGTTCGCGACAGCTTAACTGACCAGAGACGCCTCGACTACGAATTCACTATTTTTCATTTTGTAAATATACATCATATCAACCGCTACCATACAGCTTTCGGCACTGCCAAAAAGATCCTCGCAAATATTCAAAAAGGTGTTCAGTTCTTCCCCACTGAAACGCCAAAATAGTATAGTAGAGTCTAATTTGCAAATTTCTCTTGCACATCTGAAAATTTTCCTCTAGTTAGCTATTGCCTGGCATTCAATCCTTCTCACATCCTTCTTTCCAAATCGTCCATATCAGTAGGGTCGGTTTTATCAAAAAATAAACATTATGGTCCTCTACGATCCATAATACGAAATGAGGTGGCATACTATCTTGTTGAAAATTGAATATTATATGCAAATTAATTTCGATGAGTACCATCTTGGAGGTCAGTGAGAGAATGGCTATCCAAAAATTTACCAAATAAATGGATTGGTCGTAGAGGACCAACAGAATGGCCAGCACGCTCGCCGGACATGGCACCCAATGATTTCTTTCTTTGAGATCATTTGAAATCCGTTATTTATGAAACAAGTCAACATAAAAAATATACAGGGCGTTTTAATAGAGAGAAGAGAAAATAATTCAAAGTATCAACTTGTAAATACAATCTGGTCTGTTCTATAGGAATATACAGGCAGGCAAATAAATATTTTTCAATGCTATGAAAAGTTATTAAAATTTACATCAAAATACTTCCCTAATTTTGTGAATAATCCAAAATATGCCATTTTCATTATGTTCATAATTTTAATAGGTAGTAACATTTTACGCGAAGAAATAAAAAGTAAAGTTACATTGTACGATTCTAAATTGATAACGAATTAAAAAAATTTGATAATAGTGGGTGTTGTTTCGATTATACACATGTTATTTTTAATCAGAGCCTTCTACCATATTGACTTGTTTGTTAGTAACTTATTGAAATATAAGAGAAAAACATGTGTATCTAAAAAATACACTAGATAGATTATACATATTGTTTCGAATTTTGTAAAAAAGGGTAGGTAAGCTAGGTGAGTATTAGTGTAGGTAATATAGGTAATTATAATAAACTAATCAAGTTTACAGGACAGGTAGGTATATTTAACATTTATATTTATAACGATATAATATATCATAAGCAGTACAGATATTCTTAATTATTTCAAAAGGTATATAATATAATACATGTTAAATTATGAGATTTTGATAGACTTTTGAGTTGATGAGGTTGTATATTTATTTAAGTTGATACTATAATAACTCTTCTACTAATTTTGATATTTATACCATACAGAAAGTACCTTAGTGCATTGCGGTTGTCGTAGTTATAAACGTATGATTGATTCATAACAATTATTATAGGTTACATATCGAAATAGCAGCCGGTAGCCTAATGCAGCTTTTCTTTCGCAGATAACATGTTCTGAAATCTGAAAAACAAATCATTTGATTGAGTTTATGTTAATAAGGATGCACGAAATTACCTAACTATATTTTTTTCATAACAAATGAGCTACATGGCTAAATTCTCTGGTAGAGATTCAATAATATAAACCATAAAATCTGATATCAGCTCTGTCTTCATCAGGAATTTACTTAAACTTTAGATAGATGAACCTAGATTTGCTATACCTACTGATTTTTTATTATTTGATGTCCAAAGATGAACATCCATAGCATATCCAAATATAAACGTCCAGTAGATGAGCATCTATTGTACGTTCAAATTTGGACATCTCTTGTGTATCCGTTCAATGAACGTCCTTACCATCAAAAATGGACGTACATTGGACGAATGTGTTATGTGGGAGAATGCATATACAAGGTGAGTCATGACTAACCAGCCATAGCCTAATGACAGATAGAGGAAGTCAAGGTGAGTTGATATATATTGGAAAAATAAATTCTGCCTATTCCTAACAGAAATACAGGGCATTATTTGAATTCGGGGAGTAACTTTGATAAACGATATTCCAGGAAGTATCGATGTTATCGTCTGAAATTCACCAGTAACTTACCTCTACTGACACACCACACGATGGCCTACTATGGAAAAAAATCTAGAGCCGGACTCGAAAAACTCATTTTCTTTTTGAATGTCAAAATTTCGACTTTCTGAATGATATTTTTCAAAAATTTCCATCAGTATCAGAATAATCAGGAAAAACTACGAGTGTAGCTCTTCAATTTGTATGGCACACTTCGACCGGATTGGTGAAAAAATATCGAACAAAATACTTATGAATGAATCCACGATTTCGTACTGGCTATTTTTTTTGCAGTCACATCGTTCAACTCAACAAATTCATTTGAATCTATTTCTTGCATATCGGTGTATTATAATGAGTTGAAAAAGACTTTATTCGATGAAAAATTCCAGGACCGGACTTACTTTTTTTGAAGAGACCTTTGAAAACATGGAAATAAGTACCTAATTAAAAAAAAATCAATACCTACCTCTTCTCCCTAGGTACGCATGATGTTCTTCGAACATTATAGGAATTTCCTTTCATGCGCTCCAAGAGATGAAAAAAATATAAAAAATTATTGCTTAGGCAAAATATATTTTTTTCGAATCAGATATACGTGCGAACTCATGCAAATAAAGAATGTTTAGGTAATATTGAATATGTTCTCATTGCATGTGAACTCTCTTAATCAGTGAATCAAATTGTGAGTTTGGTATGTTTTCATTATTCAGAAAACACTACAAAAGAAGAGTGTGATGCAAGAATGTATGAAAATGGATTGAAATAGGTATTATCTCTTAACAGGATTGAGCACCTCCACATTACTCAAAAAAGAATGAGAGAATACGTAGACAAACAATTCTCTAATCGCTGGATAGGTCGTGGCGGCCCTCATTCTTGGCCCCCTAGGTCCCCTAATCTCACAGTATTAGACTATCATCTATGGAGACATATGATACGATTGGTCTATCAGACTGAAGTCAGCACCAGAAAGAAACTGAGAGAGAGGATTATTACAGCTTCAGATATGATCAGAAATAATAGGCAAATTATTCGAAAAACCATAAGAGATCTTCCGAAGATATACAGAAAATGTATAGAAATTTGGGGATACAGACAAATCTTTTTCGAAAATTATGTTTTGTAATTCTTTCCAAAGTTCGGTATCATATAAAAACGGTATATAAAAAAACTGATTCGAATACTTCCAGTTGAATGTAGTGAGTAATGGCCCGGACGAAATCGAGGAAATAAGTATCAATCTGAATTTTGTTCGATATTTTTTCACCAATCCGGTCGAAGTGTGAAGTACAAATTTGAAAGCTACACTTGTGGTGTTTTTCCTGATCTTCCTAATTCTGGTGAAAGTTTTTCAAAAATACGATTCATATAGTCGAAATTTTGACATTTGAAAAATAAAGTCCGGCTCTGGAATTTTTCTTTCATAGTAGGTCATCGTGTGGGTTAGTAGAGGTGAATTGCTGGCGAATTTCAAGCGAAAACATCGAGACGTTCCCGAAATATCCTTCATCAAAGTTTCGCTCTCCCTGAATTCAGATAATGCCCCGTATTTCTTTTACGAATAGGCAGAATATATTTTTTCACATATATATCAGCTCACCTTGACTACCTCTATCCGCCATTGGACTATGGCTGGTTAGTCATGACTCACCCTGTATTACTTTCTACGAATACAAATATGAGTATATTCCAATAAGTCGAGTATATCTCTAGACTGGACCAATCAGATGATTTTCCCCAAAATGTCACTGCGTTTAAAAGTTTCACTAATAATAGAACAAGGGCGTCGATATGTTTTTTCTTGGGGGGGGGGGACTGGCTTTTTGGCTCAGGTAATAAAATCATGATATATCGAGAGCCATAAATAATATTCAGTGATTAATCAAATTAGTTATACTATATCACGCGTGAACTGCGAGCTTCATTTGTTCATGATACCCTTCTGCAGTGATAAGAAAGTATCAGCTCTTTCTTCAATATTCATAAAAGGTTTCACTGCTACGTATTATATTGGATCTGGAAAACTTCTATGGTTTTAAACATTGCAACATTTGAATTTTAGTCGTGTTCAGCATTTCAAAAATGAAGTGAGATCATGAATGCAAGAATATTAATTCTGATTACCAGTGATTATCAACAAACGCCACACGTCACATCATTGAATAAAATGAATAGGGCCTACTTCGGAACGAATTTATAAAATGAAGAAGTCTTGAAACTTGTAGTCATGATGACGGATATTTTGTTTTCTTTTTTATCATGGCGCTGTTTCACTTGAAAATGTCAACATGTTATACATGGGCGTGAAGGGAATTTTCAACTCTATTCAATGGTATGAAAACAAAATATATGGCGCCCATAAGAAAAACAAAAGTTGCATGGTAAAGCTCTGAAGATAATGCCTACGTACACAAAATTTCAAATTGTTTCCTATATATAATATTAACCATGCAAGAGAACAAATAAAAACGAAATCAGTGATTTTCCAAATCGCAAAACTTCATTATGAAGAGGTTCAAATTATGCAACTTTCGCCTAATTTGATCAACTTTCTATCTCACACCTTCTTAGGAAAATAGCAATACTGTCACTATTAAATCGTTCGGACCCTGTATAATTTAATGCCAGCTCGTATAATAGAACCTTATATACTTAGGTACAATAACATACTCACCTGAAACGACTTTTTTGTGAAGAACTCGCCAAAATTTGCCATATCATGTAAATTGCCAGAATCGTTTGAGCTACATTCACCCATGAGTTATCGCTCAATGTTTGATTCAAACGCATTGGGTCAAATGGATGGATAGGCTTGTTTCCCAGGTCCAAATCTCGCCACATTCTTGTAGCATTCAAAGCTGATACTCGTCGTTGAGGAATGATATACCGACTGGTTTTAGAACAAGTTTTCGGATCTGCTAAAGTTTCAATTGCACCCACTCGATGGGAGTTTACGTTGATTCTTCCATCACGTATCGTACTGGATCTGTACGAATTCCTCTGTCGGACATTTGCATCAAATGCATTTCTTGCTGCAAACTCTCTTGAGTTTTCGACTAATGCAGTCCTTCTACTATTTTGTCTGTCGTTTTCTTGTTCCAATTGCCTTCCATGAGACATTCTTCCGTAATTTCTTCTAGTTTCAACTCTACTGTTATCTTGCCTACTGGCAGTTTCTCTTTCCAAATTTCTTGGAGCATCTTCCAAATATCTAGTCGGGTCAGCATTCCTTCTATACTCTGATCTATTTCTGTTTTGCCTTGTGCCACTTCGTCTTTCTTGGGCGATATTATCTCGATTGCCATTCAAATACCTTGTAGAATCAGTTCGCTCTGAATTTTCCCTGAATCGGAGATTACCGGAAGTGGATCGAATACTTTGGCTACCTCCAGAAACCCTCTCAAAATTGGCTCGAGCATTCCTAGACTGTCTAATGGAGTCACTTCTAGACAGGTCAGCTCTGAAGTTGTAATTTCTGGAAGAACCCATGGTATTCCGTGTATGTCGTTCATCCCTTCTCTCAAAAATATTCCTGGAGGCGTATCTTTGATCCAATCTCTTGTCAATAATAACTCTTCCTACATCTATATTTCGAGACCTTGATTCCATGTTCTGATTTCGAAAATCTGAGGAGCGTTGCCTATTGTCTACGCCCACTCTGATATTTCTTGGTTCATCGAGTGAAAATCTCGCTTGCCTCGAATTAGTTATTCTGTTATTGTCAATATCTCTGGATAGTCGTCTCTCGTCTAGAGTACCAGTTCTGAAGCTCCTTCTGTCGTATAAGTTTTCATAAACTCTGTCCTTTTGATGAATTTGTCGGACTAAATTTCGAATTCCAGGTAGATTTCGATCAACTAGTTGACTTCTATCGAATGAAATACGATCTCTTTGATTAGCAGATCTAGATGAGTCTGGATGGACATTCGGGAGGAAGCCATAGGTAGTTGTTGTTAAAAATATTAGTAAAACAATAACGGACTTACTGGCTATTTTCTTCGACTGTATCATGATGGAATAAAAATAAAACACTATTTTTACAAATCTTTGTGGCTTGTATAGTAATCTTGGTGTACTTGAGACTCGTAGTTGGTAAGACTTGGTGACTTTGTGAGGAATATCACTGCGAGTTTTATATTTATACCCTTCTGCGAAGTCCAATTTCATGGCTGGTTAGGCTTCAACTTGTTTGAAAGCAATTTGTTCCCAACTATGTGTGGTTGAATTCAATTTTGGTGTGAAGAGATAGGTGAGATTTAATGCATATGGGACACTTCTATATACTGGGAATCTATACTTTCAGTCATCCAGTGAGTTTCAATGAGTTTATCGTATTTTTGAATCACATGGGCGCAACAAGAGGCAAATATTGAAATTGTTTGATGTTATTAGGCTACGTATCTGGTAATGTTTAGAAACATTTTCATTTTTCCATCTTGGGCATGGGAATCTTGAGTAATCATTGAAGTGAAAATTCTCTACAACTCTTGGCAAAGTCAAAGTTGCTGATATTCGAAAAGAAAAACTGTTATTTTATTTTAACATATTGCAAAAAACTGTGAACATTGCAATTATTTTTTTTATAATAGCAAACTTTTTACTATGTCTCTATAAAGAGTATAAAAGGAGCCATCCCATGAGTGTATACGGTGAAAACTCAGAATTGGAGAATAATACCAATATATTTTTCCAAGAAGTTGGTCCTTTTCGAAGTTATTGAAGCTGCATTTATTTTATTCAATTGAAATTTTGGACACACGGAAACTGATCTAAAAGCGTTGACTATTGATATTCGGATAAGTAAAAGATGAACTGGCTAATGCTGAACTTCTCTCATGAGGTTTGACGAAAGAAATCTCAACAGTTTTGACATGGGGTAGGCGGGTAGGTACTTATTTTATATAATATATATCGGGTGTCAACGAATCTTTTAGACAAATCATGACCATTAGAATTTTTCAGTGTAACGACATAATGATATTTAGTATAGTTATAAGGAATATATAAAGTATGTAAAGATGAGAGTTTCTGCATATTTTTCAATACATGGTCACTTCCGGTTTCACCGAATATGACTCTCTAACTAGGTGGACATGATTAGATGTAAACTATATTTAAGGACCTCAGGTGAAATTACAATCGCGAAGTTTTATTGACTAATATGATAGAAATGGAAATTTCACGTTTTTTGTTTGACAAGCAGCAATAAGAACATATTATTACATTGAACATTAGGAAAATTCTAATTTATTCACTTTCGGCAATAAGTATATGCCATATGGGTATAGCCATGATGCATAATACTTTGTAGTTATTCTCATCAATAAGTCTTCTTCGAAGAAAGAAAACATTAACTTATATAGGTCATGACAATGACATGATAACTTTGAGTAAACAGTAAATGCAATATTGAAAGTGACAAAAAAATAAATACTTGCGCATCGAGAATTGAACAACAAATGGAGAGAAAATCAAGTATGCCACTTCAAGACAATTTTGGCACCAACATTGTTCCTACTTATATCAATTATCTGTAGGGGGCAATTAATGATACACAGCAAAACTGCAGATTCCTTGTAAAAATATAAAGATTTAGCCAAACTTACTTCAGTTTAAAAGTTGATATAAAAACGAAGATGCGGTCAAGTTTCAATTTGCATTTCCCAATAATTCATCAACAGGGTGACAAAACGGCACGAAATTTAGCATTTAAGAGTTTTCGTAGGCGAGAACTTCAAATCCGTTCTTAGTTTGGATGTCACTCATATAGAGGGCGCCCCTTACGATGATTTCCTTTTTTTGTTTCACGGTGTATTAGTCTAAAATGTTGAAGTTGTATTTAACATATCTTTTTTACGTAACTTTTATTATTGCAACTGATTTGATTACAGCGTATTTAAAAAAAATAGCAACAGGGATTTGCGAAGTTGTATCGAATAATTGATATCGATACGCAGATATCTCGAAAACGGCCACTCGAAGAGACATTTGCAAGTATGCCTTTTTTACGTGAACATGCAAGATGTTAAATAGATATAGAACATTTAGTTTAGATTAATTCACTGTTGAAGGGATTTAGGGCCCGTAGCATAAAGCTCTATGTTGACCTAACGAGGAATCGCCTCATCCGCTAAAGCATACGTTTTGCCATGGATATAAACAAATTGAATATTTATTCGTCTCTCAAATGCTCTATATATGCCACCGACTCTTAATGTACCGTAATAAGTGACGCCCTCTACAAGTAACATCCAATAAGTTTAAGAACGGATATGAATTTCTTGCCTCAGCAAACCCCATAATGCTGAATTTCATGCCGTTTTGTCACCCTGTTGATGAATTATAGCGAAAAAACGAAATACATTTTGAAACTTTGACACCTTGTATCTTTGTTATTATCAACTTTTAGACAGGTAAGTTTTGCTAAATCTCAATATTTTCATTCAAGATATCTTTAGTTTCGCTGTGTACCATTAACTAGCGGACACCCTGTATAATGTTCTCTCAAGTCCTCTAGTATACCATACTATAGTATTTGATTTATAGCTTGTAGTAATTGAGGTCGCCCCGCCATCTTGAAAAAAATTTGTCAGAAGATAGTTTTGGATTTGAACCTCTGTGATTGTGGGTCCTTGAAAAAATATAATTTCTCAGAAATTGATAGAATAGGTAAAAATGAATGTATAATATACACTACTTCACGAGAGCACTTAGTTTAATGGACACACTGTATACAAACCCTACTAGTTATATATTTTCGAATTTAGCTTTCCATGGAGATCCCAAAATTTGAATAATATATACAGGATGATCCACGGTGAATGGCCTATTAGAAGTATCTGAAGAACGAAAAGACAGAACATTCTGACAACTGGGATGCTTTGATGATTGAACATTATCTATCCGTCTAAAATATTTTCATCGATACAGTGTTGCCACTTCTATCAGAAACAACTAGCAACTTCGTTATTTTAAATGAAGCACCCTGTATTTTATCGCATTTTAGATTCTTCCTGAATAGCTGATTTCATCGACGTATCGAAAATGATTACAGAGATATATAGGGTGTTCAAAATCAAGAGTTTTCAATTTTAGGATTTTCGTGTGTCGAAACTTTTCATTATCGATCAAAACGGCTTACATGTCTCAACTTTTGATTCACTATCTACTGACATTTAATTGGAACAGATACAGAGCGATCAAAATTCTGAATCTTGAAGCACCCTGTATTTTTCCCAATTAAATTTCAGTAGATAGTGAATCAAACGTTGAGATAGGGACATGTAAGCCGTTTCGACCAATGAATGGATAGTTCTGACACAAAAAAAATCCCAAACTTGAAAATTTTCGTTTCTGAACACCCTATATCTCTGTAATCATTCCTGCTAGACCCCAAGTATGATGCATTGATGAAATCAGCTCTTCAGGAAGAATCTAAAAATGCAATAAAATACAGGGTGTTCTATTTGAAATAACAAAGTTGCTAGTTGTTTCTGATAGAAGTGGCAACACTGAATCGATGAAAATATTTTAGACGGATAGAAGATGTTCAATTATCAAAGCATCCCAGTCTTCTGTCTTTTCGCTCTCCAGGTACTTCTAATATAGAGGCCATCCACCGTGGGCCACCCTGTATAGGATGTTCCATTCAAAATGTTGGTTTGGCGGTTTGGCTAAAAATTGATTTATTCGATCAGTTCTTTATGTATGACTTATTTAATTCGACCGATTCGAGAATAGACCCCCTCGATTGAATAAAATAGTTTCGCGGCGATGTGGTGTGGAGACGAGAATGAAGATTCGACCCTCTTACGTCATCCATAACGAATTTAAATCAATTTATGAAGTGTAATGGAATGTCCTTTGTATCGGATATCGCGCAAGTGGGACCAGATCGAATGAAGGACTTATCAGCTGCTCACCATACACACTCGATCAGGGGCGTACAACTAAACTCAACTGAGAGTTTCTATTCAATTTTCAAAGAGTTTAGTTTTTAGTTATTTCAGAATGTTCGGCTGCAGAGGGGCGAATGAGATGTGCTTTTATTGAAAGATCTGAAATATTACTTAATTAGATCAAGTGGATCAGTTGAAAATAATGAAAAACTGCACCCACATAAGGATATCCTTATATATAGGTACAGGGTGGTTCAAAAGTACATTGACAAACTTTAGGAGATGATTCCACATAATGGGGGAGAACACTGATTTTTTAAAACGATATCATCGTGAAAACTACCAGTGAAATAATTTTGAATTTTTTCATTCATGCTGGGACGATGAAAAAAATAAATTAGAATATGTTCTTTTTTTTTAGAGATAATGTCGATCAATTTTCAATTCCAGAGGATTTTCATTTTTCATGCTCTTTTTCTTTTTGGGTTTTTCCTGTTGAATATTCAGAATGGTATTATGTGCATATATATATGTTACGATTTTACTCTGGGTCCGTAATAATTTAACACTCGGTAGAACACTTGAAACGATTTATTCTGAACCCCACTAAACATGTAATGTTACAAAATATTGCCACAATATATTGTGAAGCCTTCTTCCGTAATATGAAAATACAATATTTGTATCTATTTTGCTGCTATGTTCCTGTTGATGATATTATAGAAAAACCTACTGACTAATTGTTTGTAAGTTACAAAATGACCCTTTCAATTAAGTTTCAATAGCAATATTGCATCAACTATATATTCTCATTGAAATTGCAACATTACATGGATCAACTACGAACAATATCAGTGCAACGTTACATATGGAATTTTCAATTGTAATGTTGCATCAACATTGATACTTCATTGAGTTTGTAAATAACATGACGTAACTACAAACAATATTGCTACAACTTATGGGATGCAACACATATTTGAATGAAAGATGTAATATAGCTGAAATATACAAAATGCTACATTGGGTATCGATCGAGAGACGCCATTTCATGAAATGCCTACGCGCAGTCGCAAACTTGCATTCGACAAACGCCAGTATCTTAGTCGCCATATTTGTTCGTGTTTGGCTTCGGTAACAGGTATTTTGTTGTTGTACACGTCCAAATGGCAAATGATACCAATTAATAAAATACTTTGAAACATAAATTGAGGTATAAGTGGTGATCTGGCGATATGTAATATTAGGCAGTTGGGAAGGTTTTGAATCGCAGTTAGCAGTTGATGGTTAGGTAAGTCAACATCAGTTATTCTAGGTTAGGTATACATTTTACAAATTCATATATCGTTTATTGATCTAAGCGGATCGTTCGATCGACAAAAAATAACATAGAATGATTATAATTATTCGTTATTCGTATACCGATACTCAAAGTTATAGGACAACCTCGTGAATTCAGTCAGTGAATGCAGTCAAAGTGAATCAACCTACTTTCTCATTGTTTCTGTTTGAGCTTTCGGGTCTTTATCGGCTCTTTATCAGGAACTCTATAAAACATTACAAATTATATGAAATCAATCCTTTTTATTACTGAAACACTTAGGGACATTGAGGTTTTGTTTAACCTCATAGTGATAGTATATAGAATCATTGCTCGAATCATCAAATCTTATCTCTCATTTTACTGCACTCAGCTGTTGTAGAAAAAACTTTGAGCTCGCACTCACAATTCATTCTAAAACAACCTCGAATATCGTTCTTCAGAATATTCTCTAGATGCTCAGAAATATTCATATTATCTTCAGTGTATATTATGAGGATACTCTCAGCATACCTTGAAAAATGAATATTTCCAGAATCAAGTATACAATCCTCAACTCTCAAGTTCAACCGGTAGATGAACTAACTCAACTAACAGGTAGATTCCTGACTATTTTATTTTATCATTATTCCCTTTGTTCCAGGTTCTTATGCAGTGCAGTGCCTATGAGACCTAGTACCGTTATATCAAAAATATTTAGAAATGTTTTCAATCTACTTTTAAATTATGAAATAGTCGACACGATTATTCGATTATTAGAATATTGTTACTATGTATAATTCATAATATAAAATATGTAATTTTCCTTTACTTTTTATTTTATGTTGCCAGTTACCTCAACAAAATATAACAATAAGATTACATTCGTTCATTGAGTATGAAATGTTACTTTACTTTATACACAATGTTACAATTACTCTGCTGGAATGATTCATTTGCGAACATTACATTCATAATATTGCTGAACGTCCGTTTCAGTAGTTGCTGCGACCTTGCAGTAAGATAGCGACAATATCTGATGTAACATTACACATAACATTGAAATATTGCTGCAATATTGTTGAGATATTACTTTGCTTAGTAGGACACTACTATACAATAATTACAATACTCGTACTAAACACTTCCGATTCACAACACTTCTTCGATCGTTATTATAACGCTTCCAAATAAAGACTTCCCTTCCTGTCCCTAACAACAACTATTTATACTACCTAATAAAACGTCTAGATTCCACTCGAAATATCGTAAACAGGTCGATAATCTTCTCGAGTCATCTCAACAGCCGTCGATTTCTATTCCAAGAAATACGGTTTATTTACTTCCGCAGGTAGCTGGGATCGATTGCCAGGGTCGTAACATTTACCCCCTTCTTCAAATTTGATCGTCCCGATCAAAAACAGAACTCTCCTCACCATGATAGCGCTTCAGTCTTTCAAGATGAACGACTTTCATCTTTGTCCTAGGGCTGCGTTGGATTCTATAGACCACATCATTGATCCTTTTCAACACCTTATACGGTCCTTCCCAAGATGGTGTTAATTTGGGTGATACGCCTTTCTTCCGTCGAGGATTATACAGCCAAACTCGATCTCCTTCAAAGAATCCCTCTTTGTCACTTGCTAATTTCAATCTTTTCCGAGCAGTCTCATGAGTTTTCATCAAGCCATTCCGGAGCTCATCTGCGTAGTCTTGTACTTCCTTTTCTTCAACACTTGGTGAACCGAACACCAAGTCACAAGGTAAGCGGAGTTCTCTTCCAAAGACTATACTAGCTGGAGTTAGCTTCGTTGAATCATGGACAGCTGCTCTATACGCCATCAGGAATAAGGGAAGATGCCTGTCCCAGTCCCTCTGATGCTCTTCGACTACTTTGGAAAGATGTTCTTCCATAGTTCGGTTGAATCTTTCGACCATGCCATCGGATTGTGGGTGTAGTGGAGTTGTTCTCGTCTTACTGATTCCCATTAGATCACAGACCTTTTTGAATAAGTTCGACTCAAAATTTCTCCCTTGATCAGAATGTAATTCCATTGGTACTCCTGGCAACTGTGGAGGCTTCTTGGTTTGGCATGCCGTATGCTTCTACCCACTTACTGAAGTAGTCCATAGCAACCAAGATGAATTTATTTCCATCATCAGTCAAAGGGAATGGTCCGGCTACATCGATGGCGATCCTTTCAAACGGTGCACCCACATTGTATTGCTTCATTCCAGGTCTTGATCTCGTTCTGGGACCTTTACTGGCTTCGCATACAGGACATCTTCTACACCAACTTTCCACGTCGTCACGACATTGAACCCAGTAAAATCTTTCTCGAATTTTACTCAATGTCTTGTTAACTCCAAAATGTCCACCAGATTTTCCGCCATGGACTTCTTCCAGAACTTCATTAACTCTGATGTGGGGCACAACCAGCTGAGAAATTGTTGATCTACCATCAGCTGATTCCCAAACTCGCTTCAATAATCCATTCTCCACAACTAGTGAGTCTCATTGTGCCCACATCGCCTTGAAAGCAGGCCCTCTATCCGAGATATCCTTCCATGTCGGTCTTTCTGTTCCTCTTTCTTTCCAACGTAGAAAATCGGCGATATTCGGATCGTTCTCCTGATCTCGTCTCATGTGTGCTGCTGTCCACTTATCATCGGTCACAAGTCTGGTTTTTCTAACATCAGCGGTTCCTTCTCGATGTTCAATGCGCAGACAATGCTTACAGGTTTCCGAACAAGGTCTTGTGGACATGGCATCTGCATTCTGGTGTAGTTTTCCTGGGCGATGCTTAATCTTGAAGTGATACTGGTTCAGCTTTTCCAGCCATCTTGCTATTTGACCTTCAGGATTCTTCATCTCCATCAGCCACCTCAAAGCTGCATGATCCGTCCTAATGAGAAATTCTCTTCCGTATAAATATTTGTGGAAATGGTCAACAGCCTTAACAATTGCCAGCAGTTCTTTCCTGGTGACACAATAATTCCTTTCTGGTTTGGCCATCACTTTGCTGTAGTATTCTATAACCTTTTCTTGACCATCCTGTACTTGTGATAGCACGGCTCCAATTCCGATGTTACTCGCGTCTGTGTCCAAAATAAACAAGCCTCTCTCTTGTGGGAACCCCAAAATAGGACTCGAACAGAGGCCAGCCTTCAATTTCTTGAAGGATTTCTCACATTCTACAGACCAGTTGAAGTTGACTCGTTCTTCTGTCAATCTATGGAGTGGTGCCGCAATATCAGCAAATCCTTCCACAAAACGACGGTAGTAAGTGCACAATCCCAAGAAACTTCTAACTTCATGTTTGTCCTTCGGTCTTGGCCAGTCTCGAATGGCTTGAATCTTTGTCTCGTCAGTTTGTATTCCTTCTGACGTTACCGTGTGGCCCAAGAAATCTACTCGTTTCTGGAATAGTGAACATTTCTTCAGGTTCAGTTTGAGGTTGGCATTCCTGAATCGCTGGAACACTTCCCGTAAGTTCTTCAGGTGTTCCTCGAAATTCTTTCCCATGACCAGAACATCGTCCAGATATACCAGGCAAGTTTTCCAAGTGAGCCCACGCAGTACCAATTCCATCAGCCTTTCGAAGGTTGCTGGGGCATTACATAGTCCAAAAGGCATCACAGTAAACTGGTACAGTCCATTACCAGTCGTAAAAGCAGTCTTCTCCTTATCTTCTTCGTGAATGCCCACTTGCCAGTATCCGCTCTTCAAGTCCAGTGTCGAAAACCATCGGGAGCCAGCCAATGTAGTCAAAGTGTCATCAATCCTTGGTAACGGGTAGCTATCCTTCTTGGTGACGTCATTGAGCTTCCTATAATCCACACAGAATCTTGTGGATCCATCCTTCTTGGACACTAATACAACCGGAGCAGACCAAGGGCTGGATGATTCTTCAATTACCCCATCCTTCATCATTTTGTCAACCAGCTGTTCCACCTCCTGTTGCTTAGCAAATGGCATTCTTCTTGGTGGTTGCCGAATTGGGTGAGCTTTACCAGTATCTATTCTGTGCTTGACCAAGTTCGTCCGCCCTGTTGATGTTGATTCAAAGATATCACTTTCGTCTGCTATGAATTTCTTGGCAGCTTTATATTCTGTTGGTGATAAGTGGTCCAAGGAGGTTTCCACAACTTTCAATGCACTGTCATCTCGTTCCCTCCATCTCTGCTCGTTAGTCTCATCACATTTTGCTACCCAACTGACTGGTTCACAAGCTCCGATAATATCTCCTTCCCTTACTGTTATGGTGGTAGGTAAAACATTTGCTACCCTCACAGGAATGTCTCGTTCGGTGGTCACTAAAGCTCGGGCAAGTAACAGCTTGCTGGGGGATTCCTCACATGACTGTACTAATCCAACGCAGCACCCAGGGTCCTCTTCTAATCGCGCATGGATGATCTTCTCAGTGAATCCAGGAATTCTCACAGTCCTCGCAAGTCGTAGCCTCACTGACGTCTCTCTCTCGGCCGGTGTCGTTAGTACAAACTCTTCTCCTCCAAATTTCATGATCTTCTGATCACTGTCGAATGAAAACCCGTAGTCGCTTATCAGATCCATGCCGAGGATAAACTCATCTTCGATATCTGCGACGTATACCATGTTCACTATATGGAGTCTTCCAAGCGTCAACTCGATATCAGCCATCCCTCGTATAGGTGCATTTTCTCCAGTGACCGTACGAAGAACAAAGTTGGAAGTGGTTGGTTTTATACTTCCAGGCCGGAGAATGTCACTGCGTACCAGGGAAACTGATGCACCGGTGTCTATGGTGCAGGTTACATCCATTTGGTTGATTTTTCCTTTGATGGTCAGGCTATCAGTTGTTCTTCTTATCCTTTTGATGTTTATGACCCTGGGGGCTTCGTTATTACTAGCCAGCATGCGCCCCGATACGCTGGCTAGTTCTAGTTTTCCTGGTATCTATCTGAGGACTCACTAGATGACCTAGTCCTCGCAGGTGAGTACGACCGTGGTGGCGTCCTTGCAGGTGAAGAAGATCGTGGTGGTACTCTCACCTTACAGTCCCTTATCAGGTGTCCAGTTCTGCCACAGCGATAGCAGGATTTATTTCGCTGGTAACTAGGCCCACTCTTAATTTCTTTGAGTTCCTCAAGCACTTTTCTCAACATTTTCGCCACTGGGTCCACGTCTTCGGAAGGCTCCTCGATGGACACAGCTCTCACTTTTGGCCTAGAGGTGTTGAAGGCCGCTTCTACCTCCAGAGATCTTACTAGGGCTTCACCACTCCTCTTAAAGTGTGTAAGCCTCAGAGTCTTCTGTATTTCTGAGTCTCTCAGCCCGTCGATGAATACCTGCACCGCCAGTTGTTCTTTGAAGTCCTCTGGTGCCCCTGGGTAGGCTAATTGAGTCAGTCTTCTCACATCTGCTTCGAATTCCTGTAGGCTCTCTCCAGACTTCTGCACACGATTTTTCATCTGAGCCCGGTAAAGCTGTTCTCGATGTTGGTCACCATACCTGAGTTCTAGCGCAGCCACTAAATCTCCGAAGTGGTTTTGTTGTTCAACTGGGATCGACTGTAACATCCCCAAAGCTGGTCCTCTCAGAGCTACATATGAGTGCAGTAGCTTTTTCCTCGTCACTCCACCCATTTGCACTTGCTGCAGCCTCAAATTGTCGGTGATACATAGACCAAGGCGACTGTCCATCAAAAGTTGGTGGTTTCACGGAAGAACCCGATGTGGCAACTCTGTCACGGCGATCTTGACTTCGTAGCGAGGTGATCTGATTCGCTACATTTCTTTCGATTGCATCGAGCATGGAATCTATTCTTGAAACTTCCTGGTTAAGCTTGTCATCAATTCTGGTGACATCTGTCTTCAACTCATCCATTTGCTTATCAGTTTTATGCAGAATTTGTTCGAAGAAGATTTTCTGATGTTCTCGTTCTTTTTCTTGATGTTCTCGTTCTTTTTCTTGATGTTCTAGAATTTTCTGTAACTCTTCTTGACGACGTTTTTCTTCTTCTAGTTTTTCTTCCTGTCGTCGTTTCTCGCATCTTCCTGTCGTCGTTTCTCTAGTTCTGCGAACTGATTTTTCATGAATTTTATATTGTCTTCCATCGTGTCGTATGACGTACTCCTTGTATTCACCATACGTATTCAAATGTCCTCGAAAATCCACACTTCTGACACCACTGTTACGATTTTACTCTGGGTCCGTAATAATTTAACACTCGGTAGAACACTTGAAACGATTTATTCTGAACACTACTATACAATAATTACAATACTCGTACTAAACACTTCCGATTCACAACACTTCTTCGATCGTTATTATAACGCTTCCAAATAATGACTTCCCTTCCTGTCCCTAACAACAACTATTTATACTACCTAATAAAACGTCTAGATTCCACTCGAAATATCGTAAACAGGTCGATAATCTTCTCGAGTCATCTCAACAGCCGTCGATTTCTATTCCAAGAAATACGGTTTATTTACTTCCGCAGGTAGCTGGGATCGATTGCCAGGGTCGTAACAATAACTTTATATGAATGCAAATTCCTAACTTCAGAAGATTTTGTTTTCAAATTCTTATCGTGTTGTGTGTTCAATAGATATAATTCAGTGTTCGTCGTGGCATATAGCCAGGAAAGTAGTTGTTTTCTGTTGAATAAATCGAGGAAGAATTGATATTTTCATCACATAGAGAATAATATACGAATTCTCAATGTATTTCTTTGCATAAATATATCCATTTTTTTTATGTTCATAATTTTATCAGGGAATATTCCTTTTCAATAGAATATGTCCATTCCAAAACACACAATTCCTGCATCATTCGAAATAGTGTCAATTCACAAACGATAAGATTTCCACGAAATTTATTAAACACACGACATGTTTCGCTAACACAGTATAGCTTCATCAGGTGAAATACTGGTACAATGAACAGTTCATTGTACTAGTATTTCACCTGACGAAGCTACTGTGTTAGCGAAACATGTCGTGTGTTCAATAAATTTTGTGGAAATCTTATCGTTTGTGAAGTTTTTGCATTTCCATCAAGTAACGGCCGAGTCAATTCAAAAAAAAAATAAAAAAAAAAAAAAACAAAAAAATAGTGTCAATTCATTGGCGTGACTGGTGCGACGTCTTGGTCCCAAAACACGCCTATTGTCCTTGAGCTGACCAATCACACTGCAACACTGCAGAATGGCGAGGTATCAGAGAGATATAGCTACAGTTCGGGACTAATACGTCACGGCTCCACCATCATATTTGGCTTTTTGAAATATCGAATGCAATATGCTGATTTCAAAACGCTATAGAGATTCGATTTCCTTCAACTTCAACTCATAATATTGATTGTACATCAAACGTGAATCATGTTTCGTCAATTGAAAGAGGTTTGCACGGATTTTTTCCCTCCTCAGTGGTCTTTCCCAATTCCCCATTCTAATATTAATTTCCAAATAACTATATATCCGTGTTACGGCACGATGGAAAGGAGACACTTTGTGAATATGAACAGCAGATCTCATGCATCTTAATCTAGAAAATCTACGAGAACAGAAAGTTCTTCAGCTTCCTTCAATCTCCAAAAGAAGAGACTTGCGATTAAAACAGAAAAGGAAAGACAGAAGTTGGAATCAAGACAGAGGAAAATTGATAATCAAGTGAAACTTCTTCAAATGGAACATGCATTGAAATAAGCTGCTTTAGAAGTAAGCATAGACGAAGGTACTTTGGTAGCTAGTGAAATTGAATTGAGAAGTAAATCAAAAAGTAATCGTCATGATTTTATTGCTGAATGGGTTGATAAATTACAGAATTAAACCTCAAACTCTGATCAGATGTCAGTTTGTAATAGTTTCAGTTATATTATAGAGATGAAAATTGTGTATTTCGTGAAGGATAGCTGAAAGAATAACTGGATTTCTGCGGTTACTGAGGAGGGTCAATTCTCAATTTCAGAAGATTTTTATTTTCATGTTCGCCTTCTGGATGTTCAACAGATATACCTAATTCAATGTTCGACGTGGCGAATAGCCAGGAAAGTAGTTGTTTTCTGTTGAATATTCAAAATTATATTATGTGCATATATATTTTCATCTGAAGGAGAATGCAAATACTCGGAACATACATTGGACGTCCATATAGAATATACATCGGATATCAAGTGAATGTTCTCTGGATATCCCAAATATCCAAAATGGTACGTGTCCAATGGATATTCATCGAATAGCCATGTGATGACTGGAATCGACAATAATGTGGAAATATAGGCGAGCGGCCTATATTTCATTGAAATCATAGTGCGATCTCAGTTATCTTGGTAAATGATATAGTTCCAATAACATGGATATGTAACACGCGTACATCTCAGAGACGTAACAATGTTGGCTGGACCTACCCACCCTGCACGTGTGTAGTGTGTATATGTCATTCTTTTTTTTTTCGATTTCCAACACAGTACGGCATCGCCACTTCAGAAGAGGAAAAATATAAATTTAATAAGTAAAAATAATATATATTTCATCTGAATAAACATTTACAAACAATAACTTAATCACAGATACATTATATTATTAAAACCATTTTCTTGCCTTAATCAATTAGTATCCTATTCACTGTAATGTCAGCTCTTTGATTCAAAATCCGAACAGCCATTTTTGGAGTGAAATGGTCCACACCAATTTCCTTCAGTGCTTTGCCTCTAGTATCTTCGACTCCGGTGGCCCCTTCTAGAGCAATGATAGTCTCTCTTAGCAATAAGGCACTACCTTTACTGACGTTCAGAAGATTGCATGATTCAATGAGCCTAGAAAAATAAAAAAATGCACATTTCAAACCACCAAATAGGATCAAAATGAAAAAATTGAAAATGATAATGAACCTATGACCTACATAATATACTCATCAACTTTTAAACTACATCGCTGCATATTTTTAAATCAAAAGTAATAAATATCTCACATTCATATTTCTTGTCTAACAAAATTTGGGGATAGCAAAAGAAGGGGGCACAATAAATCATTTAGGTCGCAGTGTATTCACCCCTTATGCATACAATTCAAATACACATTGATTTAAATTTACCTTATAAGATTCAAGACATAGCCTCGGAATCCGCAGATCATTATTCACTGAACTTACAGCAATGATGATGTTTTGATACCGGAGAACGCATTGACATTTTTAATGATATATTGAAACGAAATATAAGTATATATTATATACTAGATGAAATGTCATAGCATAATGCACTATTTGATATAGATGGTTGGGCAACAGGTCAAATATGTCGGGATATGTTCAACAGATTGAATACAAATTAGAGGGTGGTTATATGTATAATATGTTTAATGTTAAAATGACATACCCACTGTTACCACATTCACTTTTTTTTAACTCATATTATCATCCTCATTTTAAATAGGACACTCCACATATTTGTTCATATTCAGTTAGGGATTATCAATACCAATTGAACAATATCGAGTTTGATGAGCAAGAGATGTCACCAAATAGATCATTTCATACTGATAATAGTTTGACGTACCCCAGTATCGTTAAATTCGAATTGAAAATCCCTAAACTAATATGAAAAAATATCATAATGAACATCCCTGTGAACTTGAAGATCAGACGAAGTCCCAGACATATTTGACCCCGACAGTATTTTTTCCCAAACCTCTATGACTTCAGTTATTTCGGCCTTTAGTGCGGTTTACAAATCAGACGATGAATGAGAAATCAGCACCTAATTCACCTTAACATAGAAAATATATGCTTTACATGGAACATTTTGTTTGCAAAAGTTTTTCAACCTACTGTGAAAAATAGTTATGAGGCCTCTCACTGAACTGTGAGAATAAAGGGACCAAATTCCTAGTGATATCAAACTTGAACTGGAGTGCTCCCCCTTCACTGAATCTATTATCCAAGACCAAATCTTCGAACAAGTATGTATCCATCTGTTGAGCCACACAATGCCAAATGATAGTAAACAATTTACTTTGCAGACTTTTCTGCAGCTGGTGTAGACGTTTCGATAAAGTTTCAAACATGGGGCAGGCAGTTGGAGTCAAGGAAAGACTGCGAAACTCTTTCTCTGCCTTCATAGCTGACCATCTGTAATAAAGATGTATCTCAAAATATGTCATTTTTATCAACTACAAGAGATACATTTTTGATTAAATGCGCGAGTGAAGAACCAATAAAATGAGTTTCAAAAATCTCAGATAAGACGTTTCGTTTTCGAATTATTTCCAAAAAAATGATTTTTGGATTTTCAATTTTATTTTTTCCTGGCGTTAATAATGAAGTTATGACAAAACTGCAAAAAAATCTTCATGGCAACTTTTGATGCCGCTCAATTTGGCATCATCGATTTTTTGATCCAAGGATTCGTTTATATATCATATCAGATTCGAATAGCCCTTTTCATTCTGATTTCGACGATATGCTACATATTGTGATTCTTGGAATACGGACCTAAATTTCTCATAATTCTGTGAAAGAGGTATATTCGAATTCACTCCAAAATTATATGGAGGAAGCCCTCGATCTTTTGACACTGGCAGAAGTTCAGGACCCAGCAGGATAGTGTGCACATAACTCGAGAGGTGCTAGAGATTTCTCTGGGGATATGTCAAGAACTATGTTTATGAGCGAGCCTTTAAAACAGAGGAAGAACTCAGAATACTGGTTATTGAAGCATTTTGGAGTATAACGGTAGGAATTCTGAATAATGTTTCAAATTCTACAGTAAGAAGAGGTTATGCAGGCTTAAAAAGCAATGGCAATCTTTTTGAACATATATTGTGAATTCATTAATTCCGTATCTAATAGTTTTTACGTTCAAAAAAGTTTTCGATATGTGCATCTGTTTATTTCTTTACTGTTAATTTTTATTGAATTATTGATTATTGAGGTATTCTAAAATGGGTATTGATGTTAATGTGGCATTGTTGAATGTTCAATCTGATGAATGAACCTTTTTTCCACAGAATTATGAAAAATTCAGGTCCGTATTCAAAAAATTACATGATAATGGTCAAAATAAGCTTGAAACGTATCAAAAACCAAAATATGTAGCATATCGTCGGAATCAGAATGAAAAGGGCTATTCGAATCCAATATCAAAATATCAGGACCGAATTTGAAAAAAAAATGGTTGATGGTTACTCATAGACGAAACGTTGGATCGGAAAATAGATGATGCCAAATTGAAAAGAAGCAAAAGTTGACACGAAGATGTTTTTCCAGTTTTGTTATAACTTAATTATCAACGCCAGAAAAAAATAATATTGAAAATTATTTTGAGAATAACTCAAAATCGAAGTCATATCAGAGATTTTTGAAAGTTATTTTGTTGGTCCTTCCTTCACTCGCGCAACTTTTCTCCCATTTAAACAAAAAGTTTGCGAGATGTTCCGAATCAAGGCTACAATATTTCTGATTTTGATCTGATCGATGAATGTAATTTCTCTTGTTTCATTACTTTTTATTTGGAGATGGAAGAATAAATAAAATGCATTTTTACATGGTACTACTTCAACAGCCGGAGGGAAAAACTAAACTTTATTTCAATGATTCAGTGAGACACATAACATGAAACATAAATGTTTGGACGTCTGGCAGTTTGCATGTTAAGGTTAGTCATGTGACAATGTAGTACTACGATGTCAGTTGAATGTGCCAATAGTATGCGGATTACTATGGAGATATCGTAAAAGATTTTTTTCTACAAACGTCAAAAAATGACAAGGTTCGCGCATTGATAACAAATTGCGAAGTGACACTTTTTTTCAGTTTCCTACGTTACCATGATACCTAGCACAAAACAATGCGCGAAGTAAAACAGTGCGCGAAGTACCTACTTCGCGCATTGTAATTTAAAATATATGAGATATTTATATTTCAACTTTATGGTCCTCAATCGAGCAAACATCCACGAAATCATTTATTTCTGAATGTTCAACAGTAACTTTGTTCTATCTCTTGGAGCGCACGAAAGAAAATTCCTATTTTGTTCGTGGAACATCGTGCGTACCTAAGGAGGAAAGGGGAAGGCCTTTTGAGCCAGTTCAAGACTATTTTTTATATCAAGCAGAGCATATTTGTACTTCGGAACTATATATTTTTTGACGTTTGTAGAAAAAATGTTGTTTGCAACTCGAGCGCGAAATACTTTGGTCATCTCGACTATTTTTTAACTCGGCTACGCCTCGTTAAAAAAATCAGATCTCAATCACCAAAGTAGCATTTCGCGCTCTAGATACAAAAATAACTATTTCAACGTGTAATTTCGAATACAAATGTGAAGCAT
The DNA here is from genome assembly GCA_918026855.4 of Phaedon cochleariae. NCBI lineage: Eukaryota > Metazoa > Arthropoda > Insecta > Coleoptera > Chrysomelidae > Phaedon > Phaedon cochleariae. Next base: position 31,119,614 of record OU896714.1, on the reverse strand, counting down.
TTATACCTTACAGAATGTAGAGCATGTGATAACATCCATTTCACAAGCATTTGCAAGATAAGGAATTAAGGAACATATAAAATTTACTTCGACAGTGATTCTCAACCTTTTTGAATAATGAACCACAAAATCCTTTTTTTAATTTGCTAACCAGCTAACTAAAATACCTATCTAGGCAATTTAATTGATTGTGATTAACATGCTAAAATGTTAACCAAGGGATTACAAGATTATCAGTGCTGCCAATGCTCCTTTATTTTAGATTTTTCGAAGTATTTATTTATTTATTTCGTGGAGTTCTTTTTTTTATTTTATTTTATATGATGCTGATTTTAGGTATGTTTTTGCTTTCAGTCAGTTTTTGTGTGCCACCGCGAAAATAAATAATATGTAGCAACAGCACCAGTGGTACATGTACCAAAGGTTGTGAACCGCTGACTAAGGATATTTCTGTACTGAAAAATTGAGATTCAAAACTTCGGTTTGATAAAAAATTACCTAGACTCATGAAAATGGTGGGACATATATTAACAGAAAATGATATGGAACAGAAATATCCCAAGTATACGCTGATATTTAAAATACTATAAGGGAAAAGAAACAAAGTAACTATCTATCAAATAGAGACTAGAAATCAGTTTACCTTTTATCCCGTTATCAGCCAAGAGAAACCAAACAGGATGTATGTATTTTTGTAAATATGATCATGACCAAAATTTGATAAGATGAACATGAAATTGGCGGTGCCATCAACAGCCCGAATAACAGAAAATCTCCAGGATTTGATGACATTTTTTAAAAATCTGTTATGGCAGTGATATCAGAATTGATGACATAAGTGGATGAAAAATGTATGTGACATTTTCCTGACCAAAGTACAAGTTCAAAGAATTTTCGTTACGTGTCTCATTCTTCTATCGTACTAAATGAAGTTATAAGCTGATGAAAGGGTTTATGCACACATATTAGTTTACGAATTGAATGTGAGAATAATAATCCATGCCAATTCTTAGAATCCTTCATCCACAAATATCGCGGTACATGATTGTATTCAAAAAGTGAAGTTATGTTAGATAAATTTCAAACAATCATAAAATTTTCCACTATGAAAAATTCTCTCGAAACATGGCATTGCCTAACACCGCAAATGCAAATACCAGATATCTAATTTTTCCAGTCGTATACGAGGTATGTCAAAAAATATTGATTTTGCTCAAGAATAAGGTACCTGTATTTTTAACAAATTCGAAAATTATTATGAAGAAAGTTCATTTATCTAATCAATTTCTGATCGATTCATAATATGGATAAGTTTTATCATCAACTTTACGAAAAAGTAATTTTTCATAAAAAGTTCTGCAAGGCCAAGACCGAGAATGCTAATATCAGATTTAATAAAACCTGATTTTCTTCGTAGACAGATGTTATTAGATATTTGAACGTAGTTTTCAATTCTAGTCAACTTTTTTCGATAACAATTTTCGATATTGTCGAAAATAAAGGTACTTTCGGCCAGCGTAGCCTCGTGGTTAGAGCGTCAATGTTCTATCCATGTTTGATGGCCTAAGAAAGTGTTTGGGATCACACGTTAAAAGGTAAGACCCCCGTCATTCCTTGCTCGCACAAGTCTCTTGAAGACTTCTGAGGGTTGCTCGTAAGGGGGCAACCGAATGATGGATAAGAACAATTTTAGAACAATTTTTTTTCGTCTTGAGCAAAATTAATGTTTCTTGACATACCTCGTATACAACAACAAAAAATGATATCTCGCATTTTTGGTTTTTCACCATGCAGAACTTTTCACGAAGAATAACTTTTTTTCGTAAAATTAATAATAAAAAGTTTCCGATACGTAGCCAACTTGAGTAGACACGCTGTATATCATTCAAAATCGAAGTTGTTATCATGGGATTTTGACTGCAGTTTACACCTATGTTGAAGTAATAAGTATGTGACAATATTTTTTATGAAAAAAGAATCACTGAAAATGGAAACATGACATCTACCTTTATGTTTTTACATGTTTTCATTAAAATTCTGTGAAAAGTTATTCAAAACAGATACTTTAGTTTTTATTTACTAAAATACTGGCACATGGATAATTTATCTACTTGTCTTTTCAATCATATTCAAGGCTTAATAAAATAATCAATTCAACATTTACGTTAGGAGTAATAGGCGACTGAATTTGAGATCACAGCGCCACAGTCGCCGGTTGTGAGCTACATGAAAGTGCATTGATTTGAAATGGTTCAAATGCTTGTGTGCATTATTTAATTTTTTGGTAGTGATTTGGGCAAAGAAAACTTCCCTTTTGACTGTTTATTTGTGTACTCTTGTGAATCAAAGTAGCTTTTCAACAGATTTTCGTTCAATAAAGTGTGTTTCACTACTTCGAATACAAATGCCCCAATTTACATTAGTTTGCATTTCGTTCCCATTCAGAAGTGAAATGAATATTGCAAAATAAGTGGAGTGAATATGATGTTGAAGTTCACATAATGGGTATTTGAGATGTATTTGTATATATTGTAGTCGAATCATCTACTTACATGTGTTTATATGAAAGAGAAGAAGTCCTCAAAGCTGGATGTATGTGTGAATAATTGATCTATCTGGTAGGAAAAATTGAACATATTATATGGTTTGATTTCTTTTTTTTTTCAAATTCTTTCTGTAACTTCACTTCTGGGAATAAAATGCAACTGAATTCAATCTCGAAGTTGAGTGAATATCTTCCAATTATACACTGATTGAAATCATCATTTTCTGTGAAATGCAGAAAACTTTCATGAATAACATGTGAAACCAAGCAACAATGAGAGATTTTCTACTGAAGAATTCAAACTCGAAAAATATCACGACTGAACTTTCGATGAAATGCATGGAAGCTTGAATGTAAACAAACATTCAATGTACTTTCCATTGGTTATCTTGAATATCCGCAAGAGACCGTATCGCTTATTTTGAATCGCCTATAGCAGATAAAATCAAAATTGCCCAATTTAGACTAGTCTACAAAAATGGTCAGAGAAATAAGATGGATGTTCCAACATTCCCAGTTATATCTAAAATTCTGAAGAAGATAATGAACTACCGATTACAAGAATATACAATAGATGCGAAGAAACATCTTTACAGTCATCAATGTGACTTTCTCTGGTAATGTTTTTTTTCTTGGAGTGATCTTCAATTTCATGAATAGTGTGTTACTGACTTTTTCTTCCAATTATTATCTGTGACTGATGTCCATAGAAATCATGAAGGAGACGATTTTAGTTTGACAAGATTAAATAATAATAAGTAAATGTCTACTAACCTTTCACTTCGATATGCTTTACTTCGTGTCTTAACTTCGGCAATCACAATTTCTGCTAGAGTATGCAATAAATCATTTCTCATATGCCTATAAAGGGAAAGAGTCTCTGCGAATACTGTGTCCGTTTCTATTTCATACAGAGGATCATCGTCGATATCAGTAAATTGTGTAGTTGGTTGCTTTTCACTTTCCAATTGGCTTTTATAATAATATAAGTTCAAATAGTGCTGAAAGAAAGTTGGTTTTATGCAACATACATCAAAATATTTTCCTCAATACAATGGGGTTGTAAGCACTAGTCGAATTTACAACACAATTCTATTTTGTATTAATATTATTTCATTTATTGACTGAAAAGGTTAAGTTCATAATCGATTTTAACATTTGAGTTATAATTTTTTTAAGTTAGAGGTCAAGGTTTGATGAATCATAATGATAATATAACATTTTATAAATGCTACAAAAATAAGTTTTTCGTGGACTTACACAAAAAAACACATTTTACGTTCTAATTTCCGGACGAAAAACGTCCGCAGACATTAACTTTTTGTCCGCAAACACTTTTGGTCCATTGCAAGGTTACCAGTTCTACTGAATTTTCAGTAGATCTCCCCTCTCACAATACAGGTAAGTACAATACATTATGGGACACCTCACAGATGAGCTAGTTCACTTATTGGTACAATAAGAACCTGGTTCGTATGATAAAATAATGTAAAAATAAAATAAAATAAAATCCGGACTTACAATGTCACATTCTTTAAAAAATAATTTCATCATTTGCTTATTAAAATAACAGATCTTATACTGTACAGTGTGGTCTAGCATATAATGCAAATTAGACTACCTACTACTCTCATGATTTGTAATGTGTAGATCTTAGTCAGAGGTATCATTCAGAAATTCCTGCAGTGAGTAATATCATTTCTGCATATTGATCTACAGATCTGAAACATTTTATATTCTACTGAAAAATATGTTGACACTTATTTATTACTTTATTACTATAATTTCCTATATTATTATTAATCTTTTATTTGTTTTGTATTTTTGTTAATTTTTTTACTATTCGTTCCTGTTTTTTATATACCCACTCAAATCTTAAAAGTATCAATGTAACTGTATTTTGTGATATTTGTAAGTATTGTTGAATTGAGAATTAGGAATATGACCATTTTTGTTTATTTCTGTTTTGTTGTAAATAGGTTACTTTACTGTTTACTAAAAGTAAATAATGTTTTGACATCATAGGTTTATTTCATTCTCCTTCCTTGGAATTCGTATAACATATAGTAGATCTTAAACAGATCTATTGAAATCTACTGAATTTTTGACAAAGTATTTACTGATGGAATAAGAATCGAACTGGCAACCCTGGTCCGCGCGGAGAGTGAGTCGAGAACAACTGCCATTTGCTATTTTCAAATTGATTATTCACGAAATCCGTTAGATTTAAAGTCTGATGTGAATAAAGTGTTCTAGGTCAACAAAAAAATGTAATATGCACCTCGGCGAAAAACTGTCTATTGTCTCGCCTGAGTGCTAGCCTTAGCTAAGGCCTCTGCAGAGGGGTCCTAAAATGCAACATTTCCAAATTTGCTGTTTATGAAAAATGAAACAGGCTAGGAAAATCTTGTTTGCGGTATCGCGAGTTTCACAAAAAAAAAATCTTAGAGCGCACGAAACGGAATTCCTATAATGTTCCTGGAACATCGTGCATTTTTTTTATGTTCTGGTTCCCACTAAAAAAGATATCCTGTAATGTTGAGAGAACATCGTGAGAACCAAGGGAAATAAGGTAGGAATTGGTGTTCTTCTTAATTTACTAGAGGCAAAGATCATACATACCCTAGATAGTCAACGCCTGTATAAAAATTGGCAACGCTCCGATGGGAACTAACAGACCGGCGGCTAATCGGCTGTGCTATTCGTTGACCAAATATTATTATCCGAGTCGGTGGAATACGCGGCTTTATAATAAATAGATGCGCACAGCGGATTATCACCGCCCTGTTCGTTCCCAATTTAGCGTTGCCCATTCTTACATTTACGGTGCTTATCTAGGGTATGTATGATCTTTGCTAGAGGTTATATGCCTCGGGGAACACCTCCCTTGACAATGTGTTCCAGAGCCTCGCTGTTCGTTGGATGAACGACTCTTTGGAAAGAGATGTTCTGCAGGTCTCCAAAGTGACCACGAAGGGGTGCGAAGCCTCAACTTGACGGGTTAATCTCGCGGGGACTGCCAAGGGAGGAACAATTGTTAATATTTCAGAAGAGCATCGTCCATGAAAATATCTATAAAATAGAGCCAGATCGATAACTTTTCTACGGTGTTCCAGAGAAGTGAGTGAGTTTGTGAGCGAGGCATCACCCACGAGACGAATTGCCCTTTTTTGGACAGAATCCAACAGTTTCAGGGCATGTTTGGGTGCTGCACTCCAAATATGGGAACAGTATTCCAGGGCACGTCGGATCTGTGCCTTATAGATCATTAGCAGATGACTGGAAGTGAAATAGCTCCTGACCCGAAACAGAAAACCAAGTTTTTGGGATGCACTTTTAGCAACTGATCTCACGTGATTTTCCCGAGAAAGGTTATTGCTGATAGTAATACCAAGCATCGAAATGGATGTCTTCAAAGGTATGGTTACTCCTGACAAGCTTATGTTGGGCACAGTGAGATCGGCTTTTCTAGAGAAGGCATACTTGTGTTTTGTTTGCATTGAAATCTACCAAGTTATTGGATCCCTATTCGAGAATTGTTGCCAAGTCCATATTTATGTTGTCAACATTTCTTCCTCGTTCGTTTCTGATTTGCCTTGCTGGTCACCCGCGAAGCTGTGTACTGGACATGAAGTTGCTTCCAACCAATCGTTGATATGGAGTAGACATAGTGTTGGTGCTAGAGTTGATCTTTGCGGAACACCAGCATTTATGATAAGAGAGTCAGATGAAACTCCGTCGAGAAAAAACTAGCTAGCAGAGAATACATAGCTGGGGAGGCAAGCCATACTTAGGGAGGATAGGGAGAGGAGGTAGTTGTAGGATTTTTTTGAACTTCTGGAGGTCATAAGTTCTTGGGAATGTTTCTATTGGCAAAGAATTTCAAAGCTTCGCCGTTCTATAGACGAACGAGTTTTGGTAGGGTGTTGCTCGACATTTTTCAAGGTTAACGACGACGTCTGACTGGTATTGCTAGGGATGGAATTATAGCATAGATTTCTGAGGAATATTTCCCGTGGAAGTATCTATAAAGAGAAAGGTCACAAACTTTTCTACGGTGTTCTAATGGGGTCAAAGAGTAAGTGAGTGTGACATCACCCATCAGGCGAGATGACTCTTCTCTGTATGGATTCTAAGAGTATCAGCGTAAGTTTGGGTACTGAACCTCATACATGAGAATAGTATTCTGAAACTGGCCGTATCTGTGCTTTGTGGATGATGAGAAGCTGTTGAGTTTCGCATGGAACAAGATCCGAGTTTTTATGAAGCAGCTTTTGCGATATATCGGACATGATTTTTCCATGAGAGAGTATTGCTGATGGTAAAACAGAGCATAGATATGATAACCGCAAATCTCATCTTTAAATATAAGTGAGATATCCCGTAAGGGACAGCCTGTACATATAGTCAAAAATGCTTTGCTACGATTTTTAAATAAATCATTTTACATAAAATATAAAACCTTGAGCAATTGTCTAATCTACCTAATACTTACTAGCATAGTACCCCAATCCAACAAGACATTTTCTATATAATAAATACTATTAGCTATCGACGGAATCCTAGATTCTACAATATTTCCTTCTTCAGCATTTACCAATTGCAACAGTCTCACTCTGAAATCGTCTAACAGTTCGAGTTGCAATTCCAGAAATTGCAACCTGTGGCCCGGTTGGGGTAGAGCTTCGTATCTCTCCATTATCGTTTGTAACAATGTGATAAAGGCGTCTGCACAAGTTGTTATTTTCAAATCTTCGACGTCAGACGTGAGAGGATCAAAAGCATCTACAGCGTTCGGAGGAAGCATTGCATCCATTTTTTCTGTAGCATCTGAAATATAATCGATAATGATGCTTGGAATATACAAAGTGTCCCAGAGCAAAATACCATAAAATCTACAGGGTGGACTTGAGACCAAATTAGACCGATTGAAATCAACTTACCTCTATACCCTCACAATTGTACGGGCATTAAGGTGAGTGAATCAAAAACATCATCTATATATGATATTGTGAATGATTGTATGCATTGAATGGCAAATGAGAACATGATTCAACATGGTAGTTCACAGTGGCTGTTTCCAAAATTTTTTTCGGGATCAGATTTCAGGACATATGTACCATCACGTTTGTGTGCTCCGGATGTTTACCGCTACGGATCAATGATCATTATCGATTTTGATAAACATTCCAGTGTGTCAAAACTGTCTTCCATTCCAAGAACTTTGAATTGCAAAAAGGTCAAGATGAAATTTACGATTTGTTGGATCAGATAGGATTAGATCTGGAAATTGATTCCGATAAAGATGACCAGTGGACGTTGAATGCACATGAATAGGTAGAAGTGCCGGAGGAATATTTGTTGAGTGGGTGGATGAAAATGAAAATAAACCAACCGTTCTTCTTGCAAATAGAGAAGCTTCTATTTCAACAAATGACAAACGACATGATGAAATTGACCACTGGCCTGTCATTGATTATCCGAAATCCGATCAAGAACGAGATGTTAAAAATGCAATGTACGCCTATGCCTGTGCTTGAACAATGAAAGTGATTGTTTAGTCACCTTTCATAACAAACCATAAACAATGAATGCATATTTCTTCAAATAACACGATCGTGAGGGTCCTGAAAATAATATTACATCATCCTGAAAAAAATCGAAAAAAAATCAGGAAGTTTCTGAGGTCACTTTGAGTCACACCTGCTAGAAAAATTCCGGCTATACTTTCCAAATTGTTCTCGGGAGTGTAAGGGATATGAAAATGAGAGTGCGATGAAGAACAATTTTATTTCCAGATTTTCTTCAATATTCCGGAATCCTTGAAAGGCACTGCTCTGAAATTCATAGGGCGATTTACTTAAGTGAATGTGTATGGAAAACATGTCGTACCAATTCAACCAATATACAAGGAGTTATGTATTTCGCATTCTCTTTGATAAACATTAATGTAACTTTTTTTGGACTACGGAACCAAATTTTGATATTTCGATGGATGACAAAATCAATCTGCTCACTTCTTCAAACTGCAATGTTTTTATATACAAAATTCATTATGGTGCTCTTCCATATCATGTTTTGCAAGTGTTTGACTCATTTGTGTTGAGCTATTGACCACAATAATCATGTTTATGAACTACTTCAGCATATTATTATGATAATGTTGTTGGTCATCTTCAAATTCATTTATTTTTTTCCCGAATACAGTTTTTTTACCAGAAATCTTGAACTGAATTTTCGAAATGTCCAGCTCCCAAATCATATGATGCGAATTGGTAAAAATTATTATTGCAGCCAATAACTCAACACAAATGAGGTAGAAACGAGCAGAACAACCCTAACATCATAAACGAGTCGTATGGAGAAGCTCCAAATTTAATTTTGTTATTTATCTCGAAAACCCAGAAAGAAAAAACTGCAGTTAGAAAGACGTGAGATAACTGATTTTGACATTCTTTGAAATATAAAATGTGGCCAGTGCCGTACTGCCGTAAAAAAGTTACATTAGTTTTTATCAAAGAGAATGCGATCCTTTTCGAATATTGAAATCTTTCAAAGTGTTGGGATATGAAAGTGAAATACATTGTGTTGTGTTCCATTTGTTACGGTGTTCTCACTGAACTGGTGCGAACATAGTCGAGATAATAATTTACAAGCGTCCATAATACCAAACTACCATTTTTTGTGATATAAAACAAACTCCCAAACTTTTTCAGAATTCGACCTAGAATCTAATAATACCTGATATATAGGGTGTTAAAAAAACCTATAAGTCATTGCACTTCGCTTAAATGAAACTCAAACCATCGAAGTGATCGAATAAAACCTTTTATGCAATCAAAATCTTTTTGTTAAGAAGCTGAAAAGGTACTAGGGGGCCGACGGACTTTTGGTCCTCCTGTATGGTCGAGAGCAATCTGATTATTGATAATAGATTTTTATGAAAGATTCAAACGACCCTCTATGATTGTAACACAGGAACGATTGTGACAAATATCTTATAAAACAATTGTAATTATACTCTCTTTTTAAAATTTCTCTTCAATTTCTATTTCGAAATGCGTAAAGTTCTGAATATAAACATAATAATATAGATGGTTGCCAATACTAGTAACATAATTTAAATTGAAAGTTTTACAAGTGATGATGAAAAGTTAGTTATGAACATAAAATCCTCAAGTGGTAAGGCTAGGTGGACAAATAACTCAAAAAGTCTTAATCGATTTTGATATTTAATTTCCTTTTCAAACACATAAATTTTGATCACACATTCAATCAAACAATTAGGTGATCATAAGATTCCACCCAATTCTCGCACTTACTATTTTATCTGAAAGAGAATGCAAATTCTCAACTTCAGAAGATTGTAATTTCAAATTCTTATTTTGCGTGTTCGATAGATATAATTCAATACTCGTCGTGGCATATAGCCAGGAAAGTAGTTGTTTTCTGTCGAATATGCCGAGAAAGAATTACTATTTTCATCAGATCGAGAATGAGTTTTCCCAATGTATTTCTTTATGTATCCATTTTTTTCATGTTCATAATATATCTGAGAATATTCCTTTTAGATATTATCCAACTTACATTTTTTCTCCATAGCAATCCACTTCATGAACACCTGTCCTCGCGTGAGTACAGTTAATACTCCAGGTTGAGTCGATGGATAGTCATATGTTTCTCTCAACTCTTTATCAAAACATAGAGCCTCATCAATGGAATGGGAGAAAGTGAAGTCATCAAATTGTAAATTGGGCAAGTCGGAATATAATTTCTCCACTGATATTTCGACTAGGCCCCTGATGAATTCTAGCTATAAAGAAGTTTACCAAATATTATAACACTATAGAAACAAGGTGATCATAAATATGGATGGTAAAGGGTAAGTTTTCACTTTTCTAGAGCTCTTTATTGATGGGTCCATCATATTACCAATGTTTCTGTGAGTATTAATACATTCTCCAGGAATAGAGTATAGTTAGGTATTTATTTTTCGTTATCAGTAATCAATGAACAAAGAATAGTACGCATACCGGGTCTTCTAATATTCGTATGCAACCAACAATACATTTTGTTATCATGTTCACTCTGGTAACATCATCATATATGTCATATTTGCACCTTGGATCATTCATTGCTGTAGTTTCCAGTGTTTACGTTCTGTGGTTCACGTCCTTCGCAATTTGATTGGCCTTTAACTTGTCAACTGTCATAGCAGCCAATAGCTTGCCTTCTTTACAAAAATTAATAACAGGAAAGTTGGATTGCGGATCTGTCTCTTCAAGTTTGTGTTTTCGAATTTTATACTGCACAGGTGTAGCTCATTAGCACTCAGTAGCGCTTTATTGTCTTTTCTCCTGGGATTGTTGATAGTTTATATGGTTCTTGATTTCATTGCTCTTGCATTTGATTATTTCACTCACAATCAATACTTTGCGAAAAACAGTTTTTATCAGAACTGCATCTCCAATTCATTGTTGTGAAAATATTAGACCTCTTGTTTTTATTGTTCATGTCATTATTTTCCTTTCAGGATTAAGCATGTTTTTTTTTTTGGTGAAATGGATGCCTTCCTACTGATGGCACATTTCAGAGGTGGTACTCATAACCCTGATGGAACGTGGACATATTCAATTCAAAGCTGCCGGAAACAATTTCATGATGCATTTCCAAATGCAAATCGTTGGGTGAAAAGGCTTCTCCAGAATGATGGTCGGACTAAACTGTCTAGCTGGGCAGTGCCCACACTGGATCATGTAGACGGACAACTGAAACAATGTATTCAGCAGGTAATGCGATTCGGCTTCCGCTGCCTGCTCAATCATATTTGAATATGTATCGACAGCACTATAATACCCCATCATTGATGATGATTTGGAACTATCGTCTTCGGAAAGCACTTTACTAGGAGAATAACTAGAGTCTTCACTCATTGATCTCGAACTGATATGTTGGATGTATCTCATACGCCTATGTTTTATTTTCATAGCAGCTGTTAATTTTCAGTTATTTATTTACCAACTGTGCAGTTTTGGTTGCAAACACATTTTGGTCACGTTGTGTTCAATTAATGTTGAAGACCCGGTACAACACCCCAAATATTCAATTTAAGCATTCATAGATACGAAAAAAATTTTGAATTGTAAAGACGATGATGGTCATCACAATATAAGGAAGATTATGTATGATAATATGTGTACATTATAATACGTCCAAAAATATTGCTCTCAACTACAAAATTGATATTAATTGAATTCCCAACTCCAACATATTGTAAAATGAACCTTTCATGTGTGAATGTTGAATTTAACCTTTTGTTACGAAAATTCAACAGTTTTTTTATTTTGACAATGAAAATCGAAACCCTCTAAGTGAGTATACGAGAATTTATCGTTCTAAAACCATCGGGTTCAATTAGAGCAAGTTGTAAAATATTATGCAGGTGCCAAATGTACCTAACACAATAAATTATATTAGAATTTTAATGATTGGTGGACTGTAGATACTATTCGCGAGATTCACGGAGTGGGTGACATCTAGGTTACATAATACGAACTTCAAACTGGGGGAAAACAAACTGTTGTCTATGGATATAGTGCATAGACTACATTGCATTCAGCTTGCTGTAGCTGTAGTCAAACTTGTCAATGACATAAAGTGTTGGCACTGTTGGTAGTGATGATGGTTGAGTTGGTTAATTTTTTCACATTATTACATTTTTATCAGTTTGGTGAACAGTGAACGGGTGAAGAATTGGAGATAGTTCAAACAATTCAAACTAATTATGACGAGCAAATCAATTGATATATAAAAGAACAGCTACAACATGTTTACAATACCCAGATTGTCCTGCTTTGCATAAACAAATACAAATCCATTGTTCTACAGGATTTCCTCTGAAAACCAACTTCAATTTTACTTCATGTGGGGAAGATTTCATCGCCGAAGTTTGTAGACAAAATGCAAAAATGTGCCTTTTGTTGAAGTCTTCTGCCTCACACAATATCACATGATTAGCACGGAGAACTGCTTCTCCTTCCACTACTGGTCGGCTTTTTCTGTCTAAATAGAGTGAGATATCTGCCAAAAGTACATCTACAACATGTATTATTTGCGTTTTCGATCGAATATTGACAATTATTAATGTCAAGAAATTAAAAAACTTATCACTCTTATCAGTACACAGTACACAAGCTAATGGCACTGATGGGATTGAGTGAGGATTGAGTTTGTTTTTCCCCAGTTTTCACGTGGCATTGACATGGAACGATAAAAACCGAGCGCCACCTGGAACCATTGATTCCCGCGAATAACTTGATTTCATCATTGGTATTTCAAGATATCAAACTATTTCGTTCACAACAATAATTGTCGCAAGCAGTTCAAGGAAACAATAACCTGCTCAACCTCGAATGTCAAATATTGGCCATAACAAAGTTTACAGAGTCTTCCAACGAAAAATTAACCCCCCTCCCCCTGAAATTGGTTGATTTTTTTTTAGAATTCGAAGACTCGTTGAAGCGGATAATTTTTGTCAGTCAAACAGTCAAACCAACTCGATATGTTCATCCCCCTAACTTGAAATTTCAAATAGCACCACCCTACTACCAACACATCATCTTAAACCACTTATCATTGTGAATTCATTGGTGCATTGTATTTGGGCATCAGTTGAAATTAGGCATTTGGCATTATTCCACAATGTTTTGTCGCAACACCTCTATAATGTTTCAGGCTAGGTGGTGTACACTCCCGATTTCAAATGGTGCTATAGAAAAAGGACCAAAGTCAGTATTTCTGTCGAATTCCAACCGATTTCCAAAAACGGTGCATTGATGTATTTGTAATGGAAAGGGCATTTGGATCATCCAGGTTCCTTTTTTGGTGAAGGTTCACAGACATCTGTTACCTCTGGCCCTAACTGTAAACATCATCCAAGGTTCTTTGGAGGATGAAATCATAGGATGGATATAGATCATATCATAGGCGAGTGGAGGTTGCTCAAAGATTCTTAAATATCTGGCTGAAAAAGAAACTCGCGATTTCATAGGGATTTGCTTTATACTGAGGCAAATGTACTAGATCCCAGACGATTATACTTTTATAACATATCAACAATACAACACAACACCACAGTGAACTCACAACATATAACCACGGATATGAAACAAGACAACATAGAAAACATATACCACTCCACATGAATAAAAGAATTAGTCAAAACTTATATATGTATTTGTCCCCCAAAGATTTTCAATATAATACCTGATACCGTAGCGAAACTTTCCTCGTTGAATTCATTCAAACAATGGGCAAAAAATACATTGGATCTATCCCTAGAACTAAAATCCATGAACTGATAGAGCAAAGTTACCACTAAGTAAACTTCATGGAATTTTCTTATTTACACACAAATACACATTCAATATTGACCCAAAGGTTCTTTCTTTGCACAATTTAATACCCACTTGGTGAATCCTACTTACAGTAAGCTGATTATATACACCATGTTTATTGACTTATTTTATTATGTACACCTTTCTTTGATATTTTGAAATTATATTATAAATTATAACATACTTATATTTCGTGAGTATAACGTTTATCTATCGGATGTACATATCTTATTAGGTTAAGGTTGGTGTTATTACTTGATTAATATCAATTTGTATTTATTCGATGAATAAACCATATTATATTGGAGGTTACCCCAATCGTCGTGGTCCTTGCTAAGATATAAAGGTCGTCCACCCCTCTTTTGTGGAGGACATTGAGCAAATCGTTCATCAGGAGTAACATCAAAAGGAGGGATAGTACCCCGCCTTGTGGGCAACCCCTGGAAACCTTGAACCGGATGGCATCATCTTGAAGAGATATACTAGCTGTCCAGTTTATGAGAATGGCATAAATCTAGTATCTCTATGTAGTGCTGAATCTGTCAGTTTGCCAGTTTGGTCGGCATACTGGTGTTTGTTCAGGAGTGTGTGCATAGAGCGACACGCCTGATATATTCGTCCAGCACCCTTTTAGGATAGTTCCATTTTAAATTATAAACTTGAAGTTGCTAGGGGTTAGGGGGATGAGCATATCAAGGTAGCTTGACTGTCAAAATTTCTCCTCATAGGTGATTTCGGCGAGTTCACAGAAAAATGAGATTTTCTAAATTAAGAGGGGTCAAGTTGTCATTAAAATGACTTTTGTTTTAGTGTATAAGTAATCCTATATTCCGTGTATTTCATTATAAAGAACGAAGTGAGTTTGAAATAAAATTTTGCAATAAACACATTTCAAACAATAATATTTACCTAATTACCTTCGCATCGATATGATGTAATCCTAATTTCTCAATGACCGGTTGGATGTATTTATTGATGAAATCTTTATGGTCCCTCACCCAGGTTAGAATTTGTGTGAAATACCTAAAAAAGCTTTGGTTGAAATGGCTATGGATAGGAAATAGCTGAGATTTTATCTTTTGTATGAAATCGTTTTGAATGTATGAATATTATTATTAATAATAAATAGTTTTATTGAGTCAACACATAAATGTGAAGAAACTTTTCAGACGCAGTTTTTGTTTTCTCGAAAAAAAAAGCGACATTTCAGAATAATTCAACTTCCCAGTCAACACAGGATATCCTATGGATATCCTTCTCAAGTCCATTTCAGGTCGGGATATCCTGGGACATGAAATGGATATCCATAGGATATCCGTCAGAGGATATCAAATGGATATTCTGATGCGGATCACCTATGGACGTCCATAAGATGTTCGTTTAGCGAACAAACATTGTTAATTGAGAATGGTTCAAAACAATACGAATCATCACAAATATCACATGCAAATCACATGTTTATTAAAAATTCAAAGGTAGTTTTCCATCATATAACTATTGTTATGTAGGTATAAATATGTTTATAGCCACAATTAAGATATCCGATGCAAATATGAATTCATATAAATAACAACACCACACAGTTTGGAATTTTTCTCTGTTGTTCAATGTTTTCGTACAAAAATATACATCACTCGAAAATAGCTCTCATATATTTACTTTTTTGTGGTCTTCAGATGGACATCCATGAGATATTCATCCATGGATTTATAGCGGATATCCATCAGAAGATATCTTATGGATAGCCATAAGATATCCAAAGAAAACATAAAATCATATTTATGTCAAAATAACTTTTGTTCTTCAACATTTTCGCACAAAAATATGATTTTTCAGAAATAACTTGTATCTCCATTTTTTTCCTTGGGATTGAGATGGAGATCCATAAGAAGATATATCCGCATCCCTGAATTCAAAACTGGGTAGGTATTTTCCCAATGGATAGTAATAAAATATTCTGAAGCAATAAAATATAAATCAATATGGCATTCGCGTGAATAACAAATTTTCCAAAAGAAAGATGGAAAAATCTAAGTGAATTTAATTTTTATTATTTTATACTTTTTTGCATGTTTACTTCTTTTTTATATATTCATATTTTAATTTAGTTAGTTTTATATTCACATGATAACAGTATTCCTTTATTTCCTTTGTTTAATTCTCTTTTATAGTGACCTGTTTTATTTTTTGTTATTTGCAAATTCAATTAGAATATTTATTATTTTATACTTTGTTGAATGTATACTTGTTTTTTTATATATAAAAAATGTTATTTAGTTTGATTTATATTCACATTATAACATTTGTTATTCGGTTTGCAACAATTGAATACATTTTATTTTTTTACATACTCCTACCTGGTGATTTTTTAAGGTGGTTCACTCCTATAACTTTTTCATTATTGTAGGTAGTAAAACGTCAATTGGGGTCATGAATTATAGTTCATTTTATATTATTCGATATCTACTTGCTTTACCGCACTTTTGGTTTAACCGAGGATGGAATTTTCAAACGGGACACCCTGTATTTTATTCCATAATCGGTTAGGGATTATCATAACGAATTCAACGATACTGTGTTTGATAGGATTTCTACAAACGATTAGGAAGATATTCACATTTCCATATCCTCAAATGAGCATATGAAAACTTCGAATGCAAATATCTTCGTAATCGTTTGAAATAACCCTATCCAATCCGGTACCGTTGAATTCGTAATAATAGTTCCTAATTCATTATGGAATAATATACATGGTGTTCTATATTGTTAAGGATATTTAGTAAATATCCCTGAAAAATATCTCATGGATATTTGTGAACAATATCTTATGGATATCCCTGAAAAATGTCTTATGGATATTTGTGAACAATATCTTATGGATATCCCTGAAAAATGTCTTATGGATGTCCCTGAAGGATATCCTATAGAAGTCCAACTCCTTCCACTCGGCACGTCCATTGGACGTCCATAAGATATACATCGGATATCACTGGATATTCTCTGGATATCCCAAATATCCTAAATGGACGTCCAATGGATGTCCATCGAATGTCCGTGTGTTGACTGGGTTGAATATCAGTATCATGCTCCAATTTTAATAAAATAACAACTGAGTATTCTCCCGGTATTTCACTGTACAAAACAAGATAAATCAAGGAACATCAAAAGATGTATTTTACAACCATGGCACCTAGGCTGAACCCTCAGGATATTATAATCTTGGCTCCTGGGTAATAATGACATTATTTATCAATAACTATTGTCAGTTTTCGTTTGAATAATGAGATAACTTGGCAATGGTTCAGATAAAATATAGTAAAAATATAGCATTGAACGATTTTCAAAACATTCGCATTTAGCAGCCCTTACTGATGACACTGATGTGTTAAAAATACATTAAACATATTACCTTACCATTCGGGCTTGTCGATCCTATTAGTTTGTCTAGAACCATAAAAATGGTAAATGAATCGTTTTCTCAAAGGTAGCACCATTAGCTGTAGAGGCAGACATAATGGTGGAAAGTTTGATAGCAAGGCTGAGGTAACTACTGGAACACTTGACTCACTTGGTATTTCGATTTGCAATAAATACTCGGAAATCGTCTGCAATCTCTGTATGTGGTTAGGTAGGGGAACAACCAGGGAGAAGTTTGTACTAACGAATGGCCATTTTATTAATTTCAAGACTTCATCAAAATCTCTAGAACATAAAAGTCACTTGTTATGTTAATATCGTTATGTCGTTCATAAAAATTGATTCAACTCACTTGGCAAATTTGTCTTTCAATATTTTGTGCCAATAGTATATAGTTTCTTTCAAATAACCCAATAAATGTTTTCCTCTCGTATCTACCAAATTCCTATTAATTTCTGTTAAATTTGCGAATAACGTTGCACACTTTTCATCATCTTTTTTTCCAATTTCTTTTTGTAGCTCTCGACTAAAATACAAAATTATTCGGATTAGATATGAACTAATAGAGCTTAGCCATAGGTAATAATTTGTTGGTCAAACTGGAATGAAAATCAGGACTCAAAAAGAAGATAAAAAAACTTATGATAGAGCATTAGGTGATTACAGGTGATTATTGTGATCATAAGCGCCATCTCCATGGATAACTAAAAGTATTTCAATTGATGATTACTTGTTATCAACATGTTGGAGCGATAGAGCGGCGACAACAGCAATGAGATTGTCGATAAAAGCGATGATTAGAGCTACGAAATTATACTAATTCGATGCATTCATATGGGAGCGTCGATGTTAGTATGGTTCAAAATGTTCACTTCTCTAGCTAATCGCGAAATGTTACGAGTTTTCGATTTCAATTTTTTTTATGTTCTGATTCCCACGAAAAGGGATATCCTGTAATGTTCAGAGCACATCGTGAGAACCAAGGGAAATAAGGTAGAACTTGGTGTTCTTAAATTTCTGGAGATTATATGCCTCGGGGAACACCTCCCTTGGCAATGTGTTCCAGTGCATCGCTGTTCGTTGGATGAACGAGTCTTTGGAAAGAGATGTTCTGCAGGTCTCCAAAGTGACAACGAAGGGATGCGAAGCCTCAATTCGACGGGTTAATCTAGCGGAGACTGCCAAGGGAGGAACAATTGTTGATATTTCAGAAGAGCAGCGTCCATGAAAATATCTATAAAATAGAGCCAGATCGCCAACTTTCAGGGTATGTTTCAGGGTATGTTTGAGTACTGCACTCCAAATATGGGAACAGTATTCCAGCACAGGTCGGATCTGTGCCTTATAGATCATAAGCAGCTGACTGGAAGTGAAATAGCTCCTGGCCCGAAACAGAAAACCAAGTTTTTGGGATGCACTTTTAACAATTGATCTCACGTGATTTTCCCAAGAAAGGTTATTGCTGATAGTAATCCCAAGCATCGAAATGGATATCTTCAAAGGTATGGTTACTCCTGACAAGCTTATGTTGGGCACAGTGAGATCGGCTTTTCTAGAGAAAAGGCATGCTTGTGTTTTGTTTGCATTGAAATCTACCAAGTTATTGGATCCCCATTCGAGAATTGTTGCCAAGTCCATATTTATGTTGTCAACATTTCTCCCTCGTTCGTTTCTGATTTGCCTGACTGGAATTGGAGCCCTGCAAGAGAAGGCGGTATGGAGGGTACTATCATCCGCGAATCTGTGTAATGGACATGAAAAGGTGCTTCCAACAAATCGTTGTTATGGAGTAGAAATAGTGTTGGTGCTAGTATTGATCCTTGCGGAACACCAGCATTTATGATAAGAGAGTCAGATGAAACTCCGTCGACCACTACATGGAGAGACCTGTTTGAGATAACACTAGCTGGGGAGGCAAGCCATAAGATGGAAGCTTGGCGAGGAGTCCGCGGTGCCAGACTCGATCGAATGCCTTGGAGATATCATGTGCCACGGCTAAGGTTTCACCATATTTTTCAATAGATTGCTGCCATATATATATAAGTTCACCAGCTGATCTCTAATGACGGAAGCCATATTGCCTATCGTTGATAATACCAGAATGTTACAGGTATTTCATGGGCTCGATGTTGATAGCTTTCTCCATGATCTTTGAAATAATAGATAGCAGTGCGATCGGTCTGTAGTTGCTAGGTAGGGTCTTTTTGCCTTCTTTAGGAACTGGTTGTACTCTTGCAATTTTCCAGATGGACGGGAATATCCCCAATTTGTAAGAGTAGTTGAACAACTTGCAGAGAATTAAAGGAATTGAACATAATCTAAGAGACTCAATGTATATTTTGCATCGAACGAATAATAAACATACTTACTGCCGTCAATCTCGGCAAATATGCTACAATCTTTCAGGCGGAGGTATTCGCAATCGAATTGTGTGCTAGAGAGTTGTCGAATAAACCTCTAGTAAACAAAAATATCAGTATTGTATCAGTCAGGCTGCTCTTAAAGCACTGAGCTCCAGCAAGATAAATTCCAAGCTTGTATGGAGCTGTATTGAATCCCTAGAATGCCTGGGTGCTAACAACAGAGTCATTTTGCTGTGAGTGCCTGGACACCAGGGGGTGGAGGGTAACGAGAAAGCCGACATCCTCGCCAAACAGGGAACCGAATCTGTGTTCATAGGACCAGAACCATATTTTGGGGTCACCGCAAGTGCGGCGAAAACAACACTATCTCGGGCTGGGCGGAGGGAAAAACACTCACGTACTGGTCTGAATTACCAGGATTAACCCATTCGAAGGCGTTCCTGCCGAAACCATCGGAAAAAATAACCAGACAGATCCTAGAATGGAGCAGGGGTAACCTGCGAATTCTGACTGGACTGCTTACGGGACACTGTCGTCTAAGATACCACCTGGGAAGGATGGGTCTGAACCAACAAACGGACTGTCGGTTCTGTTGTGTGGAAGACGAAACGGCTGAACACATGTTATGTTCATGCTCTAGCTTAGAAAGACTAAGGTTCGACACATTTGGCTTTACCAATTTAGAACCTATCGATTTCAGACAAATCTCACCCAATTCAACCATGAACTTTGTAAAAAGATGTGGATTGTACGGTGAACTGTAACCCCTAGGGGTGAGCCACAATAGACCCATCTGGGGTCGCAGTGGAGGGGAGGTGTTCGCCCCACTCACATGGAACCTAACCTAACCTACTGCACAATATGTCAGGTTAGGTTCGTTTTTTTTAGAATTCAATCATGATAAATTATCAACTCATCATGCATTGTAATAGAGGGTAACCATAAATTCAATAAACTTGTTTGGTCAATGTAGCCGTCGTTACTTTTATCAAAATCTATTTATAGTGACATTGACAAATCATTGCCTACAGCAAGTGTGCTTTTGCCAATAAGTGCACTAATGATATGATTAGAACATGTAACTGTAAATTCAAAATTTTAGTTATTGAAGAAATAAAATCTGGACGCTAGCATGCGATTTGATGAACGAAAATTACAGCAACTAAGCTTCGGAGGAGCGCTTTTATTTTGAATAAAATACGCAATTTCAATTTCAATCAATCTTGCAGTATGATATCTTAGCATGGGGAAGTGGCTATCAAAACACTATAAATACATTGGATATTTTATAGAACTCTAAAACTTTCACTAAAAATCAATGGTACCCTAGTCACTTATTATATCAAGATCTCCATGTACTCAGACTGAAAAACTGTATTATATTTTTTTTTTTTAATGTTGAATGTTGCCAAAGATCAGAATTTGATAGTCTGTAAGCATGGCTAATTGTAACACCCAGACAAATTTCACAACTTATAGCAGAAATTACAAGAAAATGTAAACGAATATCTCAAAAATATATTTCTTATGTAGCACCTAAAATATTCAACTCACTTCCTGTAGATATAAAAAGTCGAAATTTCAATGATGCACAATTCAAAGAAAAATGCATGGCTTGGCTTTTTCTCTAATAATAGGTATAACAATTTTACACCGTACCGTGTCCCAGCTAAAATGTCCCCCTCTGTAAAAAATCAACCGCGCGATCGAATGACTTGAAATTTGGTCACCCAGTATATTTGATGATGCTCACTCGAAATATGCTATTGAATAAATCGTAGGTATACAGGGTCACACCGAAGTGCACCTCAACTTCCTTATTTGAATAGGGACACCCAGTATATTATTCCATATTCAAGTAGAGTTCATTATTACAAATTCAACAATGCCGGGTTTGATGGGATTTTTTCAAACGACTACGAAGATATGGCAAAAAAAAGGTTCAATAAAAAATGTATATGATTGGATTTTATTAATATAACAAGATTAAAATCGAATGATGGGTGTCCTGCACATAACTACAGACCCGTAAAGGATTATCTTCGCCATCAGTTTGGAGAAAATCTAATAACCACCAATTGTCTCGATGGTGATAGCAACTGGCCAGCTCGGTTGCCAGACCACACCCCACTTGATTTTTATTTGTGGGGCTACTTGGAACCAATGAATTATGAGTCGACAATTGTGAATGTGAAAGAAATGAAAGAGAAAATCACAAATTTATGCGCACAAATTGATCGCAACGTGATACATAGGGTCACAATGAACGTTATCAAAAGAGCTAGGAAATGTTTGCAGCAGAATGAACGACATATTGAGCATTTGAGGTTTTAGTTATTTCCTTTTCACTCGATTTCAATCGTGTTATATAAATAAAATCTAATCATACCATTTTTCTATTGAATCGTTTTATTTTTTGGCATATCTTCGTAGTCGTTTGAGTAAACTGGGTGTCCCTATTCAAATAGGAAAGTTTAGGTGCACTTCCTCGTGCACTTCGCTGTGACCCTGTATACCTACGATTTATTCAGTAGCATATTTCGAGTGATCATCATCGAATATACTGGGTGACCAAATTTCAAGTCATTCGATCGCACGGTTGATTTTTTATAGGGGGGGACATTTTAGCTGGGACACGGTGTATATTCATCTGATATGTTGTATATCATTACATCATACAGGGTGAGTCATGGCTAAACAGCCATCATAGCCTAATGGCGGATAAAGGGAATCAAGGTGAGGTGATATATCGTCGCTTTGGTGGTGAACAGTCATAACCCACAAAGAGTGGAAAATTGAGTTAAGACTGTTAAAAAACACTAATCCTAATCCACAACCTTCTCAAAGTTCTTGTAACACATAATTTGCTTAAGGACGTAACCCATATTTTATTAAAGTGAGCTTAACACTTTCAGCATATATATGTGAAAAAATATATTTTACCTATTCGTAACAGAAATACCTCGATACCTCGATACCTTCGACCGGATTGGTGGAAAAATATCGAACTAAATACTGATGAACGATTTGATGATTTCGTACTGGCATATTGTAGTCACAGCGTTCATCAAATCTATTTAAATCAATTTCTTGCATATCGGTGTATCATAAGAGCTGAAAAGACGCTCTATTCGATGAAAAATTCCAGGACTGGACTTACTTAGTAATATGAAAAAAAAATCCTACTTCCTCTCCCTATTCTCCCTAGGAACGCATGATGTTCTTGGAACATTATAGTAATTTCCTTTCCAAGAGATAAACAAAAAATTATAGAGAAACTTTCGAGATAATATTGAATATAATCTCATTGGATGTGAACTCTCTCAATCAGCGAATCAAATTGTGAGTTTGATGTGTTCATTATTCAGGAAACACTGAAAAAGAAGGCTGTGATGGATGTATGAAGATGGATTGAAATAGGTATTTTTTCTCAACAGGATGGGGCACCTCCACGTACTCAATACTAGTGAGAGAATACCTAGACAAACAATAATTCTCTAATCGCTGGATAGTTCGTGGCGACCCTCATTCTTGGCCCCCTAGGTCCCCTAATATTTTAATATTTTTTCGTGCTAAGAAGGCACCTCCCTCCAATTATTGCGCATGCTAATTGGTTTCGTCTACCTGTGCGCAGCAGGACCAAATTGCTGCCTCGATTTGCTATCATCGTGCTTGTCGTCGTTATAACCGCTAAAAGAAGTGTATCCTCCCCAATGATTTTCAATAAGAGAAAACCACCTGATTCACCTTCAATCACCATTATATTTCTGCCTGCAGTCGGCCGAATTTTATCATCATAACCGCATTGAATCAGCATCAGCTGAGTGCAGTTGCTTTTTCGTACGCTCCAAGCGATACAAAAAAATCAGTAACGCCCTGAATATCCTCAATTATTGAAATTATAAATTTGCTCTCAGCTTGACTCACCTTAATTGTTCTATATGTTGTATAACTCTGAAGTATTGTAGTAAACACTGTAATCTATTTATTTTATCGAAGTATTTATGTATATCTTTTCTCACTTCATCAACATCATCCAAATCCTTTTCGATGTGTTCGATGATTTCTTTTGATCTACTTATTAAATCTTTTCCATTTTCGATAACTTTTTCGGCATCTTTCAAACTATTTCCAATGAAACTATCAGAATGCAACACATCCAACTGAAAAGATAAAGACATATTATAAATGAGAAACAAACATAGGTCTATATAATTATGATGGAACAAAAATATGTTTTGAAGGACCCTCAGCAAGATCGAAATTCTCTGTAGAACTGTACAATGTGCATGCAAATTTTTCGAATTATTTATCACGTACATAAGTGCGACATAGTGCGACCTTACATCATCTTTATACTCAAAACATTATTTCTGGGTAGGGATATACCAAGAACGTCCAACAATATATTATTATTTGAACATATCAAAAGAACATTTATTCGTAGTATACAAATGATATATTCAATGATATATTTATTTGAAATTTTGAGGCCACCCAACTGGCAGGTGTTTCACTGCCCAATAATAGAGTGGCACATTATCACATACAATGTATAATATAGTACTGGGTATGTTTCCTAGTTATAAAGGGTGTTTCAAAAAAACCTAACCTCCTTGCTAGGGTGGGTAGAACATTGCAAACTGGTTGGATTTGCTCAGTAAAAAAATGTCGTAACGCCATCCGTTTTGAAAAAATATTTTTTTGACACATTTTTTACGATTATGTTGAAACTACTGCCAACATTGTGATGACATTTTTATGGATCTATTTTGAAAGCTGAGACATCGCATGAATTTGAGATTTTTCAGTCCAAATTTAATGTGAACTCGAACATCATTAAATTTTACACTCAAAAGGTGCTCGTGGTAAAACTTGATAATGCGTTTTCGGGATATTTCGAATTAGTCCAATAAACAAAGGGAAAAAGTTGACATTAATTACGCACTATTTTCATCTTCCGGTTGGAAGTAGCTTTTGGTACCTCATTAAACATGAGACAAAGTTTGACTGGAAAACGTGTGCGATGGCGGAGAAAATGGCCCCAAAAGACCAGGAAAATAGGTTTTCAGCCAATATCTCCTAAAATATGGCAGTTAGAGATTTTCGGTTCAGATAAAAATTGAAGTTCAGTTAATTTACTACAAAAATGGTCCTTATCATTTTTCTCGAAAATTTGCCCGGTTTCGAGAAAAACGGCACGAAGCGCACCTCGAATAATGAGCTTCTGTTGTATGCCGGAGAGCACTCGTCCGTGTATTTACACATCGGCGGGGGGACAAATTATTCAATAACTTTGTTAAAAATGCATATTTTCTCATGATTCAAAGTTCATGTGAAAGAGGAATTCTGCTGCTATCATACCCTGCGTGGCCGCATGGTTTGTAGCAGACGACCCGAGCGCCACGTAGAGCACACACGCGGCGAACGACGGAGGAATTCTCAAAATTGTTTTGTCTGAGTTACCTTTGGAAAACTGACATTTATCGATAGTCGAGACTAATGTCAATAACATCGATTAATTGTTGATAAATACGTTGTTTAATAATCAGAATGTATTCAAATGCTGAATACACCGATATGGTATTGATCTTAGGCGAGTGTTCAGGGAAACGCCTGTTTAGCGGTTACGCGTTATGTCGAAAGGTTTCCCAGAAGAAACCTACCGAATAAAAACACGATCAGAGTCGTGGAACAACGTTGTCGAGAAACTGGTAATGTGAGACCAAGAAAAAATAATTTTGTTAGACCTAGAACAATAAGGTCCATTCCAAAAAGAAATATTATTTTAAATTTAGTTGATCAAGATCCAACAATTATCGTTAGGAATATGGCAAGACAAACAAATACGTCATCTGCATCCTTATCATTACAGACAAGTCCAAGAGCTCTTGCCAGACGATCTAACAGAGTGGATTTTTGTGAAACTTTACAAGCAAGGACAGCCATCAATCCAAATTTTTTGAAATGTATCCTTTTCACCGACGAAGCCACCTTTACGCGACAAGGAATGTTCAATTCTCATAATGCACACTACTGGTGTGATGAAAATCCACAATCATGTTGAAAGGGTATCACATTAGCAACACTCGTTTAAAGTTAATGTTTGGGCAGCAACTTTCGGTAACAAATTGATTGGTTATCACATTCTACCTCGAAATTTGAATGGTAATATGTACCTCTACCTCTACCTCTACCTCTACCTATATGGGCTCCGTGGCCGAGTTTGTCTATGCGCTGAAATTCGTTAGATAGCCGTTCACGATGCAGAGGTACTGTCGGTTCGAATCCGGCTGTCGGCTGAGCATTTTTCTTTAAAATGTGTGATTCATGGTTGTAATCCTGGCGTCACCTCGATGCCCTAGAAGTGATTCGGATTCCACTATAAGCTGTAGGTCCCGCTCTTCCTAACCCCGCACAAGTTTCGACTTCTGGGGAGTTGGTTCCCAACTTTGAAGTAGCGATATACAAATTTTACAATTTTTTTTTTACCTCTAGTTTTTAGAAAATCAGTTATTCGAGGTATTTAACGCTGAATGAGCGAATGACTCTCTTTTTCATGCATGATGGAGCTCCCCCACATTTTGATAGAAGGTACCGTGATTGGTTGAGCAACCATTATCCGAATTGATGGATTGGTAAAGGTGCAGAAGCTCCGATTCATTGGCCTCCACGTTCATGTGATTTCAATCCATTGGACTACACAGTTTGGTCCTATATCAAGGAAAAATTATATGCTACAGAGGTAAATTCACGTCAAGAGCTGCAAGAAAGAATTGAACATCACTTCGATGATCTCATAGCTGATCCTCTACCGTTGAGAAGATTGATGTATTCTTTAGAAAAAGGGATCGAATTGTGTATTCGTGAAAACGGAGGACGTTTTGAACACTTACTCTAACTAGACGATGTTTCAAGTTAAATTTAATTAAATATTTTCTGATGTGATTTTGTTCAATCGATAACTTCAGCAGTAAAATAATGTCAATGTTTTTTGTCCTTAATAAATTGATAGTTGTTTTTTATATTACTTATTCCAATAGCAGAATCAGAGTTATTGCTTCAGCATTTTCAGAAAGAAATATTTCGAAAACGGTACACAATATCGAGTTTTACCAAGAGCATTATTTTGGTGAAAAATTGAATGGTGTTCAAGTTCACATTGAATTTGGACTGAAAAATCTAACCTCAAAAAAGTTATGTTCAAAAGTACACGGTACGAATCGTGTAACTAGCGCCCTCTTATGAGTGTCAGATATAAAAACGAATTCATGCGGTGTGTCAGCATTCAGAACACATACATACAAAATTTCATCACAATGTTGCCAGTAGTTTCGACATAATCGTAAAAAATGTGCAATATAATATTTTTTGAACACCTTGTATCTTGAAAACGGATGCCGTTACGACATCTTTTCACAGAGCAAACCCGGTGTGTCAGCATTCAGAACACATACATACAAAATTTCATCACAATGTTGCCAGTAGTTTCAACATAATCGTAAAAAATGTGCAAAGTAATATTTTTTTAACACCTTGTATCTAGAAAACGGATGCCGTTACGACATCTTTCCACAGAGCAAACCCAACCCATTTTGCAATGTTCTACCTACCCTATCAAGGAGGTTAGGTTTTTTTGAAACACCCTGTATAATGCTTAAGATAAGTATTTGTGCTTAGTAACTAATAGTACAAGGCTTGACAATATTATTATTGTTCAATAGAATGGCGACCGTTGAATATGATTTCTATAGAAAAGAATAGAAATTATTCAATATAGGATACATCCTAATATTTACAATTCCAACATTGTTATTTTACATAACTTATTTTGCTTTTATCAAAACCCCCCATTTAAAAATATCATTTTAATATGTATGTTCTTGTTTTACTTCAGTGTCCTGAAGATGAATCAATAAAGTTTCGAAACGTCGACAATTTAAAAATTGGTTTTCTTCAACATTTCGACCAAATTCCCGCCAACTCAACACCAGAAATAATATTATTATTATTTGGCAATGTATTCTGTATTCAACTAATTGAGAAGGACTGATTGTACAGAACTTGTCTGTCTCCATTTTTGAACCTAATAAATGAGAAGCTGAATACATCAAAATCATTTACAGCGTGTCTCACTTTATACGGCCCTCCTCTATATCTCAGCTATTGGTCTAGCATTTCTAACCAAATTTGGCCTTTTATCAACGAATATAAATTTGATCAGTTTTTCAGAAACTAAAATCATTTTGGACAGTGCCGTGCATGTTCATTGAAATAAAAAGGAGTCGATTTTTCATCAGATCATATAAGGATTTTTTAACAGAAAAATTAACCTCATAATAGTTGTACTTGGTTTTCACCTCTGTTTTCAACTACCATACATGTGAAATTTCATATAATTTTTATAGAAAGTTTCAGAACAACAGGCACATCTAAACGGCATTTCCTAGGGAGTTGTGCAGCCATTTATTGTGTTGAACATGGAAATGAGAATATTATGGTATTAGGGGTGGTCCTGAACTTAATTGTTTCATACCTGGGAAATCGAGATTAGAGTTATGATAGTAACCAGACCCCAACAGATAATTAGAGGTGTTCCCCAAGGATCGGTGTTGAGCCCTCTGCTATTTTGAATATACATGAATGATCCACCAAATGTAGAATCCCTAAGATCATGTTTCGTCCCAAATCAATTATTTCTGAATGAAAGGAAAAGTAAGAAACTCGTATTTGAATCGAGAATAACTAAAATTGTTGATATCCCCAATGAAGGGATGAACATTGATGTAAGCAGGCTCATGAGGAGCACCCATATAACCCAATTATGCAACAAATTAAATTATGTGATCTATGCTATAAAAAAAAACGACAGCTGCCATTATGACTTACTATTTATTCTCTTTTTGAATCTACCCTCAAGCATGGAATAAATGTCTGGTGCTCAGCATCCAAAATACATCTACATAAACTTTTCCTGGCACAAAAATATGCCATAAGGATTATATTGAATGTGAAAAGAGAAGTATACAGCAAACCACTGTTTATGGAACTCCAATTGATGACACTGATGTACTCTCTAATGGTATATGAGAAATTAGTAAAAGTAAGGAGCAACTTAAATATTTATAAGGTACATTCTGATGTTCACTCACACAACACCAAGAAAAATAACAATCTGATACTGCTCCGCACACGCTTAAAAGGATGTGATGACATAGGTGTGAGGCTTCTTAATTCCTTGCCCTCTGATTTTCGTGAATCAACATGTTCAAATCAAACTAATCAAAGTTGAATATTTTCTAACAGCAACTCCTCTTTGTAATGTGGAAGATTTCTTTATGCTTATGAAGAACAGAGATGCTTTCCTCTGATATGCACCTATACCTTCCATTTTTTACTTTTCAATTGTATCCATATTTTTTGTAGTTTTCATTCATTCATCTTTCATCATTTATTGATTCATTCATCATCAATCTTTTTTCGATGCAGAAAATTAAAAAAATCAAGCAAATCATGTTAATTTGGAATTCTATTTCTTGAATACCTATGGAGATTTGAAGCATGAGGAACAATAATATGAAGTTAGTTTTACTGCAAAAAATCATAATATGCTTTCATGAAAAAGAGACCCATTTTTATTTCAATAAAAACGCACTGCACTGTTCATAATGATGTTTGACTGTAAAAAACTGATCATATTGATGGTTATTATATTCATACCAGTCCAAATTTTGTGTGAATCACAGGACTAATAGCTGAGATATAGAGGGGGGGGCGTTAGTGAGACATGTATAAAACTTTATTTTTCACTTGTCCATTACTGTTTTATAATACCTTGGCAATGGTTGCTATTAACAGACCCATCCTGGGCGTTATACAGGGTGTTTCACAGGTAAAGGGGAATATTTCAATGGTAGATAAGGGTCACCAAGGTGGTTCTAAAAATACCATATTTGATAGGTCTTAGAGTTTTCATAACGGAAATACAGGGCGATTTATCGATTTCGAATAATTATTCATTCGTCTATAAGTATTGATTTACCCAGTATATTTTTCTAAAATTTGGTATAGAGCTTAAACTTGGGACGTTGAATTCATTCACCTATCGGGCGAAGTGAAAATCCAGGTTCGGCTTCAGGAAAAATTTACATTTATTCGAAATATTAAAATGACACACTGTATGTAATAATTGACAAAGCTCATCAAAAGAATCGTGAAGAGGAGGAAAAACTGAACTGGATTTGATGCTTTTTGTTTTCCCGCCACCAATTCTCATCGTAACAATTATAAACAGGAAGCTAAAAGTATGTCAATTTCAAGAGTATTAAAATTATGAAACCACTTTCAATTATGATTATTTGATATATTCTTGTTAAATGATCGTTCGAAAGAACTTACTTAGTCTCACAATCTTTATAACCGAGATACAGGGTGAATTATCATTCGTCCATAAGTATTAAACTACCCATCGCAGTAATATTTTCTCAAATTTGGTATTGAGCTTACTTGAGACGATGGATTCATTGACCTATCAGGCAGAATTAAAATATACAGGTTCAGCTTCAGGAAAAGTCTCATAGTCTTTATAACAGAGATACATGGTGAATTATCGAATTATAATTTCGCCTGATAGGTTAATGAATCCATCGTCCCAAGTAAGCTACATACCATATTAGAGAAAATGTTCCTGGGTAGTTTTATACTTATGGACGAGTGAATAATTATTCAAAACCGATAATTCACCCTGTATCTCCGTTATAAAAACTGTGAGACTTAGTAAGTTCTTTCGAGCGATTTTTTGACTGAAATATATCGAATAATCATAATTGACACTGGTTTCATAATTTCAATACTCTTCAAATTGACGTACTTTCAGCTTTCTGTTTTTGATTGTTACGATGAGAATTGGTGGCGGCAAAACAAAAATCATCAAATCAAGTTCAGTTTTTCCTCCTCTTCACGATTCCTTTGATGAACTCTGTCAATTATTACATACAGTGTGTTATTTTAATATTTCGAATAAATGTGAATTTTTCCTGAAGCCGAACCTGGATTTTCTCTTCGCCCGATAGGTGAATGAATTCAACATCCCAAGTTTGAGCTCCATACAAAACTTTAGAAAAATATACTGGGTAGTTCAATACTTATAGACGAATGAATAATTATTCCAAATCGATAAATCGCCCTGTATCTCCGTCATGAAAACTCTAAGACCTATCAAATATGGTATTTTCAGAACCACCTTGGTGACCCCTATCTACCATTGAAATATTTCCCTTTACCTGTGAAACACCCTGTATAAGACTACACAAAGAGAGCAGCAATGACATTCACTAAATGAAATGATGACAGCAATATTCAACAAACGTCAAAATATCAACAAATGGCATGCCTACCATGAGAAGAAAAATGGAAAGAGAATGCTAGAAGCAATGAACCTCTTTTTATAATTATTCATTATAATAAGATCATTTTTTTGTGAAAAATAAAATCTTGCATGCACCACCAGCATTACTAGTTCCTAGGGCAGCATTCATCCCTTGGGTGAAGGTTAAACTCTGGGTGTTAGGATCTATATAAGGCACATACATAATAGTTATTTGCCCATGAATATCATGAAATATGCAGACAAGGCTTTGATTAATTTATTTTCAGAGAAATCCAGACTCATGTATATATGACAAGGATTATTGTACTATTAAGAATTGGTATGTAATTTTATGAACTACAGAAAAAACAATTAGCAGGCGTTATGGGTCTGTTAATAGCAACCATTGCCAAGGTATTATAAAGCATTAATGGACAAGTGAAAAATAAATAACTATCATGGAGAAAAATTCAGGCGTTTTTGAGTAACTTAGAATCCTAATTTCATTTTCAAATCTCAACACCTGGTATCCTTGAAACTAACCAATTTGGGAATTGAGAAATTCCTGGAAAAATGTGTTTTTGTCATATTTTGAACTGAAAATAGTAAAAAATATAATCTATGCCCCTACCAAGGTGTTACTGGTGGCCCACCAATGATGTTATATTATCTCTGGATCTATATTTTGCAAGTGACACTTTTTTTCAGTTTCCTACAGAGCAGTGCTAAGTACATATACTTAGTGCATTGTATGTAAACTATATGAGATTTTTATATTTTAACTTTATTGTCCTCAATTGAGCAAACATCCAAGAAATCATTTATTCCTAAATGTTTAACATTCATTCTTTTTTATCTCTTGGACCACAGGAAAGGATATTCCTATAATGTTCCTGGAACTTCCTGTATACCTAAAGCCTATATCTTTAAAGCCAGTACAACACTATTCTTTATATTAAGCTAAGTATATTAGTACTTCAGAACTATATATTTTGATGTTTGTAGAAAAAATTTTGTTTGCAACTCATGGGCGAAATACTTTGGTGATCAAGAACTGAATTTTCAACGAGGCGCAGCCGAGTTGAAAAAATCACCAGAGTAGCATTTCGCGCACTAGATACAAAAATTACTATTGTAATAAGGATCACAAACCTTGTTTTCAATATCTGCTTTTTCTTGCTTCTTACATTCAAGTAATTTCAAACATTCTTGTAAATCCAGTAACCTTCTTCCATAATGAACGTTTAAATTTCGAATTACTTCCCGTTTTACTTCCATAGAGTTATCATCAGCCATAATATTCTGCAACAAATCTTAAATAATCCATAATCCTGAGATTTTTTTAATCCAAGGAAATATACATAAAAGAGTCCAATATCAAATCCTCGGCCACTATCTATCAGTTAATTTCGAATTTTTCAGAGTAAGTAATTGGAAAAACGATAATAAAGACAATAAAAACTAGATATTTACCAACTAGTTATTTGAAACATTGAAATTTGAACACACCACTTAACCAAACTTCGAAAACGTCAAAATCAAAACGTCACCAGCTGTGTGAAGATGACAGCCAAAGATAGCAGCCAAAATCTCAGAACATTGCCGAAGACCCAGTGGCGGCAAGTTTTTTTTTTCATGCCTAAAAATACCAAAAAAAATATTTTGAGGGTATTAAGGCCCGTATTTATAGTCGTTTCATCAAGAACTCCTTAAGTATACCTTATCTAAGGATTCTTTGAGGACTCCTCAGCACTTGACGTTGAATTTGTTTTATTATAGACCTCCCTTGAGTATTCCTTCTGAAAGGATCCCTCACAACTGGAAACAGTGTATAATTTTAGTGTTTTTTTTTTTTCAAAAAATGCATCTTTTGTTCATGAATGCGCTGATTAAACGTACGACCTGTCTGACCGATATATACCTTAGGACGAAATCCACATTTGAGTTTGTATACTCCTGATTTTTCGAATTCAGAAGTTTTGTCTTTATTATTTTTGATAAACCTTCCCAACGTGTTATTTGTTCTATATGCTACTTTCAAGTCCTGTTTATGTAGAAATGAAGCTATAGCTTATAATTTTTCAGTTGATGATCCTAAATAGGTTAAAGTTCTATTACTTATTTTGATTATTATTCTTGATGGTAGGATAAACTTCTTGAATAGCTTTATTATAATGAAGTTTTTCAGAAAGAATGCTCTCTATCAAATCAACGTTATATCCGTTGTTGACTGCAATCTGTTTTGTGATATTGAGTTCTTTATTAGAAATCAACAAACTCAACTATCAATAAGATCTCAATAGTTCACCACTGTTGAATTTGTTTTCATAGTCGGTATATTGTATTTGCTATCAACCCTTTCAAGTTGATCCGGTACCACAGTATATATTATTCTTTCTCGTGAAAGGATAATATACTGTGCCGGTACACTGTATTTCAATGTAGATATTGTGCCTAATTTCCGAAAATGAAGGTTTATCGAACCTGTCCACAGGTAACTAATCCTTCAAGTTGGAAAAGTAGGATATATAAAAGTTAAGCAAGCCAAGGTTGGTTTATTTCATTGTATCAGTATATCACCTGACAAAGCTACTGTGTTAGCGTTGTTTGTAATGTTGTGTGTTTAAGATTTTTGTGGAAATCTATCGTTCGTGAAGTTTTTACATTTGTCATGGATTTCCATCAAGTAACGGCCGAGTCAATTCAAAACACAAAATATATCCCTCAGACGTATTTGAAGTATTTCTCTGGACAAATCAGACGTTAATTAAACTGTCATAACATGACAACTCATCTTTCTAACTGTTCAACATCATTCAGAAATGCGACTTCATTGTTATATATATTAGTCAAGTTATAAGTCACATTTCTTCCTTTCACAACAAGCATTAGTTTTCTAAACCATGTCAAATAGACAAAATATTATACGAATGATGTGGAAGGAGTGTCACAATGATGATAACAAAACCTGTCATCTGTCATATTCTTGAGATCAATTGAGTTAGAAGGAGGTGAGATGGATCTGAGTTGTCGATTGGATAAAAAGAACACACTTTCATCTGTCAGAAGGGCAAGGGAAGAAAACATAACCTAACATAATTCAACCAAAATGTAAAATGACCGAGGAAATCAATGAGGAGCACAGAAATATTATTTTAGTGAGTATTCATAGGATTCAACCTGTGGACTGTAACTTCAAAGCTGAAAGCTTGACAAAATGAAAATATAACCTCACAATTTTCAGCACAGAACCACAGAATTACTAGAATTAATCCAGTCTCACCTTTTTGTCACTACAACACGATGAATAGCAAGCTCAGTTGGGGTGAGGGGAAATAAATGGTCTCAATAAGTTCTTAAGACAATTCACATCAGACTAAGCTAAATGAAACATGTTATATAACTGAGCTATTGAGCTGCACTGAGAATCTTGGTCAATCTCAGTCAAAGTTGGTGAAAAGAATATTACTAATGTGAATTCATATTCGTCGTTACAAATTCATGTAATCCGAATATCTCCATGAAAATCGCTATAACTATCTTGAAAACGCTAGAATCCGACACGTCGCAAATCAAGTTGAAATGTCGCATTCACCTACCCTAAACACTCTAGATTTAGCCACAGAACGGCTAAGATGGTAACCCTACAGTCCGATGGATAGATTATGTGATTCACTAATGTACCTATAGGTACAGTACCGAATGAAATGTTATAGGAAAATTTATATTATTATTTCATAAAGAAAAAGAAATCGAAGTCATCTCCATATATTAAATGTCGTGGAGATGTCTTGGAGAATTTTTCTTCCTTCAATTATTACCACTTCACTTTGAGCACTATGGACTGCTTTATGTTATTTGTTATTCTGAATAAAAGGTATCCACGATTTTTTATCTGATGTTGAAACTTGCCTGGAAATGAGTAAAGGTGATCAAAAATGTCGCTAAATCACGGAAAAGAATCGCTAAATTTTCAAAAATTTCGCTCGTGGCGGGCTTTTTGCTCGCTAGCGACTTCTAGCGGTTTTTTTCGTAACTTTTTGCGACATTTCATGTTCAGCAGCTGGCAACGCCGCAACAGCAACACCGGGCTCCGATCAAGGATTATAACGATTCTGTCCAGAGTTGCCGCTTTTAGTACTATTGTAATTTTCTAGTACATTTCATATACATTTAGTACTTCATTACAATTAACACTAATCTAGTACGAAAACAAGAGCCGGATAGCCCCATAGCTCCATGAGAAGGCCCAAGTTATATTATGGCATACAAAACAATGATTTGGAATCCTAATGAAGCTCTCATTGATAAAAAGTCTATAATTTCCAATTCAACGGAGAAACAATGAGCTGTTTTTGATGAATTGATTTGACTTTGAAGTTTGATGGTCAGTTCATAGAAATTATTTATAGTTAATTTCAGTGACGGCTCGTCAGGGACGGCAGGGTCGGCCGGGCCGTACCAAATAATTTGGGGAAAATTACTGAACTATTTGATGAATAAAATTATTTTCCGAAACTGTTTTCATAATTCATCGCTCATTATCCTACTGTTATGCCCTCGGTTATGCCACTATTATTTGAATTTCATTCATGGAACCTTTGAGTATGCCATCCGCATATACACCGAAAGTCACGAACTAATTCAGGACCTACGACATCTGGTAATCCCATCGTCAAAACGTCGCTTTCAGTCGAAACGCTCGCGTAGCTCATTACACTGATGCAGACGGCCGGCCGATCGGTGATTTCATGTCTCGACGCATCACCACAGGCATCGCCTACAGATTCCCCGCTTCAAGTTTAAATTTTCGCTTATATGCGTCATACCTTGGGTGCGGCCAAGCTCTGCTGGCCGTCCAACGTATCGATCGTACTTATCAGTATCAGTTGTTTGCAGTGCGATCGCTGTGCACCGTATCGAACCATTCCGACCTAATTTTTAATATACGGATTGGCATGATTGACATTCTATTTTCATTTTACATTGTAGGTATTTATAATTTTAATTCCTATACTTATTTGTAAGTTGATGTTGGAATTTGAAATGTACAAACTGAAAAGAAAAATAATTTCCATGTTTTTGTTTACGCTTGCAGTAGTTGCAGTAAAAATGACTGGTGACTGGTGATTTTTGAATTTGCAATTTTTCAGTAATTCATAATTCAACATATCCATCTAATATTGGTATCAGAATTTTCCTTCAGTGCTTCTGAGCGTCAATAAGTTATAATTCAATTTGAATATTGCTGTAATGTAACATACTGTGCCTCTACCTATGTACAGTCGTCTTCAGAGATCATGTCGCACATGGACGGTGTCAGCTCCCTTGATCACTGCTGCAATAAAAGCGCTCGTACCATCCAACCGCGACATGTTCGCTGAAGACGACTGTAGGTAATATGGCAAGAAAAATGTCAGCAGTCCAAGAGCTGAGTAGGCATTGAAACATCGTAAAAAAGCTCTGGTGACGAAAATGTAATAAATGTATAACTTCCAGAATATCATTTATTTTCAAAGACGCATGTAGCGGTTATAAACTACCTAAATAATATTTATGCATCCATCGCATCGCGGGAAACATTATACCTACGGCTGCACCCTGCACGCGGGCTCGGCCAGCCGACTACGAAGGAGTGAGGTCAGTGGGGTGGCTTGTTACAGGAACGGCGTAGACCCGATTACTCGATTAGTCATTGTTGTGCTTCTCGCGTTTGGTGAGTGGTTGTCGGTTATGTTGATTTTTTTGAGTTTACATTACGTTTTCAACAGAATATAAATATTTTTTGTTCACGAGTTATTTTATTTTTATTTTCTTTCATTTTATTTTTTCGACTTTCTTGTTATTATTTTTTCATACCAACTAACCCTTATCCACCTCCTTTTTCTTTCCCCATTTCCCCTGGCGAGATTGCTCTAACCTCGTGGTTCTTGGTGGACAATTTAATTTTTTGGTTATGTGTACAGGGTGATTCACCATAAATGTCCCCCCCTCTAGCTCAATTATTTTTAAACCGATTTCAAAATTTGAAATATCATCTTGAATGATTTTTTTTCGCTACATCAGAAAATACAGGGTGCTCAGAACAAACGATCTACAGGGTACCATTTGATTTTTTTATATGGAACACCCTATTTTTCATTGTATTTTTAGATTCTCCCTGAAAAGCTGATTTGCTCAATGTATCACACTTGGGGTCTATCGGGAATGATTACAGAGATATAGGGTGTTCAAAATCGAGATTTTTCAACTTTAGGATTTTTTTGAGACGAAACTATTCATCATCAGTCAAAACGGCTTTCATGTCCATATCTCAACTCTTGATTCACTATCTACTGACATTTAATAATTGGAACAGATACAGGGTGATCAGAATTCTGAATCTTGGACCACCCTGTAAATGTTCCAATCAAATCTCAATAGACAGTTAATCAAAAATTAGGATGGAAACATAGGAGCCGTTTCGACCAATAATGAATAGTTTCGAGACAAAAAAATCCTAAACTTGAAAAATCTCGATTTTGAACACCCTATATCTCTGTTATCAGCTCTTCAGGAAGAGTCTAAAAATACAATGAAATACAGGGTGTTCGATTTGGAAAAATCGAGTAGTACCCTGTAGATCATTTGTTCCGTGCACCCTGTATTTCCTGATGCAACGGGAAAAAAAATTCTGAGAAATCATTTTAGATCATCCTTCAAATTTTCAAATCGGGTCAAGAATAAGTGAGGACAATTATGGTCAATCACCCTGTACATGCTTATTTGTCATCGAACTTCACTCAAGCCGCTGACCCACTTACGTTCGCATTTTAGAGCAATATCTATACCCTGGCCGACCCAGGTTCTGAGGGCACGAGCCGTCACTGGTTAATTTACATTTAATTTATATCTAACGTAATAGTTGAAATATCAGTCATACATGTAAGCGTTCATAGAATCTCACTTATTGCTTTCATTTGATTTGAATTTAATTTAGTACTGATTAGATAGCCAACTTTTCATTGCAATAAATCAAATTGAAAATAAGATGTCCATTGAGATTTAGCGCCAGATGTACCAATATATAAATCTGAAAATAACCATATTTATGTGTCTGTAATTCTTGAATGCATTTCTAATATTTTTATGACGATTCAAACTCGATCGCTTACGATAAAATCAAATTAAACTAACTATAAATCAAATGTTAGTTATTTCTATAAACCAGTCATCTATTTTTATCTTATTGATAGCCTTGATTATTTAGTGTGAATACTCAATGTTGATAGTATGAAAGTATTTGATCTAAATCTCTAATCTGATCTAATACATGAATATGAAGTTTTTTCATAGAATGTATGAATCGTAAATTTTCGTGAAGTGTTATTTTCTCAATTTAGTACAATATACTTGAATTTAGTACAATTTCGGAATGACTTCTAGTACAAATTGAAATTCTGAAACGGCAACACTGTTCTGTTCTACTATTTTTACTTTTGTAATTTACTAATAATTTGTTTGAAAAATATTCATAAATAAGTTACAAAATATTGTTCCCAATCCAACACTAGTGATTAGGACGTGTGTGTGCTGTGGAATATTATATTTTGATATATCATAAAATGGATCATAATTTACTAATTTGTTCGGAAAATTAAACTATATGCTATATGATTCATAAATCAAAATATTGTTCCCAATTCAAGCACTAGTGATTAGGACGTGTGTGCTGTGGAATATTATATTTTGATATATCATTAATGGATCGTAATAAGAGAGTTACAACTCCATCACACAATCCAAATGCTTCCTTATTTGTCTCTAGGAACAGTGCCACTAAGAATTCAAGTACAAGTAGAGGATTACATCTAAATGAGACAGTATGTATGTCATCTGGTAGTTCAGATCGAAATGAACATCCTAGAATAAAATTTGCATTATCTTCATCAGAAGTCTCATCACAAATCTTGGAAACAGAATGTGATCTAGCATATAATGATTATCTCCAGGCATTGATGAAACAAGATATTATTAGAAGTGAAATAAAGCAGCAGAAACAAGTTTTAGAGGGACAGATGATACTACAAAATGAAAATCTGAGAAGACGAAAAGATGCTCATAATGAAACCTTGAAAGAAATTGATTTATTAAAGCAACAGATTGATTTAGTGGAATTGATTAATTCTTTGGAGGCAAATATACAAAGATTGAAGACTATATACAGTAGTTCCCAAACCAAATCCAGTGTTGAAAAGATAGTAATCCTGTTACAATCAGAAAGTGATAAAGTTGTTTTTAAGAATGTTAAACTGCTCAAAACACAAGATGAATATGATAAGTTGATTGCTGTGTTGAAACATCTCAATTCCACCATGGAGAAAATAATGAAGTCTGGGCGTAATTTCATTGGAATTAATAATTTAGCTAAGGAGATAATACAATTCTTGGAGTTGAGTGCCAAAGTGCATACATTACAAACAGTATCCTCAGATTTAGAAAAAGATGCCCTTTATTCTCTACTGCAAACACTATCTGACAATTTTGCTAAGCAATATGATGAAACAGATTATTGTCAATAATACACCTACCTGTATCAGATATTATATTACATGATTATATTCTTTATATGATGTTAAACCAACCAGAATGTTCAATTGAGTTAAGCTACCTTGTATAATTTCAAATATACCTGGATATACATAGAGTAACACCAACAATCAGAACTTTAGAATTATTTCCATAGTAACCAATTCATATTGTTACATACAAAGTGCCTTGTAAAATGTTGATGTTGGTTCAGAACGGTTCAGTTTAACAGAATAATCCAATAATCCAACTGCTAGGCAGTCACCCAGTCACATTTTTTCAACTGTCAAACTGACACTCT
Organism: Phaedon cochleariae; assembly: GCA_918026855.4. Classification (NCBI taxonomy): domain Eukaryota; kingdom Metazoa; phylum Arthropoda; class Insecta; order Coleoptera; family Chrysomelidae; genus Phaedon; species Phaedon cochleariae. The sequence goes on along the minus strand of OU896714.1, from coordinate 31,079,656 downwards.
GTAATTATTCAACCAGCTTTTGATGTATAGCCGGAATATTTTGAAGTAGTTATATGATGTAGTATCTATATTACTATAAATTATTTTTCCTCCGATTGGCAGCAAATATTAATTTTGCTGACATAAATCAATCAGCAAAGTATTACTTTTCCTGCCTAGGCAGCAAAGTGGTTACTTTGCTGATTGATATGTATCAGCAAAATTAAAAATCCATAAATCGTTTATAATTTCCTTCATATTTCATCCGAGACTTCTCCGGCAACAAATTCAACTCTATATTTTTTGCCACCTCCCTTATTAATGGAGGTGTAAGTATACTTCCAGGTCGCTATCACTGTCCATTATATAATAATTCAAATATACCGATATTTTGTCGCACAACTGCTGTCAGAAATTTCATGAATTGTCAAACCAACAACTGCGATTTCTATCAAATTTTATTTTAATTGAACACTATACAGGAAGAATAAAGAGATAGTGAGAATTGTATTAATTCGCAAATACAATATTCTCCCATAGAATTATGAACAATCGGAGAAAAAATTATATGTTCAACTCGGCAGCAAAGTAGATTGACTGCCTTAGCTGGATTCCTAGCCTCGCTATAGGCTCGGCTATGAATTCAGCCACGGCAGTCAATCTACTACTTTGCTGCCTAGTTAAACAAATAACTATTCTCCATATGATTTATTCAAACCAATCACAACATTATGATTGAGTTAAACTACCTTGTATAATTTCGAATATATACAGTGCTAGTCAAAAGTCCCCTCCCCCCCTCGAATCTTTTGAACGGGTATACTTATAATAATGAAATTTGGAGGGTGGAAATAAACGGATGTAGGCTTCTCAACTGGTCATAACAGGTGACGCAATAGTCATAAATGACGTCACAAGGCCATTATTATAAGTATACCCGTTCAAAAGATACGAGGGGGGGGGGGACTTTTGACTAGCACTGTATATGTGGATATCACATATACCTACGAAACACATAGATTAGCTCCACCAAACATGAATTTCGAATTATTTCCATAGTAACTAAAATTTCCATTATTACATACAAAGGGATTCTTCAAATTGTGACGTTCCTAAAGAACTACTCAAAAAATAATCTCATCAAATATACAATTCGAACTTCAAAATCTTCAAGGCAATATAGGTACATCTCAAACTTCCTGTGCAATTACAAATCGTTTTAGATTAATATTAGAATATGATCGATTGGTCATCGGATCATTTCAACTGTTAAACATGCAACAAGTTATCCATGTGTAGCAGCCTGGTATATAAATTAAACCTCTGCATGTAGTTCCGAAGAAAAATGGTACTTGGAGACCTGTTGGTGATTATAGGGCTCTCAATAAAGTTACCGAACCGGACCGTTATTCTATTCCGCATATACAAGATTTTTCAAACCATTTTGTTAATGCAAAAATTTTTTCAAAGCTCGACTTAGTTCGAGCATATCACCAAATTCCTGTTGAAAATGAAGATATTGCTAAAACAGCTGTAATTACACCCTTCGGATTATTTGAGTATACGAGGATGAGTTTCGGATTACGTAATGCAGCTCAAACATTTCAACGATTTATCAATGAAGTCATTATCGAGGTCTTGATTTCTGTTATGCTTATCTAGATGATGTTCTTGTAGTCAGTTCATCAGAAAAAGAACATCACGAACATTTAAGGCAAATTTTTCGAAGATTCGAAGAATACGGCGTTGTCTTGAATATGGATAAATGCGAAATTGCACAAAATGAGATAATATTTTTGGGTCATACTATTGATAAAAATGGTATACAGCCGAATTCTGAAAAAGTTACAGCAATAAAAGAATTTCCTAGACCATCCACTATTGGCCAACTTAGAAAATTTTTGGGATTGGTAACTTTTTATCATCGATTCATTCCAAACTGTGCTGATATTCTATGTCCTCTCAATAACTTATTGTCTGGTCAAAAACATAAACTCAAAGATTCAAAAGAAATATGTTGGACGGATATGTTGAACAATTCTTTCGAAAAAGTAAAAGAAGCATTATCGTCAAAGGTTCTATTAAATTATCCAATAGTGGATGCTCCTACAAATATCACGGTCGATGCTTCAGATAAGGCAGTCGGTGGCGTTCTCCAACAATACATTGATGGTACCTGGTGTCCTATTTCATTTTTTTCCAAGAAAATGTCTAAAACCGAAACTCGTTATTCAACTTTTGGAAAGGAACTTTTAGCCATTTATTTATCTATCAAACACTTCAGGTATTTTATAGAAGGTCGTACTTTTTTCATTCTGACAGATCATATTCCTTTAACGTATATGTTTTCGAAAAATTCTGATAACCATAATCCTAGAGAAATTAGGCAAATGGAATTTATTTCTGAATTTACCACTGACATACGATATATCAAAGGAGCCGATAATGTGGTCGCTGATGCTCTTTCAAGAATGTTCATCTACAACATTGATGAAAAACAATTGTTCGACTTTGAGGAGATTGCTGATGCTCAAAGTAATGATAATGAACTAGAGGAACTATTTTCTAAAGAGAAACGTAAATTTAATCACCTTAAATTCGAAAAATTCTCTCTTCCAAATACAACCAAAACTTTATACTGTGATATATCTCTGGGTAATCCTAGGCCATATATTCCAAAACATTTTCGTAAAATGGTATTTGATAGTTTTCATGGTTTATCACATCCCAGCATACGTATAGTTCTCAGAAATACATTAACCCATTAGTGCATGAAGTAACTTTTTTTCAAATCTCTATATTCTGAAGATGTCTACTCATTAAAATATACCCAAACAATGATAACTCATGACGAATAATTTTTTTTTACAACACATTTTTTTTATATGACACGTCCATTTTAATGGACTCTATGCAAATTGGTTCATTGATGAAAGTGATCAGTAGGGAATTTCAGTATTCATTTTTATTCAAGTACATATCCAGAACATGAAAAAGCTCAATAACATCAATCACAATATTATCAATAATAATAATAATGATAATAATAATGAAAATTATACATCATGATGACTCATGATACATTTTGAAGCATCTCTCAGATGCAGTCCTATTTTACATATAAAATTGCAATTTTGTATACTCTACTGAATGGAATTCAGCTGATGGGTATATGGAAATGCATCATATCAAGAAATTATTTGGGATGATACTTCCAGACCTTTTCTCGGTGCTCCTCACACGATCCAGTGGAAGGAAATTTGAACCCGTTGAAGAAAAAGAGGAGTCGAACGAGTGGATGGAGTCGTGTCTATAGTTGACGTGCTGCAGTATAACGTACAATCATTCGATGCTATAATATTCCTTTTCATAATGGCAAGATGTATATTATTTTCAATTTCATCAAAATCAGGATCAGAATAACGAAAGTCGCACGGCTGTTTGATAATTCCTTTAGAAATATGATTTATCATGGATTCGCAGTTTCTAAATTCGAATAACTGCATTTCTGCCCACTTTTCTTCTGGAGGCAATATAATATATGATTATCTGTTGATTGATCGATATCTGAGCCATTTTCCATATGTCTAAGAGGTGTTGCAAGAATGATCTACAAAAAAATCTTGATGACCGATATGCATAGAGTCCATTATAATGGACACAACACAAAAGCAATATTTTGAGTGTCTTACAAAAAAAATAATTATTCGAATTACCTTATAGGTTCATAAACACATGCATATAATGAGATCTTGAGGGATAGGAAATTCTGAAATTCATTATACTCCGTTATAATAAATACTTACCCTCCTTGTCGAGTGCAATACAAATTGTTATCCATTTGATCACGTGCAGAATATTGTCGAGATACAATTTCATGAAATAGAAGCGATAGCTGTTTGTTGTTGAACCTACACTTATAGTTCTGGCGCATGAAACATTCAATTCCTGCATGATTGACGTCACAAAAAATTTGACAAGGAGTGTCCATTATAAGACACATTATGCACTAATGGGTTAAACAACGTTTTATTTGGTCAGGTATGAATAAAGACATTCGTTCTTGGGTTAAATCATGCCTCAGTTGTCAAAAAACTAAAATCAATAAACACACTTCCGCTCCATTGCAGAAGTTTTCTTTACCTGATGCAAGATTTGATCATGTTCACATTGATATAGTAGGTCCACTACCTTCTTGTAGAGGTTACAAGTATATTCTAACATGTATTGATCGTTTTACAAAATGGCCAGAGGCTTTTCCATTAGTTGATATCACTTCAGATACAGTAGCTAAAGTTTTCATTTCCGGCTGGATCTCACGATTTGGAGTTCCTTCTACTATTACCACAGATCGAGGCAGACAGTTCGAAGCTTCTTTGTTCAAAGAATTAACACAATTCTTGGGTATCAAAAGAATACATACCTGTTCTTATCACCCAATCAGCAATGGCCTCGTAGAAAGATTCCACCGTTCTTTGAAAACTTCACTAAAATGCAATGATGATGTGGATAGGAAATGGGTTGATCATTTACCGTTTGTACTTCTAGGTTTACGTACTGTCGTCAAAGAAGATTTAGGCTGTTCTGTCTCGGAAATGGTTTATGGCACGACTATTCATTTACCGAATGAATTTTTTCTCAATCCAACAAACGATAATGATAATACTAATGTTTCCGATTTCGTTTTTGATTTGAAACATTATGTAAGCAAATTAAGACCTTCAGCAGGTAGAACATTTCAAAATAAAAAAGTTTTCGTGTCAAAGGACCTATTCAAGTCTTCACATGTTTTTGTACGTAATGAAACAGTTTATAAATCCTTCCAACCAGCATATCATGGTCCCTACAAAGTGATTCAAAGATTACCAAAATATTTTGTCCTTGAAATTAATGGCAAACACACCACCGTCTCATTAGATCGCCTGAAACCAGCACACCTTGAAAATTATAATATTGATACTGATTCAACATCAAAAGATTGTGTTTGGGATGCACCACCAGTCTGCCATAGGAAAAAAAATATTTCATGGCGGTCGCCTGTGTTCAATTTCATAGATTGATTTGTTTTTTTTTTTTTTTTTTTTTTGGGGGGGAGGTATGTAGCAGCCTGGTATATAAATTAAATTTAATATTTTGTAACGTTGCCATGTAACTCGCCCAAGTTGATCATTCAATAAATTGTCATTAAATACTCGTGTATTGTCATTTCAAATAATATAGAAATTGGTAATATTTCTATACATGTATAACCCTCATAGTAAAGAATATTATTATTATTATTATTTTGAAGTACTTATAGTATTACTATTGATTATAATCATCTATTCTTTGTTTTTTGTAATTGAATCATACATAAACGGAAAGTTGCTATTATCCTGTTCTAACTTCTTAAGCCTTTATTAGGACTGTCAATATATATGAAATAAAATAAAACTACGAAAACTACATTATAATAGTGTATAATTATAAATAATAAATATAACATTTTAAACATCAAACTAACAAATAAATCCAGCACCACTAATAGCATGGCGTCAGCCCACCGTGATAATTTGTGTAGTGATTTAGGCTTATTTCGAGTATATTTTTCCTTCCTATCGAGACCCCGAGGGTCTCGTTAACAATAATTCTGAGTTCTAGGGCGCCGTACATTATGCTATTTACCAGTAAGTTCGATGCAATGCAATTTTGAAATTTGAATTGAACAATGCGCATGCGTCATGATATTTTTTAGTTACATTTTTAGTAATATTATAAAATACAAATTTCCCCATAACCTGGTCCGAGCAATGAACTCACCAATGTTGTTTACATTCAGTTCATTGGGTCCGAGACTGTGATTATAATCATCATAATATAATGTTTAACTACATTATTCCCCCCTTTTATATAAGGAAAAATAATATATACTAATCACAGTGTCGGATTAAGCCAGCGCGGGGCCTGTAGCAAATTTTATCAAGGGGCCCTTATTGGTTTGCCTTAGGCTATCAAGTTTAGAGTATTGAATAAAATAAAACGAAACTATTACAAATAAACTTCTATGGATATACCTATATGGGCAAATTTAGAGATAACACTTTCAATATCGAGTTCTTCAAGCAAATCATGCTCTATATTTATCTAAGTGAGATAATTGAGACGTTCTTGGCCCATCGGCCATCGTGTTCTTAACTCATTTTTAATACGTTTTTATTAGAGTCCCTTGATGGAAATTGACGTTGAAGTCATCTTAACAGGGTACGGACAGATCCCATACCAGATCCTCGTCTCCTCTCACTATAAAGTGTTTTTGAAACAGTTATATAGTTCCATCATCATGGTTCCATCTTCCATCCTTATTAAATTCTGGGGATAAACCACTTAAACAATAGATTTTTGACATTTGTTGTTTTTTAGGTTATATTGAGGTCATTGGCGTATCATACGCTGTGATCATACGTAACTTCCATATGGAATTCCTGATTCAACTATACCAAGATATAGTTGAACACTCCTCTAGTTTTAGAGTTGACTACTCCACCATAATCTTTGCGAGGTAGGGATCATATAATTTGTACTAGAAGCTTAATATATTTCACCAAAAGAGACTGTTCTTAGACTGTTATTCCTGATAGAATTCATTGTTATGACCTGTTCTATCATACTAACTTGAAAGAACTGATTTCACCATTGTTATAGGCATCTTACTTTTGTAGTTGAAGTTTTGTCAATTATAAAAAAGTCAGTGTCAGTCTCAGTGTCAGTTGTGAGATGAAAATAAAGAGATTCATAAAAATATGCAGTTCAGTTTATAGTTTGCGGTGATAAATTGATAAAGATATCCACACAAGATCCAAAGGCCTCAACAGGTTATGCGCCCAGATTGTCCGGATAGAAAATAAGGAAAAAAACAAGAGCTGCAATCAGCTAAGCAAAAGCGAGGGGAACTGAGACAATAAAAATGGGTTCACTAGTCATACCGATCTTGGAAGCAAATAACTTCAACAACTGGTTGTTCAGGATAAGGATGATCTGTAGAAAGGAAGGATGTATAGAAGCACTGGAGAAAGAACCACCACAATCGACAGAATCAGCTACAGTTACGGCAAATTTCCAAAAGGAAGATGCCAAAGCACAAGCAATTATCGTCACAGGGCTATCAGATAAACATCTCGATATTGTCAAAGATTGTGAGACTGCGAAGACGCAAATTGAAGCTTTGAAGAATGTATTTACTCGAACAACTTCTTTGACTAAGTTGGCATGCTGGAGAAGATTAATAAATCTCAAAAATGAGCAGTATGAAAATATGGAAGATTTATTTTTGAAATTCGACACCATTGTGAGAGACCTCAAAGAACACAAAACAGAACTCAGTGATAGTGACAAAGTATGTCACTTATTATTGTCATTACATGAAAAGTACGACTCAGTAGTCACAGCATTTAGAAACCATAGAAAATGTGAAATTTGATTTTGTGAAATCACGTCTTCTAGATGAAGAGCTCAAACTGAATTCGAGATGTGAAGAATCAAGCAGTTTTAAAGCCTCAGCAGGTTGTTTTAAGTGTGGAAGTCAATCACATTGGCAGTCTACGTGCCCAAAGAATAAGGAATCATGGCATAGAGGTGGTTACAATAGAAGAGCAAGAGGAGGAAGATCATATAGAGGTGGTTATCGCAACTATAGACGGAATGAGAGGGAAGATAAACAAGCACACATGACAGAAGAGAAAGAAGATGAAGTACAACTGTATGCAGCAAATCTATGTTCAGAAATAGATGGTGAAATAACAATGGTTTTGGATTCTGGCGCAAGCAACCATTTTTTGAAGGAAGAACTAGAGCGGTATATGATAAATATCAGAAAAATAGATAGACCAGTTACAATACATATAGCAAATGGGGAAACATTGCAGGCAAACAAAATTGGAACATTGAAAACACAGTGTCAAAATCAGAAAATCTCTATTGAGGCATTGATTGTTAAAAACCTGAAATACAATTTGTTATCAGCGTCAAAACTTACATCAAAAGGACATAAGATAATAGTCGAAAAAGATGGAACAACAATAGATGGTGGAAGTTTTACTTTGAAATGTCCAATGAAGAATGGGTTGTACTTATTAAAACTAGATGAGATAAGAAGACAAGAAGAACAATGTAATGTCACAGTACACGAACAAGGCTTGTGGCATAGACGTCTAGGACATCCAGGAAATGATGCATTAGTGCAATTAGGGCTACCTTCAGAAAAGAAAATGTGTTGTACTTGTATGGAAGGAAAAGGAGTGAGATGCGCATTTAAAGACTGCGAGAAAAGATCAACAAAACTGGGAGAACTAATCCATACCCAGCAAACACAGGGCAGTAACTGTAAAGTACTATGGAAGTAATTTTGCAACTAATATCCGCGTGCGATGTACGAAAAACATCTCCTCCCGCTCTTATTTGCAGCGAAATGTCCGCGACATCAAGTACGCATTTCATTAATTGTGTTGTTCAAATTGAGATTTGATAAAATAGCCCAAATGAAACATATATCCGTATAGTCACTGTGGCAGTTTTTGAGACAATAAATGTCGTATTTACAATCACATTGGGCACATTCGTGCGAGGATTCTCTGAGACTTCTCCATTTTATTCCTTTTGATATGGTGACTTTCTCGAATAGACTTCTTTGCGATGTTTCTCGATGACGATCTTTTCAACTAGAAATTCAACACATTTTGTGGTAATGACATTGTGGTTGTTTATTATTATCTTGAAATAATAATCACTGCATCTTAGATTTTTTGTTAACAAAGCGAATTCTCAATGTAACCACGTTCAGAACAAACATGCGTAATCAAACTGAAAACATATTTTCATTTGCAATTTGGGACTTCGCGAAACTGCCATGTGATGTAACGTGTTTGCTGGGTACTGACATTTGTGGTCCCTTCAATCCTATTGCATATGATGGTTCCAGATATTTTCAAACAATAATAGATGATCACTCACATTTTACCATAGTGAAAACACTGAAAACAAAGAATGAAGCAGAACAAAACCTTAAAAATTTTATTCAAGAATTCGAGACACAAAAAGAGGCGAAAGTCAAAGCCATAAGAGCTGATAATGGAGGGGAATTTGTATCTAATAGTTTCAAGATACATTGCATGAATAAGGGAATAGCTCTGGAGTATACTATGCCCTATACACCACAAGAAAATGGAACAGCTGAACGGATGAACAGAACATTGTTAGACAAGATTAGAACGAAGATCATAGAGTCAGGAATACCTAAAACACTATGGTGTGAAGCTCTAAAATGCTCTGTTTACGAATTGAATCGATTACCATCCAAAGCATTACCAAGAGGAACAACACCATCCCAAATTTGGAATAACAGAAATGACCTCAGTAAACTCAGAGTTTTTGGCTGCCGTTCATGGTACACCATGTTGCCAAAAGGTAATAAGCTGGATCCTAGAGCCAAAACAGTGGTGATGGTTGGCTATTGTGGAGGAGGATACAACTTATGGTTACCAGATGAACAAAGACTGATAAAATCAAGAGATGTGAAGTTTGATGAATCAGTGATGGAATATAAAGAAAGAAACAAACATGAAAATCCAGCACCGAAACAGAGAATCATGAGTTTTCCAGAGAAAGAGAAAGAAAATCAAAATGGACAGAAAGACATTGAAAAACATTTAGAAGGAGAAGATCAGAACAATAACTCAGATGTGACTTTATCAGATAGTTCAGTAGATGAGTTTCAAGATTCGATGAACAGCAACAACAGTGATGTAGAACTACCAGCAGTTACAACCACCCGAGCTGGAAGAACAATCAGAAAACCAGCAAATTTAGATGATTATGACCTATATGTTGCTTACTGCTTACTAACATCAACTAGTTCAGAACCAACAACATTCCAAGAAGCATATGAACAAGAAGAATGGAAAGAATCTATAGAAAAGGAGTTAAATTCACACATGAATTTAAAAACTTGGTCAGAAGTTAATCATTTACCAGATAATGTAAAACCAATAGACACCAGATGGATCTTCAAACAAAAGGATGATGGCACCAAAAAGTCAAGATTAGTTGCCAAAGGATTTCAGGTCCCATATGATGGAGAAGAGTTTGATTATGCTCCTGTATGCAGGATTTCTACAATAAGGCTTATGTTGTCAATTGCAGTTGAAAGGAATTACTCAGTCAAGCAAATAGATGTGCCCACAGCATTTCTCAATGGACAACTTGATACTGATGTTTACATCAAAAAGCCTGAAGGGTTGAAAACAAGTTGTAAATTTTACAAACTCAACCGAGCACTATATGGTTTGAGGAATTCTCCAAAGTGTTGGAACATGAAATTTAATCAAATAATGACAGACTTACATTTCAAAAGGTCTGATCACGATTACTGTTTGTATGTGAAAGAAAACGTTCACTTAGTATTATATGTAGACGACGCACTGATTATTGGAGGAGAAGAACAAGTTGAGTCATTAATTCAAAGCCTATATGATACATTCAAAGTAAAGAAGATGCAAAAGGTCCAGTCCTTTTTAGGAATGCAAATAAAATTCACAGAAGACTCTATCAAAGTTGATCAAACAAAAATGATAGAAAGGCTTTTGAAAGAATTCGGCATGGAAGAAACAAGATCAGTAGCAACACCAATGGAAGTGAACTTTCATATCACCCAAGAAGAAGAAATCATACAGAACGTACCATACAGAAGACTCATTTGTAGTTTGATGTACATATCAATAACGACAAGACCGGATATCTGCCAAAGTGTATCATTGTTGAGCAGGTATTTGGATAAGCCAACTGCTACTACATGGGGTGCAGCAAAGAGGGTATTACGTTATCTGAATACCACGAAGGAGTATAAATTGACATTCAAGAGATCGAATACAGGACTTGTAGCATTGTGTGACGCAGATTGGGGAGGAGACCGACAAACAAGAAAAAGTATGAGTGGTTTCATAGCATTCTACAATGGAAACCCCATCGCATGGTTTTCAAGAAAGCAGACTTGTGTAGCTATTAGCTCGATGGAGGCAGAATATGTGGCCGCAGCAATAGCAGTACAAGAACTAGTCAATCTCAAAGGACTTTTGAATGATTTTGGAGTTTTTCAAGAAGTATTCTTGAAGTGTGACAATCTAAGTGCGATTGCCACTATGAAAAATTTTGAAAATTCCAAGAGGGGCAAACATATTGAGATAAAATACCACTTTATCAAAGATTTATGTTCGAAAAAGGTATTCACAATAAAATACGTTTGCTCTTCTCAAAATTATGCAGACATGTTTACGAAGCCTTTGCCGAAAGAAAAATTTGTTAATTTCAGAAATGATATCTTAGCAAAGTAACTATTTGGATTGACTTTTATTTGAGATATTTTTGCTAATATGACAATTTAATTTAATTGTTAATACATTAAATTGAGGGGGTGTGATAGAATTCATTGTTATGACCTGTTCTATCATACTAACTTGAAAGAACTGATTTCACCATTTGTTATAGGCATCTTACTTTTGTAGTTGAAGTTTTGTCAATTATAAAAAAGTCAGTGTCAGTCTCAGTGTCAGTTGTGAGATGAAAATAAAGAGATTCATAAAAATATGCAGTTCAGTTTATAGTTTGCGGTGATAAATTGATAAAGATATCCACACAAGATCCAAAGGCCTCAACAATTCCATGGTTGAATGAATTGACTGAATAAATTCTGATTTCAAGCTGATCAGTAGTTCAACTATGAGCTGAATGAGCTGATACTTATGATTCAGGAATGGTGAAAACCTCGATGTGGATATCTGAACTACTCTACTCATGTCATGTGTACTAAATATATTTTCGGAAATCCAACTCGGAAAAAAAACTATGGAGTGACTTATTCTAGGACGAAAAGTAGGCTTATAAAAAGTAATACGTGAAATTGCAGGAAAATGAAGAATAGAATACACTGTACCCCCATATAATACATATAATTTTTTCGTCTCCTTTAAATAAAAAATGAATTCCCAATAATTTATTGATGAAAGTAACAAAGAAGTAGGTATACAGTATAACTTATGGGCACCACTATTGCATCCTACATATTTTCAATTTGTGTTAGAGTAATAATAATAATGTTAAAAGTGCAGTTTTGAGCAGTAGTTATTTGAATACCACTTGAAGTGGGATCTGGAGCCAATGCAGTTTCCGTGATATTTTCATAAAAAACTTCAGTGACCCACAATTTGGTTCGAAATATTTTGCTATTTTGTCAGAGATTACTGCACATACCCTTCAGCGATATTCGTAGACTTCCAAGCAAAAATGTCTACTCCAGAATTTGCAAGTAAACTTGCCGAGGTTCTTCTGAAACTATGCCCGATATAATTTATGACATCAGGTAGTTTTAAAAATTCTGCAATTTCTTTATGAATTTTAGCAATATAATTCTTTTCAACCATTTGGCAGATACATTTTCCTGCTCTATAGCAGACAAATAATCGTGTATGGTATATTTACTATTAAATACCATATGACATCACTTTCACTTTTTCTCCCAAGGGAGCATCCTCCAGGGGTACCAAATCCAAATTGTGTAGGGCGTAATGAGCTACCTAATGAATCTTTCATCTTGGAACTTGCTAGTTTTGCCACTAGACGTCTGAAGATTGTGCCTACGGCAATAGGTCTGATGCCACCATCCTTTTTGCTTAGAGCCACCAACGAGGCGCCATACAAAATTGGAATCACATCACGATTAACTTCACCAGAGAGTAAAAAATTACACAGAGAAGTCAAAGAACGCAATAGTGTCTCACCCATGGATCCAGAACTCTTGGATAATAAATCTTGAAGATGCGAAGGTCTTGAAGCATCAAGACCTCCGGATAAGCCAGTACGGAACGATTTTACAGCATTAAGGCCCATATTTATAGTCGTTTCCTCAAGACTTCCTCAAGGCTTCCTTATCTGAGGATTCCTCAGCACTTGAAGGAATGACTTGTTTTATAAACATTCCTCAAGTGCTCCTTGTGTAAGGAATCCTTACATTTGGCAACAGTGTTCAATGTTAGTGTTCTGTGACCAGATTCTGCTGATTTATGTCGATTTCTGTTTCGTGCCGTGTTGTGTCAATATTTCAAAAATTCAAATTTGAAAGTGAAAAAGCGAGGTAAGTGGAAATTTTTGATTCTGTAGACTTAAAGACTGATACTAGATGATTTTTTCAAATTTACAGATGAGTGATATTGATAGAAAAGTATTCTCCGTAAGAGAGAAGGTTCTGCTTATGTCTTTGGTGGAGAAATATAAGAATATATTGGAAAATAAAAAAACCGATGCTATACAGATCCAACAGAAAAATGAAGCCTGGAATAAAATTACTCAATTTTATAACTCGAACGATGTATCCAGAAGGACCACAAAGCAATTAAAAAAACTATGGGATAATTTGAAACAAAAGTAATAACCTGATATTCATTCCAATTATATATTGGAAATATGAATATAGTTCACCCAATAATACTCATCACCTATAATTGAACATTTTTAGGACTAGAAAGTCAGATACGGAATTCAAAAATAAAATGCTGAAAACAGGTGGTGGTCCTTCTTCAAAAGTAGATGATGATCCGCTAAATGTAATGGTGCGGTCAATTGTTCCTACCATTAATTTCATGATAGATAACAAGTTTGATAGCAATGCTGCATATGTCGAACAAAGTGAGATAATATGTTATTCTTTTACATCAATAAATGAAAATGATTTATCATTTTGCTATAATATACTGTGCTAGTCAAAAGTCCCCTCCCCCCCTCGTATCTTTTGAACGGGTATACTTATAATAATGAAATTCGGATGGTGGAAATAAACGGATGTAGGCTTCTCAACTGGTCATAACAGGTGACGCAATAGTTTATTTCCACCCTCCAAATTTCATTATTATAAGTATACCCGTTCAAAAGATACGAGGGGGGGAGGGGACTTTTGACTAGCACTGTATAATATATCATATAATATTATACAGGGTGTTCCTTAATGACATGCTAATAATATATTCAAGTCAATAGCGTGACAAAAATGACTGCAAAAATGTCGTCAATTATTGATCGACTGATGTCTATGACCAAAAATCACCAGATATTGACGTCATTTTAGACGTGCTTCTGTGGGCTGGGAAACGTCCTAACTTTTGATATACAGAAGTCTTTGAGGAACACCCTCTATAATAATGAAATCTTCAATAACATATATTTATTCTCATAGGAAAACATTTGGAATCATCATCTTCTCCTGAAGTTGCACCAGTACCAGTGGATGAAGGTATAGTTTATAATAATCCATATGGTAATATGGTATATATACTTACTTATTTGGAACAATGGTTTCAGGATCTGTTATTGAAATGGAAGAAGATGATATAATAAGACATGAACAGTTTCCATTAGGTAAAAATCTTGCCAGATTTATCATTGATAAAATTCGTTTTTTTTTTTCAAATATATGGGTATAGGTATTTCTTTTTTGTAGATCTGGATTATGAAATTCAGCACGACGTACCAAATAGGAATGATGAAAATGTAACATTAGTTCCAGGTAAAGGTAATAAAAACAATATATTAGATATTGTCTCTGGAATTTCTGTTTTTCAGATATATCAAAAAAAAACTCGCGAAAAACAAAAAATAATAACATTTCATTAGTTGAAAAAGAAAGTCAGCTGAGACTTACAAAATTAGAAAACGCCATTCAACAGCAGACTGAACTGCATAAAATGAAATTAGAAGCAGCTGAAGCAGAAAAATTATTCTGGATTAAGAAAACCCAGTTGCTAGATAGAGAAGATTCATCTTTCAATTTTTAAAATTAAATCATTAATTGTTACTTATTCCTTAAATAAATTATAATAAAAGTTATACGGCTCTGAAAAGTCCACATTTGAAAATAGTTTCAGATTCACAGGGTGTTCCATTTTCACGCGCAATAGCAAAAATAATAGATTTTTCAAATGGAATACCCCTGTATTTTATTGCATTCTTAGATTCTTCTAGAAGAGCTGATTTTATCAATGCATCACACTTATTGGGGTCCAGCGGAAATGATTACAGGGATATATAGGGTGTTCAAAATCGAGATTTTTCAACTGTTAGGATTTTTTGTGTCCGAACTATTCATTATTGGCCACAAAACGGCTCACATATGTCCCTTTCTTAACTTTTATGATTATCTATCTACTGACATTTAATTGGAACAAATAAAGAGATAGAGGGTGGTTCAAAGATTCAGAATTCTGATCACCCTCTGTATCAATTGAAGCTTTTAAAATTGGAAAATGCAATTCAACAGCAGACAACTGTATAAAGTGAAACTTGAGGTTGTAGAAATAGAAAAAATGTATTGCATGGTTAAGAAAAACTCAATTGTTGGAAAAGGAGAATGTATTTAATTAAATAATATATATATATATATATATATATATATATATCGCACCTCTAGAACAACAATGACGCAAGTGCAAAATTTCGAAAATTCTGTTTATTGTGGCAAACTTGTCGGAAATTATCATTCTTTTCAATGGCACAGCGACCTAATTGTAGTACGTACTAGTTCCACCGCAAAGAAGGTGCGTCGTTGTTCCATTGTCCTATATAGATTACCTTCTTTTGGAGCAAAGATGACGTAACCTTTAGTTGTGATGTGAATCCCGACTTGTGTGGACGTGTTCCGTAAGTACATCGACGCAAATGATAGATTTTATGTTTTTCAAATATTTTTATCTCTAGTTCTAGTGATACAACGACGTAATTGTAAATTGTGTCATTTTTGATCTAAACTTCAAAGTATTTTCGCTCGAATACCAGTGGAATAACGATCTGAATGGTTATTGCGGCAATGTTACTTTTTAACTTATGTTTGTCAAGTTGACGCAAATAATCCTTCTGTCATTGTTCACTCAGATATTTGATAGTTTTATTTCCGACTGAGTTCATAACTCTTCTTAAATATTTTAACTTTTACCTGTGGGTGATAAATATTATGTATTTTAGTCGTAATCTCGATAAAACTTATCTGCAATATGAGTAGCCGTGGTAAAATGCTGGTTACATTGGCAAAAAACGCTGAATTTGCGAAAAGAACTGCTGACGAAAATGTGATTCCTGTTCTATCCAATTTGATGAACCAAAGCCAAGGTGCAGATTGTACAGGTATAACGCAAATATCCACGTTTGTTCGAGTACAGGATTGCAATTTTTTCAAATATTTCAGATCCTTTCCGCATTTCTAATGAATCTGAGTCGCAGTCATATACTCACCATAATGTAGCTGATATTCTTGTAGTACAGAATCCTTTTCAAGGGATAAATACTGAAGTATTATCCACTTCTTCACCATTGACTGATGTGACTAATTTGACGGAGCTAAGATCTATTGCCGATTCTACAGGTAATCTGCAAATACATGTTTTTCATGCATAGCTTCAATTACTATTTCCTGTTTGAAAATTTCAGATGTTTTCTGCGATATAAATGATACTATCTCACAGCCAAGCACGTCATCTCATGGTGTGGAAAATATTCCCACTACTTCTGAAGGACATTCTTATCCTGTAATAAGAACTGACTCAATGAAAATGAATTTGAGAAGGATATTGAAACCTAAAAACTATGAAGTCAACTGTTCCGAAGAAGAGGATGTTTTCGCGGAGGAGAGCAGCGAGTATGAACCTTCAGAAAATGGAAAATCAAATATTTCTTCAGAAGATGAGTCAAATCATTCCGATGATGCAATCAACGAGCAACCACCTCCGAAAAAAGGAAAAAAAAAAGGACCAGAAATCCTGAGAAGTGGAACAAATTCAGGGCTAAATTCTTGAAGAACTCTGGAAAGACTTATCAATCAAGAACGGGTAAAAGCGTCAAGGAACGTGTAATGGGCCCACCATGTTCTGATCGATGCAAACTGTCATGTTCAACAAAGTTCGAGAATGACACTAGAACTAAATTATTCGAAGAATATTGGAAATTGGCCTCTTTACAGCGTGATTTCTTGGGATCATGCATCGAACCACTCCAATTGAAATTTCGTCGTATATCCCTATCTAATGCTGAACCTAGAAGGCAGAACTGCGCATTCTTTTTATTCAAAGACGGAAAGCGAACTCGCGTATGTAAGTCCTTCATGATTTCTACCTTTGGAATAACCGAAAGAACAATTCGGACTGTCATTAAGTCAAGAGCATCTGGTACAGGAATCGTTGAAGAAGATAAACGTGGAAGGCATGGCAACCAAAAGAAGACGGACAGTGACATATTGAATTCTGTTAGAGAGCACATAAACTCGATTCCTCGGGTAGAAAGCCACTATTTGAGAGCTAACACAATACGAGAATTTGTAGATGGTGGGCTCTGTATTGCTGAAATGTTTAGAAATTATCAGGAATTACAAAGTAGTGCAAACAAAGCTGCCGCAAACTACGAGACATATGCAAGAATCTTCAATACTGATTTCAACATTGGATTCTTTGCACCGCGAAAGGATCAATGTGATGTTTGCGAAGCTTACAAGAATGCAACAGCTACAGAGAAAGGAAATTTGGAAAGTTCTCATCAGTTACATCAGAAGGAAAAGAAGTTAAGTCGTGATGAAAAGGCCAGAGATAAGACGAACGCTAGCGAAGTTGGATCTAACTTGGTTGTAGCAACGTATGATTTGCAAGCCATGCTTCCGGTGCCGGTGGGGCAAACGTCTGCTTTCTTCTATAAATCGAGGTTGAATTGTTATAATTTAACCGTAAGTAGTTCTATAATATCAAAATATGCTTCGTAACTCACTAACAATTTCATTTATTAGATATCGGAGATACAAAATGACCACACTGTGTGTTACTTTTGGCATGAAGGATTAGGGCATAGAGGTGCCAATGAGATAGGGTCCTGTGTTCTTCAATTCCTGGAAGAATTAACTAGTACTCGGGCTGATGCCGATGTTGTGTTTTACACCGATAATTGTGGTGGCCAACAGAAGAACCGGTAAGATTCACAATAATCATTCCAGCGATATAGTAAATCCTGCTTGATTTATTTCAGATTTATCATTGGACTGTACTTATATGCAGTTGAGAAGTTCCAAGTGAAGTCTATCACACATAAGTTTCTCGTTCGGGGGCATACGCAGAATGAGGGTGATGCAGTCCATAGCACTATTGAAAAGTCGCTCAAGAAGGCGAAAAAATCGGGGCCTATCTACGTACCGGATCAGTACGTTTCCATAATAAGATCCGCAAAAAAAAGAGGAAATCCTTTCATAGTAAGAGAAATGAGTTTCGGAGATTTTATGGATTTGAAGCTGCTTAGTGATGAGATGGTCTTCAATCACTCGAAGAATGTAAACGGTGATCAGATTAGAATATCAGACTTCAAAATGATGCGTTTTGAATTACAATTCGACATTACCAATAAGTGCAAATAAAAAGGCAGATATACAAAGTCTGATACAAGGTAATATCATTCCTAGATTAACCGTTTTACAATACCCTATTCTGAACTGTGGAAATTGTCATTAGTACTTATAAGCAATGAAGATTGACGAATTTTTGTTATTTTTTTATGTCATACTTTAGTTTTCTAGATGCTACCTTACCAAAGCAATGGATTTTGTTAATTTGAGTTTCAATAAAATACTATTTTTGTACCAAATTGTGTCATAATTCCATGAATATTGAAAGTGTTAGTGGAACAATGACGTAAATGGAAGGTCATTGTCTTCTAATTATCTAATTATGCTAATTTTTTCGAAAAATCTGGAAATTGATTGCAAAATCTGAAACTATAATGCATATTCTCTATATTATAGCTCTATTGAATTTTCTCAAAATTAATATTGCTCGGTTAACCGATTAATAGGAATAAAAAAAACTTAAATCGTCATTTCTGAGGAACTGTGTTTTGGACTTTGCGTCATTGTTCTTATAGAGGTGCGATATATATAGTATAGATCAACACATATATCTATATTTTGAATGGAACTGTTCATTATTTCAAAGTAGAGGTACCAAATTATAAATACCTACTCCCAGGAATATATAGGTACTGTAAATTTGCGAATTTGTCATGTTTCAGATTTTTTGTCGATTTACCTTCAATAATAAAAATTCAGGAAAAGAGTTTTGAAACCTTATTTTCGAGCATTAATAGAAAAACTATATGTATTTCATCAATTTTGATTCTAAACAAGAAGAATATGTCACTAGTAATAAAATCTTTCATTGCCACATGGGACAATAAATATGAAAATAATAATATAGGATGTCCTTTGACTTTTGGCATAAAATCTAATATTATATAGGTCTATTATATACTTTTGCATTCACTTCTCTATAAAAAGACTTGAAGGATAACAACAACAGTTGAATTTGAGGTAAAAAATCAAAACCAATACCTAATCGGAAGAGGTAATAATGCAACATCAAGCAGTAAGTAGAATCTGTTACCTTCTTGAAAACATTCATATAGATACTCCAAGATTACGAAATCCTGATGGAATGGTGCACTGGTGGTCACCTAGGTGGTTATTCACATACCTGAATGAAAAACAATATTAGTACACATGTTTGTCTCAACATACCCATAAAATCAATTAATATCAAAAATGTATTTGTATAAATGCCCTTCGGAATGCTAATCCTTCTACATTATTATCAATATTTTCAAATATAATATTTTCTGCAATATTGACCACATCTTCTGCTTCTTCATCTTCAAAAATATCATTCATCTGCCTTCCAATATTATGCAATACTGCTGTTGCACAAATTATAGTGGCAGATGTCTCTAATTTTGTGTTGAGTGTTCTTTTCAAGCATGGGAATCTTCGCTTCCAAATGCCAAACACTCTCTCTACAATATTTCTTGTACTTCCGATGTGCTCTATTGTAATTCCTTTCAGTGACATTGCTTGGATTCAAAACAGGAGTCAACAAGTACCTCTTGCACCCATATCCATTATCACCCAGTATAATACCTGAGATTTAAATAAATATAATATATATTAGATACTTCTCTTTCCTCATTGCTGCCATTAATAGTTCAGAAAATGGAAAAATCAAATCAGATAATTGAAGATGCCCAATGGATATTACCATCTAGCTGATTCTCTTCAAACAAAATTCGTAGAGCACTTTGGGCAAATATTGTGTTATCATGGGTTGATCCTGGATGTCTGACAACAATATCTAAAATTTCCATATTTGGACCACATGCAACCTGAGAGCAAGAGGAGTAGGTATTAGCTAATAGCACAAAATATAAGGTGAACCATTTATAATAGGGACCTGGACATTCAGTGAAAATTGTCCTTTCCTGTTACGGAAAATTTCTCCAATATCTCCACCAGGATTCAAAATTGAGATATGGGTTCCATCAACACAAGCTGCAACATTTGGAAATCCGGCTATTGTGTGAAATTTCCTTATATTTTCTTGTTGGCCATCAGCATCAGGAAAATGTATGAAATTGTTCAAATGTTCTGCCAAAGCTATGGACACCCTTTTGATTATAAATGACATTGATGCCTGTGATATTCCTCTTAAATCACCCCCATCAATCTGTAGCATACATAGGAACAATTTGAAATCATTGAAGGATAAATTCAAATTAATAAACCTTTGGTAAACCTGGGTAATAAACCATACCTGAAAATGACCTGTAGCATAATATCTCAAGCTAGCCAGAAGTTGAATGACTGGTGCTATTGGCAATCCTCTATTGTTGTTCTTCATCAGGGAATGGGTCACAAGTGGTAAGATAGTATCCCTAACTATCACTTTGGGAAAACGATATCTCCTTCTGAATTCTACATCCCTATAGAATGTGAATGGGTCTTCAACATCTCTGATGTAACGTTTAGGGATTCTGTTGATCACTTCGTTCTCTTCTACTCTTTCAATGAAATCAAGAAAATCATCCAAATCCATATTTTCTTGCAAAATAATGAAATGTAACCTAGAACTTGTCAACAACCAAAGACAAAACTCAAAATATTCAAACAAAACACCTGTGAGAGACCTGAAATCTCACCGAAAACTGACTTGAGGAGTGCTCAAGGATTGCTCAAGGTACCCTTCTACCTACCTCGACATTGAAAGGTACTTGAGGCTTCCTTCCAACTCATATGATGACTATAAAACAGAAACTCGTCCTCAAGGAATCCTTGAGGGACGAGGTCGCCTTAAGGAGCGACTATAAATACGGGCCTAAGAACTTCGGTATCATTAACTTGAGATGGGTTGATATTGTCACTCTCTGTATATACGAAATGTGTGTCAGATGGATGTTTTGATCGGAGCTCTGCTAAAGTTTGATCGTCAAAAGTGGTGATCGTGTCAGTGGAAGTCAGAATTCGTATAGCCGTGATATCCCCATCGGAAACTTTATCAATGATGCGTTTAGTCGTTGAGTTTCGGCGTAGATGAGGAATAAGTTCTAGGAATACTCTGCGTGGAAATGATAGGACTATTGATGTTTCTCTTGATGATTGTCGTTAGGGGTTCCTTACGATTTTGATAAAAAATAATAAATCTTCCCACGCTTCAAAGGAGTTGGGAGTGATGCAGTTGTCAATTGCAATCTTCAAAGCACCAGCAGCGCTCGCTCTAGTTGATTTTGGAATCCTTCTTATAATGCACGAATTCATTTTCTGATGGGCTAAACGGAAATTTAATCGACGAGAGGGGGTTACACCGTCTGGTATGTTCATTCGATAGTGAATTGATACTTTGATCACTAATTTGTGAGAAAGGGTGCACTTTTCCTGGATGAATATTCAAACCTCTTCTCGATTTGAAAATTTTATTGCATAATGTGCAATGAAGAGCTAGATTAGAATGTGAACTTTCTTGAATTGGAGTTCTTTGGTAATCCTTGGTTTTATTTTCTTCGAGTTCATCATCTGCGAAACAAATATCTTCACTATTGGTATTGAATTTCATTTCATTGAATCCAGGACTAACACTATAGACATTTCGAAAATTTTGAAGTTTCTTGAGCTTGAATGTCACCAATTTCACGAATTATTCTGAACCATTAGAAGAAAATTCCAGCATTCTCTTCAATGTCACATCAAAAGAAAGCACTCGCCAGCAATGTGCCAAATTTAAATCAATTTTGGAATCAATAATTTTCAAGAAACCAACGCAAATCTTTTTCACAGTTGACGTTAATATAATTTAATATTCATTAACATTCAGAAATCATTACATACTGTCAATATGTTCAAAGAGTATTGGGAATGAATAATAAATATCATTACTATCCATTACTATGTAGATTACTTAGGATCCATTGATGGAAATTGACGTTAAAGTCATCTTAACAGGGAACAGGGTATCTAGAGACTTTAGTTTTTTCTACTGGCATCCCTGACATTGCTGTCACGTCACGTCCATGGGCGCTACAGAAAATCATACAAAGTTTTGATGAAGGTAGGGCGTGTTTTTCATTCCATCGAATAAAGTGCGCACTGATAGATGCGGTTTTTTGTCGTGACGTCACTAATTGTTCTGTTGGAATTTATGCTGGAAGAATTGAACAATGGTTTATACAACACATTGATGGAAACACGGATTTTGTTGTGTGCCAGTCATCATGTATCTTGAGAATCAGAAAAGGCTAATTCGACTTTATTTATTAACATTGACTCTTATTCCTAAAATCTCTCAAGAATCTCAAAAATCCTCAATATTAATTGTTTTCTATCAAATCAAAACAAAAAACAACACTAAAATGTGTCAACTGTCATGTCAATCTCCTCCAAACTGCTGGATTCTCGAAATGCGATTTAAAAGTGCGCATTTTATTACAAGAGTTTGTTGGAAGTCCATCAACATTCCAGCGGAATTTTGCAACAGTTTGATGGTTTCTTCGATTCATGCGCATGATGAAATGTTGGAATGAAAAACGCACCCGTATGTACAGGGTATTTACTTGTTGAGGAAGATCATATGGGGATCGTCGAGTTTTGTAATTATGATCCGATCCTATTCAAAATTGGTATCTGGGGGTTTTCGGGATAGAAGATAATGATTGTTTCGTGGAAATTGAAAAATTCAGGATCGAATCGAATATGGCGAAAGACATTTCTAATTATGATCTGATGATTCTATTTAAGTTTGGTATCTGGGGGTTTCGGGGTCGACAAAATTGGGATATTCAAGATGGCGGATCGAATATGGCAAACGAGATTTGTAATAAATAGTTGTTTGGATAATCAATTGAACACGCGTTCATAGTTACCTAGTCGAATTAAGAAGACGTAGAGCATAAAGGGCGCCGTACATTATGCTATTTCTCGGCAAGTTTGAGGCAATGCAATTTTCTCGCAATTTTCTCAATTTATTGCGAGTCGCCGTACATTGAGATGTTTCTGTCATATTTTCTTATTCATATTCACTATTTTCAGGTTTTTTTGAGCCTAAATGTACTTTTTGAGGTTATTTGGTGTTTCAGGCATGGAGAAAATTTGTATTTTATCAAGATGCTACGATGAATATTACTATAATTTTACTAAACTTGCCTTGAAATTGCAGGAAAAATAGGACTGGTTCTATAACAAAACTTGCATGAAACATGCCGTGAAATATCATAGACGCATGCGCATTGTTCGATTCAAAATTGCATTGCATCGAACTTGCTGGTAAATAGCATAATGTACGGCGCCCTTTATAATAGATACATGCCCTATAGCGAGGTTGGGTGAAATTCAGGTAAAAAGGTAGGTACCTGCTCTATCTTTAACTACTTTTTGGCATGAACATGGTTGTTGTCACATGGCCTAGTGTCAAGAGGGCACCACTAACTTTTTTTTTCAAATGTAAAGGGGGTCACGCGGTTCCTGTTTTTGAAGGCCTTTTGAATCTATATCCAACTCCACTTAGTTTGTACAAATCGGCCAAGCAGTTTCGAACCGAGTTTCAAACTCACAAACCTTTGAAATTCATTACGGAAACATTGAATAGGTAACGCTCAGAATTAATTCTGCCAATAAGTGGACGGTGAACATTTTGGTGAGAATTACGTCATTTGACAGGTCGCTGTTGGGCAAACATTGTATTTTGCCATGATTTGTCATATGAAACCAAATCAGAATTAGTGGGATCATTTTCCTTGGAATCCGAGTTGGAACCCAAAAGAATTTCATCATTTCGTTTGGTGAAACTGATGTGGCCGGGCTATGCTCATCAAAATTCAAAGCCTCAAAGCTAACCTATTAGTGTGTCGCCAAGGAACCATGTCAAAATCACGTTTGGTTCTAGGATGGTCAATTTGAAATTACAAGAATGAAACCGACACCCATGCTACGGTCTGTCACTACTGTCAGTGTCATAAATCACAAGTGTCAACGACCACATGACACACGTCCAACACACGTCTCACACAATTCTCACACATTGACATCTTGACAAGTCAATGACAACACGACAGCGCGACACTGCAAGAATATGAAAAATATTTTGTTGATGTGATGATTTGAATGATGTGCTACGTGTATAATCTGAAAATGCAGATGTCTAAAAATGAAAACAGTAGTAATTGATGTATTGAATTAATTATTGGACGTTTTGTTTCAATAATACATAAATATTATAGTGTGGAAGTGTTGTTGATAAGAACTAGAAAGATAAACAAATTTCGTTGCTTATTCTTTTGACGTTTAAACTTGAATTTTTGAAAGAAAAATCCTGTGAAAAATCTGTGATAATCTATTGTAAAGTTTAATTTGTAATGTGTCGTAGATAATAATAATAATTATAGAAAATGTTATATGGTAAATTGAGAATACACACCTGTAGAGTGATACTCTTAACTTCCTTGGTTTGGTTCTTAGTTGATGTGGTAGTTTTATCATTTTATTCTGAATGTCTTGCTGGCTCCTGCAAAAAATTGGAAAAAACAGTAGCTGGAGCAGAAGCTCTAGTTGATAATGAGAGTGACTATGATCAAAGAAGCCAAGAAAATGTGGGCAAGAGAAGGTATGTGAACTTTATTATTTGAACATCAAGTAATCCCTTTTTTATAATACTACTGTTGCAACTATCAGCTTGGATGTGGTAGTGTTGAATTTCTGTTGACAGTCCCTAGATTTCTTATTCATGAAAAGGGACTTGTATATCTTTCCTATATCTTACAACCCTTACAACCTAATCTACCTACCTATGTAGGTAATCCAAGCTGCAAGAATTTAAGGTTTTCTTGCAACATAGAAAAATCTCATGGAAAATATTGATGGCAAATGGGGGACCAGGTTGAATTTGTGTAAATTTAAATAAATAATGTTCAATAATGGCCCAGTTATTTGAAAAAAATATTGATCATTTTGTTTTTTTCTTTCAGTGTTGGCATCATTCCAGAGTCTGGTGTTCCTCACACATACAAACCCAGCATGTTGCGTAGATGGAAACCTGCTCCCTCTGTGCTATCAGTTTCAGGCAGGCCAGGTGAGCAAGGCAAAGCAGTTCACATACCATCTGAGAAAGAGGCCTTGATGAAGGAGAAGTTCAAGCTCAACCAGTTCAACTTGTTAGCTAGTGACATGATATCTCTGAATAGGTCACTAGCTGATGTAAGGCTAGAGGGGTGAGTGAAATCATGTTTTCAAGATTGAAAATGACATATTTCTGGTATTCCACCAACATTCTATGTCAATTAACAATTATTTCACTGTTATATACCTAGGCATTTTATTAGAAAACCTGTTTTTACAATTTGTCAGTAACATACAGTTCCTATAAAAATCAGCTACATAATGAAGTGTCTCTTTTCATCTACTATACATTGGATGAGACAGAAGACTACTATAAAAAAAATTTCCAAAGCTTGACATATACATTTCAATCATCAGTGTGAGTCCAATCAAAAATATTGAAAAAAAATCTGTCATGGATATATGAAGTAAATAATCCTAAATAGCCAGGGCATACAAAAACAAATTCAGTTGTTTGAAAACAGTACAAAATGGTGTAGTTTGTTTGTTGCAGTATTAAGTATGTATGTTCAGGATCATCCATCAAATTGCACTATTTATTGTGAAAATTAATGAAATTTGAAAAATAAAAATTGATTATCATAAAAATCTCCCTATAGATTTGGATTGATCTGATGAGAAACAATTATTGTTTTTATGCCAATCAAACCTCAAATTAGTTTGTGATTGTCAGAGTGGTTGGCTCCGAGTTGGCTCTACTAAAATGTGAGGCCAGTGTCAAAGTCCAAAAATCCCAAAATTTTGCTGGATAGCCCTAAAAGCTATGGCCTGTTTCATGTAAAATATTTCGAAAAAATTATTCATTATATTTTAACAAATAGAAAACCTCAAGTTATCCAAAGACATGAGCCATCTTACGTTTTTTTACTCTCAATGTGGAACTTATTCTTACATTGACAGAGAATAGTAGACTATCTGAAGTAATGTCCACTTCACCCATCTGTTTAGTGAATAAAAAGTATTTTATAAGTAACTAGCTGACCCTGCAATGAACATTATTTCTAGAAAACATTTTTTTAGATGAATATTTATCAAAATACTTATTACTTTATTTCTACTTCTTTTTAGTTGAGCACTCTATATCTCTTCATTTTTTCAAACTACTCTTTATTTTCTACTCACTTCTTTTTAGTTTGGCTATCTATAAAAATGTGTTTCATTAGTTTTTCAAACAACTATTTATTAAAATAGCTGATGCAGCAAATGTTGTTTTGCTATAGACATTAATTTCTTGAAAATATTTTTTTAGTTAAATATTTACCAACACATTTTTATTATTTTTCTTTCTACTTTTTTTCAGTTTGGCTATCTATATAATTGTGTTTCATTAGTATTCCAAACTACTATTCTTATTTTCTACTTCTTTTTAGTTTCTATCTATCTATTAATTTTTTACTTTTCAGTTTGGCCTTGAGTTTGGCTATCCATAAAAGCTTGTTTCATTATAGTTTCTCAAACTACTATTTATTACAAAACTCTCTCGCCATATTGGATCCGCCATCTTAAATTTCCCAATTTTAAAGAATAAAATCATAATCTCTGACTCCGAAAACCCCCAGATACAAATTTTGAATGGAATCAAATCATAATTACAAAACTCGTCTGCTATATTGGATCCTCCATCTCTAATATCCTAATTTTGATGAAAGAATCATAATCTCCAGCGTCAAAATCCCCCAGATACAAATTTGGAATAGAATCTGGTCATAGTTACAAACTATAATATATTTACTCTATACTATATTTTTCACGGTCTAAGTATTGGGTTTCCTGGTATGAATAGGTATTTTAGTCTTATTATATTTTCACCTACTTGTTTACTATAAATTAAACATGAAAATAACCGCTGTTTTATTGGGAACACAATGATATAGGGTCGCCCACAAAAAGTCTTTCCCCGATTGCCGAATGACGGTCGTCGAATTTGAAAAAAAGTAAATTTTAGTGCGTCTGTATGAACGTGCGACAGAGAGGTCCGAGAAAAATATCTACCATCCTGTATCTACCAAAATCTATTCCACAAATGTCATACAGGACAGACTCTTTGTGGGCAACCCTATATCATTGTGTACCCAATGAAACAGCTCTTATTTCTATGTTTAATTTATAGATTAAGCAAGTAGGTGAAAATAACTAAGACCAAAATATCTGTTTATACCTGGCAAACCTATAGTTAGACCGGGAAAAATATCGGCAACCCAACATTTGCATATATTCTATACAGGGTGTGATTTAATTGATGGCTGAAAATATAGGATATGGTTCCTTAGCTCATTTTAAGAAGAAAAGTTCATATGAACATATTTCCTAAACCTCTTAACTTTTGAACTATAGGGTGTTCACATTTTCTTTTCTTTATTGATTAAAGAAACTTTCACAATGTGAAAAACTGTCACGTTTATGAATACTTGTCAAAATTAGACTGCAACCTTATCGATCAAATGTCATTATTTCAAATACAAAATAGGGTATTAGCCTACTAGTTCAAAATAATTCATGTCATGCCACAAATGTATGAAAATTGTTTTTATTTTTTTACACAAAAATGGTTCGTCGGACAGAAAAAAAATTTGGAGGTCAAATTGTTGCAAAAAAATGAGGATTCCAAAAATGTTTCTTTATTCTCGAAAAAATAAAAGGCGTACAATATATTTTTCAAAAAATCTCCCTTACGTACGCCACTGGTAGAGATATTAAAAAATCTTGTTCATCATGAAAATATCTAAAACGTTATTAAAGTTATGATAAGAAAACGCTTTTTTGCTTAACATTTTAACGCCATAACGCCATATAGGTCGAAAGTTAAGAGGTTTAGGGCATATATTATTATGTTGATATAAACTTTTCTTCTCAAAATCTAAGGAACCATATCCTTTATTTTCGGTTATCAATTGAATTACACCCGTTATATTAAAACCTCCAAAAGTTCAAAAAAATCCAACACCTACCTATGTCCTCCCTAGGTACGCGCAATGTTCCAGGAACATTATAGGAATTTCCTTTCGTGCGCTCCAAGAGATAGAAAAAGGCTTTCTACTTACGGTTGGTGTAATTTTCTTTCATTATACTCATAGGTAGAAATCAAAAAAAGATCTCTGAACTTTTAATTAATTATAGCCTTGCCAGGATTTTTTCAGGCAACCCATTTTTTTATCATTTTTAACATACCAAACTACTTTCATCCATTAAACAGATGGGTGAAGGTAGACCTTATTTCGGATCTTAGACCAGAAGAAGATATCCTAGCAAGATGCCAAATGCAGGAAAATAAGAAGTATATTTTTCAGTTCTACCAACCCTGCCCTCAAGTTTCGGTGGCGCGGTTTGGTCGACAATAAATGTTAGCCCTCATAGCTCAGTAAAACGTTAACGATTAGGACCCAATCCGGGAAAAAATTCAAGTTGTCGGTTTCTCTGTGGTTTTATATGTAATTGGAGGTGCTGAATTTGAATCTGAATTCTGCAAACAAAATTTCCTGGCGCGTTCGGAGATATTAAAGTATAACCATATGAAAGTTAGATTGTAGTAAATGTTAATAGTAGATAAAGCTGATACCTCTAGGTGAGTTTGTGATGGATAATTCTTCATCGACATCAAGATCCTGGTCGTTCTGTAGATCATACTGCACGATATTGCTGCAGTATCCTTCACAATTTGCACACATCTTCGAGGAATGCGTAGATTTGGAATTATCTGCGAAAACCGACGAAAAACGCTATTTTTTGAAAAGTACGCAAATTTGGTCAATTTTCAACTGGCTCTATCTCTGCACTCGTTAGTCCTACATTCATGAGCAATAACAATAATTATATTTAGGAAATTTTATCTAGTTCAACTTTCTATGGAGCGGTCTTTTCGATATAACGTATAATTTCCGAGTTATTGGCAAAAAACCGAAAAAAGTCCGAAAATATTGCTGTTTTTTGCCAATATCTCGGAACGCTCCAGGAAATTTTGTTTGCAAAATTCGGATTCGAATTCAGCACCTTCAAATACATATGAAACCAAAGAGAAACCAACTGCTTGAATTTTTTCCAAGTGAAAATACCATTTGATTGGACTATCATTGCCACAATGGATCATACGCGTTTTATTGAATAGTGAAAAAATAAAAAAAAGGAAAACACCAAATATCCTAGTAAATGTCTGAAACCTAGAGACCAAACACTTTATGGGCATGCTGGCTTCCGCAATGAACCTACATAATAGGGACGGACATTCTTTTATTCACCGGTGGCTCCATCAATCCACCAACTGCGTTTATATTATTCTTTGGTGGATTCCAGTTTGACGTAACCACGCGTTCATTTATTACTGTTGTGTCAACTAAAATTGCAAACTATTCCACCGATGTACAGAGATGGTGGACGAATTTTGGTGGTTTTCGAAATGACAGCGACAGCATAACCTCAAAAAACTAAATACAAAATATTGGATTTGAAAACTGTTTGCCATTTGCCTAAAAATATGGATGAATTAATCGATATCGGCCTAGAAATATGAAAATGAAAGAATAGCTGCATTATTGACACCAACAGAAATTGAAGAAATTTCAAGTGGTAGGTACTTTTTTCTTTCCCATCATGAATTTCGAGAAATTAGTGCAAACATTCAGGAAACTTGGGTACCAACAGAGAATTCTTATTGATGTCTTTATCCATAGCATCAAAATTTAATGCAATATTTTGTATATAGGTTGTTGAGAATTTTCAACCTATCTCGTCTACTCCCAAACATGAACAATATTTCATCCTCGGCACTATCAGAAAAACTGCTAGAACTTCTGGATCTGGAGACAAGGACTCCGATAACACTTTCAATACATCATTTTCCATTTTAGATTAGTTTTCGCCAATTCTGAACTTCTAATTGGAAACAATCCAAATTCCCATCAAATCACGAAAAGAAAAATATATAACGGACAAAACGGTTGTGATTGTCATGTCAAATACTTTTTTTTTCAACAGTGATGACTCCAACAATTCACTATGCCACATCCTGAATTGTGACCAAAGAGTAGGCGCCTTTCCTAATTCCTCCATGTATTTCAAAAAAGTACACTTTCCGAAAAAGATTGTATTTCTGTATTCTTTTTAGATTCCATGAATTTTTCGTTTATGCCAATTCATATTTTTTTCTTGAAATTTCCAGAAACAAATCCAACTTTCGCAGCTTCTTGCATTATCTCTGTCTCTGGCGGTGTATTTATCAAAATCGTCACATCTCGGTATATACATCATATTATTTATTATGAATTGTTGGAATAATATTTGATGGAAAATGCGATTTCTATCAGAAGCACTAATGAGAGCTACCCTAAAGAATTTAAAAAACTTCTTCTGACAGTTGTGACAACTATTCAAAGCTGAACAGCAGCCAAGTTTTGGTAAATTTGTGTTGATTCTCCATGGAAATGTATGTGGTGTTGGCAAAGTGCCGTGAGAAAAAATATTTCTCACAGTATGAGCAATACATGGTTTTGAAACTAAGTTAACTATGAGAAATGCGCTACTTTGCATAGCAGTAGTAGAAAAAATACTATTTCAGTTATTTTCTGAAACATGACACGGTTTGCAAACACATGAGTATTTTACCTGAATATTCTGTTATGTTTGCGTTAGATGTCCTCTTTTTGATAATTTTGTGGAATACTTATTGTTTGTGAATATAGTTTTTGTAGTCTTTTATATCATGAATAAATAGTTTTGATTGCTCATATGCGGGTAATAACTCTTTTAACTCATTAATGTTTGGTAGTTATTATGCTTTCACTGTGCATCTATCGAATAGTTGGTCATTAAATTTTATTACTAATCTGTAATCCGGAAATTAGAATTTCAAATCAATATGCTGAAAAATGTATAGGGAACACAAAATTACTAGATTCTTTTTTATACATATTGAATCCTTGAAGTTTATGCAAAGTAGAATTAATAATATTCAGGTAGGTATTTAATGGATGATCGATATATAAAAAAAGTTGTTTGAATTTGAATAATGAAAATGTTGGAAGGTCGACTAATTCTCAACATTAGTAGAAATTAATCAGCTACATACATTGTATTCAAGACAATGAGAGCAATGATATATTGTTTTTTTTGTGAAACATATACAGGGTTCATCACATAACACCTTCTTCAGAAGTTTTCGATGTCTTCATTGGAATAAAATTCAAAAAAATTGGATAGATATCGCTAGAAGCGAAGCACTTTCGGCTAAATCCGACACAAATGTCCTTATATTGGATAGAACCCCCAGTATTTCATGACATTTTTGAAATCTACGTATTGATTTGAATAAATCGTACATGTTTTTATTTATTTATTTATTGTAGAAGAAATACAAACAATACAACTAGAAACTAAATCTTAATTATAATAATTCTCAATCCTTTTCGAATTATCACGATTTTTGAGGAAAAATTTGAGTTTACAGTCATAGTAAACATTTTCATTTGGAGCTTTTTGAAAGCCCTGAAAGTAATTCTTTTCGAATTAAACCCTGTATATTATTGAATATCTGCACACACGATTGAATTCCGATAGTATTTCCTATATCTAACTCTGAAGGATTTCGAGTTATTAGCATTTAGGATACATAATTTGTTCAGAGAATTTGAATTCCATAAATTCTTTTTCATCTCTTGCAGCTCACGTAAGAGAATCCCTATAATGTTCGAAGAACATCGTGCGTACCTAGAGAGGATATAGAGAGAAGGTAGGTATTGGAATTTTTTGAACTTTTGGAGAAAATAATAATAATCCCTTGGATAGTATTATATATATAATCATCAAATCATTCATTCATAAAGTCGGCATTATATGGGAAAAACTTTTAATAATAGTTATTTATGTATTAAGGGCGTAAAGTAGGCGTTTATGGCCTGCGGCGTGAATAATGGCCCGATGGCGTTAGCCGAGGGCCATAATACGCCGAAGGCTATAATAGTTATTTATGTATCAAGGGCGTAAAGTAGGCGTTTATGGCCTGTGGCGTGAATAATGGCCCGATGGCGCTAGCCGAGGGCCATTACACGCTGAAGGCCGTAAACGCATTTCACGCACGAGATACATACAAAATTTTATGCACTAGTGGTTTATTTTCTGACTCATAAGTAATGACTATAGATTTCGATAAACTAATATTCCCCACAATTTAATTTGTTACGTAAATATTCAGTAATCAAGAGAAGCGTAATGTTCATGGATGATTTACATATGAAAATTATCGTACGAATATCGCAATCACCGTAATAGTACAACTCTTTCAGCTCTAGAAGAGATTCATTCTACAGAATTTTACAATATGCATAACCAGTATATAAACCTAACTTATTTTGACGTTGTCAATCAATCTGATGGTTGTTGTCTATAGCAATCCATCCAATAAACGAGCTGAATCGTCATTCTTTGATTGAAAAGTTAAATTAGTGATAATAATAATAGCGAGACTATGGAATCGGATGAAGAAGAAGTTTATGATATACCGCTGGATATATCAGAATCTAGGAATATGATCATAGGTTTTTCATAAATTGATATGTGGATATAAGGTGACTGAGAACAGCGGGCGGTAAAGTGTACTTTACGGCCCGTGGGCCATAATGAGCCCGCGGACGGTAAAGTGCGACTTAACGCCCGCAAAACTGGGCGGTAAAGTGCACTTTACGGCCCGCTAGTGCATAAACGCATTTTACGCACGTGATACATACAACATTTGCACTAGTGGTTTATTTCCCGAGTCATAAGTAATGACTAGATTTCAACAAACTACAATTCATATGTTACTCATGAATTCAGTTTTCAAGAGAAGCGCAATGTTTATGTGTATAATCTACATTTTAAAATTACCGTACGAATATCGAAATTATCGTAAGAGTAAAACTCTTTGTTCACTAACAGAGATTCAGTCCTTGAGATGTAACAGTATGTATATCCAGTATAAAGCTACGTATATTTAACGTTGTCAATCAATCTGATCGTTGCTGTCTAGCAATACATCCAAAAAACAAGCTGAAATTGTCATCTTTTGGCTTAAAACGTCACACAGCTAAGTAGTTAAAACTAAGAGAGCATGACTACCAGCATAGGGAAATACATGCTTTAATCTTAACTGGAACGCGGCCTGTGTTCTAGCGGGGAAGCGGGGTAGCGGGAGCGCGATGGTGTGACATCATCAGTGACAGGGTGTTTGAGTTGAATAAAAATTGAAAATTATATATACAGGGTGTCCCACGGTTAGACCACCCCACTTTAGGGGTAAATATTGAAGGATTGGGGAGTGTGGGTACTCTGAGAGAAGGATTTTTCGCGAACATTCCAAAAATGGCAACTTGCCTATATGCAAAGTCCCAAGGTTTACAAGATATCGCTCTAAATGCGTTGGAAATATCATATGAAATAGTCTCTTTGGATATGACATAGTAGAGCTAGTTTCGATTTTTTTCCCAGCGTCAAAAGAAAATATGAATGAGTATTGAAGTTGAATTGAAACAAATAACAGGAAATTACTGATAAGAAGATATTATAATAGAAAAACAAGTTTATCATTTGAAAGAAAAAACAAATTTTACAAGAAATGGGAAAAAAACAATCTCTTATCAGAAGACAACATATTATGTGAGAAACATTATGTTTTCATTCTACCACCTTGATATATAACAGCGGAGCGCTCTGACAAAATTCAGTCAACGTTCAACATCCACATAAATCAACACCTATAGCCACATCTAATAGCAATCTTGTGTAGTGCCAACTGCTGATACCTAATAAAAGTAAGTTTTTTTTTTTTTCTTTATATTCACCTGGTAATGCAATTTCTTTAAGTAATTTTTTTGTTTTTATTTCTAAGAGCGAATAATATTGCATGATATGTTTTCTTTAATAATTATTTCATTGTTGATGTACATATCATAATTCATTTCGATGTTTTTCATATTGAAAAGTGAATGTCATTGTGTGTTTTCATCGATTCATTTCTTCGTGTACACATCATAATTCACTCATTCTATTTCAAACATTTGAAATGAAGAGATTTTCACTGATGTTGTTTGATTTCTGATTTTTAGGTATCACATTACAGTTAGACAGCCACATAAAATCAACACCTAGTCACATCTGATAGCAATCTTGTGTAGTGCCAAAACTGCCGATATCTGAGAAAGTGAGTTTTTTTTTCTTAATATTCACTAAAGCATGATCCTGATGTTTGATGCAATTTCCGTAATTCACTTTTTTTTGTTTTTATTTCTAAAAGCGAATACTATTGCTTGATATCTTCATTTTTTTTTTTTTTTTTTGTGTGTACATTTCATAATTCATTTCAATGTTTTTCATATTGAAAAGTGAATGACATTTCGCGTTTTCATCGATTCATTTTTTCGTGTACACATCATAATTCAACCATTTAAAATGAAAAGACCAGTTCCACAATCTTTTCTTTTTAGATGGATCTGAATGCAATCAATAATGTTGGGCTGTCATGCAACAGGAAAGTGTTGAGGAAACTGAGCCAACTGCCCCTAGATGTGCCACACCCCATTGTCGGAGTGCAAATTAAACTGGGAAAATACGGAGAAGCACCACTCGTTGAGTTGGACGATTGTAAGGTGTTTCTACCAGGCAGAGCGACCCAAGCCATCAAACCTGCGGTGGAGCAGTTTATCCAAAACAAGTACGCCCTCATCTACAGGGGGCGAAAAAACTGCGGCCAACTCCATCCCATCGAGCAGTTTGAAATTGTGGAAACAGCACCTCAATCACCAACATCATAAGCTATTGAGAATCAGAGTGTGAGTCATTTTACTTTGTCACTTTTCGCAAGATACATTTGTAAAGATGAATATCGCTAAACAATCAGATAACTTAGTGATAGCCATTAGGAAACTAAAGAAAATTTTGTTTGATAATTTCACTGATAGGGATGAAAAAATTTGGTTAAATCGCTTAAAGAGGTACATAAGATTATGTAACAATGAAATTAATAAGAATAAGATGTCCATAGGCTTGATGAGAAAGTTTCAAACGAATGTTGGTCATTTTAAGCATTTTCGCAATTTAATTCGAAATAGACATCGAGACAGTAGAGGGCTTGAGTTGAAAAATAGGGTTCAATGGAGAGATGTGGCATCAGGTTTTTCAAGTAGAATCAGAACGGGAATAATCATCAATATAACACATAAGGACTTGGAGCAATTTTTTATAGATGCATTCATTTTATTCAAAAATAAAATCAAAAATATATTGAAGGGATTTCCAATTATTAAAGTGAACGCTAATTTCTGTGGAGAATTCATAAAGAAATCAGATGATGCAGAAATTATCGAATTGAAATATTTCAACACTAAAAATGCCATTGTGGACGTAGGAACGGATTTACAACATTGGTACTATGATAATGTTCAGGATAAAATTTTGAATAAATTAAGTGAATTTCAAGAACGTGACTCTGGGTGGGCTTTGCATAAAATAATATCAATGGAAGTTAATATTAACAAACTTGAAATGGGAAATGGTTCATCCTTTATTAGACTGCCAGAACAAATTTCTAAAAAGCGAGCATGTTTGAATATAAAAAATACTGACTCGGCATGTTTCTATTGGTCAATCATAAGTGCCTTCTACCCAGCGAAAACACATAGGGAACGGACTTCTTCATATCCATATTACACTACAGTTCTGAAAACAGTAGATTTAGATGCACCCATGTCTCTACGTCAAATTCCAAAATTTGAAAAAGACAATAACATTTCCGTGAATGTATACACATTAGAGTTGAATTTAGTCAAGGAAAAATCATATTATACTGTGGTGCCAGCCAGACTTACAAAAAATAAATTAGAAAGGCACGTTAATCTATTGCTAATTCAAAACAAATATTATCCAAAATTAAATGATTATGAGGCTCCTCCGATTGATGAAGAAGATTCTGACATCAAATACCATTACTGTTTGATTCAAGATATGTCTAGATTAATATCAAGCCAAGTGAATAAACATAATGGTAAAAAATTTATTTGTGAAAGATGCATGAATTATTTTCAATGTGAACAAAAATTGATTGATCATCAAATGCTGTGTTCTGAATTGAACCAATGCAAAGTTTCATTTCCAAAATATGATCACATAGAATTCAAAAATTTCACCTACCAACAAACCACCCCCTTTATAATTTATGCAGACTTTGAATGTCAATTAGAACATGTGGATGATATGGTTTCATCAAAAACAAGCAAATATCAGAAACATGTGGCTCATAGTGCAGGCTATTATTTTAAATGTGATTTCGATGATTCCTTGTCGTTTTTCAATAGCCATAGGGGTGAAGATTGTATGGATTGGTTTGCAAATGAAATGTCGAAGATAGCTGAAATCGTGCAATCTAAAATCAAAACAATCGTGCCAATGACTGTTAGTCCTGACAAATGCAAAGCAAAAATCTGTCATATTTGTGAGAAACCATTCAGGGAGAAAGACATTATCGTAGCCGATCATAATCACTTTTCAGGCGATTTCAGGGGGTGGGCGCATCAAGCACCCTGTAACATAAATTTCAAGAAACTCTTTGTTGTTCCAATTGCATTTCACAACCTGATAGGATATGATTCACATTTCATGATCAGTCAATTGAGTAAAAAGGGTCGTATGAGCATACTTCCAATAAACATGGAAAAGTACATATCTTTCACTTTACATGATGACAATACAGGCATCAAATTCCGATTTATTGACTCTTTTCGCTTCATGGGTACATCCTTAGATAAATTATCTTCAATCATGGATAGAAATGATTTTGAAATTTTGAAAAAAGAATTCAGTCATTTGAATGACGATACATTCAACCTCCTCACCAAGAAGGGTGTCTTTCCCTACGATTACATTAGTTGTTTGGAAAAATTGAATGATACTGAATTACCTACAAAGAAATATTTTTATAATAAATTGAATGATGAACACATTAGCGATGAGCAGTACGCCCATGCTCAAAAGGTATGGTCATCATTCAAAATTCAAAATTTAGGGGAATATTCTGACTTATATTTAAAAACAGACGTTATGTTGTTGACCGCTGTTTTCGAGAAATTCCGGCAGAAATGTAGGACAACTTATGGGTTAGATCCAGCATGGTACTATACCATGCCTGGATATACATGGGATGCCATGTTAAAGTACACCAAATGCAAACTGGAATTATTGAATGACGTTGATAAAATCATGTTCATCGAGAAGGCATTACGTGGTGGTATTTCTGTTTGTAGTGGTAGGTATTCAGAAGCTAATAACAAGTATATGTCTGAATATGATTCCAATAAACCTTCAAAATATCTCATGTATTTAGATGTAAATAATTTGTACGGTTGGGCAATGTCAGAGTCTTTACCATTCGGAGATTTCTCATGGATGGAAAACGTTGAAAATTTCAACGTAATGAATATTGCTGATGATGCTCTTGAAGGATATATTTTACAAGTAGACTTAGAATATCCTCGCGACTTGCATAACAATCACAAAGACTTTCCATTTGCTGCTGAACATCGCATACCACCCGGCTCAAAATTACCAAAATTAATGACAACACTTTACGACAAAAAAGATTATATTTTACACTATAGAAATTTAAAACAATGTTTAGCAAACGGACTGAAACTGACGAAAATCCACAAAATTTTGAAATTCAGGCAATCTTTTTGGCTCAAATCATATATAGATCTGAATACTTCTTTGAGGACTGCCGCAACAAATGAATTTGAGAAAAATCTCTATAAACTAATGAATAATGCAGTTTTCGGTAAGACGATGGAAAACATACGAAAGCATAGATTAGTGAAACTAGTAAGATCATGGCAGGGGCGTTATGGAGCCAGAAATCTCATAGCTAGTCCACGATTCCGTGGTAGAACAATTTTTGAAGAAAACTTGATTGCCATAGAGATGCAGAAAACCGAAATAATTTTTAATAAACCTCTATACGTAGGAATGGCCATTTTAGATTTATCAAAATTGTGCATGTACAAATTTCACTATGAGTATATGATTCCGAAAATGGGTATTGAAAGGTGTAAATTGTTATATATGGATACAGACAGCTTCATATATGAATTGAAATGTGATGATGCATATGAAGAAGTTATAAAGGCTGATCTCTCTCAATTTGACACATCTGAATATGCTCCAGATAATAAATATAATATGCCACTAGTCAATAAAAAAAAGTTGGGTTTATTAAAAGATGAAGCAAATGGGAAAATCGTTACTAATTTCGTAGGACTACGTTCGAAAATGTATGCATATAAAGTACAAGGGGGTAAGGTTGTCAAAAAATCGAAAGGGGTGAAAACTAATGTTGTCAAGAATAAAATTGGGTTCGAAGATTATTTGAATTGTTTGAAGAATTTCGGAGCACAAACAGTGTCTCAACGTACTATCCGTTCATATGCCCACAATGTGTTTAGCATTCAACAATCAAAAATTGCTCTGAGTCCCAAAGATGATAAACGGTATTTGATTCCAGGTTCGTTCGACACATTGCCATGGGGTCATACACAGGCAAAAGAGTAATTTTTTCATGTAAATCAACTCATCAAACATTTATAAAGAAAAAAAAAAAAACCATACACCTACACTTACACTCCTCTGTTTTAGATTTAGAATTATTATTTGGGCTTAAAGAACGATATGAATGTGATATGGATTTACATGATTCACATTATCAGAGATATGAGAGATTCATCGATTCTGGTGATGAACATACAGATATTGATTCTTGACTTACTTTAACAATATTTTACAGATTTTAGTAGCATGATATCATCTTTACAAATGTAGTTTGCGAAAGAAGACAATGAAAAATGACTTTTTTTTTTCAGAATATGTTTTTTCTTATGAAAATGTAATACTTGCCCTGGCTATTAATGAAAATATAATATATGCTGTCTATCTATCATTAATAAAATAATTATTGAAATTTTCTGTGTATCATTGGGATGGGTAGTGAGTGTAAGGGAGAGTGAGAGGGTAAAAAAGTGAGAAGAAGAGAGAGAGAGAGAGAGAGAGAGAGAAAGAGAGAGAGAGAGATTGGATGGATATTAGTTGAAGGTATGGATGTAAAAAACAGTTGTATCATGTCTTCTGACGAATACAGACGTGCACTAGAAGAATTTGGGTTGAAAGTTAGAAAGCTCAGTGCAGACATCCAATTGTATGAGCAGAAAGTTTGTTTGTTCAAAGATTTCGAGCAATTGAGTGTTTGGGACAAGGTGTTCACAGAACCAAGACGCACAGCTGCACCTACATCGAGAAGAATCCAACCAACACAGCTACTAGATGGCGATACTGAAAGCAAGCTTCATTCTATTGACAGCTCTGAGCAACAACGTCTTCTACACAAACATACCGTACAATACGAGGAATGCGGCCGTATGTTTTGATGTGAATCGTACACAACAGTGTGATTGGAAGCTGATGAGTAGAATGTATGTCAATGATAACAAACTACCTGTATATTCAATCGACATGCCTCGAGTCAATGGGACCACCATCGACTACAAATTGAAATTATCGTTTTCTGATGGCAGTGACGGCGAAATGGGAGACTGGCAGACATTTACATTGAAGAAATCACCCGCAAAATTAGATGATGATCAAGATTCTGTCAATATCATTGCAATTTTGACACTTTGTTGTACACTAATATGTTCACTCATTTTAATCTCGCATGTTATTTTCATTATACTGAGAAATAAGGGATGTGATGAATAAAAACTCTGAAATTACGATATATAGTTTTTTATTTTGGCAATAAATTACATAACCAATTATATAAAGTATCGACATTGTGGAGACTGCACTGGAACCTTCCTCCATGGAAATGATTCATGCAGGGTGGAATGGATTGTAGGAACGTTATTGGTTGCCACCAAGAATTGTCAAAATCTTCCAAATTAACAATGTGATTGGTCATCTCCAACTCTGCACATTTTCGCTGCAAAAACTGAATCTTTTGATGACCTCTTACGTAGATGATGTTTGTCTGCTGCAGGTTATCTCGTAGTATTTGATCCAACTCATTCAAATCCACATAACCACTGGAATATTTTAAACCATGAACGTAACGCTCCACATGATTTGCCATCTTTTTATCTTCTCTGCTCAAACTCGAAAATTCTACAGATGGCTTGAATAGAAAATGACTCGTCTTTTTGCCTATGCGAATGGTCATTTCCTTTGGAATGAATTCACCATCAACCGTGAACCCTTGAATGTCAACCAGTGCGATCTCCATGACTCTTCGAAGCAAACTGACGTCTGACTGATGTCACAACACCCACCTAGGCAATATTTCGAACAATTTCGCTGAGTGGGAGATGTTCCATGATTTGATCATGAATGATGATGCAATAGGCTTTGGTGTCGGGAGGGAAGCCTGTAGTCGCTTCAATGTCCAACTTTATGTCAACTGTGGACGACTTTAGACCCAGATGGCGCCTCGAGCAATCGATAACAAACATTGGTCGGGATTTGAATTCGGCAAAGTTTACTAGAGAGCGCTTTTCTTGACAGTTATGGTAGCTCTTGTTGAACTCTGTATAGTTGAAGTGGGCGTCGGCATATTGGTCTCGGGAAAAGTCCAATAGCATTCGTTCTTGCGGATAATAGTCGCTATTCAGAGCCAATCGTATGGATTTGATGTTGGCATTATCGAACAAGGTGACGTCTTCATGCAAATTATCGGCTTTTTTCGTTTGGAAAAATACTATAACATATCTTGGACTGTCCAATGCAGAACATGTCTTGACGGACCAGATTTCTATGGTAGATCCTTGAGTGAGTGCTGGTAGCTCGTGCAATTCCCATCGGCGAAACGGTATCATCATAGACTCATCTGCTTTGATACGTGTCAACAACTGCAACTTTATGTCATCGTTGGGTGTGAGATGTGGCACTTTCAAATTGATGCTTTCTATCGTTATTTTAGCAATACTCTGAGTCTGAGGAGATCCTTGCAAAGCAGTATTCGCTCTCTCGACAACCTTCACACTATTGGCATCATTGCGAGCTCTCACTAAACGGATTGACTGCTTGCCCCACGTTGCCACTTGATGATCATTGAAGATGGAAAACAAATGTTTCAGTGGAATGTTCATGCTAAACGTACCATCGGTGTTGAGGATCGGAGCATTGGGATAGTTCCAGCCTGCTATGGCTAGATGACGTGAGTCTTCAGGTGTATAACACAAGTATCCTCGCACAGTACTCGTTATTCCAGGATATCTGACAGTGTCCAATTCTTTATTACATAATTCATAGGTGCAGGAATCAAAGAGATAAGCTCCAGCATTGTGGGTTAATGTACCAGTACCACCACCGGTCACCTTCAATTTACCCTTGATGGTAATGATGCCTTCAAACATGGCCAACCACGAATCTGCTTGATTAACCGTTATATCGATGACATCATTGTTCTCGAATGATTTCACATATGGATAATAGGTACGCCATTCCACTTTAGTGATGCTTTCGTCGAGTCTGGGTTTGCGGAAAACGTCGAACACGGGTGCTAACAACATTGTAGTCTTTGAATGATTTCAGAAACAGGACACTGGATAATGTCAATGTTTTTCTGTTGCTGCTGCTCTTCGAAGACACGACTGCTTTGGTGCACGGTGTCGAGAGAACTGGTGCCGATGATGTTGCTGATGATGGTATATTATCTGATTTATAGGAGTAATCAAACACTAGTACCATCTTGCGAGTTTCTTCAATTCCAATCTTATGATGATTTCTTCACCTCTAAAATTCACCTGCCTGAAATCTTGGTCTAGAATCTGGAGTGTAATGTTGGGCAATTCCCGCCTGCTGACTATAGGTAGATAGATTAGATTTCTGGGAGTCTCGTCTATGGCGTAACCAGGATCGACTGCAACTGCAAACTCGTAGATCGTATGTGATGGTCTGTCGTTGTAGAGAGCTCCAGCAGTAACGTTGCTATCAATGTGAATGGTTCTCACTTTGGTTATGCTGACCGGCAAATCGGAAGTGTGGACTTGTTGTGCGTTCAACAATCTATTTGAAAATCCCAAGACTTGAGCTATGCTATCCTTCGGGCGAAAATCAATGGCAAACTGTTTGCTCGAAATCTCACACTTTAGTGTATTATTGTTGGGCTTCAACGAGAATATATCATCAACGTCCTTTGCACTTGAGATGCCCAATTCTTTGCGTATGAATGTCTCAATGTCCACAATGTCGTATGAACCTTCGGGAATATCGATGATCTTTCCCGCCTTGGTCTTATCTTGCAGATAAAACTTTGATCCTTTGTCGATATTCGGTATACTGTTGTATGAATGGAATCCCAACAATGCTAGTCCGTAATCAGAGTCTGGATCGAGTTGGAGTGGTGTCAAAAAGTCTATGGAGAGCGTAGATGTACGACCTTTC
Organism: Phaedon cochleariae; assembly: GCA_918026855.4. Lineage (NCBI taxonomy): Eukaryota > Metazoa > Arthropoda > Insecta > Coleoptera > Chrysomelidae > Phaedon > Phaedon cochleariae. The sequence continues at coordinate 31,036,716 of OU896714.1, read as the reverse complement.
AACGTCACAATCAGAGACATGACTGATGCACAATGACCGAGTTACTTGGTCTCATTAAAAAGGAATTCTAAACATAGACGTCCACAATTACTTTGATTGAAATTCTGGTATTGATTGTTATTGTACAAGATTTTCGTGCTGGCACCCAAATATTGCGCCAATTCTCTGGGCGGTTTCAGATTGCCATAACTATCGAAATATAAGGCTTTTTTATCATTTTTTATGTAAGCCACCCAATGAGTGCCCGCATGATTGGAGGTATCCAAATTCAATACAGCACACTCGCGATGCCATGGACCGGTGGAAGGTAGAGTGTCCCGCATAAAAACACCTCGAAAATACGGTATTTTCAGCTGTTTGGCATACTTTATCACATCTTTATCGTACATTGATTTATTGGGTAGCTTGTCTAGAAGTTTTTTGAGTTTTTTGATTGTTTCTTCAAGTACAGTCCGAATCCTCTCGATGTTTTGCGTAGAAATAGGCCGGAACCCTGCTTGCCGATAGCCTCCATTGCTTTATTATGTCTTTGATCTTCTTCGAGCTTTTTCTTTGCATTTTTCGCATCAATGACTGTCTTTGCGACTGCTCCGGCTCCTCCAGCTAGAGATCCTAGGGCTCCCAAGGCGGCAAAGATTGGTATCAATGGTAGTATACCGCCACTGTGTGGAAGAGGTATGATTCTTGGTACTCTGATTCTTTTTTTACCGCCAGCCCTCTTGACTGCCATTCTGGCTGCATGGAGTGCTTTCAATGCAGATTTATTCAGACCACTTCCTGATGTTGTACTACCACCACCACCACCATCTGACTTTGATAGTACATTTTTTATGAATTTGATAATGTTGGATAGGGATTGCTGTGATACAAGACCCATGCCAAGTTTTCGTTTGACCTTCATTCCGGTGGTGACAAGCCAAGCAGCAGCCTTCTCTTTGAATTTAGCGTTCTTCGACTTGACTCTCTCCCACGCTCTATTTTCCAATATCCAATCAGCTTTGTGCCTGTCTTCTATTGAGGAATTTTGTGAATAGGCGATATCGTGTTCTCGACACGCGTCGTCCAACGGATTGATACCGGTGTCTCCTCTTGCCAGTCTTTTATCGAGTTTGGTACCTGGACCACAAAATCTGTAGCCTGGAATGTGTAATTCGATGGGAAGTTTATCGATCAGAGAATTAAGCACACCCTCTCCGTGGTAGAGCAACATGAAGACTGACGTGTAGGAAGTTCGACAACTCTGCATATACCTAATGAAATGAAAAATATATCATCACATGATGAAGATCATTCAACAAGAACGGATGTTACCCATTGTGAATTTGGATGAAATTTTGTCAACCAAACCACCAGTAAATAGTAAACATGGGAAACTGCTTCCCCATTCGTTCAGAGCAATCTTCTGCGGACCAAGCGGATGTGGAAAGACCAATGCAATGCTTTCCCTGCTGTTCAATCCAAATGGCGCGAAATTCAAGAACGTTTACGTGTATTCAAAGTCGTTGTACCAACCGAAATATCAATTGCTGCAACAAGTGTTGGATTCAGTGAAAGGTGTTGGGTATTTTCCCTTTAAAGAAAATGATGATGTCATTAGTCCATCAGAAGCGAAAAATAATTCGATATTCATTTTTGATGATGTATCATGCGACAAGCAGCAAAAAATTCGAGAATATTTTTCAATGTGTAGACACAAGGATATTGACGTAGCATACCTATGCCAGACTTTTTCTAAGATACCGAAGCAGCTGGTGCGAGACAACAGTAACCTGTTGGTGTTATTTCGACAGGATGAAATGAATTTGAAGCATGTGTTCGACGAGCATGTCTCACCAGACATGTCATTCGATAAATTTAAAGCATTGTGCTCAGAGTGTTGGAATTCCAACCAATATGGTGCGATGGTGATTGCAAAAACTTTCGATATGAATGCTGGCAGATATAGAAATGGTTTCGATAAGTTCATAAGACTGTGATCTCTGGACCATTCATCAAGATGACGTCAACCAAGATGCATGATGATGTTGCTGATGCGCTGTGCAAGAAAAAAATCAACGAACTATCGAAATCAATCAGAAGAAAATATTTAGCACTAAAATTGGGCAAGTCTGAGGATGATGATGCGTTACAGAAAATATTCCAACCACTGACATCACCTTTGAAACAAATTGCCACCACGTCCAAGGTAATAAAAGAAAAACTCGATGGAACGCTTTCAAACATCAAGCGAAGCAGAGCAAAATCGTTGGGGTTGAAGAAGGAGAAGAATGAGGAAGAGGATGGGGAGGTTGAGAGGGAGCAATCGGATTTGAACCAAACTAATTTCATACCTATGATGGATGTGGCTGATAATGCTGGGCATACTGAAGATGATGATGAGGATGGTTATGACGATGCTGATGATGAACTTTTTGTAGATAGTGAAAATATCTCACCGGCTGCAATACATGATTACGTTGATCAGTATCCTGCGATGGCTCAAAAATATCTGACTGAATACTGGACAAATGATGAAAATATCGATACGGTTTATGGTCCCAAATATGATCCAGTAACATCGAAATGGTCTCTCAACGGAAAAGAAATGAATTTCCATCGAAGAACTGGAGATATACTTCTTGATGGCTTTCGGTTCCGTGGCACCCCAGGCCTCTATCAATTACTCTTCTATAATGATCCATCCTTTGCCAAAGATGATACGAACCCATACAAGCAAATACTCTTGCTCACCAAAGCTCATCTGAATTCTGCAGGACGTATGAAGTCCTCCTCTAGACTCAAATACGTAGAAATTATTCGTCCAATGTTCAGATCCAATTCCAGTGGTCGTGGTTTGAAGTTGACATACAACACAGCACCTATCGAATACATGTATTGGGATGATCCAAATGAATTGGTAGATAGATTGAAGTTGCTCATTGCATCACAGCAAGCCGGAAATACATCAAACGATAACGAGATTGTTGCCATCTTGAACGAATTAGAAGAGGCAGGCATAATAAAACATGTGTAACATTTCTGTGATACTTCCATGACACTTCCATGACAACTTCCGTGACAGTTCCGTGACACTTCCTTGACACTTCAGTGACAGTTCCGTGACAGTTCCGTGACACTTCCTTGACACTTCCGTGACAGTTCCGTGACACTTCCTTGACAGTTCCGTGACACGTCCATGGCATGTCTATGAGTGAAGGGGCTAATAATTGGCGAGGCAAAGTGCCGACCATTATCGATAACGTACAATACTTTAGTCATTAGCATAATGAGTCTCGACAAATTCGGACGTGGTTCGTTTCCACGCTCAGCTCAGATGGTGACAGTCAGATCTGGATTTTCACATACTCCAACCGGTGATATTGATGTTGGTCATTTGAAGATGTGTAACGTAAAACTGCCAACAGATGCCGCTGATGTTGCAAACAAACAATATGTGGATGAAGTTATATCGCAAATAAAGTTAGATTTCAAGATTGCTTTCGATAATTACGGTGAAAAAATCCGAAATTACCTTGCTGGCTTCAGCAACGAAATTATCGATGTACGAAAGAGAGTGGATTCTCATGATCTCAAACTGGCAACGTACAATACAAACTTTGTTCAGTTGTCTGGCATAGTGCACAAGATCAACATACATGTGGAGCAGCTTCGCAACAACTCTCTACCAAAACTCAAAAGCGACATCGACTTGAATGTGAAAAATATTCTAGAACTTGTCGATAAGATTGACAACACTGTGAAGAGTTTGCACGATTTGAAGGCTGAGCAACAACACAGCCGTGATAAAGAACGCCAGCTTGCTGATGCCATTGATCAAATGAAAAAAGATCTGGCCAAGATTGCCATCACTCCAAAATCTACGACAACATCACCGCCACCAAAAAGGAAGCCCCCTGTGTGAAACCCATCATATAAACTCCTAATCCAACGAAGTCAATATGTCGCATTCTAAAGAAAAAATCCAACTCGTCAATGAATTACATAGACCTGCTAGGAAAAAATTTCCAAGGCGTCGCATTATCATCAAAGGTTTGGATGACTTATGGCAAATGGATCTAGCCGAAATGCGACCTTATGCCTCTGTAAATAAGGATCACAAGCTGATAATGGTCGTGATTGATTGTTTTTCCAAGTACCTATGGACTAGACCACTAAAATCAAAAACTGGTGCTGAAATCGCTCGTGCATTTGCTGATATTCTATCGCATGCCAACAACAGAATTCCCAAGAATTTGCAAACCGATCAAGGTACCGAATTCTACAACGAAAAGTTTCAAAGTCTGATGAAAAAGTTCTCCATCAACCATTATCATACGTACACCATAATGAAGGCAGCCATTGCTGAACGTGTTATACGGACATTGAAGGAAAAACTATACAAGTACTTTAGTTTGAATGGCTCATACCGTTGGATAGATGTCCTGCCTGAAATCACGAAAAATTATAATAACACGAAACATACGACAATAAGATGCAAGCCCAGTGATGTCACCAAAGCCAACGAACAAGATATTTTAAAATCCACGTACAATCACATAAAAATTGTTGGAATTAGAAAATTCGACGTTGGTGACATTGTGAGAATCAGCAAAGCCAAACATGTTTTCGAAAAGAATTATACGCCAAATTGGACTACTGAACTATTTAAAATCGTAAAAGTTCGTATTACGAAACCTACTACATACATCTTGGAAGATTTGCATGGTACTCCGATCAAAGGTGCTTTTTATCCTGAAGAATTGCAAAAAACTATAAATCCTGACATCTATCTAGTGGAAAAAGTTTTAAGAAAAAAAGGCAAAAAGGTGTTTGTCAAATGGTTGGGATTCGATGATACACACAATAGTTGGATTGATTCCAACAATAAATTATAATGCAAACATATGGAAAAGAAGCACACATTCAATGGCTATGAGAGGGCCTTTCATCGATCACTAACAAATAACCTGTTATTCCAATCTGCCGGATGTTATGATCAGTCAACAGTTATGGTATAAATAATGAGGACTGAAACTTTCAACACATCAGTTCGAGAACAATGAGTGAAGACTCTGGTTATTCATCTAGTGAAGTGCTTTTCGAAGACGGTAGTTCTAGATCATCATCATCATCAATGATGGGTTATTATGGTGATGTCAATACATATTTGGACATGATTGAGCAAGCAGCGAAAGCCGAATCGTACCTCCTGCTGACTTCATCGTTCCAGTTGTCCACCTACATGATTCAGTGCGGACTTAGTCCAGCTAGACAGTTTAGTCCGAGCATCATCCTGAAGAAACCCTTCCATCCAGCGAAAATTTCGTTCTCCACATATGAATGGGCCACCTTCATCGATTCGCTGTATAAGGTACAACAAGACTTTTTTGAAGCACCCCTGCCCTGTTTCATTGATGAATATGATCCTGCCGTTACCACCTGCGGAGACTATATTGCCATAACCAAATTCGTTTGCGATGGTGTCAAAATGTTGTCACTAACCAAATACCACATTACATTCGAATTGGTGGAAGAGGATGTTGCAGACATTTTGAGTGCTGAAATGTGCATTGTTTCACATCGAGTTAATTTAATCAATGACTTGGACTTTTTTATGTTTTATCAGAATATTATGAATGTAATAGCTGAATGGATAAAAAATAAACTGACTGTTTTGAGTGCACAAGAGCTTATATTAGGGTTTTGCGATGTTTGCAATAGCATGTCTAGTAACGCTCTCAGAGAATATCTATATTACTGTAAAAATGAATTGATGGCTGATTTGAATAAAAACCTGTGAAATATGTGACTCGTTTTTTATTTCATCAGTCTACAACTTGACGCGAAACTAGTAGCATCTGAAATATTTTAGCTCTGCTCGAAAAATCATGAAGTCTGAAATAGCTGTGCTATTGGAGTTTATAAAATCTCCCGCTTTGACTTTGACGAAATTCACTGAACAAGAATTGCAGTACATTCCAGTAGAATGTCTCATTGAATATGCAGATCCTTATGGGCTATTAAGGGTGTGGCACAAACTTCCTCAAGAATATCGCAGCAACTTTAACCTACAAATCAAACTGCCATGCTTCATTCATTATAATCGTCCCGATTGGACCACACACTGGGATGGACCGCCATCTTCTCAAGAGGCATGTCATTTTTGTAGAAAAGGATTACTTAAATAAATAGATTATTTATCTTCGTTTTCGTATTCTTTCACCCTCATGGGCCGCCCTGTATATATATTTTTTTCAATTATCAATCAACTCAAACGCCCTGTATATGAAAATTCAATCTTGTTATTGTCATTAAAGTCACAGTTTGAGGAATGGGTATACGAGCGCGCGCTTATCATTCTAAGGGATCTCTCGCTTTGCTTCGAACGCCATGAATCGAGACAGCGTTGCCACACACAATAATGTAACAATATTAACACCCAAACACATACGTCCGACAACGCTGCAGCACCGCGCGCTCGAGCCTTACTCTACCTCGATAGATTCATTGCAAAGATAAGCGAGCGTCAGCGATGGATATTATTTTCAACTCGAAGTTTCTTATCTCTGGAATGCATCTCTCGCTTCACTGTACCTCGATAGATCCGTTGCAAAGATAAGCGCGCGCCATCGATGGATATTATTTTCGACTCGAAGTTTCTTATCTTTGGAATGCATCTCTCGCTTCACTCTACCTCGATGGATCCGTTGCAAAGATAAGCGCGCGCCAGCTATGGATATCCCGTTTGAATAGCATTAAAATAATTGGCATATCACGGAGGTCGGAATACCACAGTGCGTATATACGCTGCCTCGTAATGCAAAGGTCCCTGGTTCAATTTCCCCCAGCGGTGACAGCTTTTTTTAATTTATTTATTTAAAAATTCATCATGATGATGATGATGTCGTCACCATCTTGTTATTGTCATTAAAGTGTTATTTGTTGCGGTTTCGATAAGCTCGCGCTCCCGCTACCCCGCTTCCCCGCTAGAACACAGGCCGCGTTCCAGTTAAGATTAAAGCATGTATTTCCCTATGCTGGTAGTCATGCTCTCTTAGTTTTAACTACTCAGCTAGAAAGCAACTATTCAAAGAAGGAAGTTATAGCGAAGATAGAATCGGATGAACAATAACATGTATCATAATCATAACGATAGAATCAGCTGAGAGTTCAAATATAGGTATTCCTCAAATGGATGTGTGAATGTATGGGACTTGTGAACAGCGGGCGGTAAAGTGCACTTTATGTCCCGTGGGCGATAATGGGCCCGCGGGCGGTAAAGTACCACTATACGCCCGCAAATCTGGGCAATAAAGTGCACTTTACTGCCCGCTAGTGCATAAAAATGTTTTCTGAAATCTCCCTTGGGCGTTAAGTTTTGCTTCGAAAAAGATACAAAATGGCATACTCGGACGGAGTCACGTGACTTTCATTACATGTCAAAGGTTACATTTTTTTAAATTAATCGCTGAAAATAGGCCCATTTGTTCGAATTTCAGGAAAGTTTGTTTCTATTCCAATATTACACATGTATCTCGAATTTGAACGTTTTATTGCAACTTTTAGTTCTTGATATTTTTTAATATCTTCTAATTTTCACTTCGACAAAACTGTCCTAAACTTTGCGTAGATAGCTTGATGATATTTCGATAGATGACTTCAGCATCATTTTAGTACTGAAAAAATCAATTTAAATAAATTTTGCTTTTGAATGATAGTCGATACTTTGCATCAAACATATACATAACAGAAATTTGAAGCGGAGATTATTATTTTTTGAAGAAAATCATATTCTTGTTGATAATTAGTGATAAAACAGTTAGCATGCAAGCTACTGAAATGAAATAGTTTCGTCGGCGTTATTTTTTTTAAATTATAGACATTTCATAGAGATTGAAAAAATATCAAAAACTTCCAAATTCGAGAAACATGTGTAAAATTGAAATAGAAACATATTTTCCTTGCGAACCAATAAGCTTATTTGCAGCGTGAAAGTCACGTGGCCACGACCGAATAGTCAATTTTTGATAAATTTTTTCAAAACAAAACTCAACGACCAAGTCGAATTTCGAAATAAATGCCGACTTTATAAATGACACTGTGTTATTTTCTTTTTTAAAGACATCCCCTCTCCATCCTCCTTCTGTTTCGCTGCCTATTTTATTCTCATCTCACATAATAGAAACATAAAAAAACATCTACAAACGCGTCGTGAAAAACAACTTTTCAAATAACAATATAAGTATTACAAATCTCTGAACAAACTTTCTCAAGCGTAAGCGATATGAAAACAACAATATTTTCAGTCTGTAATTGAAGAAATGTCAATATGCAGAACGGAAAGAACAAAAATCATTCCAATGGTAGTGATAATTTGAATTTATTTCACATTCATGAGGGATGTGATAAGATTATTGGAAGGAGTTGTTGTCTTTTTAATGAAAGATAACCGAACTTGCAACAATTGAACGAAACAAATTTCAGAGGAATAGAAGCACAATTCTTAGAATTTGAAATCACGACAAAAAATTCGACTTGAAACCATCCTCACGTGTTGAGATCATAACTGGACAACTGGTAGACAACATACTAAAATAACTGAATAATATTGAAATATTTCGGATACTTCAAAATTCATGTGCTCGATGTGACTATGGAAACACTGCACGATCCTTCTTTCTTCAGTGTACCATGTTCCAATTTTATCATATGTAATACCACAAGTGATAATATTTTGCCGGAAATATTCGGTGATTGTTACGACAGATTGTTGCCTAGTAATTTCGTGAATGACATTGTTATCATGAAAATAGTATCACGAGTTGTATTCGTATGACTATTTCATGATTGAATGAGACAATATATATAAGAAATAGGACACATAATTTAAGTATATTCCAACTCAAACTGCGAAGAAGAACATAATGATAGAAATGAAATACAGAATTCAATTTTTTAGAAATTAACTACCTACTTATAGTTATTCACAAAGTGGAATGTACAATTTTGATAAACAGTATTTTCTTTATTATCTTGGAGATGGTTGCTCTCAAAATAGTGTATAAAATTGCTATCCAATTCAAACAAAATAAATTGAATTTATGAGACATGAAATAATAATTAAAAAAAAGATAACGTCTCCGAGGGAACAACCCTAATAGTTGCGCTACATCGGTAATTATTTTATAGTCACAATAACTTGAGTGCTTGAAGATGATTACTTTAAAAAGGAATTTGAATTCTAGTATTGTTGTGTCAGACCGTCAACAAATATGCAAACTTTTTAAATTACACATGAAACGTCCAGCCAAAATAAAATTGTCTCGCCTTTCGTACAAAATGTCTCACTGACGCGAATTATAAGTAAATTAAATGAAGTAGGTACTTTTAGGTTATTGTCTCAGTGGATTTGAATCCAAAGCAATCTTGACCAGACACGATGTCAAAATTTTATCGCTGATAAACGAGGTTTGTTGGTCACGTGTGGGTCAATTCGGCTTCTGTATTGGTAGAGCAAGTCCGATAAAATTTAATAAACAAAAAATATCGCTACAATACAGAAGAAACCGTGAAAATGGTCGATTCTGATTGGTTCTCGAGATCAAGAGTGGAATAGTCAATATAAAATTTCCTGAAACTGCTCTTCGCACTCTTCATAATTAAATAGGCTAATCACTGATTTAGGGCCCTGTTGGAAAGTAAAGATAGCGAAATACACTAAAATCTATTATGATCTTCTATTTATAATGGGCAATCAAATAAACAATATAATATGCTTTTTTTATGTATGATAAATTGATATTCATCATACAGGACGTGGAAAAAAATTCTGAATTGAGAAAACCTAATCACGAATCTGCGATTGAGGTCTATGAAAATAACAAGTTTCCATCGTTCAAGTTTGAACCCCTTGATTGGATGAAAGTATTGAAAAGGAATATTCTCAGATATAATTATGAACATAAAAAAGTGGATATATCTATAAAGAAATACATTGACAATTTTCAATTTCAGAGGATTTTCATTTTTCATGCTCTCTTTTTGGATGTTCAACACATATAATTCAATGTTCGACGTGGCAAATAGCCAGCAAAGTAGTTGTTTTCTGTTGAATATTCAGAATGATATTATGTGCATATCTTTATATATGAAGGAGAATGCAAATTCTATACTTCAGAAGATTTTGTTTTCAAATTCTTATCGTGTATGTTCAATAGATGTAATTCAATGTTCGTCGTGGCATATAGCCAGAAAAGTAGTTGTTTTCTGTTGAATAAACCGGTAAAAAATTGATATATTCATCACATAGAGAATGCGAATTCTCAATGTATTTCTTTATATACAGGGTGTCCCAAAATTAGCCTGCCAAACTTCACCAGCGGCTTCTACGATCAAAAATAGGAAGGAAAGTTTCAATGAACATGAGACGAGAAAAGTCTCCTATAGAAACTACGGCCCCCTGAAGATGATATTTCTTGGGTATTTCCGAAAACTCATGTGATAAAAAGATGCAATTTGGTACAAGAACTATACTTTCCATGCCCAATGCGGTGAAAATGAAATCATTTCAAAATTTCACTCAGGAGTGTATAATATAGGGTGGGACTACATTAAATATTGCTCAAATTTTTTTTATGAATATTTTTCGACAATTTAATCTCGGATTATGAAAATCCATATAATTTCACAAGAAAAAGGTGCTCTTGTTCCGCATCCATCAGATATATCATTTTCGAGTGAAATCGTATTAAAAATATTGATACACTCACATTTTATGGATAACGTTGCCAATTTCCATATCATAATGGCTATAAAAAAATCAACTACTTTCTTTTCACCAAATAATATCATGAAAGCGTGAAAAATAGGAAAATGATGTTAAAAAACTACTCCAATTCTTCTGCATTTTTTTTCCATTTTCACTACGACTCATTGCAATTTTTTGCATAATATCTGAGATGTAACAATATTTTTGAATCGCTTCTACTCGATAATGATACATCTGATCGATGCGGAACAAGGCACCTTTTTTTGTGAAATGATATGTTTTTTCATAATCCGAAATTGAATTGTCGAAAAATATGCATAAAAAAATTTTGAGCAATATTTAATGTAGTCCCACCCTGTATTATGCACTCCAGAGTGAAATTTTGAAATGATTTCATTTTCACTGCATTGGGCATGAAAAGTTTAGTTCTTGTAGCAAATTGCATCTTTTTATCACATGGAGTTTCGGAAATACTCAAGAAATCATCTTCAGGAGCCCCCTTTCAGGGGGCCGTAGCTCCCTTAGGAGACATTTCTCGTCTCATGTTCATTGAAACTTTCCTTCCTGATCGTAGAAGCCGCTGGTGAAGTTTGGCAGGCTAATTTTGGGACACCCTGTATACACTGTGTCCAAGATAAGGAGGGCCAGTATGGGGATATTCTAAACTATAAGAGATATGGTTTTGGTTAAATGGGAAAAAAGTTGTACAATCAAAAGACCAATCATTAGTCCAATAAATAAAGGGAAAAAGTTAACATTAATTACGCACTATTTTCATCTTCCGGTTGGAAGTAGCTTTTGGTACCTCATTAAACATGAGACAAAGTTTGACTGGAAAACGCGTGCGATGGCGGAGAAAATGGCCCCAAAAGACCAGAAAAATAGGTTTTCAGCCAATATCTCCTAAAATATGGCAGTTAGAGATTTTCGGTTCAGATAAAAATTGAAGTTCAGTTAATTTTCTACAAAAATGGTCCTTATCATTTTTCTCGAAAATTTGCCCGGTTTCGAGAAAAACGGCACGAAGCGCACCTCGAATAATGAGCTTCTGTGTTGTATGCCGGAGAGCACAGTCCGTGTATTTACACATCGGCGGGGGGACAAATTATTCAATAACTTTGTTAAAAATGCATATTTTCTCATGATTCAAAGTTCATGTGAAAGAGGAATTCTGCTGCTATCATACCCTGTGAATTGAGTCACGCTTGACTCTTTTGGCCATATCGGAACATGGGTCAAACCGTTACCACCGACTCGCCAGGAATTTGTTCCTATTTTTTTTTGTATTGCACTAATTTACTCAAAATTTTCTTGATAATGGGTCCTCATAAGGTCCTTTGTCATCCCTGAAATTTGAATACCCTATTTTTTTTTAAATTTTCATTTAATCTTTGTTTATTGAATCCCAATTTTTTGCTGTTTTTGGAGCGCAGGGAATTTTTGTGAACAACCATCAATTAAAAATTTATACATGATCCGATTGGTTTCTATGGTACATCATTTGAAAGCTAAGAAGGTCTACTTTTCGATTGTGCAATTACTTTTTTAGACGAAGTCGTCCATTTTTCAATAAAATTAGAAAAAGCGGGGTAAAGGAAAAAACGCACTTTTTTTTCGGTGTTTTTTTTCTCCGTGCTCTTTATTTCTAACATTTTAACACCTTAACTAGTGTAACGGGAGAATTCACACCTTTCCATCGATGTATACCTTTAATATCCCGGGAAAAAAACAGTATATCTAAATGTACACGATATAATTTATTACTTTCGTTCCTCCGTCGTTCGCCGCGTGTGTGCTATACGTGGCGCTCGGGTCGTCTGCTACAAACCATGCGGCCACGCAGGGTATGATAGCAGCCGAATTCTTCTTTCACATGAACTTTGAATCATGAGAAAATATGCATTTTAACAAAGTTATTGAATAATTTGTCCCCCCGCCGATGTGTAAATACACGGACTGTGCTCTCCGGCATACAACACAGAAGCTCATTATTCGAGGTGCGCTTCGTGCCGTTTTTCTCGAAACCGCGCAAATTTTCGAGAAAAATGATAAGGACCATTTTTGTAGAAAATTAACTGAACTTCAATTTTTATCTCAACCGAAAATCTCGAACTGCCATATTTTAGGAGATATTGGCTGAAAACCTATTTTCCTGGTCTTTTGGGGCCATTTTCTCCGCCATCGCACGCGTTTTCCAGTCAAACTTTGTCTCATGTTTAATGAGGTACCAAAAGCTACTTCCAACCGGAAGATGAAAATAGTGCGTAATTAACGTTAACTTTGCCTTTTTTCCTCCTTCATTTATTGGACTACATGTGATATCAAGAAATCCGAGATGCGTCTCTTCGTTTTTGAGTTATTTAGAAAAAACTGATTTTTCGGGTTTTCGATATCATTTTTTTCTGATGTTATTAGTCAGGTTGGAACAAATCTGTTGCAACATCTTCACAGCAACTTTTGAATGAATGAATTCCAATATGGCATCATCATTTAGTTTTCTCTAATCGAGAAGACCTAAATGTGAATCCTGCGGTAATACCGTTCGTCAACGAGGACGGTCATCATAAAGCCATCGAATTATCTCTTAGTTTATCACCTCAAAAACAATTGCCGAAAAAATCACATACCAAACTCATGTTCAAACAGGCAAATTACAATTTTATCAACGATTATCTAAATTCTGTTCAATGGGAAGGAATATTTGACTTAGAAGACATTGATGTATGTGTAGAAAACTTCTATGAAATAATAAACAAGGCTGTGAATGACTTTGTTCCAAAGAAGCTCGTAAACTACAGCAGTCATCCACCATGGTTTTCCAAAGAAACAATCAAATTAACAAAAGAAAAAATTAAATATCATCGGAAATGGAAAAAATTCAAAAATCAGGCTGATTACTCCCGCTTTTCTTTTTTACGAAGAGAAGTGAAAAAGAATATTGAAAATGATAATAAAAACTACATAAGAAAAACAGAGGATAAATTGAAACATGATTCAAAATTTTTTTGGTCGTATATCTCCAATAAGAAAAATAATCATTCCATTCCGGCTCAAATGAATTTTAATGGTGAATCATACACTGAAACAGAGTCTATATGTGACATGTTCTCGGAATATTTTGGCAGTGTTTTTGAAAGCAACCAAACCCCATGCCTTATTCCGAATAAACCATCGGACAACAGTATCAATATTACATATATCTCAGAAAAAGATATTCACGATGCGCTCATTGAACTTGATGAAAAAAAAGGTCCCGGACCAGACAGTATACCACCGTTATTTATAAAATCATGTAGGTCAAGCTTAACGCATCCTTTGTACGTATTATTCAATAAATCCTTGGTTTCCGGAAAATTTCCGTCAAAATGGAAAATCGCACAAGTCATACCAGTATTCAAATCAGGAAATCGGACAGATGCATGTAACTACAGACCAATTTCTTTATTAAATATATTCGGTAAGGTATTTGAATCCATTATTACACAACAATTATTTTTTATATCAAAAAATTGTCTCACAATTAATCAGCATGGATTCTTTAAAAACAGAGGAGTCGTGACCAATTTGGTACCATTTGTACAAGAAATCTTCGATAACATGGAACAGGGAGTTTCAACTTGTGCGGTGTACACCGATTTCTCAAAGGCCTTTGATAAGGTGCATCACCCTACCCTTATGGTAAAGCTTTCTAATTTCGGAGTACACAGCAATCTGTTGAAACTCCTAGAATCGTATATCACTGACAGATATCAGTACGTAGCACTGAATAATGTGAAATCTACCAAATGCCGAATCACGTCCGGGGTTCCGCAAGGCTCACACTTGGGTCCCATTCTATTTAGTATATTTGTTAGTGATGTTGAACAATGCTTTCATTTCTCAAATTTTGCTATATACGCCGACGACTTGAAAATTTATAGTAAAATTGAACAGAAATCAGATTACGTGAGTATCCAGGAAGATCTTGAAAGACTGCAAATCTTCTGCAATACAAATAGATTATTTATCAATGCGAGCAAATGTTACAATGTTCTATTCTCTAGATCTCAAGACCCTATCACTGAAAACCTATTTATCAATAATCAGATAATATCAACAACTGAAGAAGTTCGAGATCTAGGAGTGATACTAGATAAAAAATTAACTTTTGAATCACATATTAGAGCTGTTGTTAAAAAAGCACTCCGCACTCTGGGATTTATTCTGAGAAATACTAAAGAGTTTCAAAATTATTCATCAGTTACCACTTTATATAAATCATTAGTCAGGCCTATCCTTGAATACTGCTCTACCATTTGGAATCCTGTGTATGACAAATATGTGAATCAAATTGAACATGTTCAAAAAAAATTGGTCAACAATTTGAACTATAGATTCTTCCGCTTCCGTCACTATATGAGCTATGAGAGCAACTTGCGTTTCTATAGAATAGAGAATCTTTTCATTAGAAGAGACTTCGTTGACATATTATTCATTTACAAGATCTTCAACAATCATATTGATTCAACAGCATGCACTGGATTCCTGAGCTTGAATTGTAATCCTAGAATGGTTAGGAATAGACTCACTTTCTACCCACCTTCGTTCTCAACTAATTATTATGGTAATTCACCTCTAATAAGATGTATAATAATAATAATAAGTTTATTTACGAATTCATATAAATAGTTTTACAGGTTTACATGGTATATATAATTTTTTATATTAATAATAACTTTTCACAATAATATTTCATCATACGATACAAAACCATAATATACAACATTAATAAATGTAAATAAACCAAGAAAATCACAGAAGCTGTGCAGACAGCTTGTACGTGAAAATTCTGACTATATCCATTTATAAATATGTTTATTTTGGGAGACTTTGTGATTCGTGAACATTATTCACAAGTTTATAGGTAACATACATATAATTAAGATCTATACTATTTAACTATGAGGTGAGTACAACAAAACTAGTAGGTATAAGTGTGTAAGATGATTTTGTATAATTATATTGATATATTGTATTATATTTATGATGATAATTAAATGGATGGAAGTAAGCAGATATACATTTTTTTTTTTTTTTTATTTTTTATTGTTTATTAAATCATGGAAGAAAATTCGAGGAATACTATGAATCCATCTTTTAATTTTTAGTTTGAATATACTGAATTTTCCGATGTTTCTTAGTTCAATAGGAACATGATTGAACACCTTTGGTCCCAGATAATCAAAACATCGTTGCCCGATAGTTTTTACGCATCTAGGTATACTAACATTGCACAATTTATTCCTAGTATTATATGTATGATCTACAGATCTCAACTGAATTTTTTTTTTGTGAATATTTTGGAGCATTGTTTGGCAGAATAATTCTCTGACGTCCATAATTTTGCTAATTTCGAATAGTTGCTCACTTGGAAAATTTATATTTTTCTTATAAATTATTCTCAGTATCCATTTTTGAATAGTATGCACACTCTCTAAGTGACAGTCATTTACTCCCCCCCAGCCTAAAATACCATAATTTAGTTGTGACTGTATCAGAGAAAAGTACAGGGTTTTAAGATGGTTTATGTCCAGGAAACAACTGAGATATTTAAATTTAGATAAGAATCCTCTCAGCTTATTCACTATTGCTTTTGTTTGTAGATCCCATTTCAAATGTCTGTCAATTATTATTCCTAAGTATTTTATTGATTCCGATTCTGGAATTTTCGTTTCACCATCTACATTCAATATGCCAAGTTCAGGAAGTCCAGATCTATAAGAGGTAAAGGGTAAGTACTTAGTTTTACAAATGTTGAGTGTCAGCTTGTTCAGTTGAAACCAGGCTTTTATTCTTTGCAGATCTGATTCTGCGATTTGTTTGAACTCATACAATACAATTTGCCACTCTAATATTGATATATTTCACCTTGATATCAAAAGATTCAAGAAACAACTGAGAGAATTCTTGTTAAATTTTTATAGTATTCCTTGAATATAAAAATATAGTAATAGTGCTGGTATTCATTCATTTATGATACTTAAGTCATATCGAAATTGTAATTTTCTAGTGTGTGTCAAAATACTATACCCATGTATATTTCATATATGCTGATATTGTATATACCGACGTTACTGTCTTCTCTTCAGATTGTTATTTTTGAATGAAAGTTATGGAATAGGTAGGTACTTAGTTTTTAAATGATAGTATGTAGGTGCAACCCATGTGAAGACAATAATTTTGTATCACTGTGTTATTCTGTTATTGGAAGGACTATTTATATAGTTCCTCTGTTGGATAACCTTGCTTTCTAAATAAATAAATAAATTAAATAAATAAATCAATTTCGCTATCAAACGTTTCGTCTTCGCGCAACCATCATCAACTTCATTTTTTCAAATACGGTCATGATATCGTAATGTCAAATTTGAGAAGCACTTTTCATCCTGAATTCAACGATGTACTACCCATTATGTTTTGATTACGTTTCGAGTAAGTTTTGATCATTATCAGGAAATGTTTAGAGATTCGAAACTGTTTCCATGAGCTTTTTGAACTCTCGTACTTGAGGGGACATTGTTTCTTGAATTTCTTACTTCAGGTACTGTCATAAAACCATTTCTAATTATCTGATAAAAAAATTATTGTATCCCACAGCACATCAACTTGAATTTGCAAGATTATTTCTTGAACTTTACGAGAATTTTAAAAATGAGTGTTCATTGCTATCGACATAAAAAGTAGGCGTTGAAAAAGAAGTATCTCTTATAGTTTAGAATATCCCCATACTGGCCCTCCTTATCTTGGACACAGTGTATATCCATCTGAGAATATTCCTTTTCAATATCAGATGCCATTTATATTACAAAAATTTTGACAGTTGCGATGTTTGGTACTGTGCTCGACAAAAATATAAATGTGAGATACATTGTCGGTCCTTCCAGCGGTGGATCCAGGGGGGGAGGGGGGGCACCATCAGGGGCATTTGCCATCCCCCCCTCCGAAAAATTGAGTTCGACAGAATAATCTGCCCACTGAGCTCTAGTAGCCAGCCCAGCCCACTCCTACGTTTGTGCCGATAATTTTTTTTCGAAAAGTGCGAGTATTCTCATCAACACTTTATGTACCAGATTTCATAAATATCTGCTACCGATTTATCGGGGGTAAATATATAAGATATGATGTTTTTATCGATGAATACATGTTTAATTGTATGAAAGTTTTATTGTCATGGCAAGCGATTTTTTCTACTTCCCTTGATTCGAGATTTTTTGCCAAATGATAACATTTGAATACAATTTAAAATGTATTTATCAATAAAAACATTTCTCGAATGTATTTTAGGGAGATAAATACACTACTACAGTATAAAAATACAGTTTGAAAAAGAAACGACGTTGTGTTAAGAACATTTGAAAATTATCTGACGGTAGTGACTGTGACAGTTGTTGTCAAAGTATATAGAGGCATGTTGATATTGAAAGCAAAGTATGCATATTTTACGGTTATTGGGAAAGCAAGGTAGCTTTTCATCACTACAAATGCCTGGTGATTGGTAAGTTTTAGGAAATTGAAGAAATTGCACTGGTTCTCAGAATAGGCATATTAATCAATAGTAATGTTCAGTTCAAAATATGGATTTTCATTTTGATACAGATTTTGGCCAATGTCAACACGTACTTTTCATTATGAAACGAATTTTCAGGCTATAAAATCACGTACTTGGTGATAATCGAGTGGTATATGTTTCTACATACTCGTTTGACATTTAATTTTAACTGACATTCAATCACAATTCGTCAAAAGTACCTATAAGTATAAACATGTCCAGTAGTCCAGTAATGTAGAATTATATTGTGGTGGCGATGATTTTAAATACTATTTATACACGGAATGATCAATATGAAATAGGGTTGTTTATTCGTTAATGTTCGGCATTTTGTTAATTCAACTGATTATTCACAAAAACTCAAGTTAATATGATCGCCGAACATTTTGGTTGGGACGGGGGCCAACCATCCCTGCGTATTTTTGTCCTAAGGGTCTAGACTCTAGAGTATATGCGTGTATACAGTATGATGCAAATGTATGGAATAAATTCATTATTTGAGAAATGGGCGACATTTGAAAAAAATCCAAAAACAAGTGAGGTTTCATTTTTGAAGCCTCATCTCATGATATCCATATGAGAGATGTTACGTCACCGGTGTTGGAGTAATGACGTAATGAACGATTTTTTTAAATGAAAACAGGGGTCATGTGCATAAGAAAATTGAAATTAAAATGGATTATCATTTGATTAACTGAATCTTGCAGAGGTCTACTACTGAGAATTGAACAACGAAGGGTCGTCTATTTGAAAAAAAAAATCAATTAATAAAGTTCTGAAGTCTAGTTTTTGGATTTTTTTCGGAAGTCGTCTTGTTTTGAAATGAATTTATTCCATACATTTGCATCATACTGTAAATATATTATCGTTTGAAGTTCTCATAGGAATTCAATGTAATGCAGAATATTAAGAAATGAATGAACAATTTGAATGGATCTACAGGCCGAAAAAAACGTTTGTAAATTGTCGCCCAAATGCTCATAATATGATATGATAATCTCTACTTACCGTTCGGCATGCAGTGCATTTCACAAGTATTCATTATAGTGATCAATTTGTCGATTTTCACGATAAACTGATGGATACAGAGAAAATCATAATGACCAGTTCTAGATGAGTAGCTATGTACAAAATTTAGTAGGAGGGTTGACTTCGCCCGTCACTTAGAACTATCCGTCAAACAATATGGTATATCGAAAACTGGAACCTTTGGCACGATAATACACTGTTTTACCACTAAACAAACCGTTTTTTTACACCTCGACACGTGTTTTGCTAACTATGTCAGCATCTTCAGGAGAAGATTAAAACAGTTTTAATACTCCTCCCAACCTTCTTCCTTCGATACGCCTATGTTCCTCGGATTCATAAGTAGTGTAACATGACAGTTCCTAAATGCGCATGACTCAGTTTCACCAGTTCGATCTCCTGAGTGGCTCACCTATTTCCTTATAGAACTGGCGGTCTAGATCAGTCTATAAGTCGGTCGTATGTTCGGAGGATGTGGGTCTAACGAAATGTGGGCCTATCGAAATTTGATGGAAATGTGGATGAATCGAAATTTGGACCCGACGCAGCGCATTCGCAATATTAATGTTCGGCGATTACAATTTTTTGTTCGGCACACCCAAATTGATTGAAAAATATCTATTATGCAATTTTTTCTAACCTATAATATAACCAAATCGGCCATACATTTCGTTGTATTGAACACTTTTCATGGATTTTTTCTTTGCTTTAGTTACACAGAACAGTTCCAATCATTTTGTTCAGAGGTTACATAAGGACATCTATTGAGTATGCTATCAAAAACCATTAAACATTATCGCCGAACGGAAAATTGAACCTTTAAACTACGTTGGTTAATATCCAAAAAATTTGTTGAGACTTCCATTTGTTCTGATTTGGCCTTGTTTCAGGTATTTTGAAATATTACTAATATTTTAGTTTGAAGAGAGAAAATCCCAAAGATGTAGATAAGAACAATTACTCATGCCTCAAAAATGTGTTGAGCTTCACATTGAAAAGAGTGTTAAACTATTTTTCCTATGACTACTATTGTAAGTGATGAATATTGTACACAAAACAATGTCAATAAGCTTCTCTTTACGCACAGCGTGCGTAAAGCGAGCGATCGCACGGTTTTCATAGGTATGTTGATAGATGACTTTGTTTTGTTGCTTAGGCGATGTGTCATGTGTAGGTACTCATCTTTTCATCACTAAATCAAAAGTTATTAATCGAAACCGAAAGCAGAGAAATAATATTTTTTGAAAATGATTATTTTTTGTTGAAATTCCTCAATTTCAGTTTAAGAATGTCAAGCGATGACGATGAGATTATTTCTACACCCGTTGGTCGTGCTATAAACTTTTTGACTTGGGATTTAAAATACCACTTTATTCCCTAGGTGTATAATGTACTATTTTAGGCGAGATTGTCCGCTTCTGCATTCCCTTCTACTCCAGAATGTCCTGGAACTCATAGAAGGATGACTGTATTTCTGTTGGCTAGCTCGTTCAGTTTTTCCCGGAATTCTCAAACCATCTCAGAGCTGATAACCCTCATCTTTTATAGCTTTTTCTGGATTGAAATGTACACATTTCTATACAGCGTGAACTTCCGCCTGAAATATGCTTGGGAATTTGCCAAGGCTTTCGAAGTACTTGGTACGAGGCCCGTACACTCCTATTCCAGTTCCATCTTCGGTTTTGAAACCATCTGTGTACCACTTTATGGCTCCTTCTTTGAGCTCAATATCCATGGATTCACTGTTCCATTTTTTTGCAACTCAGCCTCGTGCTGAATTGTTTCACCAAGCTGTACTTTTTCTTTATCTCATCCTGATGTAATTCCTGGATTTGCTTGTTGGGTGGACTGGTTGGCCTGCCTTTGATCACTCCTCTAATCATTTTGTTTGTCGTACTCTTTTGCCCCTTTC
Source organism: Phaedon cochleariae (assembly GCA_918026855.4). Taxonomy (NCBI): domain Eukaryota; kingdom Metazoa; phylum Arthropoda; class Insecta; order Coleoptera; family Chrysomelidae; genus Phaedon; species Phaedon cochleariae. Next base: position 31,015,440 of record OU896714.1, on the reverse strand, counting down.
TCCACAACTAAATGTAGAGGAGTGAGGTTTAGAATCACCTCCATTGCGGCAGAGGGACACGTTCTCATTGCACCGGTAATGCATATACTTTCTTTAGATTAGCAGCTTTTGTGGACTATGGACTAGTTTTGACTCCCCAGACCAATGCTCCATATGTGATGATAATTTAAATAAATAAATTATAAAAACTAGAATTGAAATTTCGAGATATTCACTTACTCAGGGGCTCACAACTTGTGAGTACAGGAATGGTGAACCCGAGGTACCCTAGCCGGATATTCACCAAACTTCAACTTGTCTTGGGTGATATCCTCTTCTCTTTTCCTCTTCCCTTTCCAAGCCCAACCTTACGATCAAGTGGTGTGGGGAGGACAGACCGCGGCCGCTCTACAGATGAAACATTTTGGAACATATTTGCTATCTCCAGGCCAGATGGGACAATTATTTGTGGACATCTGTGTTGAGGATGGGGCAATTTGCTGATATCTGTCTAGGTGACCAAGTACTGGTCAACCAGGCTCTGGCAACCTAATCCAAGCTGTGGGAACCCGTGGCGATTGATGAATAGCACCGAGGTATGGTGTCGCTATCGCGGCCTCTGGGAAACAGGGCGACATCTCAGAGTAAACTGCCTTAGCCCTGTGCAGGAGGCACCACAGGGCTGGACCAACCCCTTCCCCCGTCACTAGTAGGAGAAGGAAAACTTTTGGCCTTCTTCCTAGACGATAACAGAGATCGGGAGAGTAATCTTCAGGAACCTGAACGAAAAGAGTCTCTCATATTGAAGTCGCCCTCAATGAGCATCATGAGTCGTATATGATAAAATTGATTACGGCATGTAGGTAAGATACAATGGGCCACTAGGCCTAAGTGTACTCGGAGACATCAGTCCGACGAGCCTACAAACGGGGTGGAGTGTTTAGTGGGTATACCCTGAAGTCAGGGTACTCCCACACTATCAAATGGGGGATTAGATCCAAATGATGAAAAACAATTTACGAGAACTGTCAACTAGTCATTGAAAAATCACGAAGGCTTTCACCTTGTCAAGCTTCGTCGGTCGAATTTTGCAACACCCTGTATATCTAATGTTTCTTTGTTACAGTTGTAAAGATAAGAGATACCCCAAACTTCTGCCAACCACTAGCATAGTGATAGTATTCCACAACGAAGCTTGGTCTACCCTTTTGAGAACTGTCTGGAGCGTGATAAATAGATCACCTAGGCCACTCCTGAAGGAAATTATTCTAGTTGACGATGCGAGTGAACGAGGTAATACATGATCAGGCAAATCATTATTTTGGCATTGAATCTTGTAACGATGGAAGAAAACTGTTTGTATCTCATATTGACACTATGATCATCACAGTAACATTTCATATGAAAACAGAAAGTCATATTGCAACTAAATTAAAATAAATTGTTTTTTCTGTGACGGGAAAAAAAATTTGCATTTCATCTCTGTTGACAGGTTATAAAATGACACTATTCATAAATTACTTTTTTCCACAGAACTGCAAGTCCTTTTATCATCCAATCGACTTCGCGGTTACGTAAATTACTAAACAACCACTAAATTCGCAATTTACTAAAATCAAATCACAGAATCAGACTGACAGATATTTGATTACTGCAAAAGAATTATAAAGATGCCTGCAACGCAGGTGTCATTACTGTTAAAAACTTCAAATTACACGTCGATAATTTTCTGATTTCAATATAATGTAATATATTCTAATATTGATTCGTCCTTTTTCCTGCCACAGAAAAAAAAGTGTATTATACACGGGAAAAACATTTTAGCTCACGGTTTTTTGTCTCCCTCCTCTACGGGTCGGGATATAACACAACCGGTAGCTAAAATCTACTACTTTTTTCCCTTGTATAATATTTCATTCAAGCATCCACTATCATATTATTCATTATGTTGCAAGTCTCGCAACTAGCAAATTTCGCAACTAGCGAAAGTTTGTTGTAATAGTGTGTCTGAAAATATTCAATTTTTCTGCTACATTAAAAACTTAGATTTTAGAATTTGATGATATAGTCATTTTGAAGAGAGGCTGATGATGTGTATTTTAAATGGTACACCCTGTTTTCAATTGCATTTTCGTATGCACCATCAAAATTACTACACAACTGTTTCTTGTTTTCTGTATTTGTCCATTTGATTCCACGGTTGCCAAGTTATTATACTTTTTTTCATGAAAAACTGATTTGGTAAAAAAAAATTGTGGTTTCCATTTGCACATTCGAACGAAATATATTCACACGAATAGAGTCCAAGATCAGTTGTTGGAAATATTGAACATTTGAAGATCCCAAAACTTCATTATTTCAAATGGTGCACCCTGTATTTGTTAACGTTAACGGTTCCAGATCCATATTACCTTCAATTTTCATTGAGTATGTCCTATACCTAAATATTGCCGTTCTCGATATAAATTGATTTTTAAGGAAATAATTTGTTAATTTGATGAAAAATATTATGTGTGCAATATATTCTAATTTTGCGATACTTCTGCATGATCCACGAACAAACGGACATATTATTGATGGGTAACCAACGTACCTAACTAATGTTTTAATTAAGCATTCTTGATAAGAAGAAATTAAGTAGGTACAACAATATTCTTGAAGGAATTATTCATATTACTTTTGTATCTTTATCTTATTTGCATTCTAATGCATTGCCAAATCATGAAAACACCTCGAAAAATACGTATTTCATTTTGTTGGATATGAAAAATTTTAGATAAATCTAGACAGCCCTGATGCATTCAATATCTTGTAGCTCCTCAGCAAACCCTACTTGGGAGTATATTAACTACGTATATGTCTTTCATATTTCTCTAGAATCTTTCACACCTCAATTTTCGCAATTCTGCTCGTTCAAGTTGATTTGGAGTAGAAATGATCATTGAAACAAACTTTATGAAGATTAAGATTTTTTCTATCTCATTCAGATCATCTTGGCAAAAAGTTGGAAGACTATGTGAAAACACTGCCGGTGCCAGTCTATGTCCTACGTACCGAAAAACGTTCCGGCTTGATCAGAGCTCGCCTCTTAGGAGCCAAGCACGTCAAGGGCCAAGTGATCACCTTCCTGGATGCCCATTGTGAGTGCACAGAAGGCTGGTTGGAGCCCCTGCTAGCCAGGATCGTCGAGGACAGGAAGACTGTGGTGTGCCCCATCATAGATGTGATTTCAGACGAGACGTTCGAGTATATAACAGCATCGGATATGACGTGGGGCGGTTTCAATTGGAAATTGAACTTCAGATGGTGAGGTCTCAATAGTTGTAATTAGTGTTGTAAATGGAAATTTCCAATGGACATAGTAATATTGGAAATTTTCGAACGTGTCTAGGAAATATCTGAAATATGGGGAATTTAGGAAATATTTTGATCTTCCCATAAACGATTCAATTCCGATCTTTATTAATACACTAGCTGCCCGGTCCGGCTACGCACGGTTGGTGTATCCATTAAAAAAAAAACATTTGTTGCACTCCTTCTGAGCTATGCACGTATCTACAGTAAATATTTTTTGATATCTTTAATTTTTTTGTGCTTACCTCGGCTTACCTATAGCTACTATAATATACTTACACCTATTCTAATTCTCTCAGTATCTTTTGTATTTTTGTTGTTGTACATATTAAGAATCTCAACCCAATCGGTCAAGCCATTTAGTAGTTGACGTACCGACCGCGGCGCCACCTACCGCATCCCATTGTATTTTTCAATCATCCAGGAAACCATCGAAATACCTATATAAAATTTCAACCCAATCGGTTCAGCCGTTTAGAAGTTATGTGAAAAGATTAGAACGGAAGGATACTGATTGAGGGCTTATTGTGAAACAATGCAATAGCATAACAAGCCACTACAAAATTATTACGGCCCTTCGTTAATGAATGTCGCGAAGAACCTATGGTCACATTATTGCATAGGTCTATTTTTTCTCTAGATACCACCCGACATAATGACAAGCCACACAAAATGGCCGACACGAGCGAAAGCTGCTCCGATAATGCAGTGAATTCTGACGATTCTAGCAAGGAAAATAGTGAAGTTGAGTCGATATTCAATGACAGTGACCGTGACCCTAACTTTGAACAATCTAGAAGTGACTCAAGTGATGAAAATACAGCATTATGAATTTTTTTCCAAATGTGGCTTGTCACTTTATTATCATTCCAAATTGAAGCATAATAAAGTATTATTGTAGTGACATGTCACGTGGCTTGTTATATTATTGCATTTTGTTGTAAGTGAATGAATAAGAATAAAGTGAATGAAAAGAAAACAAACAAATCTGAAAAAATTCCAACTAGTCGATTGTGACCAAGAAATTAATAGTGTTATTTGGAATCAAATAGGAAATTTCGACGAAATCAATCAATTAATTTATTTGTCGATGTCAATGAAACAAAATTCATTCAATCAGGTGGATGGTAGCTGGTATTGACAAATAAAGGTATCAACCGCCCAAAAAATGGTAAACCTTGAACATGGGCATTTCATCCTCGATTTTTCACACTCACATATCCACAAACTAGTCCGCATAATATCTTATCAAATATGAATAAATACATGAAGACGAATACGTGTACGAAACTATAACTTATGAGTAAAAAATAATTATGGATAAGTATCATAAAATAGTATTGATGTACAGCTTTAACTAGAGTAAAAATGAATGAAGAGGTATATGAAAAAAAATATAATAATAATAATGATGATAATATAGGTAGGTAGTGTTCCGTATTCATTGGACGGAAATCAATGTTATTTATTTATTCGTTTTTTTTTCAAAGTTTGGTGGATTTAGAATCGATTTAATTATATATTGTTCATTCTGTTGATCAGTAAATGAACATATTTTCTCGGTATATCTTGAATCCATACTTTCAACTTCTTCTTGAAGGATTGGTAAGAATATGACTTTCTCAGTTCATCAGGTATCTCTGTGTAGAGTACAGGACATAAATAAGTGACGAATCTTTGGCTTTTTCTTGTTGAGACTTTCGGAATTCTTGTTTTCAATATTGTTCTGAGTTCACAACAAAGGAGATGAACGGAACAGACTCTATTCTGGAAATCTAACTGATGATCCACGGCAAATATTTCATTCGGACTTTTTTCTAGGTATCGTGTCCCGCAAAGAGAAATGGACAGAAGGAACGGAGATAGAACGGCTCCCCTAAGGACGCCAACAATGGCTGGAGGACTATTCTCAATTGATAAGGATTATTTCTATGAACTGGGATCATATGACGAGGGAATGGACATTTGGGGAGGAGAAAACTTGGAAATGAGTTTTAGGGTATGTTATGGTTACATCACACCTAATGATAATGTTCTGAAACCTCGTTTCCTTTTTTTTTGATCGAGTGATTGCATAATAATGAGTATTTTTGGAATTACTCATTTTACCACTGCTATACATAACATATGAATCAATCTGTGGAGCTTTGAATAAATTGCATAAAAACTGAGCAACGATTGCCAAAAATTATACAGTGTGTTACAATTTGGTCCGCCCCACCTGTACTTTCGTATTGCTAGGGGGATTTGAGATTTTTTCTTCTCATAATATACTATTCCTGATTATCTACTTTGTCCAGCAAAAAAGTATCAATCACAATTTCTTAGCCTACTGAGATCACAAATACTACAGCAAGATTAAATAAAACGGATTAGGCTTTTTTCCAAATTTGATTATGGCAATTGATTCGGACTAGTTATAAATACTCCTATATCAATTTTCATAACATAATCTCATAAGTGGTGTTTTTTATCAACGTTACAATTTTTTAATAATTGCATCTTTCAAGTCAAGAATGTTGAAGAAAAAAATTGTATTGTCGATTATTCACTATTTACATTAATAACCATTGAACTAGTAATAACCATGTGAAACATTATGTATTCCATAATGAGTGTTTTTTGTCATTAACATGAACTTGTATTCCTTGATATCAATTTGACTTATTTATCAATTTCAGGGTAGTTCAATCCCATTAGTGATAACTAGTTATTAATGATTTTGAATGAACAAAATAAATGAGGAAATTATGTTTGCTGTCCTGCCACTATTGGCGCGACGGAATCTTTTTAAACGGTTGGTGATATTTCAGCTCTGGAAACATTGTTTCTTTGTTCAGTTGAATAGACAGTTTTGTCTAATTAAACCAACATCGTTTCAATCACCTTTTACGAAATGCAAATGACATCAATATTACAATATTACAGCCTATATTGACATCTCATTTTTATAGTTTTGTTGTACAACTACTATAGTTTTCAATTGTGTACCTAACAGCTGAGTCAATTGAGGATCATTTTCATCTGAACTTGAAAAAAAAAGATTCTTTTTGAGTGTGAGTCTTATTTTACTGTCTTCTTTATTTTATTTTGTCAAATATATTTATGTATTCACTATGTTCCCTGCTATAAACAAATGTTGTTTCTTGGGAATAATAAAGTTGATTGATTGATTGATAAATGTAGAATGGTAGAAGTTGTTCGAGGACATCCTGAGAATTTACGTTAAAAAATCAGATTCATTACAGTTGTTTTATATTATCAGCCCAATTCAGTTTTTATTTATTTTTATATTTGGCTTGCTCGTAGGATTTGGAGCTTGTAGGTGATTTTGATTCATGAAACAAAAATATAACTAATAACATCTATTCTAGAATACCAGTCAAAAATTAATATTCTAGTTTCAATTCTCCAAGTCCAGCCCTGCATTTTTATCATAGTATGCCATATATCATTTCTGAAATATCGGTCATCAAACTTATAATGCAAATTCATCATATAATACCCTGTATTTTTACGTTATGGGCTCCAAAAATAAAACTACTCTTATATACCTACATGAAATCTTGATTACATCTGTCGATCATTCAGCTATTAGTACAAGAGATGGTAACCAAGACCATGTTTCATAGCAGCCCGGCTTAAACTGTGTAAAATCGATAGACTAGATGACAGATTTTGTTATTTCATCACTAAAATATGTGTTTTTGTGCGTAGCGTTTAACCTGATTGTATTTTCAAAAATGTCAACAAATCTGACATATAAGTGACAGATAGCAGCCCGTTTCATTTTTGTTCCAAATCATTTGTATGAATGCCCAGAATACAAAAATACTGTTTTCTGACATTTTGAATGTCGCTTATGACAAAAAAAATTGACGGACCGTTTTGAAACGTCTAAGTACTGCAAATTGAAAAGTTGTCTGATTAGTTACATGCTACCTAGCAAACATATATTGCGCTGGCCTTTAGACGCCCTCCAAAAACTGCCGACAGACAACAGGATATTGGTTGTGAATTCATCAGTTAACAGAATTAAAATAGAACAAGGCTTTAATTATATTTGACCATATGATATATCTATTATAACTTGGTTGATTTGATGACGTAGAATAGGTGTAGTCTGATAATGTTACAGCCACATATTACTTTTTTCGGTTTTTGATCTATTATACTGTGAAACAAATATTTATCGAATATAGGTAAAGAACTGAACTTCGCATTGGTGCATCATTGTTGTATAACGAACAGATATTTTTAGCTCAAAATCATTACCACAATATTGAATTGGTAGATAACGAGCATAATTGTTATATAACATATTATAATTCTTGATATCATCAGACGATAGTTTGCTGGGATCAACCATAAAAAATGCATACGGATTATGGAGATATATTATTGTGATACTACTAATAATAATATTTATTCGAAACAGCCACTGCTGTTGTTTCAACTTTCCTTAAATTGAATTACCGAATACATCATAAAAAAGATAATGATTCGATCAAAACCATTGAAATGAAACACCATATTTTGAGAGGAACCACGATATTGATGCACAACTCACTCTTCTCGTGAATTGGACCGGCGCAGGCACGCAAAACCACCACGAAACGAAAACGAACCACAACCCACAACAAAATTCCAATGAGATAGCGTGATGCGCATGCGTACAATTACAATAAGTATTTACAATTACAATAAGTATTACAAGGTTTAAACAACAGTGAATAAATATTGATTTACTATAAGTCTTAGGAATTGTTCGTAGATGCATGTGCATTCAAATCTTCTAATTGAAAGAGAGAATTCATAAATATAAGTGTATCTGCGTATAGTATAACAATTAATTAGAATATTGAAAGACAAGCAGTTCTCCTCTAAAAGAAGAACTTGTACGTGGAGACCGCTCATCCAACTAGATTCTCTAGGGTACCTACTCAAATAGTTTGTTCTTATTGTTATAATGAATGAGAATAAAATCATTAATGAATTGATTAGTGATTAACTAGATCATGTATACAGTGTGTCCCACTTACCATGCTCACCATGGGTATCTTTTTAACGGTGAGGGATACGAGGTCGGTTAAATGACACCAAATGGGGAGTTTGTCAAGGCCAACTATAATGTGAAAACATATTTTGATAACATCTATTCGTTTCTGTTTTATACGCAAAAAACAGATTTTGGTCATTTTTATGTCTCCTCCGTAACTTCTTTATTTATGAAAATATTCAAATTTCACATTCTCATGGCAGTTTTTCAAAGTGAGTTCGAAGAAAATATGAAATTTATACCAACTCTTCTAGAATTTGAGATATTAGCACCAACAGTTTTTCAAATGTAGGTCATAGCTCACTATGACTTAGTTACAAATTTTTTTTTCTCTTACAGATGATATGTCGCAGTAATAGTTTTGTGTCGATAACAACGGAGTTATCGCCATTTATACAAAAACAAAAATTATTTGGAAGCCGCCATCTTGAATTTATAAATTTCGACAAAAAATCATGATCTCCGACCTCAAAAACCCCCTCTCACCAATTTTGAATGGAATCGGACCAAATCTTGTCCGCCATCTTGGAGCAGCCATTTTTTTTAACTCCAACAAAAATTCCATAACTCCGATTAACTTGAAATTTGGCAGGTGTTCATAATTTCGGTGACAATACATTATGGGATTTTTGTTGAAATAAAAAAAAATGGCTGCTCCAAGATGGCGGAAAAGATTTGGTCCGATTCCATTCAAAATTGGTAAGTGGGGGTTTTTGTGGTCGAGGATCATGATTTTTTGTTAAAATTTATAAATTCAAGATGGCGGCTTCCAAATGATTTTTTGTTTTCGTATAAATGACGATAACTCCGTTGTTATCAACACAAAACTATTACTGCGACATATCATCTGTAAGAGCAAAAAAGTTATTTGTAACTAAGTCATAGTGAGCTATGACCTACATTTGAAAAACTGTTGGTGCTGATATCTCAAATTCTAGAAGAGTTGGTATAAACTTCATATTTTTTTCGAAATCACTTTGAAAAACTGCCATGAGAATGTGAAATTCCTATTTGAATATTTTCATAAATAAAGAAGTTACTGAGGAGACATGAAAATGATCAAAATCTGTTTTTTGCGTTCAAAACAGAAACGAATAGATGTTACACTGTATATTCTCTAGGGTTTGTATGCAACCATGCTTTCAATTTGCTTTGCTGTCACGATAGAATAGATGGTTAGTCCATCCATATCGATTTATAAGGGGTTTGCTTGGCTTAATAGTTTGCGAGAGGTAATATTCGAATAGGCACTAATAATTTAGGGGTAACTGAAAGTACGAGACTATATTCAAAGATAACAATATGTATTGAAGCATGCAACATTATGGGTAGTGATGACAAATATGAATAAACAACAATGAATATGAAGACCTAATAATAACTTACATTATAATGACCATTACGACGAGTTCTTGTCAAGTCAAGAGTAGCCCCAGACCAGACTAACTTCGGAACCCTCACATCCACTATTTATATACATCATTTTATTAGATTTGCACATTTCTCATGACAGTTCATTGGTCAGTATTCATAGTTCAATGTCAACGGATGATTTGATTAACTTAATGTTTATAAAACCCTCATGGTTCGAAATTACTAATATACCGTATGTTCTACTCGTGACAATACTACAATCACAGTTCTGAGAATAAACATACATTCTCCAAACTATGCTATAATATGAGATTATGGAGTTTGTCTCCAGTGTCGGATCGACAGTGGCGTGATTGTGACATATCTATAATGGTCAATTTCGGGATGGATGACAAACAAACATAATAAATATGCGTACATCAAGCTGTGGCGGCACAAGCGATGTTATTCTAACATTTTGCCGATATCGGTTTGCCGCTGCCGGCACATATCCGCTGCTGACGGCTATGGCCCTGCTATTTACCGCCTATTCATGTTCGCTGGGTACATTCAATTTGTCTGATATACTTTTTTTCCACAACTGGGCAATGCATTTAATCATTGACGACGAGTTCCTGACATTTGGAATCGCTATGGTTCACTTAGGTCAGATTTGTTGACATGTTCGAAATGCTATAAGAATGTAAGGCGACGTTTTTTTTGCCTGAAAACTGATTTTTCCGCATCAATTGACCCGACTTTACCTATAAAAATGATATTCAGACTGGCTGCTGTAATTTTGCTTCCTGGTCTCCTTTTTTTTTTGTTGTTCTCCTGGGTACGCGCTACAATCTTGTTGTCTGAAAACTGTGAAATTGGTATCTCAGGACTATCATTCAACTATTTTCCGAAAATCAGACGGGTCGTTATACAACACTTAGGTCGGCTTTGTTGACATTTTTGAAAATGCGCTGAGATCAGACGCTACGCGCAATATGTCTGAAAATCGGATTTCTGGGTACGGGCTCATAATCTATCGATTCCGTGCGGTTTCAGCCGGGACACTATGAGACAAAAATGTTAGTCGTCATATCTCATACTATATGCCATACACGTATTTCGCAACATCACTGTTCTATTGCTGATACATAGTCAATATATATTCTTTTACCATATAACAATACACACTAGCTGTAAGTTTCAACACACTTCTAAACTTGAAGGTGTATATATTCCGAATACAGGTGTTTGAATAAAACTAAATCATTTATTTTGACAACCCTTTCAGTATCTGCTTCTCACAAAGTACAGTTCCATATTGTGGTTCCTAGATTTGTAGACTGTTGCTTAATTATCTAAATTCTCATTATTATGCATGTACTCAATAGCCTTGACGCCCTGTGTCTAAGTAAAGTCTCTTTAACCAGGGTAAAATATTGATCCGATTTACTAATGATGATTCACAAACAATGTTTAGGTATGGCAATGCGGCGGCATATTGGAAATTATCCCTTGTTCGCATGTAGGTCACGTTTTCAGAGACAAATCGCCCTACACCTTCCCTGGAGGTGTATCGAAAATTGTTCTTCATAATGCTGCTCGAGTAGCTGAAGTCTGGATGGACGAATGGAGAGACTTTTATTACGCCATGAACCCAGGTTTGATATTTTTTATCTTAGGAGGAGACTTCTTTAAAGGAGAATGTTTAGAGAAGCCGCTGGTAACATGTTAACAGCCTCATTAACTAAAATGGAGAGTTGGCGATAGTAACTAACACTATTTAACATTTTCTTTTACAGGATTAGATTTTTCAAAACTACTTAATTCTCTGCGATGCCTGCAGTAGGCATTGATTTTGATTCTTCTGAGATGAAATCTCCTAATTAAACTTCACTACAGTTGCATATCATTTATTTATACTGGGTGTTTTTTGAATTGCAGCTATACATAAAATAGGAAATTTGCCAAAGTCATTGTTACTCTCAGTGATTCTGACCTGCTTGGGTTAGGCTGAAAGGAAAACGTGAAAACTCAATATCTTCTATAATATAGTTTTGGCAAAAATGTTTTCCTTCATTTCGTTTCGATTTTTCCTCTTCTGTTACCCAATTAATTTTTCGCTCCAATTTCGGAAACCCTTAGATTAGATTAGATTAGATTTAGAATGGGGCCTTCGGGCTATCTGCCTCCACACCGCGACCTTTTCAGATCTATTGTGTCTGCCCTCAAAATCGATTAGAGTTCTTCGGCTAGCCCCGTCTTCTCTATGAGACTCCATAGGCTAGCTTTCAGATCCCCTGTGTATCTCTGGGCTTCTGGTTTTTCCTCACCCAGCGTAAGGAACCTTAGTCTTGACAAGCCCTCACAGTGGCAAAGTATGTGTACTGCTGTTTCCTCCTCTTCCTGACAGAACCTGCACAGCAGTTCTTCAGTCAGACCTATCGTACTCATGTGTTTGTTGAGCCTACAATGCCCTGTGAGAAGTCCCACTAGTATTCTAGTTGAACTTCGTTTCTGGCTTAGTAGATATTCTGTGAATGTTGGCGATGGTTTTTTAATAAACTCTTTTGCCTGTCTCATTCCTGGCGATTTGTTCCACCATTCTTGAGATTTGGTTTGCATCCATGATTTGATACTAGTCTTTTGTATAGCTTTCGCAATACCACAGAAGGGTTCTGGGCCATTCAGAGCTTTGTTTGCTCGGAAACCCTTATACATAGCCTATTAAAAGTATGGACTTGCTCTTAGTGGCTAGAGAGAGAAGTTGAAGAGAAGGATGGAATAGTTTAAGACAATGTCAGAATTCAAATACAGAATTGAGGTTAAAAAATGTCACCAAAAATTAAACCAAAGAATTTCTGTTTATACAAGTTTTATATAATAATATGGAAGGATTTTAAAGAATGTCTAGTGAACCAAAGTGGCTGCAAATAGTGATACCATGAGTGCCGTTTGAGACTATTATCAGTAGGTAATTGGTTCAAGAACAAGCTTTCTGAATGAAACATGTTTGTAGGTTCTCAATAAGAATTTGCATAGGTATATCTAACAGTGAAAGAAGTTGAGAGTAGCAAGAAAATACATGGTGGAAATAACTACCTGGAATTTTAGTTGAAATTTCAATTTTTAAGAATTAAACTATTTTTGTATACACTTTAATGGTGATAAATATTCAAAAATTTACATTTTTCAAAGAACATGAAGACAAAATTGTGAGTTGAAATATTATGAACCAACCACAGTAAGCTTGAAAAGATTTAGGATAACAATATATTCTCAATTACGTACCTGTCTTCACTGAAAGTACAAACTCTAAAACAATTTTGAAATTAGCATAGCCAATTCAATTTTTATATACCTATACCTACCTAATCCAGTTGCGAAGAGTTGTAGAAGCTGTTGAAAGAATACTACTATTATATTATTATTCAACAGGAATAAAACCTTTTTTTTATCCTCAATTGTTGTAAAAATGAAGTCAACTACTAGACAGCTCCAGGTGTGTAATATCACTTCAGCATTGCATGGGAATATGGTGAACAGTGTCTTTGAAAAGGAGCTTTATAATAATCATGAGCAGAAGTTGTAAAAATAATTGAGATATATTGCAAAATATCTCAACTAGGGGGGGGGGAAATTCCATGAGATTATCATTACCTTTCCACTCGCCTTTGCATCAGATTCATTTCATAATTCATACATCATTGGAGAATATTCTTCAGGTAGAGGTTCAACTTTCAATAATTCTATTCTTGTTCGGGATTTAGATATGATATCTAATCAAAGAAGGAATTGTTATGAATTCAGTCTCTAATTGTGGGTATATTATAGTATAGATTATAGAATGCACTCGCCTTCATGTATGTTTCTCAAAGCTCCTCCCTGTGTGATATGGAAAATCAAATTTTTATAGTATTGTATCGTTCTTAAAGACTTCAGTATCTAAAGGATTGGTATAAAAAATCTGATCTTTGAAATGATTGCCAAAAATTGAGGTATTCAAAGGATATTGTAATTTTGCCTGTGAACAGAAAGGACCTAAACTGATTTTTCTTGAAATTTTCATCATTTGAGAATCTGAAATCATGAAAAATTATGATCAATATCATCAAATATATTCAACATTTCACGTATGCTTCTGAATGGTTACCTACTCCTGATATTTCTAATTCATTTTATGTCATTTCTCAAATCTCAATTTTGAGTGCTATATGAACATAAATGGGTCATTCTCCAAAACGAGTATTTTCGGTATTTGTAAATTCGTAGAGAAAAAAATTTAGTCATCATGTTCTGTTGTCATGTCAGAATAATAACGTTTTGCCACAGATCACATATCGGATCAGTTGGGGTATCTGTGGTTTTGCCTTAAAGTACTCTCTCCTTGTCTGAACATGTTGGAGTCAATGTTCTCTCTCAAAAGGTCATTCCATACTTTTAATACGTCTATGACCTTAAAGTGTCTAAAGGAATATACCTAATATTTTTCCGTTATTGAATATTGTGATTGCATACGGAGGGTTTAATAACTGCCAAGAGGCTTTTGGTCAACTTGTGACTGAGTATATACTCGGTGGATCAGAGAATTCATTATAATACCTATTATTTCTACGCGCGTATCCTGATGACATTTTCAGGCGGGCTATCCTATTCTTTCTTTTTTTTCAGATCATAATAATAAAACACGAATACACTGTATTTTTCGAATTAACTACAACTGAAGTTGTTTTAATCAAAGACTATTCAATATGCCTATTATTTTTTTGCTGTGCGAAATTCTCACTCACTAGTGGCAACCTTGAGGTAAGGTTTTGTGTGAGGTTTTTGTGAAATATTGAAGAGATAAAAAACGGTATACAGCGTTAAATGCTGCTTTTAGAATTTTGATGGAGGCATTAATCTTGCTATTCTCCTCTTGGGCCAATTTTCCTGCTTAGAATTATCGATATCAAATAAGATTACCGCTTTGAAACATTTATTTTTGAAACATAATTTTATGGTATTACATCTTCCAACAGAAACTTCCTGACTTATTTGTGATAGAGCTAATCAGTTTCTGATGTTCTAGTTTGATCAACTCCACCAAGTAAACTTCATACATATTCCCTCAGTCCCCATGTGACAAAAATTGTATCCCAATAGTAATGATCATAGATTATCAACTAAAAACCCAATTTTCATATTCATATTCAAGGACGAATATCCCCGAAAGGGAACAACTAAGGAGAAACATTCTAATTGAAATGTTATAGTATAACGTCCACAAATGTATTGACCTTATACTCATGGGATATAAATATTTATATTAGAATCAACAATGCTTTGCCCAGCTGCTCTTCAAACTAGATTTTTGAACTGAACCTGGCCTTTCTGAGCAGTTTGAGTCATTATAAGTAATAAAGGTACTATTGTTTCAGTTCAAAAACTCGAAGTACTTTCCTGTGGAAGATTAATTTTATTTTATTACAAAAATGGTCTGTCGAGAAAGTTGATTATGAATATCTGGCTAATATCACTGAAAATATAAACTATTTTCATTATTCACCCGTTAAAGAAATGTCATCCTCTTAAAACAAATAATATATGGACTGATGTTTCATGAAAATGTTACGTTTAATTTTGAACACTTAGTATGTTTCCGAACTATTGATCTCAAGTTGGAGAGCGAATCTAGGTGATACGCTGAAATCCGCTTCATTTTAATACCAGACACAGGGTGCACACATAAGAATCCCCTTTAAGATCATTCAGATCCCAGACTAATTTGGTCGCATGTGTTATGTTATTTTTTTTCACCATGACGCCTCTGTTAGATATGGATGTGTGGTGGGCAGCTGGAGATAGCGACTTGCTCTCACGTGGGACATGTATTTCGCAAGTCCACGCCGTACTCCTTTCCAGGTGGTACAAGTAGGATCGTCAACCATAATAATGCCCGGCTGGCCGAGGTCTGGTTGGACCAGTGGAAGGAATTCTACTATAACATTAACCCAGGTTTTAACTTCCGTCTTAACAGCATGAATTGCATGTCTTGGCGCTTTTTTCATGGGTTTGAGTACTGATTTGTGATGGATATTGACAATTGTATATGTAGAGGTGTCATATACTTTGAGAGTAGCATGTCTTTTTATCTCATGGAGCGCACGAAAGAAAATTCCTATAATGTTCGAAGAACATCGTGCGTATCTAGGGAGGATAAGGATAGGAGGTAGGTGTTGAAATTTTTTCTGAACCTTTGGAGGTTATCAAGTTCTTGGCACTGTAAGAAATCTGTCATGAATCGGTCTCGTGCACATTCGAAAGATGACCGACCCTGGATGTAAAACAACTTCACTTTTCTTATTTGTTTGCAAAGATTTGAAATAGTTTTTCACCAACATTATTGCATACGAATCGTGATTCTTTGGCAATTTATTTATTCAAGCATCACATTGTGCTGTTGCAATGCAGCGAGAAACGAAGAAATTAGACTTCCTAGGTAAATTTTGATATAAAAGTACTTAGTCACTCACATACTTTCAGCTTCAAATTTTTTTCATTTTTGTCTAGAATTCCTTCTGCAATAGAAGCTTGTGAAGTTGAAAGAAAGAAGAGCTTGGATTCGTCTAATCAAACGGCAGGACTGGTCTGACATGCTGACGAAATAATATGGTCGTGTGTGTTGTAGACATTTTCACTCTATTAGCTCCTAATGCAGAAAGACCACTTAAAGAGAAATGACAAAATTTTATAATGAAAACTATAGGAGTGACTGTACTTTTATATCACAATTTACCTGAAAGATATTATTCTTTCGTCACGCTGCATTTTTTGTGCATTGTATAACAGCACAATGTGATGGCATGGTTGAATAACTGAATGTCCCATGAAACACGATTCGTATGCTGACATAATTGTGGAAAACTATTTCAACCCGTTGTGAACTAATTATAAATTTCGAATTAGGTATACTGATTTGAAGGTAGGTAAACACTCAAACACTGCACCGCCTACTTGAAATCGAATTGATTAGTCGTACAACTCATTACATAAAATAAACAAACCAAACAAATAATATCGGGAATCCACAGCCCAAGACCAAAAATCACTGCGAAAGTTGAGACAAAAACCGATTGCACCAAAAACGAAAAAGCGCATGCGCATATAAGCTAGTATCACGCAATGACCAACGAAACGTAATACGTGAAGTAAAGTGGTGTCTTTTCATAGACATAAATGGGGGGGGGGGATATATCCCCCCGTAGGTACGCCACTGGTCTGGATAATGTTTCACTTGCTCTTGTATGGAATCTCTCCAGATTCAACCAATAGTGAAACGTGATGATTTGTTCTTTATTTTTCACAAGGTAGTTTCCTACTACGAATTGTCAATATCTTATTTTCTGTGCATGTTATCTATGTAGTACGTTTTTGTGCTTTTGATCGTTGTACAAATTATATAGCAGCATGGGATATGTTAAGGGGGAATTTCCACTTTATTCAAATCATAATTATACAACAATTGTTATGTATTCGAACTAGTCGATTAACGATTAACCACTGAATAATTTTAGAAATTTTGTTGATTTTGTTTGATGTTATACAATCTGTCGCATTCACAAAAAAGGCGACCCCATATTTTTGATATTTTAAGATTCTCAACTGATATATGAACTTCAAATCCTTTCTACTATGACTGTGAAAAAGTGGATTGTCGATATTTTGCATCGCTCTGAAGATTCTCATTTTTTAATTTTATGTTTTTACACAGATAGAGAGTATTTGATAATTGTCAAATATTGCTGTCATTCGCACTTCAAAATTAACCCTCACCTGTTTTTTACAATAAGTCCCGTGAATGATTGACAATTTATTTTGATGACAAATTTCATTATTGAATAATTGTGATTATTATTGGTTAATCTCTTAGCTAGCTAGTACACACATGGCACATACAGAGAAGTGCACAAAAAACGGCCAAGACTGTAACTTTTGAATTATTCGAGATAGGGTTATGAAAATTGGTGGGCAGCTAGTATACCAAATTGCTCATTAATTGACGAAACAATTTGTGTTTTATCACTTCCGGTTTTTTTTTTTTTTTTTTTTTTTTTTTTTTTATCGCTTGGAGCGCACGAAAGGGAATCCCTATAATGCTTAAAGAACATCGTGCGTTCCTAGGGAGGATAGGGACAAGAGGTAGGTATTGGAATTTTTTTTGAACTTTTGGAGATTATATGTTGTTGGGAATACTGGAAACGACCCCAACTTTTGATTTTTAAAGGGGACACCCTGTATTGTATTCCATAAACGGTTAGGAATTGTCATAACGAATTCATCGATACCGGGTTTGATAGATTTATTTCAAACGATTACGCAGATATTCACGTTCTAAGTTTTTATATGCTCAATGAATGTGACGGAGAAAGAAGTTTTGATATTGCGAAGTCACACCCATTGAGCATATGGAAACTTTGAGCGCAAATATCTTTGTAATCGTTTGAAATAATCCTATCAAACCCGGTATCGTTGAATTCGCCATGATAATCCCTAACCGATTATAGAATACAGGGTGTCCCATTTAAAAATCAAAAGTTGGGGTCGTTTCCGGTGAAACTGGAAGCAATAGAAGAAAAATTGTTTCATCGATTAATGAGCAATTTGGTATACTTGCTACCCACCAATTTTCAAAACCCTTACTAGAATAATACAAAAGTTACAATCCTGGCCGTTTTTTGTGCACTTCTCTGTATATACAAGTTCAAATATTGAGAATGTTCCTTGTATATTACAAATATATCAAACAATGAATTGAAATAATAGTCATTTGTGCTCATTTCCGAATTCTTGAATTTCGGGATGAGTATGATTCTCCAACTAGCCAATTTGTTTTGCTCAAGTCAAAATTCCTTGTTCCAGGTTATTATTAAGTTAGAAATATTCCTATTGCTCGCAATCACCAAGAGATCCAAATTCTTTTTTTTTCACCTCTATTGTCACTAGTTATCACTGTAAAAATTACACGTTTGTGATGTGGTACGTGTGCACCTTGTTCTACGTTTGTTTTGTATTGTTAATTGTTTGTTATTTCATTTATACTTGATTAACTGTCTTTTCTATTTCCTAGGTGCACGAAATGTCCCAGTAGGTGACATTTCATCTAGAACAGGGCTGAGAGAGAAATTGAAATGTAAGAGTTTCAGATGGTACTTAGAACATGTATATCCGGAATCTCAAATGCCTTTAGAATACTATTATCTTGGAGATGTAAGTGAATTTATATCTACCCATTTCATTCAATTGGACTGTGTGAAGGTTTTGAACCAATAGACAACATTTTTATACAGGGTGACATTTTGAAAACGTCCCACCCTCAATATCTTCCTTCCAGTGAATAATATGAGAAATCGAAAAATTATAAAGTTTTAGCCCTCTTAGTTCAACCCCCGAGGAGGGGTAGATGATACCTATAAAATACTCATCTGTATTTTATCAATAATTTTCGTTTTTACTTGATTGACTTTTATTCTGACAAGTTTTAGATTTACAAAAAGTGCTTATCAACTATTTTCTGTAGACCGAGAAACATCATGTATAAAGGATGTTTGAAAATTAACAAAATACAATAATTACTTGATAACAATACCCTTGGAATCTCAAATGGGAAGGGGGGTCAAATGGCACATCATTTTGAAGGGCGTTCAATTCTCTTTCCAACAGTACCCTAGTTTATCATTTTCTGTTGAGCAGTTTCCGAAAAATGCCGTGTCACTTAAGAAACTTCCCCCCTTAATATCTCTCTTAATATACACTCAATATACACATTATTTTGAAAGGCTTTCAAGTATCTTTTCAACAATACCCTAGTTGTTCATTCTTCGATGGGTAGTTTCCGAAAAAAACTATTCTAAACTTACAGAAATGATTAGAACATGCCTGCACTGAGATGCATAGTTTTCAAGTAAGCAATCTATTGAAAAATATGGTGAAACCTTAGCCGTGGCACTTGATATCTCCAAAGCATTCGATCGAGTCTGGCACCATGGACTCCTCGCCAAGTTTCCATCTTATGGCTTGCCTCCCCAGTTATGTTCTCTGCTAGCTAGTTTTCTCTCAAACAGGTCTCTCCATGTAGTGGTCGACGGAGTTTCATCTGACTCTCTTACCATAAATGCTGGTGTTCCGCAAGGATCAATTCTAGCACCAACACTATTTCTACTCCATATCAACGATTCGTTGGAAGCAACTTCATGTCCAGTACACAGCTCCGCGGATGATAGTACCCTCCATACCGCCTTCTCTTCCAGGGCTCCAATACCAGCCAGGCAAATCAGAGACGAACGATGGAGAAATGTTGACAACATAAATATGGACTTGGCAACAACAATTCTCGAATGGGTTGATTTCAATGCAAACAAAACACAAGCCTTTTCTCTAGAAAAGCCGATCTCACTGTGCCAAACATAAGCATGTCAGGACTAACCATACCTTTGACGACATCCATTTCGATGCTTGGTATTACTATCAGCAATAACCTTTCTTGGGAAAATCACGTGAGATCAATTGCGAAAAGTGTATCCCAAAACTTGGTTTTCTATTTCGGGCCAGGAGCTATTTCACTTCCAGTCAGCTGCAGAACCTCTAAGAATCCTCTTCAATGCGTGTATTGAGCAAGGAGTTTTTCCAGATAAGTTCAAAATTGCACGAATTCTTCCTATTTTCAAAAAAGGAAATGCGAATGAAATCGGAAATTATCGTCCGATATCGATAATTCCTATTTTTGGAAAAATATTTGAAATCTTATTGAAAACTCGCCTTTATAGTTACTACATTAAACATAATCTATTCAATCCAAATCAGTTTGGATTCATAAAATCGACATCAACTATACATGCACTGAAGAAAGTTATTGACACTATAATCGATGGCTTTGAAAAAGGAGAGCACACTGTGGCTGCTCTTTGTGACCTGACCAAGGCGTTTGATTGTGTATCTCATTCAATTCTTGTCAGTAAACTTGAAGTATATGGTATAAGAGGGGTAGCTCTTGCTCTATTTAAATCATATCTATCAAATAGACAGCAATGTGTTGCACTTGATTCGAATAATGTTTCTGAGTTGGAACTCATCAAATGTGGAGTACCACAGGGATCTGTTTTGGGCCCTCTCCTTTTTATAATTTATATCAATGACCTCTTCACTTACATGTCTCCCTATGGCTGTATTGCTTTTGCTGATGACACCACCCTTACCACGTCTGGTAAGGATAGACAAATGCTTTTAAATGAAATTAATCTGGCCCAAGGAAAAGCGGCATCATGGTTTAAAAGAAACAATTTGATGTTGAATTCGAATAAAACTCAACAAATCTATTTTTCTCCAATTGTCTCTAACAAGAACTCAGTCAAATTGTTGGGCATTTTTCTAGATGACACACTGAACTGGTCAGTTCACATAGAGCAGCTTAGTAACAAAATCTCCAAATATATATTCCTTCTCCGAAAACTGAAGAATATTATTGGCGTTCAGGCACTGCTATCAGCATATTATGCATTCTTCCACTCCCAAATTTCATATGGAACAATTTTATGGGGCAATAGCACAAAAGCCATTGAAATATTTATTCTTCAAAAGAAAGCAATAAGAATTATCGCTGGTGCTGGCTACGCTGATTCATGTAAACCATTCTTTAAATCCCTAAAAATCATGACGCTACCATCTATTTACATATATCAACTTTTGTTGGATATTCATAAAAATAAAGAAGATTACGGAAAAAATTCTGACTTTCACGATTATCCCACCAGGAGCTGTCAATTGATCAGGCCAAACAGATTCAGATTGCATAAATCTAGCAAAAATTCTCTGGATGTGAATCTCTACAATGCACTCCCTGTATGTGTAAAAAATCTTAATTCATACAACTTTAAAAAACATTTGAAAGATTTCTTAATCTCGAATGCCCTCTACTCCATAGATGAATATATGGCTGCCCTGAGGTCTGGTGCTCAATAATGATACTATCTATAGTGTATTTTTTTTTATTAAATATAGGCAATTTACATATATGTATATTTTTTAAATATTGTTTTTTTTTAATATGTCTGTATTTGTGCAACTTTTTCAATATGTTTCTAATACTTAAGATTTTTATCTGTACCTCATTTTTTTCAAAGCTTGACTTGTCTTATTTGTATCACATGTACACCTAAAAGATCAATAAATTATCTATCTATCTATCTATCTATCTATCTATCTATCTATCTATCTATCTATCTATCTATCTATCTATGATCTATGAGGCACAGATACGACCTGTCCTGGAATACTGTTCCCATATTTGGAGTGCAGCACCCAAACATACCCTGAAACTGTTGGACTCTGTCCAAAAAAGGGCAATTCGTCTCGTGGGTGATGCCTCGCTCACAAACTCACTCACTTCTCTGGAACACCGTAGAAAAGTTGGCGATCTGGCTCTATTTTATAGATATTTCCATGGACGATGCTATTCTGAAATATCAACAATTGTACCTCCCTTGGCAGTCCCCGCGAGATTAACCCGTCGAGTTGAGGCCTCGCACCCCTTCGTGGTCACTTTGGAGAGCTGCAGAACATCTCTTTCCAAAGATTCGTTCATCCAACGAACAGCGAGGCTCTGGAACACATTGCCAAGGGGGGTGTTCCCCGAGGCATATAATCTTCAGAAATTCAAGAAGAACACCAATTCCTACCTTATTCCTCTTGGTTCTCACGATGTTCTCTGAACATTACAGGATATCCCTTTTCGTGGGGACCAGAACATAAAAAAAGTATTATTGTATTGACTCTCCTTTCAGTCCAAATGGTAGGAATATTTTGAATGCATCTCAGCATCTCATCAACAGGCATGTTCTAATTACTTCTGTGAGTTCATGACGGCATTTTTCGGAAACTGCTCATCAAGAAATGATAAACTAGAGTACTGTTGGAAAGAGAATTGGATGCCCTCTGAAATAATGTGTATCTTGACCCCCTTTTGATATAAGGTTCTAAGGGTAACATCTACCCCTCCTAGGGGGTTGAACCAAGAGGTCTAAAAATATGCATTCAAAGTGTCCCCCTTGAGAGCGAAATTGACATATCTTTTCGATTTGTCATATTATTTACTGGAAGAATGATATTAGGGGTTGGAAGTTTTCTAATCGACACAAAATTTTTCGGAAACTGCTTTACAGAAAATGATAAACTAGGGTACCGTTGGAAAGATAATTGAGCGCCCTTCAAAAGTGCCACTTGACCCCCCTTCTCATTTGAGATTCTAATGGTAACATCTACCCCTCCTAGGGGCTTGAAACAAGAGGGCTAAAATTATTCATTTTAGGTGTCTCCCTTGGAAATAAAATTTACCTGTCTTCTCGATTATTCATTTTATTTACTGGAAGGAAGATATTGAGGGTGGGAGTTTTCAAAATGTCACCCTGTATAATATACACTATAAAGTTTTTGTGTTGACATTCTCATTAATTCAATTATATTTTTTTTCCAGGTTCGTAATGTCGAGACAAGGAACTGCCTAGATACAATGGGTAGAAAATCTGGGGAGAACCTCGGTATGACTTATTGCCATAATCTAGGTGGCAATCAAGTATTTGCCTACACGAAAAGAAAACAAATAATGTCCGACGATAATTGCCTTGATGCAAGTAGTAGAACAGGTCCTGTCAAACTGGTAAGGTGCCACGGGATGGGAGGTAACCAGGCTTGGTTATACGACGAAGTGGTGAGTATTATTGAAATAGGAGACCGTTAACCAAACAAATTCTCGTGACACGAAAATATTCATAAGGGCAAATAAGGGAATTAGACACCCCCTTCTTAGTAAAATATCCCAATGGTATTAAAGACACAAGAGAATCGTTTTACTCGTGCTAATTATTGTAATAGGGATGTCTACAGATGTCTACAGAGAGTTAAAAGCTTTGTAGAGAGTGAGCACCCAATGTTCACCACTGACATTCTCGAATTGTCATAATTTCTGATTATAAAACGTCAGTTCTAAATATTGAATAGGAATACCCGTGAAAATGGATTTGGAATGAAATTATGGTTTTACCATCTATTTGAATTTTATAAGTGTAATGTTTTTCACCAAATAGAACAAGATTATATGATAGAACTAATTGAAATTCTTGACAACTACGTTTTCTGCGTACACTTTTTTTTATCTCTTGGAGCGCACGAAAGAAAATTCCTATGATGTTCAATGAAGATGATTTTTCAATTCGTCAAAGAATGAAACAACAGTAGGTATAGTTGAAGTATTTGGAATTACAAAACTAGGTTCTTTTATTTAATTGTTCTTAGTGTCAGTGGTTATGTTAAGGGGTTGTCTATTTGAAATAGTCGAATACTTTCATGAAAGTATAAACCGAAAATTAAACAAAAATTACTTTCATTATTGATCGAAAAAAGTTTTGGAAATTTTCAAATGCAAATGGATAGATAGCCATACCACATTTTTTTACTAAAATGTCTATAGCAAAAAGACAATATTCTTAATCTACGCTAACGACAGATAATAATAGCTATACCGTTAGGTCATAGAGGAATATAGATGTTGCATATACTGGTCACATTGTTTTGTAAAGGTAGGAGGCGCTGACTATGGCGTTTCCGGGGGGGGGGAGATCATCTTTAGCACAAGTGTCCAGTGTCTTGCATTCATAGATGGGTTCGGATTTAAATAAAATAGGGATGCATTTCTCATTCTATACAGAAATTTCTGCGGCGTTTCGTTCATTTTGGCAGATTTGCCGTATGCGATGAACTTTTCGGTGCACGTTATGCACCGGCGATGCATTTCCGCCAATATAAATAGCGGGACTTTTTCCTTACGGTCTTGCTGAACAGAATGCCAAAAAGAGAAAACTGCTTTACTCCGGGGTAAATCGTTCTAGATTGCCTGGTCTAAAATTCCACCTTCCTCTACACGGATTTGAGCTCATCATTACTGTGTAGGGTGGATACGTTGTGCAGTGGCGTAAGTTACATAAAACATGTCCAATAATTTTGTTAAGAGGTAACATAATGACATCTATCAAACTATGAATTATCATAAAACTCCATCGCCGAACTAACAAATAATATTGTTAACGAAAATTGGATTTTAGGACTACGAAGGTCAATAACCAATTAATTCATTCGGCTCTCTCCCCTAAACTTCCACTTGATTCAATAAATAATATAAAATCAATGCAGATCAATAATGTCTGATACACGCATAATCCACACCCTCAAGACAAAAATACGCTAGGGTGGTTGGCTCCCGATCCAATCAAAATGTTCGGTTATCATACTATCATGAGTTTCTGTGAATAATTAGTTGAATTAAGAAGATGCCGAAAATTAACTCTGAAATTGAAAGGAAAGCTAAAATTATTTGCGGATGATATATTTATCGATAGAATCTGAATTATAACAAATCTTCAAATATGTTAATATTTCTAATAATGCTATAACTTTCAACAATAGATTCATTGAATATACATACGCGACAAAATTTTTTGGTCTCTATATTGATGAAAAATTATTTGGACTGAATAAAACAAATCTTATCATAGGCATTTTATTCAAAATCCTATATATCATTTCCATAAAATAATTGAAATGTATTTACTTTTGCCTCATTTATTAAAATTTGCAATAATTTAATATCTATTTGGGGGAGTACAAATATTTCCCGCCTAAAACCACTAATGAACTCACAAAACAAATCAATTAAATGCATTTTTCATCTATTTTTTCTCGAACCAACGGTAAATTTATACAAACCTAGACATTTTCTTAACCTGATTTCGTTATATAAACTTAAAATATGTTGTTTTATTCATTTTGCCTGGAATAAATTGAAAATATCAAATTTTGCTTTTAATGAAGTCAATACAGTCCATAGTTATGGGACTAGACAATTGAATTACTTGATAGCAAATACATTCGAGCCGAATATTGGCAAACAATCTGTATTTCACAATGGAATAATTTTATTCAATTCATTACCAAATGAATTAAAAAATATACATGATACAAGAAGGTTTGAAATCAATTTTCAAAAATACTTGCTCAGGACAATTTGAATGAAAAATATGTGGCATGATTTGATTACTCAGAAATGAAATCTTATAACTTTCATACAATATCAATTTGTTTTCACTGAGTGGAATTCATTAATTAACCCTTCATCATATTCTTTATGTATTCATGTATCCCTATTATAAATAGAAATGTTTCTTGGGGTAATAAAGACAATCAATCAATAATATTCTATCAAAAATTGTTCACAGCAATATACAGCCGCACTACTCATCGTATCCACAGTACAAGTTCGGCAATGCAGTGCGCCCAAATTTTTTTTTCAGTCACAGTAACTTGCGACACACGCCGAACGCTAAGTGATGATTTGAGACTCTGGGTTTTTCAATACAACTTTAGCCACACGGCCCACCCTTTGATCCACGATTTTTATTCGGCGAGCTCATATCCGTATAGTGGGAGGTGGAATTTGGAGGGTTCTTATACTGCTGAGTGTGAACAAATGAGCAAGGGAGGGATGACTGAATAGTTATTTATTATATAAGGGAAAAAAGTTGTAGATTTTAGCTCCAGGTTGTGTGGAGACAAAAAAGCCGTGAGCTAAAATCTAATATTTTTCCCAGGTATAAGACACTATTATTTTCCTGTGACAGGAAAAAGGACGAATCAATATTGAGAAAATATTACATTATATTAAAATCAGAAAATTATCGACGTGGAATTTGAAGTTTTTAACAGTGATGACACCTGCGTGTGAGTTATCAAATTTCTGTCAGTCTAATTCTGTGATTTAATTTTCAAAAATTGCGAATTTGCAGTTCTTTCTCGGAGACGGTGTTATTGGCTTATTTTTCGGAACTATAGCACAACAAAAGCGTATATGTGAATATCCGGGTAAGAAGTACTCACTTTTTTCCCATGGGAAAAAAGTAATTTATGAAAAGTGACATTTTATAGCCTGTCAACAGAGATGACATTTCTTATTTCCCGTCACAGAAAAAACACATTTTTCAGTGAGCATTCTTGAAAATTTCATCAATTTTTAATACATTAAATATCGAAGCTGCAAATTCTCAACTGGACAAAAAAGTATATACATGAGGCAATTTCGAAATTCAATAAATTACCAGATGATATCAAAAACAGCCCAAATATAATACAAATTCAGAAATAAAGTGAAGAAATTCATTTTGATGCGAAGGAATGATCAAAGATTTTAGACAGACAGACAGACTTCATGAATTTCCTTTTTTTCTCTAAACTGTGTTTTTTTCCCTTCTTGTTCACAATATATGTACTTTTCTATACTATATGTACTGTTATTTTGAGATATCTTAATGATATGTAAGTTTTGTTCACTATTTGTAATTTCAATTCAATGAATGATCTTATGATCTTATACCAGGAATTACTGTCTGATCATTCATATCATTTCTACTAGAAAATTAATTATATTTTATGTATATATATTTTTATAAATGTATCAATGGAGAAAAAATGTAAATAATCATACTTGTCAGAAACTCAAGTCAAGTTCGGCTTATCGATAACACCGAACTTGACTCTTGACTCTCGACTCTCATTGGCCTGTCAAGTTCAGTGTTTTCAATGTATATGTGACAGTAAAACGTCAAATATAAGTAATAACGCTGTGCGCGCATTTAGCAGATTATATCCAACTCAGTGAACAGCACCACGAAAAACTTATTGCAGATGTGAGAAATAATATAGCTATCTAACAAATATTGCAAGCACAAGCGGGTTTTTGAATTATCAAGATCGAAGCATCGTACTAATCTAATAACTGTATACCATTTATGATTATGATTGAAGAACATTCAAGTAAGTTATTACTGGTTCAATCAAATATGTATCTATTTCGATCGATGTCAATGTTTCCAGTTCATTAAACTTCATTCTATCAAAATTCAGATTTTTTATATGTATTTCACTTGAGAAATAGTCTCATAAAATGCCACTTGTGATTGACTTCACCTCACCAGTCTGTCTTTCATTCCTGAGCTCAACTAAATTGCTTCGAATTGCTCGTGACGTTTTCTCGATCAATTCAGTTTCGTTCAGAAATAAACCGATATACTTATCGCGAAAATTCAATCACTTGTGGCATTACTGTTGATAATACAATTTTATATATGTCTCTTTTGAGTATAGCTGTAGCTGTCCATCAGCTGTCATCAGATGAACAATCACCAAAATTACTTGATAGTTTCCATTAGCAATACTCTTTCATGAGAGAATCATGTCTGATCCGTCACGAAAGCTGCTTCGCAAAAGCTCCGATTTTTATTCCGAGCGAAAATCTACTTTTCACCTCAACAGCTTCTCATATTCTACAAAGCACAGATATGGCCAGTTTTAGAATAGTGTTCTCACCTATGGGGTTCAGCACCCAAACATACGTTGATGCTCTTAGATTCATCCAGAGATGAGCCATTCGTCTGGTGGGTAATGCCACACCACACTCAAAAGTCTGCGACCTTTCACTTATACATAGATACTTCCACGGGAAATGTTCCGCAGCAATCTCTGCTATCATCCATCACTAGCAATACCAGTCAGGCGAACTCGACAGGCCCAATCAGCACATCCTTTCGTTGTCAACCTTGAAATATGTCGAACAACACTCTACCAAAACTCGTTCGGCTATAGATTGGCAAAGCTATGGAATTTTTTGCAAATGGAAATATTCCGAAGAACTTATTACCTCCAAAAGTTCCAAAAAATTCCAATACCTACCTTCTCTCCCTATCCACCCTATGTACGCACGATGTTCTTCGAACATCATAAGATCCGACCGATCTTTTCATAGTACATTATACACATAGGGAATTAAGTGGTATTTTAAATCCCTATAAAAAAAGTTTATAGCCCGACGAACGGGAGGGTTATGATTTGTCGAGGGATTTAAAAACACTTTAGTCCCGAGGTGTATATACTATTTTATGCACTTAAGGATAGGTAAAACGTTAAAGAAAAAATAAAGAAAAAAAAATGTAAATGCTACTAAACGGTAGTTACTCTATTTCTAAACCATCATCGAAGAGACTGATTGTTACCATATCAACGACCTCAGTAACTATGGTGATCCAGATCATGATTGTCATCTGCAGCTGAAAATCTTGGTGTATTATGTCAAGTAATTGAGTGAAACATAAATAAATAAATATTAGTCAAACACGCCACATCGATTGAAAGACGTTTATCGCGATGGAACAAATCGAAAAGGCAGCTCAAGAAACTGAAAGTCAATTATTACCAACAAAATCTGGAGAACAATAAAAAAAATAGCTATCTGAGTTTATCAAATGGTGCAAAGAACGGAACGTAAAAAAATGTACGGAAGAAAAGGTACTGCTAGCATATTTCTTGCAAAAGTCAAAAAAGCTTAAAGCATCGTTATTGTGGAGCGTATATTCGATGATGAAAGCCACAATTGCAACATACATTTTGAAAATACATTTCTAAATCCAGCTTTCATTGGAAAGAAATTCACTTTAAATTACTAAGGATTTACTGTTGAATATGAAGCAGTATAACTTCAGCATAAATAGTATCAACTTAATGTCATCGTACCTAGCTGACAAGCTACAATATGTCACACATAACAGTTATGTCTCTAGTATAGTCTGGATGAAACATGAGGTTTCCCAAGGCTCAATCTTGGGCCCTACTCTTTTCCTAATAAATATGAATGATCTATCCCATCATATTATCAATAGCAAAGTCATACTTTTTGCAGACGATACCACAACAATCAGTTCATCAAACAACCTGGATACTCTTAGAGCTAATGTGAAAACCCAGAGAAAGATAATTCAAAACTGGTTTAACTTTAAACGTCGACAAAACTCAATCGCTGCTTTTTACCTTACGTCACTATGAAACAACCCCAGCAGATCCGGTCAAATTCTTAGGTGTTTATATTGACTCTCTTTTGACATGGGAAACTCTCTTTTATTACCTATATGATTAGGAATTTAAAAAATATCAAATTTGTGGATATTCCCACGATAGCCTACCTTGCTTACTTCCATTCGAATATGACATATGCTTTTTTAAGCTCACCCATGCCAGCTATATAAGGTCTTCGGAGTTCAAAGATGCTGTGTGAGAGTTATCTCAGGACTGTTATAGAGACTGTTGTAAGTCAAATTACAAAGATTTGGGTGTTCTTACAGCTCTTTGCCTTGTCTATATCCTCGAATGTGTAATCTTATTTATTCATGTTTTAAACAGTTCACTCTCATGCATACTGATACACACCTTACTGCTGTACCCATTGAAATAGCTCTTTCAAAAAGTTATGTCGAAACAGAAGAAAATGTCCGTTGGAAGGTTCCATCCGAAATCCAGTTATTTTAAACCACTGCCCTCGTGTTTCAAATCACATTCCTTATTATTTATTCGATGAATTGTTATTGGCCCCTACTGCCTATTAGCTTCTACGCCTGAAAAATACTTTCGAATGAATTTGTTGATGAATCAAAACAAGTTTTCCACACAAAAGCACCAAAAAAATTATAAAATTCAAGAAAAACAAAATGTAAACACAAGTTGTGAACAATCACGATTTGTCACCAAGTTGGAAAGTCACAAACGCAAATTTCAAATCGTCCAATAGGAATACTTGTACTGTGTTTCCTTCTTCAGTTACAAAACAAATCTCCCTGATGCAGCGTCTATTCCTGTATGATCTAAGACTATACCACTTTTTTTTCCGAAAATTGTCTTCATAATAAATAGCAGGAAGATAATATCTTATCTTAACTTTTTTCGATCACTTTATTTCAAGTGTATTAAATTCGTAGGATAAAACTATCAAGCATGTCAACACCGGCAGCTGTCTGACGAAACCTGAAACTAGTGACATTAATTTACCTATGCTGAAAACATGCACCTACAGTGAAGGACAGCAATGGATAATGGAAAGTGATTTCAAGTGGCAAGCAAGGAATCATCAAGAACAAAAATAGGCATCTAAGATGCATACTGTGAGGTTATGTGATATTTCGATAAATTATGTTTATGGTGTTGTCGTGCAGCAGAATTTCTGCACTCGAATTCGCAATAAGGGACTGGAAGACCTGTTCTGAACTTTTAGTCAAAACATCGAAGATCAAAATATTTTTATGCGGAGAATTATTTATTGTTGATAATTTTTGCTTCTATCGAGCTTGCTGTTTAAATCATCATCATCCTCGTGGAACAATATGTGTGAATATAGAATATCATGTTTCAAATCGGAAGATGATGGTTGATAACTTTATGTTTGGTTGTTAGAATTATTTTGAAGTCCAACAGAATGAATATAAAACATGTTTCTCTTCATCAAATGTTCACTTAACTGATTCTTACCGAATTTATCTATATTATAGACTATTTAATCTATTTATATTATTCTTAATTATTTTTATTAATTGTTTGCATTTACTTATATACATATATTCCTTCCTGCATTCCGTATGGTTGTTTCGTTAGCTAATTAGATTAGCAAATACTTCCTGTTGAAACAAGACTTTGGAAAATATTTTCAATTGACTGCCATTTGTACATATAGATTAATTGGTGACCAACAACTGTTGAAAATTACACATTTTCATATACTTAGATGCCTTAGTTGTTGTATATTGTATGCGAAAATTGTATGAATGAACGATTTTTAGTGCTCCATTCCATCTAAACGTCACAGATCCTGAAAAGAGAATAATCATATCAGAGTTATGAATAACATTGACAATATATTGCAAGTTTTTTATATGTCACTACCAAGTTATTTTTATTTTTCCTAGAACTTTAATATTTTGATGATATTTTGGAATGTCTTTGGAATGACCAGTTCAAAGTTCCAAAGAAAAATTGTATCCAGAGGGACTCTTCGTATGTCCCAATTATATTCCTTTATCTTCATTATTCAGATTGTTGTGGGAACAACAAATAAATCAATCATTAGTTATTGGAAATATTCCATAATAATATCAATTATTACTCGGTGGAATAGCGCAGTGGATTAGGCGCTAGGTCAGGGGTGCGTTCGATTATTGAGTCTCAGAGTAGACTGTAGAGTAAGTTTATCTGAAGGTTTTATCAGTTTACTCTTTATTTACTATTCCATATTCGAATTTTGAGTTGGTTTGTTGTCATCTGAGATTGACATGAATATGTGGATTATGTACAGTTGTATTAAAACCCGAGAACGCTCGCGCCTGAAAAGTTACGGTGATGCTAGCGGCTGGTCGTTCTGACCGACTAGGAAATCCTTAATTTTGTCAGTATTTGTGTTGTTTATTTTGGTATCCAGCTACTGATATAATTTTTATAGAAACTTTATTGACTATAAACAGAAAGTAGAAATGTTTTTGAACAAAAATGTCTTTTTCATAATTTTGTTCTATCCGTCATTCGGTTGCCCCCTTACGAGCTACCCTCAGAAGTCTTCAAGAGTCTTATGCGAGCAAGGAATGACGGGGGCCTTACCTTTTAACGTGTGATCCCAAACACTTTCTTGGGCCATCAGAAAAATGTCTACAGTCGCTGGGAATTGAACCCACGACCAGCAAGCGAATGCGGATTAGAATATTGACACTCTGTCCTACCTGGCTGATTCATTATACAAAATAAATACGTATAATAAGTATCTAAAATAAGTTATGAGTTATCATCAATTTAATTTTGTCACATTTATTTTATTGTTACCCCCAATTTTATGTAAACAATCAATAATTTGGTGCAAACTTGAAATTTTTCGCGCGCCGGTGGGAACGAGAAATTGTCAATTCTCAGCTTCTAGCAACAATCTTTGACAAAAACCAAAAGTATAGAGTGGTTTGCCAGTTCGACTTAGGAAGACTCTAAAGCGCGTCGTAAAATGACGAGCCAAATAAATGTGGGAGAGAAAAAATATATGCTTGGCGGCAAATCGACCGGGATGCGAGCGTTCTCGGGTTGAAAAAAGTGTACAAGTATATTGCGTAAAACGGGCTATAGGAAATGATTGTTTACGAAATGTTGACAGTCAAGTTGTCATAGGTTCTCAAAACACAAAGCATTGGCTGAGCCAGTTTTACACAACTAGAACTAGAATGCCGTAAACCTCTCTTTTTAATACTTGTAGACTTTTTTATTGAATACGACTGTATGTCAAGTTGCAAGTTTAGTTCAGTCAGTTCAATTTTTGAAATTATTCATAAAGGAGTAGATCTTATGTTCTAGTTGCAAATAAATAATAATACATAATAAATGTTGAATTCATGTTTTGGTTATACCACTGTTATACTACTAAAGCATAAATACTTATTGTATGTATGTACCTCAATAAATATTGGGTGTATCAAAATGAAATTTAATATGGTTATATGGTATGTAAAGAGGAATTTCCACATATTTTTCACTCTTCAGTCACTTCCGGTTTCACCGGAAATGACTGGTTTTGATTTTATAAATGGATCACCCTATATATTTCAACATTTTTGAGACAATTCTGGATCAAAATAATGTTTTGGAGTCACTTTCAATATTGCATCTAGCTGGCCATGGTCGGACGGAAACTTATCTAAGTACCTCAGGATGTGATGTCACAAAATTGTGATCGCAAAGTTTTAGTCGTAAGTATGATAGATTGGAAGAAGATAAGTTGACAAAATAACATTTTCTTGTTTACTTACTAGATTTCAAATAGCAACCATTTTTTGACAAACACTTTCCGAAAAAAGGATTTTTTCTGCAACCGACACAAAAGTCGTCCATTTTGATACCAAAATTAGCTCTTAAATTGACGTTTCTATTACTGACACAAAAATAGGTATGTTGCTAGGCAACATATTTAGTTCCTAGGAACTAAAAAGGATGTACTGGACGTCATCAAGAATAAACAACATTGTGACGGTTGGTTATTTGGGTTGAGACGCGTACCTGATTTGTTTCCGATTTCAGCAGATTTGGCATTTCATACCCATGCTGGAGATATAAATACACCTTATTATAGTTTAGTAATGAGATTATAAACATCTCAGTTAAGTATTTTTGTTTCGATCAGGGAAGCCTTCAAGATTCAAATACTTGCTTGTTCTGTATTTCATTCGTCCACTTTTGTCAATTATTGTGACATGGATAGCAATGATGCATAATATTGTGCAGATATTTTTTTCGACTATTCTTTGGAAAACAAAACTCTCAGATGTCCACTTTTCACTTTGATCATTCATTATTTCAACTGAAATTTAATGAAAATAAATAAACTTTCATTATCTGGTCATAATGCTTATGTCACTGTCATTACCTGAGTGTTTTGTTTTCCAAAAAAGACTCGAAAAAAATAACTGCAAAATAACTGAAACATAATAGACACAAAATTTAATTTTTTCAGCTTGTTTTCTTCCTATCCATCATACTAGTCACTAAAACTTCGCGATTATAATTTTCTGACAACACCTGAGGTCAGATAAGTTCTCTTTACGTCCGATGATGGCCGCTTAGATGCAATATTAAAAGTGAATCTAAAAAAATTAAGTAGGCGTAAAAACTGCTGATGATGTCATAATCTGTTTCAGGATTGTCTCAGGAAATCAAAATGTTATAATATACAGGGTGTTTCATTTAAAAATTCAAAACCGTAGGCATTTCTGGTGAAACCAAAAGTGGCCGGGAAGTGAAAATTATACGAAAACCTCTCTCATCACATAGCATAATAATATACCCATATTGAATTTTATTTTGATGCACCGAATATTCTTGAAGTTGTGGCTTGTCTAATACATTTATTGATACCCGGTATATAATCTATCATTTCCAACGCAAATGAGTAAACCTTACTCCATAGAGTATGTATTCGAACGCACCCCTATAATAGGAACATCGAACGGTTGCTTGTTTTTTTTTTGAGGCTTCATAATAATTATTGGCTGACCTATTTTATTCAAATCATAATTTGATAAATTGAGTATTTATTATCCTTGAAATTTTTCAATATTTATCAATTTCCATTGAATTCTGCTTTTGAAAATAATTAACCACTGATTCAATTAATATTTTCAACTTGTTATCAACTATAGAACCTGTTGATTAACCCAACTATCATTGAATAATGACGACAATGGAAGTGTTCTAGGCGCCAGAGTGGTTGGGGGATCATCTGCATGATTTGATGGATGATTTGATGCATGGTAACTATATCAATGAAAAGTGAGCTTAGGACATACCGTTATTTTTCTTGTTTCGTCACTGCGACTGAGTAATAACATTGGTATAAGTAAATTCTCAATATGTATTCTGAAAATTAATAACTCGAATTATTAATTTCAAAATACCATAGAAAATATTTTATATCATCACATTGTGAAAACTTTTGACCATCACCCAATGGGGGCTAACATCATTTTCAGTCTCACCAGTTGGCGCTACTGAAACGTGAGGTCAATGTCAAAGTCAAAAATTTGACCGGATTGCCCTAGGATATCGCCTGTTTTATCGAGAATATTCGAAAAAAATATGTTGAATATTTGAACAATTAGAAAACCTCAAGTTATCGAAAGACTTGAGCAGACTTACGTTTTTCTACTACTGCTATAAAAAGTAGCGCATTTCTCATAGCTTACCTAGTTTCAAAACCATGTATGCTTATACTGTGAGAAATATTTTTTCTCACGGCACTTTGCCAACACCACATACATTTCCATGGAGAATCAACAAAAATAGTTGTCTCAACTGTCAGAAGAAGTTTTTTGAATTTCTTTGGGTAGTTCTCATTAGTGCTTTTGATTGAAATCGCAGTTTCCATCAAATATTATTCCAACAATTCATAATAAATAATATGATGTATATACCGAGATGTGACGATTTTGATAAATACACCACCAGAGACAGAGAAAAAGCTGCGGAAATTGGATTTGTTTCCGGAAATTTCAAGAAAAAGTATGCATTGGCATACACGAAAAATGTATGGAATCTAAAAAAAAACAGAAATAAAATCTCTTTCGGAAAGTGTACTTCTTTGAAATACTTTGAGGAACTAGGACAGGCGTCTACTCTGGTCACAATATTCAATGTGGCACATAGTGCCACATTATAAAATGAATACCAATTAGTTACATTACTTGGCTTCTTTGGATAAGTGCAGTTGTAGAAAAAGTATAGTGTGCAACATGTGGGGAAAAGTACTTTTCTCACTCGTGTGTTTGCATCACTCGCCCTTCAGGCTCGTGCCACAAACTTCCACACTCGTGAGAAAAATTTAACTTTGCACAATATACTATTCTCCACTTTCAATGTGGAACTTTACGACCAAATCTTTCATTGACGAAGAAGACACGAAAAGAAGAAGTATATTTATCAGCTCTACCAACTTTGACCTGACGTTTCAGTGGCGCGATGTGGTGAACAATAAATAATTAATGCCAGCCCTCAATGCAATAATTTTCTTATGAATACCTTCAAAACAATTTTTGAATGTAGGGAATCTTATTACATTGAAAACAAAATGAAATACAGTGTGATTCTGATTTGAAAATGAAATAGGAAACACATTGTTAGGATTTAATCATCTAAACCATTTCTGATACAAAACAGTATATTATCCAAAATAACTTTCTCTAAACGCACTCATCTCTTGTTAAAACATGGACCAGGAAAGTCTGTAGTTGTTGATATTGATTTATTTCATTGTCAAATATGATTCCAAACAATACCTTTGAAAGCTTATTGCGTTTGCTATTCCTCCAGCCGTTTGTTTTGAAACGTTTTTAACAAGAGTGACATTCGTTGCCTTCTTATGTCTGGCCCATGACGTTTCTAAATTTTTTTCTCACTGGAACTTGTACCGCTGTCGGTATATTTCAATTCAACCTCATTTCCATATTGGGCAACTTCAATTTATTGTTGTAACTGCTCATGTTTAGTAAAAACAAGCTACATAACTAAATGATTTTTCCAATTGGCGACTTCATAATTTATTGGTTTTTACTTTGAAAAAATATTGGTCAACTTGGTGCAAGAATTATTTTTTATATTCGAATGTCTAAAAGTGTATTTGATCTAAAAAAATCTGAAACTTCATAGACAAGTATAAGTTATCGATTAGTGTTATGATCTATATGTTCGCCGACAGAAATATTGAGCCCCTAGGTTCACATTTTCCAATTCTTTTCACATATTACGTGGGGCACTGGGGCCCCCTATCCTCGAGGCAGGGGTGGATCTAGAATTTTTCTGAGGGGTGGGACGATTCCGAAATAACTGTTAATTTTCGAAAATATATTTTGATATAGAAACTAAATAGTGAAACATACTCATATACACTGTATACTGCTCTCTTTAACGAGTTTAATTCTCTAGAAGCAGTTTTTATTTCATTTCGAAATAGTGGTATATAGGCTGACTGACAAAAAACGCCCCAAGCCATAGGGCCACTACCAACTATCCGATTTTAAAAAACAGAAAAGAAAATGAAATGAAATCAATAAGCAGGCCCAGATCATTAATTTCTGAAATCTCAACTATAACGTCAGCGACTGTCAACTCATTTTTTTTAAATGACATCATATACAGTGTGAGCGATTTGAACCCGCAACACCCTATTAATTTGGAACGCGTCGACCGATTTTCAAAAACAAAAATTTCATAATATAGTATTCTACCTATTCGAAAATGTGGACAAATCTGAAATATTCAGATTTTCAAGGCCTACTTTCGTTTGTTGAAGGGGTTCAAATTTCAGTAACGGCTATTAGGCATTAGGCAGACAGTGACTAGCCTATTTAGTTTAGGCATAGCTTAAATACCCCAATACAAAATTTTAGCGCAGTATTTCATATAGGGTGTTAGTTATTCAATGGCGAATTCTGATATTCTTGATTTTTCGATTATCCCTGTATCAAAATATAAGTAGTTGATGTAACCGGTGAAATAGTCTTTCGTTTGAGGAACACGTCGAATACTCAAATACGAAGTTTCATCGTTGTAACTTCTACAGGAAGATCTCTAGGTCAACCAAAAATTAATGAAATTGAAGTTGAATTGAAAATGTTTTATTATGATCCATTTCTTTCTTCCTGGAAATATGAATAATAGTGACTTATTCGAGGAAATGAGCTTCGAAAATAAAAATATTCATAGTCATCTCAAATTTTTCTTCCATTTCGCCAAAATCGGTATATTATTATGATCACATTAAGTATCTGTATATCTCCTTGCAGTCTTATCCGACTAGGGTATCTCCGGTTCACCATTACCGTAGTACCGTACTCACAAGTTGTAAGCCCCTGAGAGATATATCAACTCAGATTTTATTACAGGGTGAATGGACAAAGCGAGAATTCTGAAATTTGTCATTGAATAACTAACACCCTATATAAGGTATCGCGTTCAAGTTTTGTATGGAGGTATTTCAGCTATGTCTGAATCAAATAGGCTGGTCGTTTCTGAAAATCGGTTGACGGGTTCCAAATTAGGACGACGTTGCGGGTTGAAATCTCACACACTATATATTGCAAAATATGCAAAATGACACCGCCCAGGGGAGGGGCGAAATCTCCTTCGCTTTCCCCCCTAAATCCGCCACTGCTTCCATGGCCCGGTAAAACTGTACTTGTTGCCCCCCTCGTCACCGGGCCAGTAAACTTAACTGATGTTATCAATGTTGCACACTTCAACTTTAAGGCTTTGTTCTTTGCTCTACTCAGTTTCGAATCGAGTAAGATATATCGAACAAAAAACCAAGGTCGAAAGTCGAAAGGTATCACAGTGAACAACGTTATTGCAGTTTCATCCTTTCTGAAGGTTATAACTGTTTTAATTTCTTTCAGAATACAGTATAAATCATTATGGTCCAGAAATAAGTTCTTTGTGTGCTATGGACATTGAAAATGCATAAGAATATTATTCAAAAACGAAAGCTATGAAAAAGGTATTTAAAAAATCATTTAGAATAAATCACTCAAAGACTGAGATTATCTAAGCAAACTTACCACAGCATTTCAGCTGTCTAATGGTCTTTAGGGAAACTAAAACATCTGGAAACACTAATCAATCGTATAAGTTATAAAATCTTCCTACCAATATGAACATATGTTACCTTTCCAAATGTTTCATTTTTGCGAAGGATGCATTTTTATCTACACCATAATTATTTAAGTCAACTATCTTTGATTGAGGATATCGTTCTTGCATCAGTGGAAGTCAAAATTCAAGATGAAATACGGTATACATCCAACTGTACACAATTTGAAAGCAAACTAATTATTGATAGGTTTCATTCGAGGGTCATTAGACAAGTGATGGTTATTCCTTTTTATCCATGCCATGTTTTACTCGTTGGAATGCAAATGATGAAAGATTTGCATCTAGTTTATCAGAATTTGCCTGCCCGATTTCTTGTCCCATGATTGATTTTTCATTTATGCTGATTACTCATTGACGAATGTTGTAAGTATACGATTAAAGCACTGCGTCGATCAGACCAGGCATACTGTGACCATTCTATCCATCATATTTATTAATTCCTTGGCCCAAAAATGGTATCTACTATAATATGTATACTTGATATAGGTAATTGATTAATTGTATATATTTTGCCTTTAAAACATATCCTATAATTATTGAAAGTCTTGGGTTAGTAATTTGAAATAATTTATGTATCATAATATATGTAGCATATTATTTGTATATTTATTTTTTATTGTAACTTAACAAATTAAATTTTATAGGCTAGGTGATGGTGCAATCAGGCTTATTTGAAAATAAGTAATAAAAGGACATTTGTATTTTCTTTCATTTCATTCATTGGAACCTCCCCAAATAAATATTCTGGTATCGAGTATTTCTCTGAAGATATGTATACATAAGACAGGGTGTCATTTGAATTGATTAATAAATTTCATAGGTTTCCGAGATAAATGGTTGTGTCCGATAGTTCCAAGGGGTGGGGGGCGGGGCTTTTTGATCTGGCGGCCGTCGTCGCAGTTTCTTAGTGCCATGTTTCTTAATTGTTTTTTGATTATTTATATCTTCAATAGATAGGTATGTGCCTATAACTAATCAAATTTCTGAACTTGTTTAATTGCATCCATGACATATCGTCAAATAGTCAAGATGACGAATTAATGAACAATTTTGTGCTCCCTCGAATTCAAAAATTTTCTCAATTCAACGACAAGTTGACGACTAATGAATTTCCTGAAAAATATAAGTGAATGAGAATGAACTTCCTTTCATATAATATTTCAAAGAATTATCTCCGAAATCTTACACCATTTCAATGAATGTCACCCTGATATAAACGACATATGGAACACTTATTTCACTTTATACCTAACAGAAATGTTCCTCAGTAATTTTTGAAAACGGCAGGAAATCAACTACTACAGGGTGAGTCATAACTATTGGGACATTATAGGCTGAGGGCGGATTGTTTGGATCAAAATATGGCGATAGGACCGAAAAATGCCTCATTCAAATATTGCTGTGGAAAAGATACAAGACGTTAAAGTTGAGTATTTGTTTTCGTATCTATTGTTATCAAAATCGGCATAGAGGCATATAATTTCATACAGAAAATACTATTTTATGTATCATTCCACAGCTTGTTACAGGGACTACAGGGGGCGCCACGTGAATGATTCCTGATGATGAAATCGACTGTCAACTTTTTTGACGACAGATTTTCATTTATCCTGATTTGAAAATATGACAAACATAACTTCTACGTAATATTGGTACTCTTAATATATATATGAAACGTTAGTTTCATCCGTTTTCGAATAAATATTTCATCTATCAAGTGTGCTTTGAGCTGTCAGATAATGGTTGCTGGTGAATTACATTTCTTCTCAGTGAATGCATTTTGGTGCGAGTTTATAGTCAATATTTTTTCGATCGAAACACCCTGTGAATTTTTGCACAGCAATATTTTATCAAGGCATATTTGGTCCTATCGCCATATTTTGGTCCAATCAATCCACCTTTAGCCTATGTCCCAATAGTTATGACTCACCCTGTATATTGTGTGATAGTTTGAAGCAAAAAGGGTGGCAAGTGGGTATATTTCTCGTTGAATAATCGAAAATTTCTGTCAACTATTTTACCGCATATTATCCATGAATAAAAAATAAATTCATCGAATATCTTGATTTGTATAACTAAAATTTTTATTTGTAATAATGAATAAAATTAGGACAAGCAGCAGTGGCGTAGCTATGGTAGGGCAGTTCTGTGCGGCGCACCGGGGACCTTAGTCACAATCTGTGTATATTTTGTTTTTATTTCTGGAATATTTTTTATATACAGCGTGTCTCACTTTAAACGGCCCCGCCCTCTATATCTCAGTTATTATAGTCATGCGATTCCAACCAAATTTGGTGTGGTAAGGATAACTAACCATCAATATATGATCAGTTTTACAGAGTTGCACATCATTTTAGACAGTGCCGTGCGTTTTTATTGAACTAAAAAGGGATCGATCGATTTTTCATATAATCATATTAGGCATATTTTTTACAGATCTAACCTCATATTATTGTTCCTCATACTTTCGAACTCCCATATGCAAAAATTCACATAAATATCGACTTCAACTCAACTACGAATTTTGGAAGGTTCAATGGCTCCGGTAGGTGGAAAATCATGATTTGGAAGGAAAACGAGTTATACTTTTTTATGTTGAACTCATCATTTCCGAGTAAATAATTATTACGTTCGCAAAAATGCTGTTTAGATGTGCCTGTTTTTCTGAAACCCTTCATAGGCATCTTATGGAAATCCACATATATGTAGTTTTGAAGCCATGAAGAACAATGAGGTCAATTTTCCTGTGAAAAAATGCCTAATATATGATTTAATAAAAAACTGACCCCTATTCATTTCAATAAAAATGCTCGGCACTGTCTGAAATGATGTTTGTCTTTGAAGAACTGGTCTTACTGATGATTATTCATACCGATACAAATTTGGTAAAGATCGCACGACTTATAGCTGAGATATAGAGGGGGGCGTTTGAAATGAGACACGCTGTATATACTTTCTCCATATTCAGTACATATAAATTTTGACAGTACCTTCGCATCGTGAACGGCTATCTAGCGAATTTCAGCGCATAGACAAACTCGGTCATATTCACATTCAACAAAACATTTTTATTGCATGTTTTTTCTACGCATTTTCCCATATTTGCATAATAAAATGTAGCATGTTTTTCATTGCTATCAACTATGAAGAAGTATTGATAATAGTCATGACAACTGATGTTATGTTTTTCTATTATCATTTCTTATTATATCATGGCCTACCACTGTCTTTATTTTGGCACTGTTTCATGTGAAATATTCAACATGTTATACATGACGGCTGCGACGGGAATTTTCATCTCTATTCAATTGAAGAAAGAAATATGGCGATCATAAGAAAAACAAGAGGCGCGTGGCAATTCTCTACTGAAAATTCTAAAGAAAGAATATTTCCGACAATCCCAACTTCTTTGCTTTCACAAATTTGAAAATTTTTTACTTAGTATATATATTTTTTAGTTTTATTTGCTCAACAAGAAATACAAACATCTTATAGCAAAGAGTTTCAAAGAACATTAAGAATATAATATTGAGAATAAATAAAAAATTTCTAGAAGAAAAAATGTTTCCTATATATTCTTATACAGGGTGATTCATTGGGAAATGCGCATAGAGTAAGGGTAGACGGAGGACACCGAGGTGCTTCTGAATAATATATATTTCATGGGTCTATCATTCTTCGTAGCTGAGATACAGGGTGATTTATCAATTTTCCAA
The DNA here is from genome assembly GCA_918026855.4 of Phaedon cochleariae. Taxonomy (NCBI): domain Eukaryota; kingdom Metazoa; phylum Arthropoda; class Insecta; order Coleoptera; family Chrysomelidae; genus Phaedon; species Phaedon cochleariae. The sequence continues at coordinate 30,972,861 of OU896714.1, read as the reverse complement.
TTTTTTTCAATCAATCATAACTTATGAACCACCCTATATATTTTTGTGATATTTGGTGGACATGTTCTTCGTCCACAAATGTGTTGATTGACATAATAAGATGAAGTCTCATTCCAGGTCCGGCCTTAAAAAAATTAATAAGTAGGTTTTGAGTCGAAACAACACCCTGTACATCAATATTTTGGACTTTCATTCACAAATTTGAAAAAAGCAGGAAAAAATAAGTCAGGCTGAATGTATTTTGTGTTTCCGCATACAACTTTTATACCTATTAACTTGAGTCAAATCTAGATGTTTCGATAATGAGGTGGCACAAAAATGAAAAAGAATTTATTGTCGTCCCCAAATGGTACTTTTTCATTTTCAAATCATGAAATCATCAACCATTTCTTACTCTCCAAATTTTTGGATCCCAACCTAATTAGAAAACGAGAGGACAAGTCCGTATTTGGGACAAATTATTATTATCAATGACTAACTATAAACACCTTGTTTGTGCAAGAAGATTGTCATAACATTTGTTTATCGCCCTACCTTTGAAACAACTATTATTATGAAAATAAAGAACAATGCTCATTCCGGAAAAAGCATAATTTATTTCGAACAAAAATGTCGTTGCAACAAATTGTATCGAGTTATAATAATAATAAGATACAAAGAAAATTGAACAGCATAACTTATAACAGTTGTTCGAAGTGGCCTCCATTTCGCTCAATACATTTCCGTGCTCTTAAAGTTAGATTTGAAATTGACTTTCTTATCATAGCTGGCTCATTTCTCAGCACGTTGCATGCGTCCTCAATTCTCCTTAGGAGGTCCCCTCTAGTGTTAACCTCAGTTGAATAAGCTTTCGATTTTAAATAACCCCAAACATGGTAATCGAGTGGATTAAAATCTGGGCACCTTGCAGGCAAGTTGTGAGGTCCTCCTCTGCCTATCCAATGATTCGGGAAGTTGTTATTTGAGAAATCTCTTACTATCACCCTGAAATGAGAGCAAGCCCCATCATGTTGAAAGTACATGCCTCCAACATCAACTCCTGCATCATAAAGCAATATGGGCAAAGTATTTTGCAGGAACTCCAAATTCATTTCTCTTGTTAGTACATGTGGTGAGATATGGGTCCAATCAATTGGGCAGCTTTTCCATTACCGTCACTGTATCCATAGACATACAACATGTCTGCATATTCATTATTATTGAATTTATGTGGCATTTTGAGTGAGTGTTAACTATTTATCAACGAATTACGTAACAACACAATACCCAGGTACACACTCTCAAGTCATCAACTAACGTCAAAATTGTACTCTGACATCAGCCAACTTGAAAATTACAATCCTAGTTTTTTGATTTTCTGTTATGTTCAAAGCTATTTCTGTTGAAAACAAAGTTATGACTCTTTTCGGATTGAGCATTGTTCTTTATTTCCATGATAATCATTGTTGTTTCAAATGTAGGGCAATGAACAAATGTTATGACAATTTTCTTGCACATACAAGGTGTTTATAGTTAGTCATTGATAATAATAATGTGTCCCAAATACGGACCTTTCCTCTAGTTTTCTAATTAGGTTGGGATCCAAAAATTAGGAGAGGGAGAAATAGTTGATGATTTCATGGTTTGAAAATGGAAAAGTACCATTTTGGGACGACAATTAATTTTTTTTTCAATCTTGTGCCACCTTTTTATCGAAACATCTAGATTTGACTCAAGTTAATAGGTATAAAAGTTGTATGCGGAAACACGAAATACATTCAGCCTGACTTATTTCTTCCTGCTCTTTTCAAATTTGTGAAAGAAAGTCCAAAATATTGATATACAGGGTGTTGTTTCGACTCGAAACCGACTTATTGATTTTTTTAAGGCCGGACCTGAAATGAGATTTCATCTTTTCATGTCAATCGACACATCTGTGGACAAAGAACATGTCCACAAAATATCACAAAAATGTATAGGGTGGTTCATAAGTTATGATTGATTGAAAAAATTTTGAAAATTGATAAATCACCCTGTATCTCAGCTACGAAGAATGATAGACCCATGAAATATATATTATTCAGAAGCACCTTGGTGTCCTCCGTCTACCCTTACTCTATGCGCATTTCCCAATGAATCACCCTGTATAAATCCTATTTTAATTGTTATACAGTGTGACCCACTTCTAATGGAAACACCCCTGTATCTTACGTAATCGTTGGGTTAGGATCCTGAAATTTGCTGGAGCGAGAGATATACCAAAAATTCACTCTATATGACCAAGTGGGGTCATCTTCAGTGATATACACTGCGCTCGCTAACAGCCATGAAACTACCCCAATTTCCTGAAAATGATATTAGGAGTCAAAATATAGGTCGAAAATCACTTCAGATTTGGAATCAGGACCCCCAATTTACTAACTATTCAAATTTTTCCTGGAAAATTTTCAGTTCTGAAAAATGAAATTTTGTCGCACTTTTTATGGAAGCGCCCCTGTATCTCACGTAATTGACTATATCTTTGGACTTTCTCTTCCTCCTGCAAATTTCAGAACCCTACCTCAATATTACGTGAGATAGGGGGGCTTTTCCAAGAGAAGTGAGACAAAATTTAATTTTTCTGAACTGAAAATCTTCTAGGAAAACTTTGAATAGTTAGTAACTTGGGCGTCCTGATTCCGAATCGGAAGTAATTTTCAACCTATTTTGACTCCTATCATAATTTTCCTGAAACTGAGGTGGTTCCATGGCTGTTGGAGAACAGTGTATATCACTAAAGATGACCCCACTTAGTCATAAAGTGCATTTTTGTAATACCTCTCGCTCCAGCGAATTTCAGGATCCTTACCCAACGATTACGTAAGAAACAGGGGTGTTTCCATTAGAAGTGGGTCACAACTGTATAAATATAAATAAATATACAAATTCAAATATGCCCCGTTAGAAACCTCAGAAAAACAAAAAAGTTATAGCACAATCATCATCATCATCATCAAATATGCTTTATTGTCAGAAGAAATAGTTCTTATCGACAAAGTCATTGTATAGGTATTACAAAGTAAAATATTGAGAATGTTAAAAATATTAACATTATTGACCTAGAGAATCGGTCAGCCAATTTATGTAGTATAAGTTGGTAAGTACATATTATATTGCCTAAGGAAACAGTCAGAGGCAGAGAAAAACGAAATCATTCGTTGACCATGAAGACACGAAGCTTCATGATTTCATGAACACACTCATAAAAAGAATCTTGGCCTCAACAATACTTATATTTTGAAGAGCAACAGCAAAAGTGTTTCGATTTTTCAAATAAGATACGATATTTGGTCTGACAGCAGAGAGTATATAGGACAAATAAATAAAATATGTTCAAGAGTTTGTTGTTCGTGCTTATTAAATAACGTGCACAATTCCGTGAAATATATTGTATAAAATGTTAATTTGAACAAAATTTTCAGAAGATCAGAGTGTGCTATGCGCATTTGGGCGATAATTCTGGTGATATGAATTGGGACTCAGAAAAACAAGTATTTTTGTGCGTTGACAGAGTTTGCAAGATTTGGGAAACTGAATAAAGGGTACCGAGAATTTGAATAGCGGGCTCTGCGTCATCCTGGTGACATTTCGATTCAAATGTTTACAAAAATAGGGATTTATTTGTTCGGAGGAGGCGTGCATTGTGTTGGCTTAAGATATCGAGGGCTTCAATTGATTCAAAAAACCCTTCGGCTTGTTTGACCCAGTTATATTTTTTGTCACCAGAACCCACGTTAACCAACCTGAGGAAGCACTTTTTTGGGTGTCTGTTGGAATCCATCGAGATGATTTTGATTAGCCAGGTGTAAGTATATTTTAACACAATGTAGGCTAAATGAGAAAAGCCTATTTCCAGGCGGATAAAAAAATCGGGGGTGTTCAGCGGAAGTAGTAGAAGTCTTTCATTTACCGACAAATAGCTAATTAATATAACCCAGTCAACAAGTTTGTTTACAGCACGGGTGAGTAGACAAAAATGTTTGAATTAGATTAGAATTATAGGTCTGTTTTTGATAGTTTGACAAAACCTACCACGGGATACATCCATAGAATACATACAAACTAAAAAAATGTGAAATTAACATAAAAAAAAATCTGTTCTCAATCCTTTGAGCCGGATCTAAAATGTTTAGGTTATATTATCAAAAAGTTATGAGGAACTTTGAAGAAAATATGCCGGGTTTATGAATAAATAAGAAAAAAAGGTTGTGCCAGAAGGACATCGCAGTTATAACTTGGAATATTTAGAGAGGGCTGTGAAAGCTGTCAAGAGGGGTCGTGAGTATAAGGAGGGCGTCCAAACAGTTGGCAGTCCTGTTCACCACCTTGAGACGATATAGCTATTTTATGAATTTCTGTTCATTTTATTTTGTTAGTAATAATTTTATAATTTTTCGAAATTAATTTCCTTGCTCCTCTCCACCCAATGACATATGTTGGAAGTGACTTTTTAGGCATATGAAAAGTATATAATCCTCTTCACCTAAAAATGCGGGGTGAACCGGATCTCACTGGAATAGAGCAGTTCTACCGTTGAGAGAGAAAAAAAATGTCTTCCCATCTGTCCTTGTCTACAGTGTTCCAACATGAAATAATGAAAATCTTATGTTGCCAAAACTGGAAATGAGAAGAAATGGAGAAGAAGACCGTTTTAACCTTCTTTTATATCGAGGTTAATATGATATTCTTCTCCATTTTTTCCCATTTCCAATGATGCCAACATAATATTTTCATTATTTTATGTTGGAACACTGAAGACAAGGACAGATGGGGAAGACATCTTTTTTCTCTCTCAACGGTAGCTGAACTGCTCTATTTTGTTAAAAATCGTTCATGATATATACATATATAAATATAATTGCATTTTTTATTTTTTCACTAAAGCTCTAAGGGAATAATATACACACTCTCAAGGAGTATGTACACACACGTCTTGTGGGCGTGGTCCTGTCAGTTCTCAGCATTCAGCACAATGTTGCCAAATCTCCAACATTCACATGATATTTTGTTATGGAGAAAAAAATATATATGGACATGCTAGTTGCTCGAAAAAGTCAAGAAGGAACTATAATGTCATGAGTTCCTCCTATTAGTTTTTATTCAACGACAGGACTCAAACATCGAAGTGGTGACTTGACAACCTTGCTTCATGAGTGAAAATGGAAGATTTTCTGACCAATAACGAAATAGCATGAAAGCTGACGTCACCATTCATTCAACGTATCGCAATTGGTGGCCATGACGTTACGTTTGAAATGAGCTCTGGAATTAAATGATTTTGAACACCGCATAGACTTATTATTTACATAAAAAAAGGGTGAGAAGTGTTGTGAAAGTTAATTCAGGTTCCTAACGACACAGTGGAGTAATTGAATGCCAATAATTCATTATCAGTACATTCGCCCATTAAACTCCGCCTCTAAGGTTCGGCATACCTAATATTTTTATTGGTATCGCTCATCATTCACGATCGTATGTTCGAACCTGCGTCTCCTATTATGTGTCATAATTGTCCACAGAAATATGTAGCTTGCATGCTAACAACTGCATCTTTGTATTTAAGTTTAGTTTTAGTTTCTTTGAGGTTGAGTGGAAGAAAGCACGTTCTCGTTCCTCTTAGGAACGTTTTGGAGCTAACTCTACCTTCTGATAGATGTTCAATTCAATTTTTTCTTCTTGCCATGTCAAATTATTCAACAATGAAAGCGTCTATTATTATTGTTTTCTCACTAACTTGAAAATGAATCCGAAACATTGAAAAATGACAGGTATGAATTCTCCAAGAGGAAGGTGCAAACTAAAAAAGGCATATTTCAGCATTTTTCAAAACCAGCTAGACATAGGTATCCAGAAAATGTCATTGAACAGGACCCAATCGATAACCCCTGTAAAAAAATTTTCAGAACAGTGTCATTTTTTTGAATTTCAAATACGTCTATAATGAGCGGTTTAGGTGGAACAGCCTGTATATTGTGGAAGCAAAGTTTCGTTTCCTCCCAGGTGTGTTCAATGCAATATATTTGTTGAAAAAATTGTCAGCTTTCATTATTTTCATATCTATACAGAGGGCGTTTCAGAAAACTGAACTAAAGTTATTTTTGTGTCCAGATAATAACTTCTGCGGTTCAGGAACGAAATACCTCAAGGTATTTTGCATCTGTGACTAAAAATAGTAGGAAGGAAAAATACTCAGGATTCAAAAGCCATTCATGAAATCTAAGAATACAAAGAGTACTTATTCCATTGGGAATATAGAAGTTGTTCATAGTTCAACGTACAAATAGCAACACTGCACTTTTGAAACTATAGAGGTTGAGGTAGAATGCATTCGCCTGAATTCACCATCAAATTTGATTGAACAATAATAAACTCAAATTGAACCAAATATTTTATTCCAAAAATATTAAACATATGAACAATATCTGTTATAAAAGTATAACACACATAAAATTTGTATTTACATATTTTACAAACTTTTAAACACTAAGAATATTGAATTTGAAAATATATTGATTAAAATATTCAGCAAGAAACACCAAACTACTGTATATAGATAAAAAATGGAAAACTGAAAAAGCAATGGTTAGCCACAGCCAAATATTATATTATCTGTAATATTTTAGTTCAGAACATAATGGTCACTCTTCAAGCATTTCATAAAATAAAATAGGCAATAAATCCACAGAATCATCGAGTTGAATTCATTATTGTTGGTGAGTGATAAAAATATAGCTGCAAATGGACAAGTAGGGAAACGAATTACCAGAAATGGATTTGATTTTGTAAAAACACTATAAAATCCATCAAGTTACAAGTTGTACTTTGGTTCGATAACAACATAGTTCAACGCTGTCAACCAATTGAACAAGGCGAAACCGTGGGATTCATGTACTTGAGACGTTTTTTTCTCAAGCAATACGCAAAAACTCATTTTTCTTTGGGCAAGTGCCAAATAATTGTACCAGCTGATCTATTAGGACCAATTATGACTTGTATGACGGAACTACTTTTGGTACCTAATCATCCACTCTTTGAAGGAGTGAAAGTTCTTTCAAATACCTAAACGTGATCATACAAATTGACACATCTACGCATGCGTATTTCTCAATTCAATTTCTTCCTCTGAACTGGCCGCTTTTTGTAGTACAAACTGTGAATTTTAGCAGGTATACTTTTCTTTCACGTAATTAGTAAATTTAAAATTTTCCAGGAACAACACTTAATAGGCAGAATATTCACTCTCCTTGGACTTATCATGAAAGTGGTTTCATAGTTAGAAGTGTGTAAATATAAAATTACTTGTCCTTCGCAAAATGAGATCCTTCTTGATAAATATACTCCAAAAAATTTTTCACAACTCAAACACAAGGTGTTGAATTCTTCACTGATCCAATGGTGTACGGCTACTAAACCTCCAAGTGGGGTAAATTGGGAACTATGGAATGGTCTGTATAACTTCAACTTTCAATTCTAAATCCAACAATTCACGAATTCCGAGGATTTTTTGACAAACATTTTTAAAATCGTGTTCTGGCTATATCCACCTATAAAAATAGTTGATGGGTCACCCAATTATGTAGCTAAACTATTAGTTCAGAGAATATGTGACAACAAAACTGAAAATAGGCATTCTAAGACTTTCAAAAAGTAAACTCTTTATAATAAACAGTAGCCAAATAGTGCAGCCAAACAGAAAATATTGCTTTATTAACTTAACCGATTCATGAATTCCTTTATATATCTACTTTTTCCAAACATTGTTGACCTGTTGTGCCTTTCCAAGACTAGGAAATTGATTATCTAATATATGATAGTTGTAATGATCGGACAGCTCTTTTTTGTAGATTATCTGCTTGCAGTTCTCGCAGATAATAAGGTTCTTTTTATTTTTACCATTATACACCTTGTAAAGCTCTTGCTGCTTTTCGATATCGGGCAAAAGCACTAAAAGTTCAGGAAAAATGTCCTCAAAATCGTCCAATAAAATATCCTTGCAATGTTCGTAATATTTACTAGTTGGATAACCTCCGTTTCGAAATAGATCCGAATAAGTCTTAAATTCCCTGATTGCATCACCATTCAAAATCTTCATAAAGCGTTTTATCAAGTTTTGGTTTCTTATATGGAAATTATTTGGCTGGCTGTAGTTATTGCACGGCATTATCGAATAACTTTGACCACTGCTCGAAGTGAAAGTCAAATCATTAGCTACACCTAAACTAGGAAAAGCTGCAGGCGTCAAACCTGGGGGTGGCTTAACGTTGAAACCAGGAGGTGGTTTTGTATCACCCAGAGACGGAAAATCACCTGAAAGAATGTCTGTGTCTCCAGTGTTAGACAAGGTTCCAATTTTCAATTCCGACCGCTTTTTAACTAAACCATTTTTGGAATTCGTCTCAGTATTATTGACGCTATTTGCTTGATTTGTTGGATTACTCTTTATCACACAGGGTTTTTCAGGTTTGCTGGTAGTTGGTTTGCTATTTTCACTTTCGGGGTTTTTGCTCTTCTTTTTCTTGTTTTTACTCTTAGATTCACCGTTCTCTGTGATTTTGAGATCACCCATCTTACTTTCGACATTTTGCTTTTGCCAAACTTCACTTTTTCGAATGTTACCTTCCCCTGAAGAAACGCTACTTTTAACACCATTACTTGTGCTCGTCTTCAAATTCGCATTATTTCTATTATTAGTATTGTTTATACTGTTAAGGTTTACCCAATTGCTGGACACAGGGACAGAGACGGAACTCTTCTTTTTAGAAAGAGTAGGGAATTGATCTAAGCTACTTGGAGGTAGCTGGGGAGGTGTTGCTACTCTCAAATTTTTCGGTTCTTGTTTCTTAGCCTTAACCTGTACCCACTGAGTTTGAGCATTGACGTTGGCAGATTTTCCGAGAACAGGAAATGCCTCTGTGGGCCTCTGTTGGGTAGAAGTGGAGGCACTTGTGGTGATCTGGGTTGTGACAGAGCCATTCGCTCTGTGGTTTACTTGGATCGACACTTTTGGAGTACCACAATCTTGCGAGCTACTGAAAAAAAGAGGTAATTTGAAAAAGAATAATGAATAAATCAGGTGGCTAATAATAGAGTCACTGGATGGTATTAGTTAGATAAGAGTTGAGACACTGCTGAACTACTGTCCTTTTTTATTTTCTATTTTACAATGGTTTGAGTGAATAAAAGAATAAGACATATATTCTGCTCTTTGTCATTTCAGTTTCCCTAGTAGCGCCTGATTATCAGATACGCTTTTAGAGGTTAGATTTTCTGCCCAATCATTGACGAAGATATATCGAAGACTGGAACCTTTGGCACGATAATACACTACACTGTTTTACCACTAAGCAAACCGATTTTTTAACTGTTTCAATGTTTAATCTTCTCCTGAAGAAGCAAACATAGTTAGCGAAACACGTGTCAAGGCGTTAAAAAATCGGTTTGGTTAGTGGTAAAACAGTGTAGTGTATTGTCGAAGATGGAAAATAGAAATAGGGTATAAACACCCACTTCAATTCATATAGCGATAGACTTTTCGCAGAACAATAGTAATAAAAATTGAAAGAATTCATGTAACATTTTAATATGACAAAAAAAGACACACATATGGATATACTGTCTGTAGGTTAATCGAGGTGGTACATTCATTATTCCAAATTTTTGGGATTTTCTCTCGTTTCTATAAAATAAAAATATGAATATTATTTCAATATCAAAAATAGAAACCATACTTCATTCAAATATCACAATTATTTTGGAATTTATTAACAAAAAACCGAAATAAAAATCAAACTTTGACACTGTATCTCAGAAACGAATAACTTTCGGACATATATTTATACGAATTTGTCCGTCTCACGACCGCAAGGTCGTGGGTTCGATTTCCAGCACGGGCAAGGAACTTTTTTCAATATTTTATTTACGAATTAAATATTGTAAAGTTTCGGAGCATCGGCTGGGGATAGTCCTGCACGATTCGCTGTTGCGTTCCAATTAACAGTGCTGCTCCTAAAGTGGCGCATGGAGTTAGTAACAAAGCCTACACAGAACACGCAGAAAGATATGATGATGTGGTTGTGAGCATCAGAGAAGAAGTAGGACGGTGTATGTAGGTGGGTGTGGAAAACTACCAGCTGAGCGTGAGAGCGGGCCAGCTGCTTAAGTAGACCTCGGTTTCGGGGGGTTAACGATGATAGTTAGCAGGCCTGCCACTGCGCATATGGTAGTGAGTACATTACTAGCCTACAAAACACAGCTGAAAAACTCTGAAAAGAGAGCTGATGGGCGGGCCTGAAAAGGATGTTAGCCAGCTCTCTTGAGCGAACCACATCAGTCATTGAAAACACTTGGGGTTTGCAAAAAGGTCCCATTGGGGACTAGTTGCTGACGTGGAAACGTCCCCCACCAGTACCAGTACCAGTTTATACGAACTTTCCTTCTTATTTTGACGTCAGCAACATGCTCCTGAATTTTCTACACGTACTTAAGAAACACCCTGTATAATACTGTACCCCAGTGATAGAGTTCAAAACATGAAGATTGTTTTGATTTTCCACCTTTTGCTGCAATCACGTTGCAATTTACTTGATTTCCTCAGTTTCGTTCTCAAATGTTCAATTTCTTTATGTAGTTTTGCAATCAATTTCCCTTTCTCTATAATAACTTTGTTTTGCATTTCGTGTGATGATAATATTGGATTTTTTTTCAATAGTCTGTTTTGTAAATCAATGGAATAACGGATCTTATAAATCTTCTGCTTGAAAATGGCCTAAAATATATTTTCATTCCAGTCTGCTATTATAAGAAGTGAATTTTGATGTATGTAATTACCTCACAAATTTTGCTTGTCTTCAAATTAACTTTCTATCTAGGCCGTTTCATACATTCCTTATATTAGGGGAATGGTTGATATTTCCTTTGGAAAATTAAAGAAATGAAATCGCCATTCCCTTCAGAATTCCATAACACAGCAGGACATTTTCATTTATGCTGTTTTCTCGATAGTTTATGAAATTCTATTTCAATGCTGACGTTCATGAAATTTATTGTCAAATTCAAACAATATTGAATGAAAAAGCGCGAAACGACTATGATGCTGTTGTCACAATGCAAGATGTGTAACTTAATAAATCTAAACATTCATAAACACTAACAGTGACTCTAGCTAACACTAATATATTTATGTTGTTTGATGAAAATCCTTAATAAATTGTGAAAACATCACAAACGAGAATTTTATGAAATTATTAAAAACACATGTTTTGCCAACACAGCTTGTTATATTTTTTGACGAATATGACTGTGTAAACTATCGTTTGTGAAGCTTTAACAAAAAACACTGATGTGTTCAAAATTGTTAAAAACTACGACCTGATTTGAAATATATCCAGTAGTAATGACTATAGTTCCTAAATGTACTTGACACTACACTGCTGTTTTGACGTTTTTTGTATATTAGAGTACGGTCACTAGACAAGCTGTGACAATCAAACATAACCACAAACGATTTTGAAGCAAATCATATGTTTTGCCAGACAAGGACAAGAATATGTTTTTCGCTTAGATAAAGGATCCTCGCATCTTCCGTCCTCCACAAGTCCTGGGAAGAGTACATCCATATATCTTTCTCTGTCTTTGATTTTTGTATGAGAGTGCAAAGCGTCTCGAGTCTTGAATGGTCCACGTTATTTAGAGCTATTGAGGAATGAGATTTCGAATTTCATAGACGAGATACCACTTGCTGAATATGAGTTAATGTGGTTTCAGCAAGGTGCCACACCGCACAATACACGATTGGTTAGGGAATATCTCGAAAATCAATTTGGTGCTAAATTAATTACTACTTATGGACCTGTGAGATGGCCTTCCAGGTCGCCTGATTGTACGCCTCTCGATTTTTACGCCAAAAATAAAATTTATGAAGAGCCAATTCAAAGGACAAAATATTACGGCTGTACATTAATTCAATTCAATATTTTCCTGTCAAATCTTTTTTTTCATAAATATTCAATTTCAATTTTGTTGACAAACATAAGAACAAACCAAAGAACAAACTCTTTCGTATTGGCCATAGATATACAGTTGTATTCAATAAAAAAGCGTATCAAACTGGCTCAGCCAATGCTTTGTATTTTTGACAACCTATGATAACTGTCAACATTTGGTAAACAATCATTACCGATAGCACGTTTTGCGCAAATAGGTTGACTATAATTTCTCTCTCTAATACCTTGAGGCTCTTTTATTAATACAACTATACCTCCTTGATTTTACGGACTGTATACAGAGTATGGATGTGAACCACGACAACATAAAAATATGTTTTCGCACGATTACTGCTGAACGAATAATGTTAACGCCGGATACCCAACAACGCGAGAAAAGGTAAATTCGGCTTGCGCATACGGGAGTGGAGCAAGTTTCAAACTGTCACGTGACATATGGAGTGAATCTCAAAGCAAAAAGTGGCCCGAGATCCTGAACGACCGTACTCTGACAGATGTCTGGTTTAGTTTTCCCTCAACCTGCTGAAATCTAAAAAGGAACACTAATAATATTATTATTCCTGCCATTCATTTTTGTACTATACCAGGACGATGATGACGATAGAAACATCCTTGAAAAAGTCGATACCAGCTATGATGAGTCACCAGTTTTGAATGCATCTTCAAATTCAACCTGAAACTTTCGAGGCTCTCTGAACCCGACGATGTCCGATCATCTTCGGATCAATCGCAGCTGCCTTTCGCGCGATTATTATTTGTGGCATTGTGTGGTTATGTACCTCGATTTTTTTTATCGACGTTTATCACAGTGAATTCCTGTTTTTACAAAAAGTTGTTCCCCAGATATCGTAGATTTTGTTTGAACATGCCCAATTTCTGAAACAATTTTAGCCAAGAAAAGAAGAACTGCCTGGATTACTTCTTTACCGATGTTCAAAGCACTAAATCTCAGATTATTCATCTAATGAGATATTCATCGGCATCCAATTCAAAATACTGTTTCACCTCCATGTAAGTCAACTTTTCGTTTTTTTTAATATGTATATTTTCGCATGCCTTTGCTTGCAGTAACTTCTAAAAAACGGCTGAAGATGGACTTTGATAAATCCGAAACATGTCCCCTTGATTGATTTACATAAGTAATAAAGTAGTGGAGATGATTTTTCCATTTTTCCATATGCTCAATGGTTGTGACGGCGCAATATCCAAACATCTTTCTGTCACACTCATTGAGAATATGGAAGCTTCGAACGCGAATACCTTCGTAATCGTTTTATATATCCCAATCAAACACGGTATCGTTGAATTCGTTATAATAATCATTAAAATGGTTATGGAAAAAAATCCAAAAATGTGAGAAAGTGCCCTCTGGTGAGTATATTCGATGTACCAAATTACAGAAACATAGCTAGAAAAACAAAGAAGAAAAGGGGGGTATACCATGATTCTGTGTCACCAGGTATGTACTTCGTTGGTATGTATGTACATACCAACTAGCCATCGACCTTACAAAAGGTCCTTCAGCCCATGAGTGTTCTGTGTTTGTTACGAACTCCATACACCACCTTAGGAACAGCATCGTTAATTGGAACGCAACAGCAAATCGCCCAGAATCATCTCCAGCCGAGGCGACAATTAGAATTTATAACTCGTTTTTTAAATAAAAACTTTCTGTTCTGCCAGGGAATCGAACTTAGCAAGTTTGGATACATTAATTGAAATTAATGACACTTCATCATGGCTACTTTTTCTTCCCTACGAGTTGGCGTTTTCAAATTTGAAATCCGACGTTTGATCTTCTAGAAACCAATATCAAGTTTTTTTTTCAAATACGGACCTGTATTTTTCAATCCACTTTTCATCACCTCAAAAACTATGAGCAAGCACAAATCTATATTCTCGAATGCTTCGTTTACAAAAATTTACAGTAATTTACAGTTTGGTATTGAATGTCAAACATTAGAGAATGAAAAATTTGTGATGGTTCATATCTTTTGGGCTAACCAAATGTAAGAAAAATTTAATAACAATGATAATAAATTAATAAATCCAGGTTGGTGTTTATATTTATTCAAATAATTTGAAGGCATTTTGTTAGTTGTTATATGCATAAAATTACGAAACTTTGCCATAAATACTGTCTGTAGGTTAATCGAGGAGGTGGTACATTCATTTTACTTGATATTTTGGGATTTTCTCTCGTTTCTATAAAATAAAAATATTCGTATTATTTAAATATATTTGTAGTGGGACAAATCCGATGATTTGCCCCAAAATGTCACTGCGTTCAAAAAAGATAGGAAATTTTTTTAAACGCAGTGACATTTTGGGGCAAATCATCTGATTTGTACCACTACAAATATATTGAAATAATACACATATTTTCATTTTATAGAAACGAGGAGAGAAAATCCCAAAAAATCAAGTAATATAAACTTTGCCATGATTTACCGTTACCACCGATAAAACAAGGCCAGCAGACTCTGACGTAAACAGCTCGTGACGTCGCATACTCAGGCCATCTTCCAAGGCATTCGCGTCGATCGATCGTCAGTTTGTTTTTGTTTAAGAACGGTGGCGTAGGTAAATCGCGTGTGCTCGTTCGAATTCTCTTGTTGTTTATTCATCAAAATAATTGGCGGAGAAATTACTGTTTTGTGAAATATTTCGTGTTGTGATAGGCGAAATAACAATGCCTTACAAGTGTTGTGTTCCCTTTTGTCGGGGGAATTATGTGGGTGGTCCAAAAGTTCATGCTTTTAGTTTCCCGTTGGACAAGGAACTATCGAAAAAGTGGGTACATGCAATTCACCGCAAGGATTTTACGAGTCCATCTAAGTACAGTAAAGTATGTGAATTACATTTTACTAAAGATGATATTATTACTTCATCTACTGCAATCGATTCAAAAACTGGCAAAACTAACAATAGATTTGAAAATTCCTAGGCTCAAACGAGATGTTATTCCCACTCAATTTACCAACTGTCCATCTTATTTATCGAAAGATGTAAAATTACGCACAAGTCGTGATGGAAAACTAAAAATTTGGCACAAGCACTTACCAAAAGTAAAATTGAATTCGAAAATTACCAAAAATCATTTTGCTACACAGAATTTCAAGAATTTCTAGTTGTATTAGAGTCTTTTCAGTTGCCCGAAAAGTGGTTCAAAATTATCGATTTGCAAAAAGTCACATTATTCAAATTGTCTTATTCTCCAGGGCCCGTAATTACATATTCGGTTGTGATTGATTTTGTTTTGAATGTGGAATCATTTTTGTATGACCTAGCGATACAAACATCTCTAAAAGCCAATCTGAAAACACCTTTTATCTCTAATAATATCAATCAAATCAAGGAATTACTAATTGAAATAGATAAAAACGAGATACATAATTCGGGAAAATGTCTTGATAACCAGAAAAAGAGGGTTTTGAAACATATTTCGAATGCATTGGACTCTTTCGTTTCTGACTCAATACATTCTCAAATTTCTTTCTGAAAACGGTCATTTGCCTCGTGGCAATGAATGCAGAATTCATTCCAATGATCAAATTGCAACTATTATATTAACATGTACTACAAACACTCTACTTAAAAATTACTGTTTCAAGTCTAATGACCAATTGGGTAAAAAATCCAACAACAGAAAATTGAAAACACTCACTGGCTAATTTTTTAGGTAATAGGAATTCTCCAAGATAAATATAGGTAATTAGGTATAACAAACGGCATGTCTATCAAACTAAAATACATTTTCCCCAATTTTCTTTCGATCAATCTCATGATAAGTTTATGTTCTGCGGGCCCTGTATAAGTAGGTGTGAAGTTTACCTCTAATGAGATTGAATCAATACAATTTTTGCCAATATATTTAATTCGAATGGGTTGCTGTAGGTGGGTATTTGTGTTTTATTCTGGTTTTTGCTTTGAAACTTCGTTTTTCCATAATAAAATCGAGTGGGATGCGAAGAAGGGCTCAGTTGACGGCTGGCATCCTCTTTCAACCGGAAGCCCTTCAAAAAAAAAAGCAAAATCGGCTCAATAATGATCTAAAACTGAAATCGAAATACGCGGTCGCCTTATAGCGCTATAAGCGCTTGTCGTTTCGAGCCGCTGGTTAGGCCTGACTAAGTGACGTCACCCACGGAGCATGCAGGCCTTGTTTTATCGGTGGTAACGGATTTACCCGGTACTGTATTTCCTACGGTTTTCGAGATCCCAATGATGGCTCCAATTCCAGCCACTCTGATACAATTATTGTACAAAAAACATAAAACAAAAAAATAATCCGTCCGCCCATTACTGAAACGAAAAAAGTTAACAAAACTTCAGGAAATGAAGTTTTGTTCAATTTAATTAACGTTTACTCACTTGACGCTGAATCTAACAGTATTGCCACTATTAGAAGCTGAACTGGCACCACCCAACACCGGAAAATTGTTGTTAGTTTTGGCCAATCCTTGCTGCCCTTTTGTCGTCCTGGTAATGGTAACTTCTGGGGCCCTGTTCGATTTTGCTGAAGAAGAATTCGTTGTGATCGTTACTGCAGGTTGGGATGCTTTTGTTCCTCCTAAAATAGATATTTACATAACCAGTTAGGAAACGCGTCAATGGGCTAGTGCACTGATAATGAATTATTGACATTCAATTACTCCACTCTGTCGTTGGGAATCTGAATTAATTTTTGCAACACATCTCACGCTTTTTCATGTAAATAACGAGTCTCTGCATTGTTAGAAACTGTTGAGCTCAGTTGAAATTACGCCAGTCGGACAATCAGCCACTCCCACATCTTACCGATATGGAAATTACAGTTTTGGAGTGTTTCTTTCCTTTCTTTCTACTCAGATGGCGTTACACTCATATTGTCTATGAGAGACGCCTCTGAGGGGATAACGTGCCGACCTGATTTTTGTTGATCCATGTTACGCTCAGCTGGCGGTCTTCGGACTGCTAGCTGGAGACTACCCTACACTGATGAGAGCCAAAGAGCTCGAAACCGGTCTGTAGGTGTCGGGCGTTAACCTGGCTAAATCGAAATCAATAGGCGCTCAGAGAGAAACACTTGCATCACTATTCCTTTATACGAATCGACAATATGAGAGCATCGCCATCTGAGTAGAAAAGAAGGAGAGAAACACACCAAATTCCCATACGGGAGTGGCTGGTTGCCCGACTGGCGTAATTTCAAAGACGAAATAGCCACAATGCTCAAAGTGGAATGAAATGTTAAATACAAAAAGCTCAAAGTCATTTCCACACAATGTTCATAAATGGCTATATCGAAATCAATAGGCATTCAGGAAAGAATCACTTGTATCAGTATTCGTATATACGAGTCGATGCATAGATTTCGAGAGGATGTAATGGGCGTGTACACCTTAGTAGAACTTTGAACTCGAACCATGTTTATTATGATCCTTCTATACATAAATAATGATTGATGACATAATTCGATCGAAAAATCAACTGGGATGTTTTATATTTGGACATAAATAATAGTACCTTCTGAAAACGGACCCTCTTATGACGTAGAAACCTTATCTCGCCATAGTTAAAAGAAAATACCAAACGCCCGACGGAGACTGAGGCAACTGATTCTTTCAACTATGATCTCGCGCTAATTCACTCAGTCAGAAATCATGTATCACTCATCTCTGTCTGGAATAGTCTTGTTTCAGTATTACGGTTTTGACGTCACATCATCGCCTCTTTTTCAGAGGTCCGAAAAATCGGGGATTTCCATAATTTTTTATAAAACGTAGGGAGTTCACAGCAAGAAACGGTTTGCGGTGGTGAGCTAGTTTGGGTGAGTTCTATCGAATTATGAAATAAATTTTTTTTGTGATACAAGCCCATTCAATGTTCTGCGTGGCATTACCCAGGAAAGTAGTTGTTTTTCACATGTCATCTACCATTATTGTTGTTCATTTTATGATTATTTGTGGAAATGACTTTGAGCTTTGTATCTATTTATTTAACATTTCATTCCACTTCCAGCATTTTGGCTTTTTCATAGTTGAAATAAATTTTTGTCGAAAAAGAATATTTTGGAAGATATCGAAATTTGAAGTGCCACAGCATCTTTTGAGAATCACTCCCCAGACGATAAGGGTAAAGACACACGGAGCGGTTTTGGTCGAGTCGGCGGCCTCTGATCACAGTATTTCAAATGAAACAAAACAGATAGACCATGGGGCATGATGGAGCAGCGCTGCTGCCGCGCGTACGATGATCTGGATGATGTTCCGAACGCGTTTTTATTGCTTCCCGCGTATGCTCAGACAGTTGTTTCAAGTGAGAGCATACACACGGCGAGCGGTTTTTTAGCGGCAAAAGATAGGCATTGTTGTCAAATTGCGATGGAAATCACCAACCAATTCAATACAGTCTTTCGTAGAACTTTTTGCACCAGAGGACTCGGAAGATAGTGATTAGTTAATACGTTGTTATTCATTTTGTAGCGTTCATGCTTCATTTGTACTAATATTTTTCTTAATAGCTAATAAAAACCGAAAATGGATTGTGTCTTACCTGGGTGTTATCACCAGTTTTTCTTTTGCCGGAATACTTGATCTCATTACTGTATCTTGCTTTGATATATATTCTTTTATTATATTCAATAGTTCATAAAATTAATCTCGAGACATTCGAACAAAATTAAAAAATTTCGATTCCATCATTGAATAAAGTATATAACATACTTTTTTAAATTCTATTCTGCATAAGTGGGTGTATCCATATATGCCTGTTTCGTTTTTTTTCAATCGACAATAAATCAGTCCTACTAATGTCAGAAACTCTTCTCCAGAATCAGACTCCATATCTACGCATCAGACATAATTATTGGTATCAACAAACAGACAACATCTCAGCGTTTAGTGTTTCAAATGCCGCCTCAGCGACAGACTCGTGTGTTTTCACTCGACGACTGCCGAGTCGGCTGCCGACTCGGCCAAAACCACTCCGTGTGTCTTCACCCTAACGGTCGGACACAAAGGAGGTCAAGGGCACCGAGAGTATTTATAATTTATAAGTCAACTTGAGGTGTAGGATATTTTTCATTTGATATCTGAAAGAAGCGAAGTATGAAAATAATGTTTTGAGAGATTTTCAGTAGGTACCATTTCCAAAAAACAATTCCAGATATGACTGAAATTAGATATAAAAGGAAAATCTAACAAAAATAAAGGTGGTAGTTATTTACGTTATGTCTGGAAAGGATAATTAATGGATGCCTGGGCAAATCTTAGGCAGACGCCAAAAGAAAGGCCTGAAAGCCTACAAACCCTGTAAAGAGCTTTTTTCCGGATGTTATGTTCAACGTTTTTTAGGCAACTTACTACTTTCTCTATTGAATTAACAATCAAACTACAAAAATGATACCCATATCAAAATCAGTTAAAAATTATTCTTTTCATGTAAAAGGCTCTTCATTCACACATTGGATGGAAATAAACCTAGTTTGGGTCAACAGACAACGCATGGAAACCCTGCAAGCCTCGTAGATCTGGGATTATCGGGAATCACTTGTGAGACGTAAGACAAACAACAGTCTTCACTATTCACTCGGTTGATTTTTCTTTCACGGTAATACTTTTGACACCCGACTTGTAAGTTATGTATGATTCTGAAATGTGTTATTGCGTCTTTTTTCCTTCCGATTCCATCCTCAAGTGCTTTTTGTTGGAAATTCTGATGTTTAAGACAATAAGAACATTTAAGTTTCATGCTCCAATTAATTGAGTCATTAAATGTAATCCAACAACCCAATCCATTTATTGCCACAATTCCAGAAAAGCGTGAATGGGTGGAAGATTTAACTGCTGCAAAAAGAATCTAGAAAATAATATATAAAAATAAACTGATTCAAAAATCGAAAACCAATAATTTCTCACATGAAAATTTTGTTTCCTAGCCACTTCATTAGCTGCATTAGCAAAAAACTAAAAAAAAAAGTAAAGAAGGAAAGAAAGAAGAAAGTGTCTTTCTTCCGATTTTTTTCCTAGGTCCTCACTATTAAACTGATTTGAGAGTAGGCATTTTTTTATGAAGAGACGGTATATTAGTAATTTTCCCCTATGAAATTTCACCAATGTAATTCACTGTGGGTATATTCACCTAATGTAGGAAAATCCTCATTTCTGAAGTTGGAACTCAATTTCGATGTGAAATTGACTGAAGTGGTGGGTCTAGAATTTGCAGTTATGTTACTAGATGCACCGCCTAATGCAGGAAAATTTTGAGGTGTTAATGGATTCACCATAAGTCGATTCCTCTCATCTTCATCCCCTAATTGCCCTCCTGGTTCCAAGTTGTAACCACCTTCATCCCTTCAAGAAACAAAAAATCTTATGAAACATCAAAAGTTGCTAACAATATTTGAATATAAAAGAGGCGATCCTAAAACTTGCAGTATGATTTCAAACAAAAACAATGATATCACTTGATTTATAGTTCAGTGGATACAAATTGAGCTTTTTGAAGCCACCAACGGTGGCCCCCTGGTTAACATTACCGAGTGTCAATTAAATCTCTGTGGCGGTTTTAGAATTATTATTGTTGTGGAATGCATTCATATTTTATGTGCACAAGTAGGGTTAAATATTGTTGGCGCTAGATAACATGAAGGTATAAATTACGCCACTGATTATATATTTTCCTACCTTTCTCTTCGTTCATTATATCTTTTATTCCCAGAATTATCAGCTCTCTCTGATCTCGGTCTTGGCGCCAATGTGAATTCTAATTCCAATGTTCTTGCATGCTTTGTGGCTGATTTACTCATGAATCTGCTATGTTCTGTAGCTATATGGGCTGAAAAATCAATGTTTCATTCTGAAATGAAACTATGAAAAATTGGGAAATGGTAATGGAATCGATGATTGATATTTGCAAAATTTTTTGTAACAGAAAATTGTACGTCGTTATGAAGTGAACGTTCATAAGGCGTGTACCATAATGATAAACTTGATATTTATAAAACCATGCTCCAAAGATCACATACATATCCTCAAAATTAATAAAAATATTGGCAGTTTATTTCATCTCATTCAAATGACACTTTCAACATGAGATCATTGTATAGACTTAGGTGCAGCAATACTTGTAAAAGTTCGCCATAATCCTACATATCATTTCTTCTCAAAAATATGGGTATGATAAAAGCAACTAGAGTCCCTCCCTAGCAAAATGTTCTATACCGTTTTCAACTCGTCGCACTAGCTTGAACTTTTTCCACACTGAATGTTGTTTGACTTTATTCATCATGTATGATTATTCAAGATTAATAATAATAATAATATATGTTTTTTCAAAGGAGGAAAATATGGAATATACACTTTTTTCTACAATAATAATAATAATCTTTATTATTGCCAAGAAACATATATGTTTATAGCAGGGAAAATTATGAAAGAGCAACTAAAAAAAAAAGAAAATTAGATAATCAGATAATCATTTTTAAATCATATACATAATAAATATGATATTGTTTCTTCTAGAGACTGTTGAATATAATTTCTTGAATTGATTCAGGATGATATAAAGAGAATCAAAGACATAAGTATTTTTTCAGTTCTTTCTTGAATTTCTCAACACTTAATTTTTTCTTTAGTCTGGCAGGTAATTCATTATAGAGAATTGTTCCATTGTATAAAATGAATCTTTTACACATATCTGATTTAATTTTGATGAGCGTTAACATATCTTTTTGTCTGGTTATGCGTTCGTGTTTATGACTATTGACTTCAAAATCCAAAGGACCCCGCACTTTTAGTACGTAAAATGGTTCTCGGTGAAATTTTCTGAATTTTCAGTATGTTGTAGAATTCGATGAACTGATTGAACCTGCAGAATCGTAAAGTTTTTTGATGAACAGATTCTGAGATACAGGGTGTTGAAGTTACAAATCGGAATTTTTCATTTAATTATTTTCTCGAAATTCGAAGATGCCAAGTACAATTTTCTTCGCTCATATCATTAACGAACCTCCATATTACTCAACATAATTCAGATGGTTCAGATGATGTAATTGTTTACAGAGTGAAACATATAAACATTTCAGTGATGTCTGAAAATTCGATGTAATAATGAAATATCGAAAAAATAATTTAGGCATGCAATAAACTATTCTCATTCCATCATGAATCACAATTCATACATTTCATACAGGGTGATTTGAAAAATTGGTGACACCTAAGACCGATTTATTCATACACATCCTGTATATTCGAGTGAATTGTTAACCTTCCAAGATAGCTGATACCGTATGAACATGATTTCGTTGAGATATATAGGGTGATCATGGAGATTTTCGATGATGAAAATGACAAAAAATCGTGTTTTTTTAAATCACCCTGTTATTCATGATTAACTCGGTGAAATTCCCTAATTATTTTTTAATATATTCATCATTCGCTCCTCAACGCTGTCTTGAAAATTCAGTTTCCTATCATGACGGGTGTCATAGTTATTAATTCAGGAACTTACCATTTGCATGAAGAGTTGAAGAGACTTGTTCACTCACATTCGCATAGTGGCCGATATTTTTCATAAATAGTGAAACGAGAGAATGTGGAGACGAAATTAAGTTTAGTATCCATATACAGGGTGAACATTAGAAATTCAATAACAATAGCAGATATATGAATTTAATTTAATGTACACATACTTAGGCGAATTTCGTTGGTATACAAGCTCTGCCAAAATGAAAAACGAACAATACCTAGGAGATGGAAGAATGATTCGGTCCTTCACGCTTCCATTTCTGATAGGGAGAGTTGAATCCTGGAATCGACAGATTTTTTCACATTTGCTTTCCACTCAGATTCAGGCGTTTCCATCATTTTCATATTACCAACGAAATTCGCCTAACTATCTGTACATTATATTAATATTATTAAATTCATATATCTGCTATTATTATTGGATTTCTAATGTTCACCCTGTATATGAATACTAAACTTATTTTCGTCTCCACATTCTCACGTTTCACTATTTGTGAAAAATATCGGCCACTATGCGAATGTAATAAGTGAACAAGTCTCTTCAACTCTTCATGCAAATGGTAAGTTCCTGAATTAATAACTATGACACCTGTCATGATAGGAAACTGAATTTTCAAGACAGCGATGAGGAGCGAATGATGAATATATTAAAAAATAATTAGGGAATTTCACCGAGTTAATCATGAATAACAGGGTGATTTCAAAAAACACGATTTTTTGTCATTTTCATCATCGAAAATCTTCATGATCACCCTATAATCTCAACGAAATCATGTTCATACGGTATCAGCTATCTTGGGAGGTTAACAATTCACTCGAATATACAGGATGTGTATGAATAAATCGGTCTTAGGTGTCACCAATTTTTCAAATCACCCTGTATGAAATGTATGAATTGTGATTCATGATGGAATGAGAATAGTTTATTGCATGCCTAAATTATTTTTTCGATATTTCATTATTACATCGAATTTTCAGACATCACTGAAATGTTTATATGTTTCACTCTGTAAACAATTACATTATCTGAACCATCTGAATTATGTTGAGTAATATGGAGGTTTGTTAATGACATGAGCGAAGAAAATTGTACTTGGCATCTTTGAATTTCGAGAAAATAATTAAATGAAAAATACCGATTTGTAACTTCAACGCCCTGTATCTCAGAATCTGTTCATCAAAGAACTTCACGATTCTGCAGGTTCAATCAGTTCATCGAATTCTACAACATACTGAAAATTCAGAAAATTTCACCGAGAACCATTTTACGTACTAAAAGTGCGGGGTCCTTTGAATGTTTATGCTTTTGGGTGTATGATAAATTGACATTCATCATACAGGGCGTGGAAATGAATTCTGAATTGAGACTCTATCACGAATCTGCGATTAGAGGTCTATAAAAATCACAAGTTTCCATCGTTCAAGTTTGAACCCCCTGATTGGGTATGAAAGTGTTGAAAAGGAATATTCTCAGATAAATTATGAACATACAAAAATGGATATATATTTATATAAAGCAATACATTGAGAATTCGCATTCTCTATGTGATGAGAATATTTACTCTTTTTCAGTTAATTCAATAGAAAACAACTACTTTCCTGGCATATAGCCAGGAAAGTAGTTGTTTTCTATTGAATTAACTGAAAAAGAGTAAATATTCTCATCACATAGAGAATGCGAATTCTCAATGTATTGCTTTATATAAATATATATCCATTTTTGTATGTTCATAATTTATCTGAGAATATTCCTTTTCAACACTTGAATGTTTATAATTATATTTGACGGAATGGATGAAATTTAATATTTTGAATTTGTAAATTTTTTTTTTTTTTAGAAAAAATACTTTATTGAACAAATAAACATACAACTATAACAATTCATAGTATTTTTTTTTTCCAAATCAGCAATAATGCTGGTGATGGAACTTAAACTTAATGATGAATAAACAAGTAATCAAGTTAACATCAAACAAAAATGCACATTTTATATTTGGGTACAGTCTTGAAGCATATTTAACCTAACAAAAAAAAAACATAACAAAAAAACACAAAATACATACTAAGTATTGATTGCATTCATATAAATCATTAGTTCTCTTTTGAACGATGCATAACTATCTTTGTTTTTGATGAAATTTGGTAGAGTATTATAAGTTTGAATACATTTGGATATTGGGTCATTCAGTGCCACATGGAGTTAATATCTAACAATTGCCTAGGTTTATAAAGATTTCTTGTTGGTTCCAAGTAATCTAGTTTGTATATACAATTATAACCCTACCTACTAGTATAAACATATTGTTTCCCATATATAACCATAAGGTTGTAGTGGGATATAGTGGTGAATTGTATGTATATGTATATAAGTATATAGATATATTTATATACCGGGTGGCTACGGAAGTATTGCCTACGGAATATCTCAGTTATTGTATGAAATAGGTTTAAGAAATTTGGAGCGTCGATATAATGACATAAGAGCTAGAATTTGAGCATATTGACATGTCGAAGTTAACTTCCGGTCTGACCGGAAGTAACATCAACTTTATTATTTTAAATGAAAACTCTATTTTTTTTCCTTTTCGCTTTATTCAGCATTCAATTCCCTTTCTAATGACATATCACAAGTTGGTATCTAACCAGAAACTAGATCAGAAAAAAATTATTATTGAAATTCACCGAGTAGGCCGTGGAAGCAAAATGAAAGCCAAAAATTGAAAAGTTGGCTATGGAAACCATACGTCACTTGATAACAGTTGCTTCTACTATGGTATATGCCATAGTCTTAGTGCGGCTATTTGATATTCTCAATACATAGAACAATCAATCAAACAAAAGCAAGCCTTCAAATCATAAAGCCACTAGACCAAATTTCTTTGTCAGGGTAGTATATTAGTAACTAACATGTCTTTGCAGGATCGATACCACTGAAACAAATTCATTTACAAAATAGTATGATTTGGACTTGGACTAAATGTGTTCCTGAAATAAAACAAAAGCCCGAAATCCATTAATAACAACAAGAATGACAAATGGAATTTTCTACTACGATTATTATTTGCCTACTATGAATCAATTCCTATTATCCATTTTGTATTGTATCTCACAATCTAATAAATTCATAATTATTAGTCTGAGTTCCAGGCACTTATGATGTTATGGGTACTCAATATGTTATAAAACTCATTCAATCTTTTTTGTCATAAGCTAATTAAGCAGAAATGAATATGTTTTATCCAAATAATCCTCTTGGATTGTCGATTTGTCGCCGGTTCCACAGAGGTTATGAGCTATCAAGTCTGAAAGAAAAAACTCAAGTAAACTCTTTGGAGATTTGACGTACCTCTACAATCAATGTCAGTTCTGAAGACGGCCGTCAAAGGCGATGATTTGCACTCGCCTTCCTGACACAAGAAATGCTCTTCTCGAAAATGCCTCACCAAGTCATGCATGTTGTTGTAGAATTGATGTTTGCCATCCGCATCACAGAAGTGACAAAACAAGTGAATCCTGCGAAGATGGCGGAAAAGTTCTTCACTGTCCATGAATCGGGTGTCGCAGAACTCACAGAGTGGGTGACCTCTAAAAATGACCAATCCTGTCATGTTTTTAAAAAACTAACATAAATCATAAACATAACATAATTGATTTGTTTTCTAATTTCATCAGTGGTTTCAGGCGTGAAATATTTGTACTTTACATTATATTGCAAATTTGAATAAATGAGTCAAAAGTAAATACATTTCAAATATTTCATGGGAATGATATTTCGGATTTTCAATAAAATGCCTATGATCGAATTTATTTACTTATCATATGGTCTTTTAGTCAATAATAATTTTTCATTAATATAGAGACCTTAAAATGTTGTCGTCTGTATATTTAATTAATCTATTGTTGAAAGTTATTGCATTATTCGAAATATTGACTAATCTCTTACATATATGAAGATTTGTTATAATTCAGAGTCAACTTATGAATTTGCACCCAAGATGATATGTTTTCCAAATCACTTTTAATATCCCATTTGAAATAAGAGAGACGATGATATAGAGAAGCAAAAGGTCCACTGATTAATCTTTAACTTCAGGGATATAAACTTTTCATAATGTAGAATACCTACCCCCTATCCCTATCCTCCCTAGGAACGCACGATGTTCTATGAACATTATAGGGATTCCCTGTCGTGCGCTCCAAGCGATAAAAAAAATCAATAGAACACAGCAGAAAAGTTTTCCAGTATTAACGATCATAAACGTGTGGAAAATATAGGAGCAAAAGCTCTCCAAGATAAGAAATCGAATCACCCTTGTGGCAGATAATTTTATTAGAAACCACTCCTAGCTTTGGATTATCATATTGCACCCCCATTTTTTCTCGGTTTATCTGATAGAACTTTTTATTATAAATCCAGTGATATATTGGACTAGATATTTAGCAAGAAATTGATTTTCGGAAATTTCGATTAATTTCAATTACTTTAATGAAAAAATATCGATTTTTTCTTGAATTATTTCTTGAAATGCATGTTATCATCACTTGCTGCACTCACCTTATATCACCTATTCAGACTTCCTATGTAGCTCTGATTTTTCAAGAAATAACTGGTTTTAACAGTATAACAACCTGCAAATCATTTACTTCTTTCTAATTTTGACTGTAATGCTATATTGATCATATTGTATAGTCGTATTGAGAATGAGTTCTATAAGATGAACAGAAAAAAAATGGCAAGAATTCATTACTATACCCGAAACATGGATGTCGTGCCATATCTACAGGGCTAGTTTCATTAATGTGAACCGCCCCAATAAACTTAGCAGAACCACTTCAATATTTCGGATTTGCAATAGTACTATAATTTGTTACTAATTTAGTACTAATTTATTATCATATTCGCAAATTTATTACTATTCATTAAACAGAAAAAACCAACGGCTCTGCTAGCTTTATGTCAACCTAGCAGAACCATAGCTGAAAATTTCATATTTTGAAAATTTTAAATATACCATAATTTATAACTATTTTATTACTAACTTATAACTATAATCACGAATTTTTCACTCATCATTTCAAGGAAAAAAACGACGATTTGTCTATCTCGATCTCAACCTAGCAGAACCAAAACTCAAATCACATGTTTTTTAAAATTCTGTTGAATTAGCGATAAGTTACTAATTTATTACCACATTCGCAAATTTCTAACACTTCATTCAACAGGGAAAACCAAGGGCTCTGCTAGCTTGCTGTCAACCTAGCAGAGCCATAGCTAAACAATTACTATTTTGAAAACCTAGCAGAACCAAAACTAAAATACATGTTTTTGAAATTCTCTTGTATCATTGATAAGTTACTAATTTATTACTAATTTATTACCAATTTATTACCACATTCGCAAAATTCACTTTATTCAATAGGCAAAATCAACGGCTCTGCTATCTTTATGTAATCCTAGCAGAACCATAGCTGAAAATTCATCATTTTGAAAACTTCTGATATACCATAGTTTTTTACCATTTTATTACTAACTTAATATTACTATAATCACGATTTTTTTAATAATTATTTCAAGGAAAAAAAAACGCCGATTTGTCTATCTCGATATCAACCTAACAAAACCAAAACTCAAATCACATGTTTTTTGAAACTGTTGAAACATCAATAAGTTACTAATTCATTACTAATTTATTGTCACATTCGCAAAATTCTAACAATTCATACAATAGGCAAAATCGACGGTTTGCTAACTTTATATATCAACTCTAACAGAACCATAGCTAAAAAATTTCTATTTCGAAAATTTCAAATACACCATAATTTATAACTATTTTATTACTAAATTAGGACCAAAATCACGAATTTTTTACTCATTATTTCAAGGAAAAAACGCCTATTTGTCTATCTCGATCTCGACCTAGCAGAACCAAAACTCAAATCACATGTTTTTTGAAACTCTATCGAATTATCAATTAGTTGTTAATTCATTACTAATTTATTACCAAATTCGTAAAATTCTAACACTTCATTCAACAGACAGAATCAACGGCTCTGCTAGCTTTTAATCAACCTAGCAGAACCATAGAAAAAAATGTATTATTTTGAAAACTTCAAATGTACCATAGTTTTTTACTAGTTCATTACTAACTTACTACCATAATCACGAATTTTTTACTCATCACACATTTGAAAGACGAATCGGCGAGCAGAGCCGTTGTTTTTTTTCTTTTTAATGAAGTGTTAGGAATTTGCGAATGTGCCAATAAACTAGTATTGATAATTCAATATAGAACTTCAAAAAACACGTCATTTGACTTTTGGTTCTGCTAGGTTGAGATCGAGATAGGCAAATAGGCGTTTTTTTCCTTGAAATGATGAGTAAAAAATTCGTGATTATAGTTATAAGTGAGTAATAAAATAGTCATAAATTATGGTATATTTAAAATTTTCAAAATATTAAATTTTCAGCTATGGTTCTGCTAGGTTGACATAAAGCTAGCAGAGCCGTTGCTTTTTTCTGTTCAATGAAGAGTAATAAATTTGCGAATATGATAATAAATTAGTACTAAATTAGTAACAAATTATAGTACTATTGCAAATCCCAAATTTTGAAGTGGTTCTGCTAAGTTTATTGGGGTATGTGAACCCCCTTTATCTTTATTGTTCTACACTCATTAAAAAAAATTGAAGCTGATTTTATACAATTTTTTATACAGATTCCACTCATATTGACAATGATGCAATATCTCTTCAAATATACAGGGTATTGAGAAAAATATATTTTTTCTCAAATGGAATGCGCAGTATATTTTGATAGATTTGGGTTCCTCATTTCATCCTGATTTCAAATATATGATATAAGGGATTCATATCTATCAAAATATACAGTGCATTCCATTTAAAAAGTATATATTTTCTGAATTCCCTGTATATTTGAAGAGATATTGCAACACTGTCACTATGATTGGAGCCTATATAAAAAATAATTGAATAAAATCTTCATCATTTTTTTTATGAGTGAAAAACAAAAAGGATTAGTAGGGGTTCACATTAATAAAACTAGCCCTGTACATATGCAATGCAACAAATAATCCGTGTGTTGAGAATATTCTACCTGCATTTTACTTGCATTTACAGATCAGGTTTATTAAATTTTCAAGGATGTTCGAATTGTAATTTCAATATAAATACAACCTCAAAGTGACCCTGTGTATTCTATTGAATCGATGAATCGATGAATTCATTTGGACCAGGTGTCAGCCTAATAGCAAATACCGCGCCAGTGCCAGGTATAGGAAAGAAGTGGAAAATGTTAGGTTAGTGATCATACCAACAATAATAATAGCGATTATTTATTTCTCTTGATCCATATTCCACTGTGTTTGGCTCGGTAATCAAATATCGGTGTGTGAGACAAAATAGTATAGCTGGCCGTGATTATTCATAAACAAGTTATGCAATCAATCAGATCCCGAGAATAGGTAACGAATGGAATACAGATCAACCAATTATGTGAATCTTGAGGGCTTTCCTGATCAAAACAAAAATACTTAACTTTGATGTGGTGCGTATTTATATCTCCAGCATCGGTATGAAATGCCAGATCTGCCAAAATCGAGAACAAATCAGGTGTGCGTCTCAACCCAAATAACCAACCATAACAATGTTGTTTATTCTTGATGACCTAGTACATCCTTTTTAGTTCCTAGGAGCTAGAGTTAAACTTGAGCTCCTAGGAACTAAAAGTGTTGCCTAGCAACATACCTATGTTTGAGTCAGTAATAGTAACGTCAATTCAAGAGCTAATTTTGGTATTAAAATCGACGACTTTTGTGTCGGTTGCGGAAAAATGAACGTAGTTATTTCCGGATGAAAAATCGACTATTTTAGAAGGCAAGTACTTTTCCTCCACATAAACTAACTTTTCGTCCGCTGTGGTCACTATGATATGGCACGGTGCGACAGCGGCAATAGGCGAGAACACGAATTTCTGGAAAAAATACCATGGCTTCAGTATGACGATAAAAGTCTCAGGTATTTTTTTAAGATTTTTATTCGAAGTAGTTTTTCCACAAAAAATTTGATCCCGTTCAAACGAAATGGAATATCGCGCGTTAATGTGACGTGACAAGTATTAGACGGTGATCCGGCAACGTCGCTTGATATCTTCTGGACTGTTGACTGTGTGGACAGTTGACGATTCGTTCATCTGTCACTACTGTCAGTTGTTATTATATTTTATTGTTTATTTGTTTTTGTCGGCCAATATCATTTTTATTCGTGCCATTCGAATTATTTATTTTTTCTCATCAACGTTGATTCACATTTCTGGGATGGCAGTAGCTGTAAGAAAATGCCACAAACTTGGTTTCATCCTGCTTAATCAATACTGAACAAAGTATATGGATAAACCGAGGGATAAACCATACCTGGAATTGAATGATATATTGTGCTGTGAGGATCATTTTGATGTGAGTAGAATTTTTTCTTCAATATGGATTGATCATACTCATTTTGTTCTAGCTTGAATATGACATGTTGAACTGGGTGGAATTGAAACTCATTGGATCTAGAGTTTATATGCCTGAAGATGTGATTCCTCATATATTCATTAAACATCCAAAACTGAGAAAACACCCATCAAAATCATAACTTTCATCTTCAGCACGGAATAGGAGATCTCAATAATCCCTTGAGAATTCGGGAGATAAGATAAAATGGAACTTCCCTCAAATCATATTGACTCTCCTTGAGGAAAATTCTTGGAAGTACCAGTGAGTGTTTTAGTTGAAGAAAGTTTTCTTGAAGAACCTGAAAAGAAACCTGTCATGGAAGAGACTGACATCAAATACTTTGTTTTCTTGCAAACTTTGTGATGATCTGGACAAGATATTGATATAATATTTCAATGTTCTACATCTATATTCATTCTAGAAATGAAATATATCTATTAGGAGGTCTATTGATATTCAACTGTTCTAATTATATCTACTGCATAAAGTGGACAATAAATGAAAATTTCCACCAACATTCTTGAGCATTCTTGCTTCATTTTGAAGATGGGGGCATTTGATAATTTCTGTGTACTACCTATTTGTTTACATTTTTGACAAATTTTCCCCACATGAAATAGTGACAATACCTATCTAGTAATTTTGTCTCCTATGATCTTGTTTTTCGCATTGAGAATTGATGTTGCATTTTCCATCATTTCTAGATATGCCAGTGCTTTCTTGGTTTATACTTACTGGATTTTTTTCTTACTAATTTCATTTCTTTTTTGGTGTAATGATAGGTATTGGTCTTTCCTACCAATATTCCACTGACAATAAAATATGAATGAACTAGGTTGTTCGACAAGAAATAAACATGAATTTCATATACCTACCATCTCCAGTTTGTGAAGGTATAGTGTATGATCAATATGAGAAGGGATTTTGAAGTTGTGTATGATGAAATATGTTATTTATAAGACACTGGTGAGCTCTAAATAAGTCCAATTTTGAAATAAGAAGAAAAAAAGTACTGTAGTACTGATATTTTATAATTTTATTAAATGGGTGAAAATAACAGTTTGCCAAAAATTTTCAGCATCTTTTATAATTTTCTAAAGGAATATAGGGTTATATGACACTTCAAGTAACTGAAAACTACCATTATTCTCAAAATTCTCCTGCTCATCTAATGTACCTTCGAATGTCTTGCACTTTGTGCCTCATAGCTTTGAAGCAGTAATTCTCCCATAGCAAACTTCAAACCATGCTGATAATGATGATTTGTTTTGATTCACTTTTATATCTTGCACCAATTCACTGTCACTGATATTCTGATGAATGAAGTCTTGGAATCCCTCAGGAGACAAATTATATGAATGTTTTCTGGACAAAATAATTAGCTTTTGAATCAGAATCAAACTCTTTCAAAAACAGTTATCCTTGGCATCCATGTTTTCCATCTACTTGAAAAACTTCCTCAAGAAATTTTGATGGAACCACTGGGAGGGTAGGAACTTGTTTTGGTGCTAATTCTACAAGTGGCATGAATGTTGATAGGAAGCTCAAAAATTTGGTAGTTTGGACACTGAGTTGGACACTTTTCAGTAACACTCCATAGAAGGTACAGAGGGTTCTTCTGATCTTCCATGTAACTATAATGAAAAAGCCACACTGTGTTCACATCTACCTAAGAATATAAAAGAATACAGTTTATAAAAAAGTCAAGAATTTATATACCTTTTACCTTTTGAAACTGCACAATCCAGACTACAGTTTCTTCAGCTTCATGAATCTCAGCCTCAACTCTTTATGGTGTAGGACGAACTTTATGTTCTGGACTAATCTTCACCTTTATGAAACAGCTCATGCCAGTTATTTGAACTTGCAGAATTCAAAAACCATAGTTGAATCAACTACTGGAAGATTGTGATTGCTTTTTCAAATACTGGCTTCATATCTCCAATCAATAAACATGAACCATCAGACTATGTCACAATAATAGTCACAATGATTTGAATATTTTGATTACCCAAGAAAATATTCAACTCTATTAAGCAGATGAAAAATCACAGAAAAACTCTGATGTTTAGGAGTTCGGTTTCTTAGGTTAGGAAATATGTTAGAATATTTTGAAGGTACAGTACAGCGTTGCCAAATGCACGCCAATACTTGTTACGTCATCACGTATCCGCCATTATTGGTTTTTTGAATGGTCCACAAATTTGTATGGTTTTGGAAACGCGTTCCTTGGATAATGAGAGCATTTATAGTTGGAAAAACTACTGGTACACATCATTTCAATGTTATATTTATTTCTTATGCACATTTAAACTGAATTCGTGCTATTGTGTTCTCGCCTATTGAGTTGAAAATTATATGCATCTTGAGGAACACTGTATATTGTCTCGCCTTTCTCGGCTATCAATTTGCAGGCCCGACTATAATAGACAGTTTTTCGTCCTTGGTACTTGAATAGTTATTATAGATTTGTGTGAATCAAGATTACATTATATCGCATCGGGCATCGGGAATTCAACAAGTATTTTTCAGTTTTCAAAGATCACTTACTACTAGAACAGTATTGGTTGAGCGATGATTCAACGATATTGAATCTCAAATGTCATAAAGATAAAAGATAACAATAAAATCACAATTAACCTATCAGATGGATTTCATTGACAAAATTTTTTTCGACAATGGAGTTCTGTGTTCTTCATAGGCCTTCATTCTATTGTTCCTGTACTTTTGCGCATGTGTCATCATTCGTCATTGCAAAATGTACAGTGGACAAGTGATTGCCCTATTTCCGCAAATTCCAGAAAGCAACAGAAACGGAATTCACGAACTCTTAGCAGATCGCCAAATAATGAGAAGTTGAGCTCTTTTTTGACTGTACTTATTATTATGAGTACAATATGTTTTCTACACAACCTCCAATTATTTGTGCTAGAATAAACCACTCAACATTGGGAATGCACTGTAAATAGTCCTTACTGGCCAACCATGAATAAGCAATAAATGGAAGTACTGCTTCGCCAATACTGGCGTTAAGTCGGGCAGCGGGTTCTTTTATTGATTTACCATTGAAAAATTCCAATATTATGGTAATAATAGTCCACTGGAGTGGTTGAAAAGTGATGGCCCACGTATTAATTTTTGATGGGTAGTTGCTGGGCAGTTTCTTTTTACTCTCTTGGGGATTGGTTGGGCTCTAGGAATTTCCGGCAGGATGGAAAACATCCGATTCATACAAGATAGTAAATAACTTGCAGAAAATCGGTGTAAATTATGGTGTACACTTTTTGACAACCATGGGTGGAATTCCGTCAGGCCGTTAGCATTTTTCGAGACCAAGCAGAATGTGTCTGATAGTGCGTTGGTGGAAGACGATTTCGGGCATTCGACTTTTAACGGGTGTCTGGCGACACTCTTCATTGAGAATATGAGTTGGAGTTTGCTGCGCTGCAAACATTTCCGCAAAAATGTTCGCTTTCTTTTGCGATGTTGCTAATGAACTATAAGTGAAATTTCTTCCGACTTCTTTAGCGAGAGTTTTAATCTTGTCTTGGCATTGTAAGTCTCATTCGGTACATCTATTGTTTGGATCGAAGTTATTTCACGCTTCAACATACATATTCTGTTCTAGTCACGGGGTTATGGTTTTTGGGTCGACGAGGATAGGCTGTTAGTTTCCAGAACAGTTCTTGTTCAACCAGGTGATATTTTCGAAAAATAAGGTATGTATGATGATCTCGGATATTCTCGCAGCACACTGTGAAGAATCCTCAGAACCGAAGCATACTCTGTGCCAAAGGAAATCGGAGAAAAACATGCGGAGACCATCTTTGAGTTGAAATGTCATACAAGACGTTAAGGTGATGGACCAATTGATGGAATAAAAAATGGACAGATTATGGAGATGAGTGTGTGGACTTTGTTAGGGGCAAGGTTTTGATAAGCAGGGTTCATGCAAAAGATAAAGTACTTGCCACTAACCCTCCCAGCTGCTCAGTTAGGGTGTGGGTACGGTTCATGTATTTTTGAATTATATGAGTAACAGTATATAATGAAGGGGTAAATTTTCCGGTGCGCCACTGATTTTTCGCTAGCCAAAATCAGAAACCACCCTGATGAAAGGGATAAACCACTGCTATCGGTAGAGTCAACAATTTACAAATATCTGGTAAAATTTTCAAGTACCCTGGGGTTGATTAATGAAGAAATAATAGTCATACACCTTGAAACTATCTATTCAAATCATATGATAACACCATATATAGTTATGTAAGTGAAGTAGCATTCAAGGGAGCATTCAGATTTCAGATATATATAGTTTTGTATATTAAATTGATACAAATATAGGGAAGGTCCTAAGGAGGGCTATTCATGTGACGTCACGGGGATAGCTTACAACTTATGTACATTGAATGTAAAATATATACAGGTATATGGGGCATTCCCTTAGGTTTTATGGTGTGACAGACTTATCTGAATGCTCAGTGGAGCTCCTATATGGCGTTACTTATGATTGAATCCCTCTTCTCTCTGGTCAAGGCAATCAGGCCTCAACTGGAAGACTGCTCGTTGTCGAAGACACAGCAAAAACTGCAGGTATTCTTGTTAACCAATGTAGAAAACTCTAGACAAGTAGTGTAGATGTATATGATATATACCAGCACGAGTCTATGGTCCAGACATACAATGACCAGGGACTAGGGTGAACAGTAGTACTATAGTACTAATAGTGGGATGAAGCCTGTGCCTAGGGCAAGAACTAGGAGTAGGACTAGAATTAAGACTAGGACTAGGACCCTAAAAATAAACAATACTAGTCTGAGTTCACTTCAATTGATTGCATAATGATCATGCTGACTGACAAAGATAATACTAACCTCTTTTGTAGCTGAGGGTTATTTTAACAATCCCGATGTTGTGAATTGTCTGTGTCAGTTATTTCCACAATGGTACTTGTTGAATATACAAGACAGGAGCTCTGAAGTTATAAAATGAAACTTACAAGTCTGAAAATGTTAACCTCAAAAAAAAAAACTTACTTTGGCTTTATATCCTGCAGAGCAGAAAATATGATTTCATTCAAAATACAAACATCCAATATTGGTCCAATACGTAATGAATCATATAATGTTGAAATTCTCCAAATCCATACAGAGATGATCGAAAAATTCGATGGAGATATTTCAATCGGCCATACACTCCCACAAGTACCAAGGAAGAATCAAAAGTGAAAAATTGAAATGTCAGTCAGATATCAAAAATATGAAATGTCACTGCTGTCAATTGCATCGATTTATAGTGATTTATATGCGAAACTGATTCCTTAGATCATACAGGAATCTGAGAATAGTTCTGTGACATATTAAACTTAAATGAACGACAGTATTTTCGTGATGACGGATGGCTGGCGCTGAATAATTTATAAGGATGGTGCGAGCAGATTCCAAGTGTAAAATCATCCATGAAAATTTTTATCGTGAGTTCGGATCCTACACTCAGTTAAAGTTTATAAAAACCACTAAGGCATTAACTCAGCTCTTGAACTAAATTGATATTCATCCGGAATAGATACTCGACAAACAAAATCTGATCAGTGCTTACACCATCCGGATAAACATTTGATGAACAACTATTCGTGTTGCTGCTGAGGAAAAAGTTACGGTTTCACAACTGCTTGCAGACATTCGTGTTCTCAAGACGAACTATCGCTGACGTATTATGGACCCATCTCGGGTCAGAAAGAAAGTATCTGTACTAAGAAAATATCTCACATGTTATCTGTCAACTCTGTCATTGAATATTGACTTAAAATTGTCAGAAATCGATTGTCAATTGATTTAATCATTGCAAGAAAAATAAAGTAAACAATGATGGATCATTATATTTAAATGATATCTTACTGAGCACATAATATAATGTATGCGAAATTGTTTGAAATAAAGGTGAGTACAGTGAGGCGAAATACTGAAAGATAGTTCATAATACAGCATAACATGAAGTTATCATATAGCACAGTGAACATGATACCGAGTGTGACATCGATCTGATACTTAAGAACACGAAATTCAATGATTCCAGAATAATAACAACGGAGAATTCGCAGTGCAAAATAAAACCGTAACAAATCCCCCCTCCACTCCGGGAGGCATTAAAGTTCCATGGACTTTAATGACGATAAGAAATTCCAAATGCAAACACGAAAACTTTAAATATTGAAAGCCAACAGATCAAAGGAAAAAAAAATTAGCTTCACATTTTCAATCAAGTTGAACTCAGACCAGTAGAGATATTTATCACAAAAATATAAGTTGCCATAATGCTATATGCAACAACAAACCTACTGAAAGTAGTGAATCTGTAGTAGAACTCCACGGTTTCTACTACTTTAAAGTAGTCAAGTTAAAGGCTACGCTGTGGTCCATCTGCAGGGGTCGCCACGGTTGAGATTCGGACCGGGTTCAGAGGGGTCTTCGCGTAAAGATGAGGAGTCGCGCCGGTGATCAGCTCCGAATCTGGTCCAATCCGAATCGCAACACGCAGACGTCCAGCTGCAAAAGAACCACAGGAGTGTAAAACTCGTCTACGTTGTTGGATGACCGAAAAAAGAAAAATTAATTTAGAAATTTTGGGATATATACCCAGGACCTCCAACAAGCCCTAGTGTGATATAGGACACACCAGCCTGAAACAGCTCTGACGCTGGAATAAACAAAAAATCTCCATAAACAAAAATATATTCGGGATTGTTCCTTGACCATAACACCGCGGACAATCTTGCGGCTCAACGGTTCCGAAGGAATCAAAGTAGGGTGAAATGAGGCCTCAGCACTGTGGCGGGCGCCCGTAGGCAACTCGCGATTCCGCCGGGCCAAGTCCTCACGACACATCTACCCAATTTCAACAGAACGTGCCATTGAAGGTAGTCGGTCCGCAACCAGCCCGCGCCTGTTACGGTTAGGTCCCTACCAAAAAAAAATATCAATAGCAAAAGTACAAAAAAAAAGGAGTTATACGCGCGAATTGTGTCAAGTTGGATCGATCTGGTGATGACATAGCAAAAAGGGATAGATCAAACGACTCAGTTTCAGATTTACCTGTGACAACAAACTGGAAAAAGTATCCATGCAAAACAAAATGATCTACGAAGGAGGATGAGTATTTAATCTATCAAATCCCTCACTGGAGGATATCAGTGCTCATGTTGACAAAAATAGCTCCAAAATATGCAACAGTGCAAAGCTAAAAACCTAAATACAAAAGCACTGAAGATGACTGTAAGAATATAAATCCCATGACTAACAAATAGCAACATAAGGAGTTTCAATTAAGAACAAAAATTCTATACAGTCTGATTAATACTCATTCCACCTAATGGTAGACTCAATACAAAATGTTGCAAACAACAATATAACATGGCAAACGGAAAATATCCAGTTGTGTGACACTAAAATCATAGGATATCAACTCATATCAGGTAGCGGTAACTCAAGAATGTACCCAAAGTGCAACAGACGTACAAAGTTCACTAAATATGGAAAAATTAGAGAATACCTAGCCACCATCGACAAGTTGACATAACAATCGAAAGGTTGACACAATATCTGCAAACAGCAAAAAATCGAACAGAGGTGTTTCTGTCGTGGTCTTGAGTTTATACATTGCTGTATAAGCTACCACTAATTGGGAACTGTGTCAGTTCAAGTATCTTTAAGCCAGAGCTAGGGATAGCCAACTTCTACCCCAAGGTTACTATTTGCAGAGAACAAAAATCAAACAGAGGTGTTTCTGTCGTGGTATCGAGTTTATACATTGCTGTACAAACTACCACTAGTTGGGAACGGTATATAGTTCAAGTATCTTTAAGCAAAAGCTAGGGATAGCCAACTTCTACCCCGACAAGGTAATCTGAAACTGAGTGATATGCTAATACTGAGTGATAGGCTAATAGTGTGTGGATGGATCAAAGAAAGATGGATTAGTCAGATGTTTCATCATCTGGTGGATGCGATTTCAAGTCCTTACCGTGCCATACAGACGTTTTCCCTTTTTCGTCTCTCAACTCATATGTCCAAGGTGATACAATTTTGACAATAGTGAACGGTCCAAGGTATTTTGCGGATAATTTTGCCGTGAAGTTTTTAGATGCATCCGAGATTGCATAATTTCGTCTCAAAACCTTTTGTCCTACAGAAAATTTCACAGGTCGCCGACGAAGATCATAATGCTGCTTACTCTTCTGATGAGCCTTCATAATTCGGGCTTGAACATCCTTATAAATACGAGAGAATGCATTTTTCTTATCTTCGGCAGAACAAACTGGAAAAGGAGAGTCACCAGGAATGTAAATTTCGTTTTTCCCATCAAGAGATACCTCACGCCCAAAATTAACAAAATTTGGAGTTAAACCAGTCGTTTCATGTTTGGATGACCGAATAGCATAAGCAATCTTCTGAAGATACAAGTCCCACATCTTATGATTTTTCGAAACATATGCCGTGAGCATAGTTTTAATAACACGGTTCACTCTCTCAGTAGGATTAGACTGAGGATGATAATTAGCAGTATAAGCAATATCATAATTGTAGGTTTTTGCAAGATCTTTGAAAAGTTTACTTTTGAATTGAACACCGTTATCTACAATGATTGTTTTGGGTGCGCCAAACATGAGCACGACTTGCTCTTCCATAATTTTGACTACATTACTAGCGGTAGCAGATCTTAAAGGAAAAAGTAGAACAAATTTACTGAATGCATCACATACAGCCAAAATATATGCAAATCCCTTTGAACTTCGAGGCAAGGGGCCCATTAAGTCGGCACTGATGAGTTGCCATGGTTTGTCAGCAGTGGGAGTCTTACTCAACATATGCCCTGACAATGGTTTCTGCTCAGGTTTGATCGAATTGCAAACTTGACAACGGCGAACGTACCTTGTCACATCAGACTTGAGTTTTGGCCAAAAATATTTGTTTGCAATACGAGCTACTGTCTTATAAATACCAGCATGACCTGCTACAGGATCGTCATGATGTCTTTCAATTATTCCTGAGCGTCTTTCCTTGGGGACAACTAATCTCCACTCATCAGCTGGACTTGACAGTTCAGGGTATGGGGAACGAACAAACTTGAAAACTTGATATTCATCGTTCACACGAAAACAAGGATAACGAGCCGGGTTCTGCCTTATTCCATCTGCTAACTTCTGGTACCATCGATCAGTACTACTCGAGCAATCGAAATTCTCGGAATCTTTCAACTTTAAATTATCGACATCCACAGAATCAACAGAAATAGGAACAGACCTAGACAGAAAGTCAGGACACGCATGCTCAGATCCACGACGATGAATAATCTTGTAATCAAATGGTTGAAGACGCAATGCCCATCGACCTAACCTACCTTGAGGATCTTTCAAACTATGAAGCCATTGTAAGGAATGACAATCACTGATGATGATGAAATGGTAGCCTTCCAGGTAATGCCGGAGTTTCTCCACTGCCCAAATAACAGCTATACACTCTCGTTCCGTGGCACTATATTTTCGCTCCTGAGCAGTTTAGATCGAGACAAATATGCAATAACCTTCTCACCATCATCAAAGTTTTGGCTCAAAACAGCTCCAATTCCATAGGCTGAGGCATCAGTTTGGACATAAAAAGTTCTACTAAAATCTGGACATGTAAGAATAGGTGCACTAACCAAACATTCTTTCAAGAAACGAAAAGATTTTTCGCATTCTTCAGTCCAGCAATATTTGACATTCTTCTTTGTTAGATTACATAATGGTGCTACGATTGACGAAAATTGAGGTACAAACCTCCTATACCATGAAGCGGTACCAATAAACTGTCTCACCTGTTTTGGTGAAGTAGGGGCTCGAATATTCAAAATAGCTTCCACCTTGGAAGGATCTGGACGCAGTCCATGACGATCAACTATATAGCCCAAGTACTTCAACTCAGGACGGCAAAAATGACATTTATCAAAACTAACAGTCAACCTAGCAGAATGTAATCTATCAAATACTTTACGTAAAGTTTCCAGATGAGTATCAAAATCCTGAGAAACGACGATTATATCGTCCAAATATACTAGAACTGAAGGGGACAAATCTGGGCCTAACACAGTCTCAATTAAACGTTCCCAGGTCGCTGGAGCATTAGTCAATCCAAAGGGCATCACTTTAAAACGGTAAAGTCCACCAGGTACTGTAAACGCGGTATAGTCTCTAGAAGACTCCTCTATAGGTACCTGCCAGTATGCGCTCTTAATATCCAATGAACTCATATATTTTGCATCCCGAAGTTGGTCTAAAATTGCAGAAATATATGGTAAAGGATAAGCATCTTTAACAGTAACTGAATTAAGTTGACGGTAGTCCACGCAAAAACGGTATGATCCATCCTTCTTTTTCACCATGCACACAGGGGAAGCCCAAGGACTTTTACAAGGTTCTATTATATCTCGTGACAACATTTCTCGGATTTCATCATCAATAACTTGTTGTTTGACAGGAGACACCTGATAATAGCGTTGTTTGATCGGCTTGGTATTTGGGAGCAACTCTATATTATGAGCAACTAAGTGTGTTCTACCTAAGGAAGTACCCATTAAATCCTTCATTTCATCAACCAAACCTTTGAGTTGTTCTTGTTGAAAAAGAGAGAGCATCGAATTATCTTCTATTCCACAAATTTCAATTGAAGCTGGACAATCTTTAGAAAAATGCCAAACTCTTTGTCTCAAATCTGGGATTATATTCATGGACCTCCAGAAGTCGATACCTAAAATTAATTTCTGAGGCAACTCAGGGATAACTAAAATATCAATAACACATATTTTGTCAACTAAGCACAGAGGCGTGGTCACAAACCCAATACTTCGACAAATTTGACCATTAGCAACTCTGCACTCACTAACAGAACTTTCAAGCTTAAGTCCCAGTTGCTTCAGAAATTCAAAACCAATACAACCAACAATAGTTCTGGAAGCTCCAGAATCCAATAAACCAGTTATAGGACACCCTAAAATAGAAACATCAAGGTATGGACGTTCATCACCCGAAACAGTAGACAATACATAATCAAGAATAATTTGCTTCCTAGAATCTAACATAGAAATGGTCAAATCATTTGACTGAGGAGAAATTACTTGACCACCTAAGATCTCCTCGCAGAGTTTTCCGGAACATTCCCATTTGATGGTCTTGGTCTGGGATTTTGATTCCTATTCTGATTATTATTTGATCTGCTTGTACTAGGTCTAGAACATTTTGGGCAATCACGGACCGTTACATTAGGATTCCCACACTTGAAACAAAATTTCTTTCTAGGTGCCAAACATCCCTTGAATGTATGATTGTCACTACCACAATTAAAACAACTAACCACAGATACTTCAGCTAAATTTGAGGCCAAGTCTGATATGGAATTACAATTATTATCTGCGGAAGAAGACGCATAAGCTAACTCTGGAATGAGAGATCTATTCTTAGGTGGTGGGGGTATATAAGATCTTGCTAAGTCTCGTTTTTCATCAAGGGAACGACAAAGTTCAATAAGTTCAGTAATTGAACCTATTTGTCTAAAAGCCAAGAATGGTTGATAATACGGATCAATCCGCTCTACTATTAAAGTGAGCTGCACTTCTTCTGACACAGGAGTTTGCATTTTATTAAAGAGACTTTTCATACTTGCAACATACAAACCAATGCTCTCTTTAGGACCTTGTGTCCTACGTTTAATATCTTCAAATAAATCCTTGTCAAAATTAGCAGGCAAGAACTGCTGTCGCATTAATCGAACCAACGATTCCCAATCAGTAGCCCATTCTTTAACTAAATTATACCAAGTATATGCATCACCCTCAAATAGATCCGCAGCATCCCTGAATAAAACCGATTTTGTTATACCACGTGACTTTCTCATCGCACCTACTTTCTCAACAAAAGTACAAAAAGACATCATACCAGGCTTTCCTGTAAATTTCAGACCCCAGTCACGAACTGGAACAGGTCGAACTTTCACAGGCTCATCTTCATCACTGGAAGAATCACTAGAGCTAACAACAGAGCTATGAGCATTAGGTGCTGCTAAAGATTGTCTTAAAACCGAAATATCAATGACAGAAGGATCCTTATGACCTTTTCGAGCCTTTTCTTGCAATTTATCCAATAACAATAACAATTGCACTCGATAATCAGCCTTAAGTTTCTTCTGTGCATCATCTTGAGGACTACACCTATTTATACGACCTAAGATATGAGCAATTTTTGAACATATACCTTTATATCTGTGATCTCTTTCCGTGCCTGAGAAATCATCAATAAGATTCTGTAAAGTACCAATATTTTCAGAAATAGCTGCAGAATCTTCAGAAAATTTAAAAGGATATGCAGAGCTTTTGATAGCTAGGGTAGTTTTTTCCAAAGATAGAGTTTTCCTCAATGCTACTCTAAGATCAGCAACAGTTAAATCAGTGCCATCACCAAGACCTCGAATTTGTGCTTCATATACCAACTCTTCTCTAGTCAAACAACCAACATCTAATTTTATTTTGGTCGAAGTCATTTCAAAAAAAAATCTTAAAAATCACCGAAAAAAAATTAAAAGTACAAAATCTTACTCACAATGACCCTAAATGTAAGAAAGTACAAAAATTAGAAAAACGACGTCTGGCGTCGGTTGGCGTCGGTGAGCGTCGGTAGTTAAAAACTGTATAAAAATGACCACGATACCGAAATATATCGAAATTAAGCACTTTTTGATAATCGACGCTGGGCGTCGGTAGGCGTCGCGACGTAAAATTCAAAAAATCCAACTTGAAAAAAGCAAAATTCAAAATACGATAAAAAAAATCGTGTGGAGAATCAGCAATAGCTATTCTCAAAAATAAATGTTTGACAAAATGAAAAGTGACCTTGAGAATACCAAAAATTCCACAAACCAAAAAAAATCACAAGCACTTCTGTAGACGCCGAAATGATCTATACTTATAGTCTACCAGAAGTCAAGTGCAAAA
This sequence comes from Phaedon cochleariae, assembly GCA_918026855.4. NCBI lineage: Eukaryota > Metazoa > Arthropoda > Insecta > Coleoptera > Chrysomelidae > Phaedon > Phaedon cochleariae. The sequence goes on along the minus strand of OU896714.1, from coordinate 30,928,800 downwards.
CTAAAGCGAAAAAATATTCTCAAGTCACACTTCAATTTTCAAAACACAAAACAAGGGTAGTACCTATCAGAGGTTTTCAATCTCAATTTCCAAAAGAATTGGATGTAGGATCTCAAATCAAAAAAAAAATAATCAAATCAGAAACATTGATTTCCTATCACCAATTCAGAAAATAAATAGGTACTATGACTATGTTTTCTTCAAATTACAAAAAAAAAACATTATCCAACCCAAGGTACCTGACAAAGAAAAATGAAATAATTACCAGTTTTTCACTTAAAAAAAAAGGTGGGCGCCAATCTGTTAGGGGCAAGGTTTTGATAAGCAGGGTTCATGCAAAAGATAAAGTACTTGCCACTAACCCTCCCAGCTGCTCAGTTAGGGTGTGGGTACGGTTCATGTATTTTTGAATTATATGAGTAACAGTATATAATGAAGGGGTAAATTTTCCGGTGCGCCACTGATTTTTCGCTAGCCAAAATCAGAAACCACCCTGATGAAAGGGATAAACCACTGCTATCGGTAGAGTCAACAATTTACAAATATCTGGTAAAATTTTCAAGTACCCTGGGGTTGATTAATGAAGAAATAATAGTCATACACCTTGAAACTATCTATTCAAATCATATGATAACACCATATATAGTTATGTAAGTGAAGTAGCATTCAAGGGAGCATTCAGATTTCAGATATATATAGTTTTGTATATTAAATTGATACAAATATAGGGAAGGTCCTAAGGAGGGCTATTCATGTGACGTCACGGGGATAGCTTACAACTTATGTACATTGAATGTAAAATATATACAGGTATATGGGGCATTCCCTTAGGTTTTATGGTGTGACAGACTTATCTGAATGCTCAGTGGAGCTCCTATATGGCGTTACTTATGATTGAATCCCTCTTCTCTCTGGTCAAGGCAATCAGGCCTCAACTGGAAGACTGCTCGTTGTCGAAGACACAGCAAAAACTGCAGGTATTCTTGTTAACCAATGTAGAAAACTCTAGACAAGTAGTGTAGATGTATATGATATATACCAGCACGAGTCTATGGTCCAGACATACAATGACCAGGGACTAGGGTGAACAGTAGTACTATAGTACTAATAGTGGGATGAAGCCTGTGCCTAGGGCAAGAACTAGGAGTAGGACTAGAATTAAGACTAGGACTAGGACCCTAAAAATAAACAATACTAGTCTGAGTTCACTTCAATTGATTGCATAATGATCATGCTGACTGACAAAGATAATACTAACCTCTTTTGTAGCTGAGGGTTATTTTAACAATCCCGATGTTGTGAATTGTCTGTGTCAGTTATTTCCACAATGGTACTTGTTGAATATACAAGACAGGAGCTCTGAAGTTATAAAATGAAACTTACAAGTCTGAAAATGTTAACCTCAAAAAAAAAAACTTACTTTGGCTTTATATCCTGCAGAGCAGAAAATATGATTTCATTCAAAATACAAACATCCAATATTGGTCCAATACGTAATGAATCATATAATGTTGAAATTCTCCAAATCCATACAGAGATGATCGAAAAATTCGATGGAGATATTTCAATCGGCCATACACTCCCACAAGTACCAAGGAAGAATCAAAAGTGAAAAATTGAAATGTCAGTCAGATATCAAAAATATGAAATGTCACTGCTGTCAATTGCATCGATTTATAGTGATTTATATGCGAAACTGATTCCTTAGATCATACAGGAATCTGAGAATAGTTCTGTGACATATTAAACTTAAATGAACGACAGTATTTTCGTGATGACTGATGGCTGGCGCTGAATAATTTATAAGGATGGTGCGAGCAGATTCCAAGTGTAAAATCATCCATGAAAATTTTTATCGTGAGTTCGGATCCTACACTCAGTTAAAGTTTATAAAAACCACTAAGGCATTAACTCAGCTCTTGAACTAAATTGATATTCATCCGGAATAGATACTCGACAAACAAAATCTGATCAGTGCTTACACCATCCGGATAAACATTTGATGAACAACTATTCGTGTTGCTGCTGAGGAAAAAGTTACGGTTTAACAACTGCTTGCAGACATTCGTGTTCTCAAGACGAACTATCGCTGACGTATTATGGACCCATCTCGGGTCAGAAAGAAAGTATCTGTACTAAGAAAATATCTCACATGTTATCTGTCAACTCTGTCATTGAATATTGACTTAAAATTGTCAGAAATCGATTGTCAATTGATTTAATCATTGCAAGAAAAATAAAGTAAACAATGATGGATCATTATATTTAAATGATATCTTACTGAGCACATAATATAATGTATGCGAAATTGTTTGAAATAAAGGTGAGTACAGTGAGGCGAAATACTGAAAGATAGTTCATAATACAGCATAACATGAAGTTATCATATAGCACAGTGAACATGATACCGAGTGTGACATCGATCTGATACTTAAGAACACGAAATTCAATGATTCCAGAATAATAACAACGGAGAATTCGCAGTGCAAAATAAAACCGTAACAACTTGCAGAAAGCACTGATGATGGTGAAAGTTGACTGCTCTTTGTAAATACCTGTGTGATGTATTGTCAGGATCACCTTTCCTCCTGTGATGAGCCAATTCTTGCCTTGTATAACACTTTTTCTCAAAAGTGAAAATCTTCAAATTCTCCACACAAATGTCACAATAGAACAGTTCGTGTTCCCGCCTCATGTGGTCTTTAAGCTGCTGGAAAGTCTTGAAGGGCCATTTGCGTTCACCCTCTTCACAGATGTAGCAACGGTGCTCCAGTAAATTCTGGTACTCTTTTTGAATGTCCGAAGTGCAGAAATATAAGCCGAACTTGCGGTCTTGTAGGTTGGACCGCTCAAACTTTGGGAAGAGAATAGAATATTTTTCGACGACCTTGGAGAAGACCACCTGAAAAAAAATATTTGTTAGCATATCCAAAAAATGGTTGGACCGCTCAAACTTTGGGAAGAGAATAGAATATTTTTCGACGACCTTGGAGAAGACCACCTGAAAAAAAATATTTGTTAGCATATCCAAAAAATGAAGGTGTCTCGAAATTAGTTTGAAATACTCTACCAGCAGCTACTAGGGTCAAAAGTAGATAGGAAATTTCACATAATCATATGTAGGCAAATGTCCCCTAAAGGTGCTACAATCTCTTAAAGATGTATTTTTATTATTATTTCTGAAAGGGTTTGGGATAAGATAAACGAAATTGTGTATACACACTCAACTTTCTGTGCTGGATTAAAAAATGTAAGCAGAATTCAAAATTTCTAGGGTGGCCTAGGGTATTTGCAACCCAAGGATGTGAATGCATCAACGGTTTTTTTGACAACGGTCTTTTAACTTCGATTAATTGTATATGAGGAAAGGACATCTATTGCTGGAGATTTTTTTATGCGAGTCCACTAATCTGAAAGAGCCTCACAGTAAAATAATTTGTGATTCCTAAACCACCCCATAACTACCCCACAAAACAGAAAAATCATGATAACAGTTGGGAAATCTCTTGATTGCAAATTTATTATGTGAATCAATAATTTTATTTGTAACAACCTGACTATTCCTATACTTTTTTAGAAAGTCTAAAGGAAAATAAAGATATTTATTTATTTATTTAATTTTACACTAGTTAAACGCCCTCCATGCAATGAAATGATTTGTGAACCAGAAACTACCTCTTACCAACCCTCCGGAGTAGAAAAATCTAAATGCAGTTGAAATACCCGTTGCCCGAGATTTTTTCATGGAAATGAATTAATCAAGACCTTCTCAATACACTCTGAAGGGTGAAATATTTTTTTAACCAGAAACTATCCCTCAATAGCCCTCAGAAGACTAATCTCAAAACAGTTGAAATTATCGTTTTTCAAAGTTTTTTGATGAAAATGGATTATTCTAGAATCTAGACCTACTGAATGAGCTCTGAGGAGAGATATAATTTGTGAACCAAAAACTACTCCCCAACCAACCCAGAGTAGAAAAATCATAAATCTGTTGACATTTTCGTTGCTGGAAGTTTCTTCGTGGAAATGAATTATTCTAGTCTTGCTGAATACACTCTATAGGGTGAAATAATTTATGAACCTAAAACTACCCCTCAACAACCCCCCGAAGTAGAAAAATCATAAATCAATTGAAGTTCCCGTTACTCTAAGTTTTTTGATGGAAATTAATTATTCCCAACATGCTGAATACGCTCTTTAGGGTGAAATAATTTGTGAACCAGAAACTACTACTAACAACCCTTCGAAGTAGAAAAATCATGAATCATTTGATATTCTTGTTGCTCCAAGTTTTTTTACGTGAATGAGTTATTCTAGACCTGCCAAATACGCTCTATGGGGTAAAATGATTTGTAAACCAAAAAGTACCCCTCAACAACCCTCAGGAGTATAAACATTATAAATCATTAGAAAATCCTGTTGCTCGAAGTTTTTTCATGGGGATGAGTTATCCTAGATCTGTCGAATACGCTCTATAGGGTGAAATAATTTGTGAACCAAAAACTACCTCTCAATAACCCTCCGAAGTAGAAAAATCATAAATCATTTGAAATTCCTGTAGTTCAAAGTTTTTTGATAGGAACGAGTTATTCTTGACCTGCTGAATAAGCTTTATGGGGTGAAATAATTTGTGAACCAAAAACTACCCCTCAACAACCTTCAGAACTGGAAAAATCATAAATTATTTGAAATTCCTGTTGCTCTTAGTTTTGTGATCCAAATGAGTTATTCTAGACCTGTTGAATACGCTCTATGGGGTGAAATAATTTATGAATCAAAAACTACCCTCTACCACTCTCCGAAGTAGAAAATTCGTAAATCAGTTGAAATTTTTGTGCTCCAAGTAGAAATGAGTTAATCTAGACCTGCTGAATCCCCTCTATGGGGTGAAATGATTTGTGAACCAAAAACTACCCCTCAACAACCCTCCGAAGTAGAAGAATCATAAATCGTAAATTGATCTACAATCATAAATAATTTGAAATTCCTGTAGCTCAAAAGTTTTTAATTGAAATGAGTCATTCTAGAACTGCTGAATACGCTCTATGGGGTGAAATAATCTGTGAACCAAAAACAGCTCCTCAATAGCCCTCCGAATTATAAAAATCATAAATCATTTGATATTCCTGTTGCTCGAAGTTTTTTGATGTGCATGAGTTATTCTAGACTTGCTGAATACGCTCTATGGGGTGAAATAGTTTGTGAACCATAAAATACCCCTCTATAACCCTCCGACGTAGAAAACTCATAAATCAGTTGAAATTCCTATTGCTCGAAGTTTTTTGATAGATATGAATTGATTCAAGCATGCTGGATGCGCCCTATAGGGTGAAATAATTTGTAAACCAGAAACTACCCCTCAACAACCCTCCGAAGTAGACATATCAGGAATCAGTTGAAATTCCCGTTGCTCCAAGTTTTTTTTATGGAAATGAATTATTATAAACCTGCTGAATACGCTCTATAGGGTGAAATAATTTGTAAACCAGAAACTACCTCTCAACAATCCTCTGAAGTAGACATATCAGGAATCAGTTGAAATTCCCGTTGCACCAAGTTTTTTTTTATGGAAATGAATTATTATAAACCTGCTGAATACGCTCTATAGGGTGAAATAATTTGTGAACCAGAAACTACCCCTCAACAACCCTCCCGAAGTACAAAAATCATAAATCATTCATTTTTTGATGGAAATGAATTATTCTAGACCTTCTAAATATGTTCTGAGGGATGAAATAATTTGTGAACCAAATACTACCCTCAACAACCCTCCGAAGTAGAAAAATTCTAAATCAGTTGGAATTCCCGTTGCTATTTTTTTTTTTTAAATATTCTGAAACTGCTGAATACACTGTGTGTGGTAAAATAATTTGTGACCCAAAAATACCCTCAAATTTGAAGGGCTGTTGAGGGGTAGATTTTGGTTCTCAAATTTTTTCACCCTCTAGGGCTAGAGCGTATTCAGCTGGTCTAGAATAATTTATTTTCGAGTTTATTTTCATGAAAAAGTTCAAGTAACGGGAACTCCAACTGATTCAAAATTATTCCATTCCGGAGGGTTGTTGAGGGGTAGTATTTGGTTCACAAATTATTCAACACCGTTGAGCGTATTCAGCAGGGCAAGATAATCCATTTTCACCAAAAAACTTCGAGCGACGAAAATTTCAAATAATTTATCATTTTTCTACTTGCGGGGGTTGTTGTTTGTTGTTGTTTTTGGTTCACAGATTATTTCACCCTATGGAGCTTATTCAGCAGGTCTAAATAATTCATTTCCGTCAAAAAACTTCGAGCAACGGGATTTTAAACTGATTTAAGATGTTTCTACTTCGGAGGGTTGTTGAGGGGTAGTTTTCAATTCACAAATTATTTCACTCCATAGAGCGTATTCAACAGCTCCATAATAATTCATATGTATCAAAAAATGTTAGGCAACGGGATTACCAACTGTCATAAGATTCGTCAACTTCTGAGGGTTGTTGAGGGGTAGTTTTTGGTTCAAAAATCATTTCACCCCATAGACCATATTGAGCAGGTCTAGAATAATTCATTCTCATCGAAAAACTTCGAGCACCGGAAATTTCAATTGATTTATGATTTTTCTAAATCGGAGTGTGGAGGAGTAGATTTTCAGCAGGTCTAGACTAATTCATTTCCATCAAATGACTTCGAGCACCGGGAATTTTAATTAATTTATGATTTTTCTAATTCGGAGAGTTGTTGAGGGGTAGTTTTCAATTGCTTCGGGATGTTATGCTTTACGAACGGTGTCGAAAGAATTGGGTATTGCAACAGCAAAAATTGTGTACCACGCTGTAGTTGAATCACACTTAAGGTATGGCATAGCCTTCTGGGGCACCTGCAATCAACAGCACTTCAATACAGTTTTTATTCTCCAAAAGCGCGCCGTATCTGTGCAAAGTTGAGCCCAGAGTGTCTTGTAAACCCCTGTTCAAGGAGCAAAGATTACTTACTCTTCCCTCATTATTTATTCTAGAAACTGTGTGCCTAGTACATAAGAACAGATCATCTTACGATGTTGTTGCTGGTTTCACTCGCCAAAACGACAAGCTAAGACTGCCCAGTGCCCATTCCATCATCAAATTTGATAAAAAAATCGCTGGTCTATAATGCAGCTAAAATATATAACCATCTTCCGAAATGTTTCAATCAGATGACAAGTTCAGGATGACAAGTTCAGGAAGTCTGTAAAGCAAGTTCTCATTGAACAGATATTTTATAGTTTTCAAGACTACTTTGATAAAGATATGTTCATCTACTAGTTCCTGGCAATGGCTATGGTTTTCAATTAGTATAGTTTTGATATATGTTTAATCATTTAATCTCTCATTGTTCTGTTAACGTGTGACGTTTCTCCTTGGATCTATTTATATATATATATACATGTTTTATTTCATTCATGATTATATTATTCCTGTTGAATGTTGAGCCATAGACATATTTTTATTTGTATTCGATGATGTGTCTGTTCGTCGATGATACCTACGTTTGTGTTTTTATATTTATTTATTATGACTTTGTCTATAAGATACTCATCTTCCGACAATAACGTATATTTTTGATTTTGACAAATTATTTCACCCTATTCAGCAGGTCTAGAATAACTCATTCCCATCAAAAAACTTCGAGCAACGGGAATTTCAACCGATTTTTTTACTTCAAAGGGTTGTTGAGAGGATCAGTATGAAACCAGCCACGCCAACCATGACATTTATTCAAGGCACGCGCCATACCACCAATGGTCGTTCATTACTAATTTATACACGTGGCTGGCCATCAATTTACTAATACCTTCAAAATATGAAACTATTTCCATTAATGTATTCCTCTAAGGATCCTTAATAATCTGTATATCTCACAATATTTTGTCGGGCAAGAAAATAAACCCCACACTCCACAGGAGTCCTTTTTGTGAATTTCAGAAAAAACTTTTTCAAAATACACGTGGATGGGATTTTTTTCATCAAATATTTTCCTCTGATGGTACTTGATGATGTGTATATCTCACAATATTTTGTCGGGCAAGAATTAACCCCACAGGCCGCCATCTTTGAAATTTCGAGAAAAAATCATAACTTTTTCAAATTTTTTCAATTCTCCAGTCCCACACCCCAGCCAAATTTAACAAAATCTACAATGAGGGGTTGGGCATAGCTAGCATATGTGTAGAAACAGTTTATTAAATACTGTCTGTAGGTTATTTTATTTTATTTCTGCCTAAACTAGGAGTAATTTATATTTTTTTCCTTATTGAGAATTATAATTTTTTGTTCTACACAGTGGCCAATGTTGATTTCTTGTAGCTATCATATTGTTGTAAATAAAATGTAAATATAAGTCAGCAGTTTTTTGCTGCACAAAAAATCTCACGGAATACGTTATGCTCCAGAATTATCAGACGCATTCTGCTCGGTCTCAAAACGAATAAAACCAATGGTCCTGATGCAATTCCACCCATTATTCTCAAAAACTGTGCACCAGAATTGACACCGTTATTTGCCATCTTCTACAAGTAGGGTATTTTTCCATCTTCTTGGATAATAAATAGCCAGAGTCCAACCAATCCCCAAAAAAATTAAACAAGAGCCTGCCCAACGACTATAGGCCAATTGCCCTGTTATCGGTCATCTCCAAAGTGATGGAGAAAGCCAGTAACCTCGAGCTCATCAAATATCTGGAAAGCTCAGGAATTATTGATGATAGACAATATGGCTTTCGCCACCGAAGATCAACTGGAGATTTACTTGCCTATATCACCCATTATGGCAAGCTTCATTAGAAAAATATTGGGAATCTCTAGCTGTAGCTCTAGATATTTTCAACTTCAACAGCTTTGGAATCGTTCTATACTGAAGTTCTGAATTTGGTCAACCAGGGCGAAACCCCGATTGGGATATTTTGTGATCTCAGTCGGGCTTTTGACTGTGTTCAATACAATATTTTGAAAGGCAAGCTTTATAAATACGGTATGAGGGGCAAAGCGTACAAGTGGTTATCTTTGAACCAAGATAACAGGTTACAATCTGTCAAGATTATTGATAAAGGAAATACATATATGTCTGATCTTATGGTAAATGCACAAGGAGTTCCACAGGGATCCATTCTTGGGCCCCTGTTATTTATCCTTTACATAAATGAGTTACCTTCTGTTGTACCAGAGTCTTTTACCACTCTTTATGCAGATGATTAAACATTTTTGTTTAGTGAAAAAGACTAAAACATTTTAATGGCCAAAATTATGAATGCTTTGTTGAAATTTTCTGCCTGGTCTAGTGATCAATCCTTGTTGTTTAATACAACTAAAACGAATTTTATATCATTTCATCCTCGCCAAAAAACTTGTATCCCTAACTTTGATATGTTGGTTAACAACTCAAACATAACAAGAAACGAAAATGTGAAATTTCTGGGTGTATTATTTGATTCAGATTTGTCCTTAAAGCACACTGTTTAAATCTATCCAAAAAGTTGAACTCTAAACGTTTTCAAATTAAAAATTTAAGAAAAACACTCAATATAAATCACATTCGTTCACACAAAGCAGGTAGGTGAAATTTTAAAAAAATATTTTTTTTTTAACTTTTTATCTATCATAGTCATGAACATATTTTTTATGGCAACCCTGTAGGTACATGTTCAAAGACATATTTCATTTGATAAAATATAATTTTCATCCGGCAAGCAGATGAGTGAAGGTCGACCTTACTTGGGATCCTCTACTATATATTTTACCAAGGATTTGATTTCAAAGGAAACAACTTATTTGTGATTAATCACAGAAGTACATTTAAATGCTCCTATTTTCATCTTGCTTTAGCAACATATCTCAAGCTTGTGGCATTTCCTTTTCTTGCCAAAGTGCTGAAAATTTTGAGAAACTGTGTTCAGTTGTCTAATTATACTTTTGCGAATTTATATCTTTTCTTCTTTTCTTTTCTTCTCAATTCTCCCCTCTATTTATCTGATGTGCGAGAATGTCCCCAAACTTTCATGATTTAGAAAAAATCATTATTCAGGATACTATACTAATTTTGTGTTGGGATTTTTTTTATAGCTGAACTCTGTGGCACCCTTTCTAAATTCCTTTCATGAGTGTCACCTCTTAATACCAGACCAGTAGTTTTCATTGCAACTTAATTGATCAGTCCAGTTTTTAATAATAAAAACAAAACAACCACATATATATGTTTGAAATGTTCAAACTGTCAAATCTGGCTGATTCAAATTTTAATCGTCAAGTGTCAAGAATGTCAAATAGAATGTTCTGACTGGTCCAAATCTCCTCTTCTTCAACATGTGACCTGATTTGTCTAAGACAAATGCTGGGCTACTGTTTGGGACCTGTCTACAGGCATTCATTAGTTTTCATGTCATCACCATCATGTCAGATGTGACCTTATTGGGATTTTAACCTTCATTTTCAAGCGCTGTCATTTTGTCAAAAATGATATGTTTTTGACGCCAAGTGTGATGTGTCAAAATATTAATTTTGCCAGAACGACTCCGAAGATATGTTTCTACCATATTCGGTTGTATAAATGAATAATCATATGATAATCATTCACATAATTGAATGAACAATTGATATAACCTTCGATTCTACTACCAAATAATCACACTTGATGATCACGTGATATATGCCATCAGATGGCACATTGCTTAGCATTAAAACACAATACTGAAGTTCTTTCATCGTCATTTTACATAGCAATGTCCTTGTCACTACTTGAAATATTTTTTTTTATTAAACCATTTTAGCATACATATTAATAAATACATCTAGCATTTTGTTCCTAATCAGCAACATGCTGGTGACGGAACATTATAATTGACATATGATTCAATAACAATTTCTGTAGTTACCATAATATACATTAGTATACATTAATATACTTATACACAAACAACAACAATTACAATCTCAAGTATATCATAGTACAGTAGTTTGTTGATTCATGTGCTGAATCAAGTTTATTTTAAATGAAGAATAGCTATGTATATTTTTCACAGGATTTGGCAAAGAGTTGAAAGTTTCTAGACATTTGTATATAGGATTATTTAGTGCCAAGTTTGTTCTTACATTTGATAGGTAAAAATTATTTTGATTTCTAGTCTCATATGTGTGAGTTTCGTTAACTAAGTTGAATTTAGTATTACATTTTTGTTAATTTTTTTGTATTTTGTAAGTGTATTTGCATTGTTCTATTTGTAATATTTGTTCCAAGGGCATTATTCCTGTTTCTTTATATATTTTCTCTGTATGTGTTCTGTAGCTATATCCAAATAAAAATTTCACAACCTTATTTTGAAGAGTCTGTATTTTCTTAAATTGTGTTGGTCGACATATACCCCAGGTTGTTATGAGATAGCGAAAAACTGACAGAAAGTATGCATTGTAAATCATAAGCTTATTTTGAGTATTCAGATAGCTACCACATCTATACAAAGCCCCAATCATAGGGACTACCTTTTTTGAAATATGATTTGAGTGATCCTGCCAGTTCAGCTTATTATCTATAACCAGTCCTAGATATTTGGTGTATTGGACTATATTTATTTCTTGGGAACCAATTTTTATTGACAAATCACGGGTTTCCATATTTTTGTTTTTGAACAACATAAAAATAGTTTTATTAATATTTATTTTAAGTTTATTACTTAGAAGCCACTCGGCATACAGTTTTAAATCATTATTCACCAACTGTTCCAATTCAGTTAGGTTATTTCCTTCATAGACAAGGACAGTGTCGTCTGCAAATATATAGTAGAGAGCTTTCAATTTGGCTTTTTTAAGGTTTAGTGTATGTAAAGAATACAACATAGGCCCTAAGACTGACCCTTGTGGGACTCCACAGGTAACATTTTTTAGTGCACTGTTGACTTTATCTAGTGACACATACTGTTTTAGGTCTCGTAAATATGTTTCTAGAAGATCTGCACATTTACCTCTTATTCCCAGTAAGTTGAGCTTATTTATTAACATTTCATGGTCAACTACATCAAATGCCTTTTGTAAGTCGACAAATATCATTATGACATATTTTTTGTTATCTAGATTGGTTATAACATGGTTCAAAAAGTCCATTGTGTGGACTAAATATACTGAATAAATATACTGAATAACTCAAGAAATAACTTCAACATTTATATATTCCTACAAAATTATATTATTCACTCAATTATTTATTCATTGACACCAATATACAAAACTGGAGATAAAGAAAATATTTCAAATTATCGGGGTGTTGCAATCCAATCTGAGATACCCAAATTGTTTGATAAACTCATCTCCGTACAGCTAAAGTGGTCCTCTAGACATATCATTATTCCAGAACAGGCTTCCACTCGGGAAGATCGACAGTTACAAATTTGATGATATATCAATCTAATATTTTAAATGCATTTGAAAATCATGTTCAGGTTGATAGTGTTTACACTGATTTCACAAAAGCTTTTGATAGAGTTGAACACACATTATTAATTGCTAAGTTGAAAGCACTTGGAATTGGCAGTCAAGCCCTAACATGGATAAATAGCTTTCTGATTGAAAGAGTTCAATGTGTTAGAATTAATAACTTCATTTCAAATGCTATTGAGGTTTCTTCTGGTGTCCCTCAAGGTTCCCATTGTGGTCCAATTCTGTTCAGCCTGTTTGTCAATGATTTAAATGAAGTGTTACAAAATTCAAAATATTTGGTGTTTGCTGACGATGTAAAAATCTACAAAACAATATCAAATATCAATCATTACAATGAGCTTCAGAATGACATTGACAATTTTTGTAATTGGGCTGATCTGACTGCACTGTGTCTGAACGTTAACAAATGTTTCTGCATAACATTCTCTAGATCCAACTCTCCACTTACATTTGATTATAAAATAAAAGATGAATCGTTGCTTCACGTCGCTGAAATCAAAGACTTAGGCATTTTGATTGATAATAAAATGACCTTTAAACAACATATTTTGAAAGTAGCTACTATTGGCTATAGAAATCTTGGATTTGTTATGAGAAACACAAAGGATATGTCAGTTAATAGTTTAAAATTATTATACTGTGCACTTGTTAGGTCAGGCTTAGAATATGCTTCTGTGATATGGTGTCCTAACTACAGTGTTGATATCGGGACAATTGAAGGAATACAGATAAAATTCCTCAGGCATTATGCTTTCAGACTGGGAATGAATTGGAATCATGATTATGACAACATTCAAAATAGCACAGGTTTGGAAACTTTAGAAAAACGTAGGTTCAACACAGACTTGCTCTTTTTATATAAATTGTTGAATGGTATCATTGACTGTCCCGAACTTGTATCCGAAATTCAGCTAAGTACAAACAGTAGGACTAGAAGCAAAGCACTATTTTACATTAACCATCATTCCACAAATTATGGCATGCATAGCCCTCTCTCAAGGATACCAAGGGAATACAACAATAATTGTATACATTTCGACATTTTCAGTAATTCGTTTCAGTTATTCAAGAAGTACCCCTTTATAAGCAGCTGTGTTTGATTACTGTGATATAGATTCATAATGATCTAGGATATATAGCAACTGTGAGTGGAAACTGTGATAGATTCATACTGATTTAGGATATTCTCTTGTTATTTATGTTTATTTGTATTTGTTGAATATTTACATAGGTACATATTTTTTCCCATCTTGTAATAATATTTGTGATTATAATGTATGCAATGGATAACCGTAAATAAAGTTCTATTCTATTCTAAATCTCTAAAATATACTCATAAATAAAAAATGATACTAAGCAACAACCAAGGCAACAACACAATACTCTCCTGATTTAGAAATTGAATTATTCTATACATTGTAGAAATTTAAAGATTCAATAATTCACAGTTCACTCATGGAGCATGTTGAAAAATAAATCAGCTATATCTCCATAGTAGTTTGAGAAAACCCTAGGGAAAACCCCATCAAACTTGGTATTATTGGATTTGAAATCATAATCACTAAAAGATCATGGAATAAAATAATATCATAATACATTTGAAAATCAAAAGTTGATGCCGCTTCACTTCAAGCTTCCAACTTTGGGATATTATAATTACAGAAAAACAGAAAAATGTGTCCATGCCCAATTGAAATCAACCCATCTGAGCAGTTTTTCATAAATGAGGGCTAATATGCATGATTGATTCTATTTTATTTTTATTGTATATATAGTATGTATGTAGTGATGCTGTTTGACATATTTCTGTGTTTTATGTACAATGTATTAGTTTTTTATGACTAAATAAACGATATATATAACATTTCTTATTGTCCACCAAACAGCACCACCAAAACATTCTTATTTTCATGTCATCAGGCCTTTTGCTATGATAAGAAATGGTGATAAAGTTCCACATTCTCAGTTTTCTATTTGTTCAAATATTCCACACCATTCTATACAAATATTTTCAATGAAATAGGCCATAGCTTTTCAGGCTATCCAGCAAAATCTTGGGATTTTTGACTTTGACATTGACCTCATGTTTTAGTAGCAGCAACTGGTGAGAGTGAAAATGTAAGCACTCATTGCAAACAATGGAAAAAACTTGGATGGAATGTTTATTGATATCTCTGAAAAATTATTGTAGATAGTACTAGAGTCAAGTAGAATAGGCATTTTTATGCTGAATCAATGGTGAAAAATTCAGGTAGGGTGGTTGGTCTGAAGTGTAATGCAGGGTAGGTATATGGGATAATGGCAAATATTGCTTGTTATCATTTGACTCAGATGACCAACAGCCATACATTTCATTTTCCCAGGAACTTGATGAATGTGCTCTCTTCCATATTCATTTTTTTCAGATTGAAAACATTCAAGATTTATTTAATATACATATTCATGAATAAAATCAATATTATGATGACAGTAGTGGTTTTCCAGGAAAGAAAAAAATACAGGATAGAGTTTTGAAAGGAGGGGGCTTTTTGGCACAGCTAATAAGCAAGTATAATACCTAATCACTGCTTTCAACTGTGACCTAATCAAGAAGAACATATGGAGCTCAATATAGAGACAACACTTGTGGAGAAAGGAGTAGAACTTGGAGTATAAGCACTAGTAAAAATGCTGAAATTATTGAAAATGCTGAAATGCTGGAGACTTGTACAGATGTGTTCTGGTGAGAAGGTGAGTACATAGTACTCTGCAATAATTATATAAGTAGCTAACAATGTAGGAAGATATCATTTTTGAATGCCTAAAAATAGATCAACACTCAAAAAGTAAAAACATATTACAGAGTAATAACACATTACCCTAATTATAGAAAATGTAAGGAACATAGGAAATTACCTTAGGCAAGTCTTGTCTGCAGATTGGACACTCATTCTGCTTGCAAAGTACCCTCATTCGAGTCGAACACTCGAAACAGACGGCATGATCGCAAACACCGATAGAAAATATTTCCACAACTTTGAAGCAAACCACGCAAAGTTCTTCGTTATTACTGGGATTTGTTACATTCGAAGACATATTTCTAATTGTTGAAAGCAATTTCTGTAAAGTACAAAACACAACCTATACATCCACAGCAAATATGGAAAACATCAAGATCAAGAAACGAGGAACGAAACGACAAGTTGACTTGACAAGATGACATGGTAATCAAAATTCAAGGAATTAAACTCAAGGACGAAAATCGTCAAACAATCGATTCGATCACAGGTAGGTGTCTCTCGCCAGTTATAAAAGCTAGAGTGACATAAAAGCATGCTGCTGTGCTGCGGAAAATCCACAGAACTCATATTACTTACGGAAAATCTCAAGTTATCGAAAGACTAGGGTCCCTTGATGTAAACTGACGTATTTGTCATCTTTACAGGGTACGGACAGATCCTCGTCTCCTCTCACTCTAAAGTGTTTGTGAAACAGTTATATACTTCCATCTTTATTCATTTCTGGGGATAAACACTAGATTTTTGGCATTTGTTGTTTTTTAGGTTATATTGAGGTCACTGGCGTATCATACGTAATTTCCATATGGAATTCCTGATTCAACTATACCAAAATATAGATGAACAATCCTCTAGTTATGAGGGCGCCGTACATTATGCTATTTCTCGGCAAGTTTGAGGCAATGCAATTTTCTCGCAATTTTTCTAAATTTATTGCGAGTCGCCGTACATTGAGATATTTCTGTGTCATATTTTCTTGTTCATATTCACTATTTCCAGGTTTTTTGAGCCTTCAATGTACTTTTTGAGGTTATTTGGTGTTTCAGGCCACGTTATGGAGAAAATTAGTATTTTATCAAGATGCTACGATGAATATTACTAAAAATTTTACTAAATAACTTGTCTTGAAATCGCAGGAAAAATAGGACTGGTTCTATTACGAAACCAGCATGAAACTTGCCATGAAATATCATAGACGCATGCGCATTGTTCGATTCAAAATTAAATTGCATCGAACTTGCTGGTAAATAGCATAATGTACGGCGCCCTTTAGAGTTTACTATACTCCAGCATAATTTTCAAGAGGTAGCTAAGGGAACATATGAATTTCACTGAAAGTTCAATATATTTCACCAAAAGAGACTGTTCTTAGGCTGTATACAAGGGTTGACTGAATTGACTGAATGAATTCTGTTTTCGAACTGAGCAGTAGTTTATCTATGAGCTGAATGAGCTGAGCCTTATGATTGAGAAATGGTGGAAACCTCGATGTGAATATCTAAACTACTGTACTCATGTAATGTGTGCTAAATATATTTCCGGAAATACAACTCGAAGAATTTATGGAGTGAATATCAACTATGTATAAAACTTCGTCTAGGACGAGAAGTAGGCTGATAAAAAGTTATTCGTAAAATGTGCAGGGAAATAAAGAATAGAATATACTTCACCTTCATGTTATACATATGATTCTTCCGTCTTCCTTAAATAAAAAGTCATTTTCAAATAATTTATTGATGAAAGTAACAAACAAGTAGGTATACGCAGTATAACTTATAGGCACGTTATTTTCACTCTTGCATCCTACATATTTTTTATTTGTGATAAAGTAGTAATTATATAAACTAATGGATCCGTTATCTTGGCTTTTTCAATTTTGACGGAACAATCATTATCTCTTACCCCGAAAACCGCCAGATATCAATTACGAATAGAATCGGATCTTCATCAGAAAACTTGTTCGCCACATGATCTTCCTCAACAATTAAATACCCTGTACATACCTATTATTAAAATTTCGAATGATTTTCTGTAGCGCCCATGGATGTGACGTGACAGCAATGTCAGGGATGCCAGTAGACAAAACTAAAGTCTCTAGATCATTAGAAAAGAATGCAGCTATGATCTGTCCGTACCCTGTTAAGATGACTTCAATGTCAATTTCCATCAAGGGACCCTATCGAAAGACATGAGCCGTCTTACATTTTGTACTCGCAATATGGAACTTTACGACAAACTCTTACATTAACGGAGAAGAAGATATAGCAAAAAGCCAAATTACACGAATATAAGTATATTTATCGGTTCTACCTTCTAAATTCAATGACTTCACGTTTCGGCACAAAACCATTAATATTCGGCCATGAATTGATTAACCTCCAAGGGCTCCAAGGAAATTACCTTGGAGGCTGTGACGTCACCGCAGATGCCAAATCTCAAGTTCTCGACTTTCCCAATTCGAAGTCTCGAGTTCCCGACTTTCACAACTCGAGATCTCTGGTTCTCGACTGTCGCAACTCGAGATTTTGAGGGATAATGAGAAGTGTCCCTCCTAGAAGTTCCAGAGCTTCGTACCAGAGCTTCATAAAGGGTCATCGAATCATCTATGAAAAAGTATGAAATTTCAACATTCTGTCGTGTAGCGAAGCATGTACGGACCTATGTCCATAGGACATTATCTTCTCTGATTACATCGGATGAGTAGGTACTACAATTACTACATGTGTTAATGGACTGTAGAAGGTAAAAATGGATTCCCTACTCTATTTTTATTTTTGGTCTCTTTTGGTGTACTTACTCCATTCCGAAATTCCCGTTTGTTTGGTTTGATACATTTGTGTTGTATATGGAATCTGGTACAATTTACGGATGATTTTGGTGCAACATATTTTTACGTTGTGGTTGTAGCAACACTGGCAACACTGGAGTAGTGGACTCACGACTCTCGAGTGAGTAGTGAGTGGTGAGCAAGGTCTATTAACTTCTATAGAGTTTAGACCCTACAATTCTGGTATTGATCATGGATCATTTTTCATTTTTTATTCATCAACTAATGATAATAGTATTTGAAGTTTTTTGTTCTTGTTCATCATATCTTTAGTATTGTATTTATCCATGTAATTAGGCTGCAATAGCCTGTATGGGTAATAAATAAATAAATAAATAAATAAATAGAGTTAAATAGCCTTGAGTGGTGAGTAGTAGCAGGTAGCAGCGTCTACTACGATTGGCGTAGTTGAATGTGCGTTTGAATCTCACGTCGGCAACCCGGGATCAATGCCTCTGCGACGGTGGGCTCTGTTTCAATTCTGTTTTCCCAAGTGATTTCCCGAAAAATTCAGTTTTTAGGAAGACAGAAGACAGAACCATTTAGGCCCATTTAGGTTAGATGATTTGAAATAAATAGTATCATGTTTTATGCAGGAGGGATATTTGCCTTCCTCCCTAAAAAAGTACTTTCTTTTCAGGAAGAATAAGGTTCATCTAGGCCGAGTTAGGTTAGATGGTTTATAAAGAGTAGTGTCCTTTTTTATACAGGAGGGATATGTTTTCCTTCATCCCTGAAAAATGTACGTTCATTTTAGGAAGAAGGTTCATTTAGGCAGAGTAATGTTAGATGGTTTGAAAAAAGTAGTGTCCTTTTTTATGCAGGAGGGAGGAATATTTTCTTTCCTTACTGAAAAAAGGACTGTAGAGGCATTTACTGTTGAGAAAGAGTTTTGATAACATTCTTTCCTAGATCATTTCTAGAGTATGAGTTTGTTTTTGAAGAATGGTCTCTTTTCACTTCAATGTGAATTCATGAAGATGCAATTTTCTTCCTTCATCAGTTCAAGATCATTCAAGTACATTTTCCCTCAAAAATAAGCACAATCCGGCAACATTGATATGACTGACACGGGATTACGCGCAGGCTCCGCAGACACAAGACACAAGTGTGGTGAGTGGGAGTTTGGGACAGCAGTCAGGAGGAGTTGACTACTCACTGGTCAGTGTTTTTGTTTTTATTGTCATTATTCCCAATTATTCCATACTTCAAGTTCCAAAATAATAATCATCACAGAAAAGTTGGATATTATCTTTGTTACCTTACTAGGTATTTGTGATTCTACTTATGTGTGCTCATGGATTCTGATTTTCGTGATACAAACTATTGCTGATTATTTTTATCATCCTAACAAGGTAAGCCACTATCCCCTAAATTCCCCTAATCTAGTGATTCCGCTCGTAATTTTTCTTACATTTGTAATTCTTGAACAAATGCTTGAGTGGAGGGTAAGGTACCTTCAAGCCTAAAATCGACTCAACAATCCTCATAATATTCTCAAGCAAGATTATTGTGGAGAGCCTACTAAGTACTATGAACCCAAAGCTGGTAGCTTGATACAGTAATAAGCAACAGTTTAACAGTTAGTCCGGCAATTAGTTCATTACTCAGTCAGTCCATTGTTGGCCAGTTCCAACTTAATTTGAGATTAAAATTGAATGCCATGCTGAAACAGTTGGAACAAAGCCAGTATATTGTGTTTATGAAACTCAGGACTCAGGTGGATCTTGGGGTAGAACTGTAAAACCAAGGGTGGAACTGAAATGTGACCTGAATATTCATTAGTAATCTTCCCAGTATTAGCAACCTCTTTGAATTTTCAAACCTATTGATAATGTGGACTCTTTTAACTCTAAATCTCTTAATCATGTCCACAACATTTGATATCCTCTCGGATATCCTGTTAGGTTACAAAACTGGTACATGTTTCTAACAAAAAAGGTCAAAGAAGAAAACTTGTCATGAGAACTCCTATGAAACAGGCCATATTATCCAGCATATTATATCATATCATATTATTATAAGCTATAAATTATACCATATAGGTAATAGATCAGCACCATTGATCAAAACAAGGATGAATGGAAAACTATAACTCTCTTATTATGGTGCCACTCATGGTGCCATATGTGTACCCTAGAAACGAATCAGTGCTAGATACTATTTGTTTCTGTGTGGCATTGTATTAAATGCCATGACAATGTTCCTCCATTGGCTGATGATTGCCATATGTGTACCCTAGAAACGAATCAGTGCTAGATACTATTTGTTTCTGTGTGGCATTGTATTAAATGCCATGACAATGTTCCTCCATTGGCTGATGATGAATATGAGGATCTAGACAACAATTAATACCTTTGGTTGTCCAGTGCAACAGTGGGTCCTTCTGGTATGTTTGGAGAAATGGAGACTGTGGGAATATCAAAATGTGGGGCCAACAAAATGTGGGCCAATCAAAATGTGGGATCAGCAGTGCACCCCTCCAGAAACACAATTTTATATCATTACATGATTTTATTGATTTGAATCCCATTGAGAAACTCTGGGAAATTCTTGGGACAAGATTACAAGAGGTGGGTAGCTTGAATACTTTGGAAAACGCACGGCAGAGACTCAATGATTCTAATATGGGAAGACCTGGACCAACATATCATAAGGTCTCTTATTATGGGTATAGGCTGTCTTTGCCAAATACTTTTCCGTGCCCGGGGTGGAAATACTCCCTACTGAATATGTGTGAAACCAGCCATGAGTTCCAGCCAGGACTTTGCCAATTATTCAAGGAGCACGCCATACCACCATGTCCTTCATTGCTAATTTATACTCATGGCTGGCCATGAAATTACTAAAACCTGGAAAACATTTCAGTGGATGAAACTCGAGATGAAACTAGTCTCCATCAGTGTATTTCTCTAAGGGTCCTTAATAATCTGTATATCTCTCAATATTTTGTCGGCCAAGAATCAACCCCACAGGCCCCCTTTTTTGGAATTTCGAAAATAAATCATAACTTTTTCAAAATAGAATGTGTTCCTCTATGGTACTTGTTGATGTGTATATCTCACAATATTTTGTCGGGCAAGAATTAACCCTACAGGCCCCATTTTTTGGAATTAAAACAAAAATCATTATATTTTTAAAATGCACATAGATAGGAGTTTGTTTCTATGCATGTGTTCCTCTGATGGTACTTGTAAATGCATATGTCTCACAATCTCACAATTTATGTCGGGCCAGAATGAACCCCACAGGCCTCCTTTTTTGGAATTTCGAAAAAAAAAACAACTCAAAATACATGTGGATGAGAGTTTTTTTCTATTCATGTGTTCCTCTGATGGTACTTGAAAATGTGTATATCCCACAATATTTTGTCGGGCAACTTTTTTTCAAAATACAGGTGGATGAGAGTTTTTTTTATGAATGTGTTCCTCTAATGTTACTTGATAATGTGTTCATCTCAATCTCACAATATTTTGTCTACTAGATTTGAGAGCCATTCTTCTGAATATTGCATCAGAACAGTGCATTCCGGTTAATTATAACAGAGATGGCTATATGTCTTTATTGACTAGTGGTTCATAAAATGACGAAAACAACCTTGTTTTTACACACTTTACGCCTCAAAAAAGGGAAAATAATGGTAGGTATTATAGCTAGTGGTGAAAAAAAAATTGAATTTGATCTGAATCAGATAAAGTATTGTACTTTTTTGGTTTATTCATATCATTAGTACCTATATGTACATTCATTACTTATTTAGTAAAATTAATTTAATTAGAGCATGCCGAAATATCATGCAATTTATAAGTGTGTATGTGATTAACTAATGTTAGGTTAATAATATAGGTAATTATCAAAAAAAGTGTCAAATATTTTTCAGTAGATCAATATGCAAATCAGGAGATCTACCGAAAATTCAGTAGAAGTGGCAACTCTGAAGCGGCAGAAAAGTGTTTGGGTGCTGAACCCCATATGTGAGAACAGTATTCTAGAACTGGCCGTATCTGTGCTTTGTAGATCATGAGAAGCTGATGGGGTGTAAAGTAGATTTCCGCACGGAATAAAAATTCGAGTTTTTTTTGTGAAGCAGCTTTCGCGATGGATCGGTATTGATTATGGAAATACCGAGCATCGATATAGCGGTCATGGTGGGAATGGTGGTACCAGACATTGTTATAGCAGGCATACTGAGTTCCGCCTTTCTAGAGAAAATACAGGCTTGAGTTTTGGTGGCGTTGAATTCAACTAGGTTCATTCAGGACCTGTCATATATGTTACTGACTGTTTCCCAACATTATCTTTCGATAGTCAGCAATTTCAGCAGAAATTCATTCAGGTGGTCAGGTAGCCGCGCGGACGAAGGTCAATATTCTAATCCGCGTTCACTTGCTGGTCGTGGGTTCAATTTCCCGCGACTGCAGAACATTTTCTGATGGCCCAAGGAAGTGTTTGGGATCAAATGTTATAAGGTAAGGCCCCCGTCATTCCTTGCTCGCATAAGTCTCTCGAAGACTTTTCAGGGCTGCTCGTAAGGGAGCAACCGAATGACGGATAGATCCGTTTTTTTTAGAAAGTTGAGTCGAAATATTTAGAATGAATAGTATGTCTGCTCACAAGTATCTGCCACTATCAGTGAATGTTTTTGATTTCTGAATGAAAAATTAGCAGATTCAGTACTGTCAGTTGAATTCGGAATATAGCCTAATAGACATGACTCGATGTCATGAAACTCATGAATGAAAATTTGGGTATTCCTGCACATCGAGCAGAAACGTTTTCAGGCGAGCAATTTGAACGTGGTTTTCGGGTTGCTGGAATATGACATTACATAGCTAGATATCAGTGGTAGGTTCCCATCAATTTTCACTAGTTTCATGTATCATCTCTGTGTGATAAAAGATTCAAAAGTTATTTCAATGTGAACATATACCTATAGGTGATGTTTACCGCGGATTATAATAGTTTCTGAATTTATAGTCGGGCAACACGGTCCAGAAGATCGGAACTTGACCTTTAATGAATTGCCATCAGAAAAAATGTTATCGAATCGTTGGTGGTTTCCTAGAAACGAGTGAAACCTAAGATGAAACCAAATATTATGCCATTGAGAACTGTAACTGTAATAGATAGTCGTGTTGCTCGTCTGTAAAGAACAATGACACTTGCTCGATGTAATTCAACTTCCGTCAGCGTTAAGACAAAGACACTCGATTCCTCAACCTGCTACCTGTTTTAGTATATGAATACTAACCGTTCCCTGTTTCACAGTATGAATATCAACCTTTACATTTAGAATCGTCATAATTGCGGTATAAAAGCTCGTGTATCACTATGCATTTTCTTGTATGATATCAAGTGTTCATCTCGAACGAATCTCGAAATACTGTACCGATGAATAGGTATAGACTATGTTCCGAATTCAACTGTCAGTACTGAATCTGATGATTTTCCATTCCGAAATCAACAAACGCTATATTCCGAATTGAACTGGCCGGTACTGTCAGTAAATCCACTGACTATGCTGAAAATCTGTGTTCCGAAATATAAAATCTAAAATATTGTGCTGTAATTCGGAACACGTTTTTATGGCTTTCATAAGTAATCAGCAGCAGTTGATCAGCTGGTGAAATTTAAATTTTATTCTCAGCGTCAATCATTTTAATAACAGTACAGTAAATATTTGTTTTCATTCAGGTTTCCATGTTATTTCATCAAAAGTTCAGTGGTCATTGTGATATTTTTCGAGTTTAAATTCTTCAGTAGTATCTTGGGCTAGATCAACTGAGTTATTCACACATACATCCAGTATTGAGGACTTTTTCTCTTTTATAAACACACTAGCAGACCTCGCAAACGATGTTTTGCTATATGCATTATTTCTAAAATATATTTTTTCAGTTCAATATTCATCAAGGCACTATTATTATTTTATTTTCTACTTCTTTTTAGTTTCGCTATCTATAAAAGCGTGTTTCTTCAGTTTTTCAAACTACCATTTATTTCAACTCCTTTTTAGTTCACTTGATTTCCCAATTTTGACGAAAGAATCATAATATACGACTCCTAAAAGCCCAGATGAAAATTTTGAATAGAATCGGAACAATTACAATACTTGTCCGCAATATTTGATCTACCATCTCGAATTCCCTAATTTTGACGAAGGAATCATAAGTTTTGATCCCGAAAACGCCCACTTACAAAATAGAATCGGTATATAATTACAAAACTCGTCCGGTATATTGGTTCCACCGTCTTGAATTTCCAAATCCCGCCCTTTCCAAATCTTGACAAAAGAATATAATCTCCGACCCCGAAAACACCCAGATAACAATTTTGAAGAGAGTCCGATCATAATTACAATAATCGTCCGCCATCTAGAATTTCCTAATTTTGGCGAAAGAATCATAATCTCCAACCCCGAGAACCACCAGGGACCCCGCACAAAACCATAGGGGATTGGCCCACAGTGGGATTTGCCTGAAATTCGCCAATGTTATTGGTATGGAGATTCTGATCAAATGTCTTCATGTCTATCCTCTAAGACCAAAGATTTAGCTCTCAGGGCCGTATTTAGTATAGGTGCCAAATAAACAATGACACTTTTTTTTTCAAGCCCATTATTTTTGTATCTCCCATTATAATTTAATTGAATGTGAAATATTGCGAAATCTTGGAATTTGTCTTTCAGCACAAGTCCTCTGTAAAACATGCCTTGTCCTACAGGACCGTATTTAGTAAAACTGTATTTGCCAAAGTGCCGAATCGAATTGATTTTGTTATTACTTTCTTATTTCTTGCCCTATTTCAGGGTTGTTTGATAGGTGAATGTAGATTTCTTTGTGCACATAACAAAAGTGGTCACCATCTTAATATTCAAGATGGTTGGCCCAACATTTAATCTTTATGTAGGACATATCTCGTAGCTTTTTAGGAATCATAGTAACAGGGAAAGATAAGAACACGTCTCGATTGTTGAAATCGGTCATTTACTTTTTCAATTACCTAACACTATAATATAAATATAACTCTACTATCTAATTGAAACTTCATCTGATTCATTACTAACAAAGTTGAAACCGATATTTCTTGAATATTAAGATGGCGACCACAAAGAAATCTACATTCATCTATAAAACGACCACTGAAATAGGACAAGAAATAAGAAAAATAACAAAATCAATTCGATTCGGCACTTTGGCAAATACAGTTTTACTAAATACGGTCCTTTAGGACAAGGCATGTTTTACAGAGGACTTGTGCTAAAAGACAAATGCCAAGATTTCGCAACATTTCTCATTCAATTTAATTATAATGGGAGATACAAAAATCATGGGCATGAAAAAAAAGGGCCATTGTTTATTTTGCACCTATACTAAATACGGCCCTGAGAGCTAAATCTTTGGTCTTAGAGGATTGGTCACATGAAAACATTTGATCAGAAACTCCATACCAATACTCGCCAATAACATATGTGAATTTCAGGCAAATCCCACTGTGGGCCAATTCCCTATGGTTTTGTGCGGGGTCCTTTGAATAAAATCGGATCCTAATTACAAAATCCGCCATTTTGGATCCCCCAAGGGATCCCCCATCTTGAATTTCTCAATTTTGACGAAGGAATCATAATCCCCGATCACAATAACCCCTAGGTACCAATTTTGAAAAGAATCGGACTATAATTACAAAACTCGTCCGCCATATTGGTTTCGCCATCTTGAATTTCCAAATTCCGCCCGAATTATTATTTACTACAGTTGATTTGCGATACTCATTTACTACTGAATGAAAACGAAATGCGAACTAACGTAACCTCAAATTGGGGCATTTTTATTACATGAATCTCATGTATTTGAAGTAGTGAAACATAGTTTTTCTACAAGCGTGCGTGATCCACCCTATACCCGCACGCAATTTAGTTTGGGAAGTGTCATTTTCCCGCAACATTGCGGGAAAATTTTTCCCACACTAGTGCGGGAAATTTTTTATGAGTTGTAGGTGATGGAATATGAGAGTTTGAGTTTGTTTGTTGCAGTATTAAGTATGTATGTTCAGAATCATCCATCAAATTACACTATTTATTGTGAAAATTAAGAAATATTAAAAAATAAAAATTGATTATTATAAAAATCCCCCTATAGATTTGGATTGATCTGATGGGAAACGATTTTTGTTGTCATGCCAATCAAACCTCAAATGAGTTTGTCATTGTCGAAGTGACAGACACAGCGTTACTGTCATTTTCGATTCAGTGGAATTGCCACAATGTGATCAAAAACTTTCAGCTATTCGCGGGAATCAATGTTACCAGGTGGCGCTCGGTTTTCATCGTTCCATGTCAAAGCCACGTCAAAACTGGGGGAAACCAAACTGAATCCTCACTCAATCCCATAAGTGCCATTAGCTTGTGTACTGTAAATAAATTTAAACTTTATAAATACCCTGGAGTAGATGGAATATACCCCATCCTGCTTCAAAAGGGGCAGGAAATACTAATTCCACATTTGTGTCGTATATTCAAGGCTTGTATAGCAATACGATATATACCCATAGTATGGCAGAAGGTGACAGTCATCTACCTTCCCAAAGTGGGAAAGGTGGGTGACAAAACGCCAAAATCATACCGCCCAATAAGTTTAATGTCGTTCCTGCTCAAAACGCTGGAAAGACTGATAGACAGATACATAAGAGACGAGGTATTACAAAGAAACCCGCTCAACGAACGCCAATATGCGTATCAGCCAGGCAAGTCAACTGACTTAGCACTGGATGATCTGAACAGGCTACTCGCAAAGTCGATAGAGGACAAAGAAATAGCTATAACAACATTCGTAGACATAGAAGGTGCTTTCAATAACGCATCAACAAATTCTATAATTAATGCCCTAGCAAGGAAAGGAGTACCGCTACTCCCGTGCCAGTGGATAAATGTCAATTTGAAAAATAGGGTTATCATATCCACAATTGGCGAGACAACTCTGACAGCTAGAGCAGATAGGGGATGCCCACAGGGAGGAGTATTATCGCCCCTACTATGGGCCATTCTAATGGACGAACTGATCAAAAGGCTAACATCCAAAGGGTATTATTGCTTAGGATATGCCGACGACCTGGCGGTTATCGCTAGAGGTAGATTCGCAAGTACGGTCTCGGAGCTCACACAAATCGCTCTAAACATAATTGACAATTGGTGTAAAGAGGAGGAACTCACCGTGAACCCTCATAAAACCACTATAGTGAATTTCACGAAAAAGAGAGTACCGTCGAATGAGGTGGCTTCGGACGATTTTTACAGTTTTTTCGCTGTAACTTTTTGAAAAATCAATGTTTTCACACGAAATTTTCACGAAATGTAGCACTCATATAAATGAATCGATTCGTGGTATAGAACTTTTGTTTTCATTTTTAGGAATATTTTTTTTTTATTTTGAAAAGTGTCCGAAGTCACCTGGATAGGTGTGGTGAATTCGGACACCTCTTCAAAAGCGCATGAAAACGACATCCAGCTTCATCAGACTCAACTTCGGACATGAATTCAAATTTTTAAAAAAATGGAACACCAAAAATTAAATTTTTTGTCCGAATTTATTTTATCTTAGGAAATTGACTTCGGACGCGCATTGTTGACGATAGGAAATTTATTTCTCGTCTCAACAAAAATAATTCGGACACAACATGGGAAAAATATTTTTTATTTGGAAAAGATTCTTCAAGAATAAAATAAATAGTAACATTCTTACAAAAATAAAATAGCATTCTGCCTAAAAAATAATCAACAAAGTAGGAACTTACTTCATGTATCACAAAAAAACGAATAAAGCTATTCTATGACAATATCATTCAAATCACAAAATTTGTATTTTCCTCTTCTAAACTCATCCATAGTGATTTTTTGGTGAATTTCTGTATAATTCACAGTCGCTTCATGAATCCGGAATGGAAATGAGAACCAAAATTCCTCCCCAAATTGTTTTTTTCTCAAGAAGCTAACTTGGAAGTGATTATCTCCCAATTGTGATAAAATTTGGGCAACATAAAGTTTATATTTCTTAGAATTGAATATAGGCACGTAATTCCGGTACGAACGTCCGCCAAGGATTTTTCTATAGGTCCGGCCCATGTCCGAAGTCTTCCGCAATAATGCTGATGTTCTGGTTATCGCCCTGTATAAAAAAAATTCAATGAAATTTTCGAACAGATACATCATCAAAGCATTCTTTGAACATCACCCTTTGATTGAACATATGCCACTGAGCTCTACATTCAACACAAAAAGTGCTACAGCAGTTACTTTTTCACTTTTGAGAATTCGCAATAAAAATACGCTCATATAAATACCGACGTGAACAATTCTTCCTTACCTCTCTACGCAAACTACACTCTCGACCACCGGACCTATACTAACAAGATTCAACCTGCAGAAGATTCACGTCTATCGCGATACCTCCTTCCGCGACATTCACGATTGAGAGCGAAAAGTACTGACTGTCCGAAATCACCCGTACCGTCCGAAGCCACCTCATTCGACGGTACTGGAAGGATTAAAGTCACCAGTACTCAACGGGGTAGAAATTCCGTTCGCCCTAGAGGCAAAATACTTAGGAGTCATCTTTGACCATAAGTGGAATCAACACCTACAAAAAATTGTTCGAAAAAGTACAGTAGCCTTCAATCTGTTCAGACGAATGTGCGTAAAAAATTGGGGACTGCAACCAAAAATGACCACATGGCTCTATGCCAGCGTCATCAGGCCTATGATAGCATATGGGTCAGTAGTTTGGTGGCCAAAGACACTACAGGCTGGAGTGATTCGAAGGCTCAGTGCTATTCAAAGGCAAGCTTGCCTGAGTGCCACTGGTGCAATGAAAACCACTCCAACAGCCGCTTTAGAGGTCCTCTTGAACCTACCACCACTACAAATATATATTCAAGGCGAAGCCAGAGCAGTCGTGAGTAGATTGTCAAGGGGTCAAGCACCCATAAGCAACGCGCACGGTAAAGACTATAGAAAGCTATATGAAGAGTTGGAAAGCGACCCCATCATGGGAATGCCAACGGATGGCATAATTCCAAAATATAGCTTTGAAAAAACTTTTAAAATAAGTATAACGGACAGAGAGGCATGGAAGGAAGGACCTCCTATCAATGCAGACATTGCTGTCTATACGGACGGCTCCAAAACTGAGTTTGGATCAGGAGCTGGTATTTATGGGGCCAAGCCAAAGACAAGAATCTCACTGAGCTTAGGTAAATACGCGACGGTGTTTCAGCCAGAAATTATTGCAATACATCATTGCGTGAAAGAATTGATAAGGCAAGAGTTTAAAGGCAAAACCATTGCAATCTATTCAGATAGCCAGGCGGCAATCAAAGCAGTCAACTCTATGCAAGTTAACTCAAAACTAGTATGGGACTGCTTAGAAACCCTAAATGCACTGGGCAGTCAGAACAGACTGACTCTAGCATGGGTACCAGCACATACAGGGTACGAGGGCAATGAAGAGGCAGACTCACTTGCCCGAGCAGGAGCAAACAAAGCTCTGAATGGCCCAGAACCCTTCTGTGGTATTGCGAAAGCTATACAAAAGACTAGTATCAAATCATGGATGCAAACCAAATCTCAAGAATGGTGGAACAAATCGCCAGAAATGAGACAGGCAAAAGAGTTTATTAAAAAACCATCGCCAACATTCACAGAATATCTACTAAGCCAGAAACGAAGTTCAACTAGAATACTAGTGGGACTTCTCACAGGGCATTGTAGGCTCAACAAACACATGAGTACGATAGGTCTGACTGAAGAACTGCTGTGCAGGTTCTGTCAGGAAGAGGAGGAAACAGCAGTACACATACTTTGCCACTGTGAGGGCTTGTCAAGACTAAGGTTCCTTACGCTGGGTGAGGAAAAACCAGAAGCCCAGAGATACACAGGGGATCTGAAAGCTAGCCTATGGAGTCTCATAGAGAAGACGGGGCTAGCCGAAGAACTCTAATCGATTTTGAGGGCAGACACAATAGATCTGAAAAGGTCGCGGTGTGGAGGCAGATAGCCCGAAGGCCCCATTCTAAATCTAATCTAAATCTAAGCTTGTGTACTGTGTACTGATAAGAGTGATAACACTTTATCTCATTGACAAGTTTGACAACTACAGCTACAGCAAGATTTATGCAATGAAGTCTATGCACTTTATCCATAGACAACAGTTTGTTTTTCCCCAGTTTGAAGTTCGTATTATGTAACCTAGATGTCGCCCACTTTGTGAATCTTGCGAATAGGGATGCGATACAGATTACAGATGCGTTATTGCCAACGAAGTCTTAAGAAAGGTATGAGAAGGTATACTCGCGTTTTATTGAATGGTGCAACAATAAAGAAATGAAAATACCGAATAAAGAAGAAGTATTTTTGGCTCATGTCCTAGAAGTGTCTGAAACCTAGAGACCATACACCTTATGGGCCTGCTGGCTTCCGCAATGAACCTATACATAATGCGTCAAACTGTAAGTTCACAATAGCTATTACTAATGATCAGTAGATAGAGAATATATTTCTCTTGTTAGTTGTTCCTATATGAATGAATAATTAATTGAACAAAATCAATCAATTTCCTACGCTTGTAGAAAAAATATTGTTACTAACTCATGCGGAAAGTGTCTTTCCCGCACTTGTTAAGAAAATTACTATTATTGAATGACTATCTGCTGAAAAGCTCCCTCGAATAACCAGAGTAGCTATTGACATATCTGACCTCTCTCGTTCTTTTCAGATAAGTTCAAGCTTTCAGAAATTGGAATGCATTTATATAAAAAGGTCCAGTAAGTGTTCATCAATTTTCTCTTGAACAGAGTTGACATCAATTAAATGGGTCCATAAATAAAAAGTTATGCGAAAATAATATTCCGATTTTTTTCGATAACGACTTGAATCCTACGGAAGTCCGTTTTAACCGAGTGACTAAACTGGTAACTTCGCAGAATACTGATGGTTTTATTTCCTGGCCGTTGGGATTTTTGCAGTGACGTTATTTGATACACTAGAGATCTCAAGGAATCATATATACTAATGGTAAAATCAATGGATTCATTTTTATTTGTATAATGTTAGTTGTAGAATCGCTTATTAAACTTAATAATATGAATTTCAGGAAACGTATGAGAATCCCTTTATCAAACGGAAAAGCAAGAAAAATTTCTCTTCGTTTCTATTTTATACCTACACGGAAAAAAAGTTTTGTTGCACCAACAAAGTAATTTTGGTCATTTTTTTTTGTTCAATTAAACACAATTTGCGAAATCAACAAAATATTATGTTCTTTCTAAATAAGCAACCTATTGAAAGAGACAAAATAATTTGATTGAAATATTTGCTTCCTTTCTTGAACAAAAAACATTTATCGTTGACATAAAACAAATTTTGTTGATCCAACTATTATCTCATTGTTCAACCAATCATATGCATTTTGTCTATTCGACAAAATTAAATTAATTTTGACAAAGAATTAACTAAATATTCAATAACAATCATTTCATTGCGCAACCAATCGAAAGGTTTTTTCTATTCGACAAAATTGAGTTGATTATGACATTATATTTCGTTGATTCAACACATCACTATCAATAAATATGTTGTTATTTCAAACAAATTATTTTGTTGAACGGAACCCACAAATACATTATATAATATATATATATATATATATATATAGGAGTAACATTAAATTTATTCAAAGATTATTTATCAAACAGAATACAGAGAGTAAAAATAAATGATTCTTCTAGTGATCCATTACCTGTTGCCATGGGTGTGCCTCAGGGAACTGTCATGGGTCCCATACTATTTTTACTGTATGTCAATAATATTTTCAACATTGACAACTTTGAAGGGAATTTAACGTCTTACGCTGATGATACGGCTGTAGCATTCGTAGGTGAAACATGGAACGAAGTATATGAGAAAGCAGGAATTGGCATGAAACAAATTTACTCCTGGCTAAGCACTAACCTACTGAGCATCAATTTAGACAAAACAAAATTCATAACTTTCTCTTCTACAAAAACAGATCAACCAAAAAAAAACAACACTTCCGATCCACAAATCAACATGCCTAGAAAGTGCAAATTGCTCTTGCTCTGAAATACATAAAATAGAATCAACTAAGTACTTAGGTATTATGGTTGATCAATCACTACGATGGAATGATCATGTAGAATTTACTGTGAAAAGACTTCGAAAGTTGATCTATAAATTTTATCAACTCCGAAATATTCTCAGAAGAGACGTCATCTTGCTGGTTTATGGAGCCTTGGCTGAGTCAGTCATACGTTATTGTATCATCGTCTGGGGCGGATTATTCAAAACATCCTTACATAATTTAGATATAATCCAAAACACAATTAAAATAATGTTTAAAAAAAATCGAAGATATTCAACCGAGTCCCAATATGAAGAAACTGGCCTATTTAACGTAAGGAAAATATACGCCTATGAATGTTTACTCTTTACCTTGAGTAAACCTATTAACATAATCTATCACAGACATAATACACGAATGATCGCTCGCAAGCCAAGTTATGAACATACCACGCTGCAGATTGACTCACAACCAAAAATTTGTCACCTACCTTGGCCCTAAACTTTACAATCAGCTACCGACATATATTAAAAATATTAACAACCACAAAAAACGTAAAAAAGAAATAAAACTATTCATTAAGAATCAATATAATCAATTGAAAAATATCTTTGAGAACGACTGAACCTGAAACCACC
The DNA here is from genome assembly GCA_918026855.4 of Phaedon cochleariae. Taxonomy (NCBI): domain Eukaryota; kingdom Metazoa; phylum Arthropoda; class Insecta; order Coleoptera; family Chrysomelidae; genus Phaedon; species Phaedon cochleariae. The sequence goes on along the minus strand of OU896714.1, from coordinate 30,895,987 downwards.
ATCTATGTATACTCTCCAATATATCTCTATTTATATGAATTCTATATGTTATATTCTACTCAACCTGTTTTGTAAACCGCAACCAACAATAGGTCGCGTGCAAGAACTGTCAGATGACCGACCCTGGAGGCAAAACATATTTGTTTACAAGTGATCGAAATAGTTTTCCACAATTATTTTGGCATATGAATCGTATTTTTCCGCTATTCATCAATTCGCTAATGCCATCACATTGTGCTGTTGTAAAATGCACAAAAACTGCAGCGGCAGATGAAGAAATCCGGATGGTACATTATGATTCAAAAGTAAGTACCTACTATAGTCACTCACATAGTTTTCATTATTGAAATTCGGTTATTTCTCTGATTTCTCATCGGAATTCCTTCTGCAATAGGATCAGTTAATAGAAATATACCTGAAATTTCTAGAATAATGCAAGAAGATTGGATTCATGCAATCAATCGGTAGGACTGGTCTGACATGCTGACGATCGTGTGTGTTGTAGACATTTTCAATCTATTAGCAGCATTAGCTTGTATTGCAGAAGTTGGCAGAAGGCAGAAGGAATTTTAATAAGGAATGACAGCATTTCATAATGATAACTATGTGAGATTACTATTTACCTGAAAAATCATATTCCCTGGTCTCTTGCTGCATATTTTGTGCATTGTACAACAGCACAATGCGAAGGCATGCTTGAATTAATGGATAACGCAAGAAACACGATTCGTATGCCAAAATGTTGTGAAAAACTATTTCAACCTTTCGATTTCTCTGTAACCAAATAAAAAAGTGAGGTTGTGTTTCAATAATTCACAGAAGAATGAGGTTGTGTTTCAATATTTTGCCTCCAGGGTCGGTCTTCGTGCACGCGACCTATGTTAGTCAGAGTAGTACCATATCACATTCGAGATATAACTTAGCAGCCTGAAGGACACAATACAAGCTCTGCTTAGTTGACTTCAGACTGCCAGGAATAGGAATATTCTACATTGTTTTATAAATATTCAAACATAATTTTGTAATATTGATATCGACCTGAATAAATCTATCTATCTATCAATCTATCTATCATCTATCATATATAATAATAGGGGACCAATCACCGACCCTTGCGGCACTCCTGCACAAATTGACGCACTATCAGAAAGTGACTTATTACAACTCACCATCTGAGTACAATCTGTTGAATAATGGTTAATTCGATCTAGCGCAGAGTTACCAAAACCGTAATATCTCAAAGTAGCCAATAAAACTTTGTGGTCGATTGTATCAAAAGCTTTTGAATAATCTAAGAGCAAGAGCATCGCAACTTCTCCATTATCAAGGGCCTTAGTTTTATAACTGGTTTTATGACTGGTTACATCTACTCTACATCTACATTCGGAAAAAATATTGTTATGCTTTGGCCTTTTCTTCGACTTCTCACGAACTTATAGTTAAAATTGAATTAATTTTGATATAAAGTGCTTTATAAGCATCCCATCGTTTGAGTTCTCCTGAAAGTGCATCAATTATTACCAAAAAGTTATGATTTTAAAATTTTCGAATTACCGACATAACTGGACTCGGCGTGTCGACAGTAGAGATTTATGTTTTTTTTTAATTTTATACTTTTAGTTATTTCTTGTTACCATCAGGGAATTTTTCTTCACGAAGGGCGCCCCCAAAATCTGGCCGCTCCAAGGCCGGGCCTATTGTGCCTTATGGGAAATCCGCCACTGTCCATCCTGTCTCTTCCATTTCTATGAACCACTTTGATGTCAGTGTTTGATGCACGGAAAGTTGTGCCTACAAGCCAGTGTTGCCGTTTTTAGTACTATTTTACTTTTATAGTACATTTCATACACATTTTAGCATGCCAATACAATTAACACTAATCTAGTACAAAAACAAGAACCTGATAGCCCCATAGGATAATTGGAATCCTAATGAAGCCCTCATTGATAAAAAGTCCATAATTTCCAATTCAGCGAAGAAACAATGAGCTGTTATTAATGAATTGATTTTTAAAGTTTGAGTCATATATTTTATCTTATTGATGTATGATAGTATTTGATCTCAATCTGTAATCTGATCTGATGTTCCTTTTTATCTCTTATTTTCGGCTTTTATTAGTTATAATTGTTTCATGACCTACGTTTTTCAGAGGTGTTTTTGTGTGTATATTAATATTTCAAATTTTTATACATGAATATGAAAGTTTTTCATCAAATGTTTGAAAAGTTGATTTTTGAGTGTTATTTTCTCAATTTAGTACAGGGTGTCCGTTTTTCGAGCTCCACCATGGGGATCTCAGTTATTATAAGAGATACGAGGTAGGTTAAAATAGGGCAAAGTTGCGCATTTTCATGCTGAACATTTATCTGCAAGAGAATTCGATGTGTCATTTTTTGTTCTTGAATTATTGGAAGAAAACGAAAATTTTTAATTTTTGTTTTTATTTTTTCAAGCTGAAACCAAAAAACCTAGACGTTTCTGACCGGGACATTCTTTTGGTACTTTTTCTCAAGGAATCTGAATCTGTCATTGTATTTTCCATGACGTTCTTGATGCCAAAGTTACAACACAACTTCGTTCTTTCTTATGGGCGCCATATTGGATTTTTGCATTTTCGAAAAGTCTATTTTCCTGATTACAATGATGTATCACACGATATGATCGATCTTCCATGTTGATCCAAATTGTGAAAAAAACAATTTTGCGAACAGTGCTTTGGGAAGAACGCCAACAGTTTTCAACAAGATGAATTCCGACAGTTTATTTGAATTTGGATCTGGAACGTTCACATTTTCGTCAAGATGATCTACTTGAAAACTAAGGTTTTGAATTAGGAACGACGTGATGAGCTAAAAGTTTATTCTTCGCAAAACAAAACAAAGTTATTAAAGATGCTCGAATACCCCACCTTCCACTTCTAAACACAATTCTACGCGTTCCCTCAGATTGTGAATTGCTCGCGAGATGTTTCGTCTTCTTATCTCCTTCATCAATATCGATCGGTACAGTTTTGAAAATCAAATCTTTCATGGTTCCCAATAACTAATAATCCAGCGGAGAGAGATCAGGTGACCGCGCTGGCCAACGTATGTCTCCGTTGTTGGAAATTACTTACCTTGTCAGGGAACATATCTGACAGACACTCGGCAACTCTTCTTGCGTTATGTGGATAAGCTCAAGAATTAATCAATGCTGTCCCAGCAATGGATTTATATAATCAATTCATAAAAAAATGCATAACGGCTCCATTTAACATGGAGGAAGTGCTTAGAAATTTAAACATGGGTATAGTAAGGGATATTATGAAGTTTATGGCCTATAACCAGATGAATATATAACGAGAGAAAATCATATATAATACCCACATACATTTATATAAATATACTAAAAAAATAGGTATATATAGAAGAGAAAAGGAAAAGATGAATCTACTTTTTTTAAGTGATCCTAATTCCTTATCACCAGATTTCCTACTATAAACCAAAAAAACCAAGAAACCTCTGTTTGTGCTATCTGTCCAACCCTCTAATATTCTCCACCTCCAATGGAACGAGTGGAGATCGGCACAAGAATTTAAAATAAAAGAAGAAGAAGTAGTTATATAACATAACAACCATAGACATAACAACTGGTTGGGATAGTACTGGCCAAATGCGCCATCAAGGAAGCAAAGGCCAATAAAATCGGAAGAAGAAGCTCTTTCCAAAGCACACTTCGCAAAAATGTTTTTTCCCAATTTTGATCAACAGGAAAGATTCGATCATTTTGTATGATACATCATTGTAATCAGAAAAAAAAACTTCAAAAATGCAAAAATCCAAAATGGTGCCCTTTAGAAAAAACAAATTTGATTGTTGTAACTTTGGCATCAAGAACGTCATGGAAAATTCGATGACAGATTCAAATTCCTTGTGAAAAAGTGACCCAAGAATGTCCTAGTCAGAAACGTCTTGGTCTTTTGGTTTTCGCTTGAAAAAATAAAAACGAACATTACAAATTTTCGTTTTCTTCAAATAATTCAAAAACTGAAAATGACACATCGAATTTTCTTGCAGATAAATGTTCAGCATGAAAATGCGTAACTTTGCTCTAATTCAACCGACCTCGAATCTTTTGTAATAACTGAGATCCTCATGGTGGAGCTCGAAAATCGAGCACCCTGTATAATAAATAAATAAAATAGATTTACTTTTATTATACATTCTACATCTCAACAAGGGTCATATTCGATTACAATGAGATTAATAATAGGGGTCACAGCCTGCAGTTACTATCACGAATGTACAAAAGGTAAAGTTCATCCGAAAGGATAATTCTCAACTTTACCTATTCAACTGTAAGAAAGAAAAATAATTGTAACAAATAAAAATAAACATGGAGTTATAAAAAATAGGTACTTCAATAGTGCATAGAAAAAAAAAATCAGTAATGGCCTAAACTTATATCACAGTTTAGATTTCACATTTCTCTTGAAAGCTTGCAAACTAGTGATTTCACTTCCTGAGTTTTGATTCATTATGTTCGGAGCAATATATGAGAAGCCATATTTGAAGAAGTTTGTAGCATGATGAGGTATATTCAGATGCATTTGATAGCGAGTATATCTATCATGTATTTCGTTCCTGAATGTGAGCTTTTTGTATAGATATCCAGGTGACTTTGTTTTATAAACATTGAATATAAAAGATGAAATATGCAATTGCCTTCTTTCATTCATTCTCATCCACCCAATATTGTTAATAATTCCACTAGTACTTTCTCTACGTCGCAAATTGAAACAGAATCGAATACATGCATTTTGTACCCTTTGAATCTTAGACTTGTTAGCTTCTGTCAAAAATGGAGCATAGACACAGTCACAGTAATTGAACAAGGATAACACCAAAGAGTCACTGAATAATATTTTAGCTCTAGTCGATAGCACATTTCTGATTTGATAAAGATGTTTCAGTTTCATGAAGGCACATTGAAATTTAAGTCTTATGTGTTCATTGAACGATAACTGTTCATCCATTCGTAATCCCAAATTATTAATACACGTCGAATAGGGCACAATCACATTTTTGATAGCAACATTACCAGTTTCTTTCACTGCTGTTATAGCGTTTTTTGATCCAAAAACAATTACTTGAGTTTTTGTAGGGTTAACTGATAAACCATTACTGTAACACCATCTACAATAGAATCAACTTCAGTGTTTATGGTATTGAAAACATATCCAATTTTGTCTTGTGCGAAACTGTATGAATATTGTATGTCATCAGCATACATATATAAACAACCTTCTCGAACATGATTTGGTAGATCTGCTGTGAATACATTGAAGAGTACTGGTCCTAGTATCGATCCTTGTGGAACACCTGATTTGATGTCTGTTGAGTCAGAGAAATTTGTAGTGCCTGCTGTTGTTATCCTAGTTGAACATTTGCGTTGGTGTAGGTAATTAGTGAACCATTTCTGTGTCTCATCTTTGATTCCGTAGTATTGCAGTTTGGACAGTAACAGTTCAAAGCTGACAGTATCAAATGCTTTAGACATGTCAATGAGTACTACAACCGTAGCCATACCTCTGTCTCGTGCTATGACAATATCATCTGTTATCGAAGACAAGGCTGTTCCTGTACTATAACCTTTGCGGAAACCAGATTGTTTGGGAGGTAAAACATCATATCTCTGGAGGTGTGCAGACAGCTGGAAGTTAACAGATTTTTCTAATATCTTAGAACCCACCGGAAGTATTGAAATTGGTCTAAGATCTTTCATCTCAACGGGTTTATTGTTTTTTGGTATGGGTTGAATGATAGCAGTTTTCCATATGCCAGGTATAAAACCACTTTCTAGTGAAATGTTTATAATATGAGTTAATGGCAATAAACAGAATGGAAGCAAGAGTTGAAGCATATACGTTGAGATTCCATCTATTCCTATGGCTTTCGATTTGATATTGAGAAGTATTTCCTTAATTTCGTCTGGGGTGTTCATTCTGAACTCAAAACTTGGATAATGGCTGTCCGTTCTGAAATTTTCGATGATATCTTGATTGATGGAAACTTGAGGAATTGATGATTGGAAATATGTATTGATTAGTTCTACATCAGATAATGTTTCTGGAATTTGTATATCCTTCTGTGACCGGAAACCTAATTTCCTTGCTTCACTCCATATATCAGCTGATTTCTTTCCTTGCAATTTAGAATTGTAGTATGCTTCCTTCTCTCTCTCTATTGCTTTCCTGACAACCGTTTTCATCTCATTGTAAAATTCTTCAGCTGTGTTAGTTTGCTTCTTCAGATATTCTCTCTTGGCTTTCTCTCTTTCTTTTATCAGACATTTGATACCAAACGTTATGTATGGCAGTTTATGTTTTCGAAATTTGACTGGTGTATGTGGTGCGTGTTTGTCATACAATGAGAGAACAATATCATTGAACAGTTTCAACTTCTGATCAATGTCCCCTTGGAAATATATATTATTCCAGTTGGCTTTCTCTGCATCTTCATAAAACATTTCCATATTTATATTCGAAAATAATCTGAATTTTCTTACTTCAGGCTGCACATTAGGTTTATCAATATTAAAGCTACAATAAACAGGATTATGATCAATATTCAACTCAGAGAAATCTTTAGTTCCTGATTCAATAGCGTTATCTTTCAAATTGGTGATAATCAGGTCAATGAGAGAGGAACTATGATCGGTTATTCGTGTTGGTTCAGTTATTAGTTGGTCTAAATTGAAGTCTTGTAGAATTCCTAGAAAACGTCTTGAAATTGCTGTGTCTAATTTCACATCGATGTTCAGATCACCAAGACATATCATTTTATCTGATTGTGGTACTATTTCAGAAAACATTTCCTCAACTATTCCAAGTTGATATAGTGGTAGTTGATACGGAATATATATACTTCCTATGGTTGTCTTGATTTTGTTTAGATTAATTTCAATCCAGATCTGTTCTATAGGGTTATTTTTGGGCTGCTATAGGGTTATTTTTGGGCTGTCTTGGAAGTATTTTCGTTTTCAAATGTTTTTTTGCATATATAGCAACTCCACCTCCCGTGCGATCATTTCGGTCTTCTCTGTATACGTCATATCCAGGAATATCAATAAAACTGTCATCTATATTCTGATTCAGCCATGTCTCACTCAAGCATACAATATCAAAATTCGATGCAGCAACAATGTTTTTGAAGGTAAAGAATTTTGAGGGTAGTGATCTGATATTGAAGTGTATAGTATTCAAACATCCCTTATGCTGTTCTGGGGTATTATGGGCATGATCTATAAAAAATCTATCTGATCTCTTTTTCTTTCCAGTCTCTTGAGGTAAGTAGGACAGTCCTTGCTATGGTTATGATGATTGCAGTCAATCCTCAGTTTGAGTGTTTTAGCAATATGGTCACAATTTTGACAAATTATTTGATTATCATTCAAAGTACAATCCTGTTCTTTATGAGCCTTTCCACATTTTGGACAAACTAGTTTGTTTTTACAAACCTTGGCACTATGATTAAAGCCTTGACATTGGTAACATCGAGTAATATCTACTGCATCATATACATTACATCTATCCCATCCTATGTTTACTTTTCCTCTCTCCATCACTTTCCTATAGGCTTCCCCTTCCACCTCTGCATAGGCAAAATAATGATTCCTATATTTATATAGTACGAATTCGGAATGACTGATAGTACAAATTGAAATCCTGAAACGGCAACACTGCTGCAAGCAGGTCCAATGATTCACCAGACTAGGAGGCCGCCGGTTCATATCAAATAATTATCTGAATGTACACCGCAATTATCTCTTGTGGGTTAATGAACGTTATGATGACGCATATCCAGCGTGCTGAACCGATTAACAAAGTAGCATTTTACGATGTCAAATCTGAACACAACATTGACGTTTATTTTTGAATGACATTTGACAGCGTTTGCGCTCCTGAGCGAATGGAGGAACGCTCTCGCATCGTTGTGAGATAATTATGCTGAACGGAATGGCGGAGAACATTTTTTCGAATACTCCAGGTGAAATATACAATTATCTGGATCTGTTGAAATGATTTCCTCGTATTTGAACGAAGATATATTAATTTTTCTTTTTAATATAGCGAATGATTCTAATGAGGAAAATGTTTTGTCATCAAATGACATATTTAAGTCGATTTTCAAATGCCGCTCGCAAATTTAAAAACTACCCCACATAGATAACCAATCATATGAAAAAGTGGCCCATTTAATACAGATTCCGAAATGGTAACACATATAGGCTTATTCAAACCAGCCAGCGTTAATATAACATATACCGTTAGTTGGATGACAAATGACCTTCCCTACCACCCGACAAATGACCTTCCCTACCACCCCTTTTCTTTTGATCCATTACTTATGGGACACCCTGTATAGTAGGGAAAAATGAGATGAAACGGGGAGAATCTTAAGAACTCCAGAGAAACGATACTTCCAACTTGAATAATGTTTTCCCATAAAAAACACATCAGAATGATATGATACGCGAAAAGATGAATAAAAAATAATGATAGTCATTGTTCCAGATTTTTTGTGATTTTCTCTTCTCGTTTCTATAAAATAAAAATATTAGTATTATTTCAATTTACGTGTAGTGAGGACAAATCAGACGATTTACCCCAACATGTCACTGCGTTTCAGCCTAAAAGAAAAATTCATTCGCTTGTCAGTGACACTTTGTATTGAAGAAGATTTGGAAACGAGAAATATAGATATAGAAAAAATTTGGGAACGAATCTGCTCCCGTTCTCAACATGAAAAAAAGTCACTCCTCAGACTGATGTTGGCATATGAATGAGTGACGTAAGCATACAAATCAGTTACATGATGTTTTCATTAATTGATCTTGAATCTACCATTTCCGGAATACAACGGTGATTCATCGTGAAAAAATCGCTAACATGGCTTCTTAACCCTCAAAAATATACGCAGTAGGCCTTGGTTTTTGTTCTAAAATACAGTTCTTCATACTCTACAATTCAAGAAAAAGTTAGTCGAAATCGGTGAATAAACAAATTTTATTGAGGTGTCCCGATTTCAAGTGGGTCACACTGTATAGGAAAGTGAAAGGTCGCCGATTTTTCCAGGCCGTAAATTTGTTTCATAATAAAAAGTACGTGTTTTCATTGGCCAAAATCTGTTTCATAATGAAAATTTGTGTAAAAATGGACAATATTAAGAAATCTGTAGCAGGTATTTAATTCCAGTATTACACGTGAGTAGGAGAATATAGGTATACTAAAAATATACAGAGGTTTCCTTCAAATATCAGGGGTTTTCAGGGCTCCACAAAACATTTCATAGAATTATTCTCGTTACATACTGAGGCGCGTTTCTTGATATGTCAGGGGCACCATAGAGGCTTAAACCTTAACGGGTATCGTACTTTCAATTAACTTGGTGATTTGTTGTTTCAGGTATTCTCCAAAGTTCGTGATATCTAGGAAATCGTAGTGAATTTTCTTGAAAAAATCGAAGTCGAAAATAAAGTGTGATTGGGGTGTACAAATTATACCCCTGTCATTTTTTTACTATCGATCGAGTCTTTTTTTCTTATCACAGGCGCCAATAATCAGCCTGCAATAGCGACAACTGTCCATGCGACATTTCAAATGATTTTTACACCCTCCAAAGAATATATGGATTCCAAATTGCTCTCCTGTATTACTCATACCAGATTTTTTTTCTGTAGATTCAAATATGAATCGAGTTTTTTTTTAGAATCATAGTTTTCATGATCAAATATCTTCACAAAATAGCATCATGACTTTGTTATTGTATATATCACCTAACAAAAAATGGGGTGTTGAAATACCCCACGATACCAGTTACGTTTCGGGAGAACACTATAAGCGTTAGCCCGGCGTTGATAAGATGACCGAATTGATCCCCATTGGTAATGTGGTGGGGTGTAGGAAACCCCAGTATGAAAAATCGTTTTGAAATTCTGATATTCTTCATTTCGACTTCAAATATAATGTTTATGGTGGAGACGGTATTGCCTGATTAAAAAAACAATGAGATTTCAAAAATATTCGCTAAAATAAAAATATCAGAGATAAGATAATAATGCTTCTTCGCGAATGCATATATTTGATGAGATATAATATTGAAAAAAGAATCCCATTCATAGATATGGTTTCAATGAAAATAGGAAAGAAAGAACGATCACAAGAAAAATACATCTAAAAATGCGATAAAAATGTCATTGTTCCTCGAAATATGCACATTTTTATACAGAAAATTTTCACATGTTCCAGGCATAGATAAAAACATTGACCACATGAGTATTTGGTTTCTCGGTCTCGACTTCCCGAGCAGACACAACACTGTCCAGTTGCTTTAGGACGTTTGACTATTTGGCATTTCAGATTTTCCAGCCATTCCCGAAATTTTCACATGTAAACAACTCCCCTGGCAAATGTTAATTGTTATTACTGTGAATCAGTTGGTAATCCATCGCTATTTAAAAAAATCGTTGTTCTTTTTCATTGACATTTATCCTCGAATTTATCATTTTACGATTCTGTGGACCAAGACTGATTAGCTACTCACGATATAATGCAGTTTTCACATATTTATTGAGAAATCAAATGTAACAAAAGTGGTAAGGTGGGGTGTAATACACCCCCAGAGCACTTTACGCACCTGTCTTTCGCACCCGAGACAGGAATGAAACTTCCTACCGAGGTTTGTATACTATTTTATTCACAACCATCACATTTTGATCAAAATTAATTAATCTATGTTTCGTTCTGCACATTCCTGAATTATTACATGAGTGAGGGCGGGAAGTGAGAGTGGGTAGTAGTGAGGGGCGGGAAGTAGTGAGGGGCGGGAATTAGTAAGGGGCGGGAAGTAGAGGTGTGTAATGTGACACTTCCCAACCTTCAATGACGTTAGTAATGACAATATTACATATATGGTTGTAAATAAAATACTGAAACAACGACGGCAGAGGACAGATAAAGAACTGAAATTAAGCTATTAGGATGCACATGCAAATATCTTATCAGCTCGCGAAGTTGTAGCTTCACAAACTTAGCTGGGATTTCTCACACCCTACATTACCAACTCCGGGTTAAGATCCAGAGGGCTCCGCCCTTGAAGAAAGGAAGGAAGGAAGTAATTAATTTTTACAGACGGTAGTATTAAGCCTCTCACTTTGCACTCTTATCCGTTTCAAAAGCATGTTCTTCGTCTGCCCTTGATTTCTTTGAAGGAAGACATGACAAATTTTGGGTCATCTATAACGGAATGAAACAAAGAAACTTTGAACATTTTGTCCATTCAGTCTATTTTGGGTCAAGCAACCGCAGTGTCTATAACATACATATATATTTCTTTGTTAAATTGAGACATCCATGTATTTACAAGATGCGTGGACCAATGTTCAAAGTTTCTTCGTTCCGCTATATAGATGACCCAAATTATGCCAAAAATATATTTTTAGAATATTTATTCTATCACTATAGCATGTGTGACACATCATTTGATTCGAAAGGGAAATCAATGAGGAAGGAATACAATGTATTTTTGATTCAGAAATGTCTTAATGTTTCGCTAATTCAGTAGCTTCAAGTGAAATAATCGAACATTATATTTGATATATTTCACTTGAGGAAGCTATTGTGTTAGCGAAAAATGTTGTGCTATAAAGAAATTTGTGTGAATGGAGTCAATACAAGAAAATTATTTAGTTTTCAAAAATTTCTTATATAACTAGATGACAACCAAAAAGAGGAAAAATCAAAGAACCCGCTTGCATTATTTTGCTTCATGTTCAGTTGATATAGTTAGAACATGGTATTCACTCTTAGAGTATGAAAATGGTAAATTCCGAAGTAAATTCAAAATCAATTCAAACAACACCCTGTAACTCACAAGTTTCGAATTGCGAAAACGAAAACATAAATTTCAAGAATTATTTTCCATTTTGATGTTGATAACAGGAACAGACCCATTCCCTGAAACGGCCAAAGATAGTTGAATTCATCGCCGCGAAACCCCAAGCCTGTATTTTCTTTAGAAATATATATTATATGACAATGTCTTATACAAACATTCCCACCTATGCTCGGTGTCTCCAGCAGCAAAACTTTTTCATAGGATAATCATGTAAGACACTACACTGTTTTACCACTAACCAAACCGATTTTTCAACGCCTCGACACGTGTTTCGCTAACTATGTTAGCATCTTCAGGAGAAGATTAAAACTGTTTTGTCAGTTTTAATCTTCTCCTGAAGATGCTAACATAGTTAGCGAAACACGTGTCGAGGCGTTAAAAAATCGGTTTGGTTAGTGGTAAAACAGTGTAGTGTATTATCGTGCCAAAGGTTCCAGTCTTCGATATAATCATGTAAGGTCGATCGCGAAAGCTGCTTCAGAAAAACTCGGATTTTTATTTCGTGCGAAAAGCTACTTTACACCTCAACAGCTTCTCATGATTTAGAATACTGATCGCACATATGGGGTTCAGCACCCAAACATACTCTGATGCTATTCGATTCTATCCACAGAGGAGCCATTTGCCTTGTGTGAGATGCCACACCCACTAACACTTTGACGTCATTGGAACACGGTAGAAACTTCCACGGGAAATGTTCTTCAGACATCTCTGCTATCATTCCATGGCTATCAATACCGAACTCGACAAGCGCAGTCAGCACGTCCTTTCGTTGTCATGCTCGAAATAATATGTTGAACGGCGGCACTATATCAAAAATCGTTTCTCTATGGAACAGGAGAGCTCTGGAATTCATTGCCCAAGAAAGTGTTTCCAAGAACTTATAATCTTCAAAAGTTGCAAAAAAAATCCAACACCTACATCCTCTCCCTATCCTCTCTATAGTAGGGAAGCCCAAGCGGGGATTTCGGGATTTACTCGAGCGCGGCAGATTAACATAAAGAGGGTATCCTTGGACCTTGTGAAGTACTCCCACCATACCTGTGCCCTTTATATGGTGTCGAAAGTTTAGGGCAGCCGATCAGATTAGTAAAAAAATTGATCGTCAGAAATAGAGCGCGTCAGATTAAAACATGGTACGTTAATTACATGCAGAAAAGTGTGCATTTCAATAATCTGACGATTTGAGCGTGACATATAAGGAAATGGGAGAGCCACAAAGTTGCAAAAAAAATCGTCACCTCATAAGAAGAAATCTAAAAATGCAATAAAATACAAGGTGTGCTGTAAGAAAAATTATAAGTTTGATACGCCACGCATTTTTTGAGTAACCCTGTATAACGCAAAATATTTCAGAAATGTACTGCTCATGAGACTAGACCATCTCAAGAATTTTTGTTCATCTATCTCAGCAAAGCCGTTATCTCACTTTGCCACTCTATTGGCCCACCCTGTATGTCTACATGAGCCTTATACCATCTCAAAATTGTGAATTCTACGAGCTGTTGAAGTCCTGCTACAGAAAACCGACCCACCCTGTATATTTTATATTTTACTTATTACATTCAGTTAACAAAACATATCCAACCGTCAGATTGAGGTAATTCCTCTACATAATTGTCAGATTATGGTTCCATACGACAAGGACATCAAGATGAAGCGTCTGTATAATAATCTGACGCGCTCGATTTTTTTTTCATTTTCAAAAATTGATCATGACTTTTGGTCGCGTCCAAATCGTCAGTCTTTTGAATAGGAGCTACTTGAGGGTTCACTTAACGTCCCAGAGAAAGGTCATATATCATATTAACTTTTCTTCATTTTCGCATCTAATCTTCACAATCTGATACGTTCCCACGATGCTCGAGTAAATCCCTATTCAGCCTCTTTGCCTCCCCTACTACTAGGTACGCACGATGTTCTTCGAACATTATAGGGATTCCCTTTCGTGCGCACCAAGCGATAAAAAGTACCTCTATTTCAAACAAGGTGTAACTGGCAACTCAATTGAGTTATCTATTCGAGGCGCCATTGGAATGTCAACTACTAAAGGTTCTCTTTAGATTTTCGTATATTTTCGTCAAACAAATTATCTATTTTTGTGGATAGATTTATTTTCGTTGGGGTTGACGGTTAGATGGTCAAAGGAAATAATGAATATCAAAATATCCATGGGTCATAACGTCATTACCGGGGTTATTAAAGAATAATTGGTGCGTCATCTCAGTGCATTTATTATGGCGACTTTTCTTCGGGATCCCGGTCCCGTTAAGCTACTTTGTTAGTACCGTGTTGTCTGCCACATTCACTAGAATTTAACGGAATGGATGAGCAAGCCTCCCAGTGCTGCCAATGTGCGGAGGATCCTCCGAAAAGGGGTTGTTTTTGGCGTTAGAGGTTTTTTTGGAGGAGGATTCACAGAAAGCGGAGGAAAGGGGTTTTTTCAGCCATCATTGTAATTTTGTTACTCAACTTCAGTTGAGGCTTGCGCGTGCAACATCTGTCCATGATCCAATCATGATCATGATCGAACTCTCCCGTGAGTCTATGAAGTCGGAGTCTGTGTTCTTGTTCTGTGCTTCTGTGGTGGTAATATAGATAAATAAATAACCGTCGGTTTCGGTTTTACATCTGTGGTCGGTCTCAATGGTGTGAATGATGTCAAGTTTCGTCATAATCTCATATACCAAAAGTTAGTAATTAGTATAAATCTCTTTTACACTTTGACCACACAACCAACAACCAAAGAATAATGACAAATAAAAATAACAGATTTTTTTAATATTTCCAGTTGTATTTTCATTACTCATTGGCTCATTGTCATCATAATAATTATGTCTCTTGCTAAATACGGATTCGGTAAACTATCGCACTGAAAAAATGTTCATACTCAAAACCAGTGTTTGGAAAAATAAGAAATTCAATGAAATCTTTTTCTAGCAAATGTACGAAAGCGTAGAAGGGTCATCAAAAATAAAAGAATAAAAGGAATTATTGCAGCTTGTAACGTGCAGCAATTCAATTACTGCAACTTACAACTCGCAATAATTCAAAATACTGCAACATACAACTTGCAGTAATTGAATTACTGCAACTTACAACCTGCAGTAATTTGAATCACTGCAACATATAACTAGCAGTAATTCGAAATAAAATGCAACATACAACTAGCAGTAATTCAAATCACTGCAACTTACAACTTGCAGTAATTAAAGCACAAAACAGGCTGAGAAGAAGATTATAACTGAGGTTAACTCAGATCAACAACTCTGTAAACTTAAATACCAGCTAGATTCCATTATTAACACCGTATAGAAGTTTACCATCAAAAGCTTGGATAGCATCCACCTTGTTTTGATATTTTTATACCTTTACAGGGGCAATTACATAGGTAGGTACCTAATAGAATGGATCAGGATGAGTTGGTTCAATTTTATGGCGTCGTTTTGCATTGGAGCATGTCTCGTCTCAGAGACAGAGACCCAGAGAGCAGAGACTGTGCGTGAAACGCACGGTTACTTCTGTTCGACTTCTGACACCTTATTTTCTGTGTCTGTGTTGACCTGCCAAAACCCCCGACAAGGCTTTCCAATAGAGGGTTAGAATTACTGCGAGTTGTAAGTTGCAGTGATTCGAATTGCTGCTAGTTGTATGTTGCATTATTTCGAATTACTGCTAGTTATAAGGTGCATTGATTCAAATTACTGCAAGTTGCATGTTGCAGTATTTCGAATTACTGCAAGTTGTAAGTTGCAGTAATTCAATTACTGCAAGTTGAATGTTGCAGTATTTTGAATTATTGCAAGTTGTAAGTTGCAGTAATTGGATTACTGCACGTTACAAGTTGCAATAATTAGATTTTCTTTATTTTCGATGACCCTTCTACTCTTTCGTACAAATGTGTAGTTTGTTTTTTTTTTCGGTTTGTTCCACGTATATATATGATTGTTCGGAAATGAATAATTTCATTTATGATATATATATATGATTGTTCGAAAATGAATGATTTGATTTATCAATCATGTCTTTCATTCAAGATTCAAAAGGTGTATTTTGAAAATAGCATTTTATCCGCAGAACATAGAACACACGTCAAATTCAGTTAACCTTGTCGGGAGGAGGTTTTCGTTCATTTGCGGAGGATTTCACGTGCTAAAGAGAAGGAAGGACTCGAATTGCATTGGCAGCACTGAAGCCTCCAGTTTGCTAGTCGCCAGTCACCCAGTCAGTTGGTCGAACGTTGTTTGGTGTTTGCATGCATGAAGCGACTGGAGCGTGACGGTTCGGTTTCAACCACATTTTTATTAGCAGTGTATAATATAATAATTGTATTTCCTGATTCTTACCAACAATAGTGGTAAACGGATAAAAACAATCATTGTGGATCCTGGAACGAACTGTAAATGATTGCTATGTAAGTTTCGGACTCCAAATTTTATAAATTTCCGGATATTGGAATAAAACTAGTGGGGATGCGCAAATTTATCGATATATTGATAATTATCGATAATATCGATACAATATCACGTATCAGATGAAAAATATCGGTTTATCGATAATATAGATTCATCGATAATTTCAATTGTATTAATTATGTCGATAATATCGATTATATCCATAATATCGATTATATCGATAATATCGATAATATCGATAATATCGATAATATCGATAATTCAGATAATATCGATTATATCGATTATATCGATTATATCTATAATATCGATAATATCGATAATATCGATAATATCGATAATATCGATAATATCGATAATATCGATAATATCGATGATATCGATGATATCGATGATATCGATGATATCGATGATATCGATGATATCGATGATATCGATGATATCGATGATATCGATGATATCGATAATATCGATGATATCGATAATTGTCGATAACATTTTCGATGATTTTCATTAATTTTGGAACTATCCGTTGATTGTTAATTGTATAATTGCCCACTCCTATAGTATTCGCGTTGACCTTCGCTTTCATTGGTTAATATCGGAGGCAATATTACACTTGCCTAATATTATGACGAGTGGAACGGTGGAAATTTTCATTATGGGAAGATGTTCACATCATAAAATTTTGATTATTTTTCGTACATTGACATTTTACCATCATTTTGGATTAGGCGACATATATATTTATTTTATCAGTGTAAACATCCCTTCTGAAGAAGCGCCCCCTACTATCTTCTTATCCTTTTCAGGTACTTAATGCAAAAAATAGCGACAATATCGATAATATCGATGATTCATAAAAAATTATCGATAATATCGATAATATCGATACATTGTGATTATCGATAATCGATAATCCTAAATCATTATGGCCCACCCCTAACAACTACCGTTCTAATGTTTCCTCTCAATACATACAGCGTGTCTCACTTCAGACCCTCCCCCCTCCATTTTTCAGCTATCAGTCGTGCGATTCTTACCAAATTTGGAACAGTATGAATAACCATCAATATGATCATTTTGGACAGTGCCGTGCAATTTTATAAAAATGAAAAGTGGTCAATTTTTCATGAAATCATATTGTACAAAGTTTGTTTTCATTTGCTCCATCGATTTTATTACTATATAATATGATATTTTATTATCTAAAAATTTATATGTTTTGACTTGTTGCTAATGTTTTTTATAATTGCATGTTTTGTAAATTTGTAAAAATGTGACTGGAATAAATTGGTATCTATCTATCTATCTATCTATTTACCTATCTATCTATCTATCTATCTATCTAGGATTATTATATTAGATCTTCATAACTCCAAATCCCCATACGCAATTTTTCTTATGATTGCTTGAAGGGTTCCAAAAAACAGGCAAATATTTGAACAGCATTTTTCCGAATTATTTACTCGGAAACGGTGCGTTGAACAAAAAAAAAAGTATTTGTTGTTTTATTTCTTTCAAACGATAATTTTATACACACCAGAACAATTGAACTTTCCAAATTTTGCAGCTAATTTGAATTCACTATTTTTTCGAAGCAGAAAACGAATAAAATTAAGCAAATCCTGTTCATTCAGAATGGCGAGATTTTTCGCATATGGGGGTTTGAAAGCATAAGGAATAATAATATGAAGTTAGTTTTCCTGCAAAAAATTCCAAATATGATTTCATAAAAAATCGACCCCATTCTATGTCAATAAAAACCCCGATAAAAACGCACGGTACTCTTCAAAATCATCTTAGCCTCTGAAAAATTAATCATATTGATGGTTATTATTGACACCGGTCCAAATTTGGCATGAATCGCACTACTAATAGCTGAGATATAGAGGGGGGCATTTAAAATGCATATATTATTATGATGCATATTTTTGAAAGGTCCATTCTTGGTAAATAACTAAATATTCAAGGCTAGAGCAAATATAAACTTTGAAAAATTTTATTTTTGAAAGAAGCGAAGATCTATGAACATAATTTGTTTGCCAATACACCGGTTAACAACAATGGATATACAGCATGGTGGAAATGTATGCAATTAATTCATTATTTCTAATCAATTTGAATTTGAAAGAAATCCAGAGAAAGGTCGATTTTTATCAATTGACATCTCTTGAAACATACGTCATCCGCATGGTTGTGGTGATGTCATCGATAATTTTTCTAAATACAAACATAGCCCGTATATTTTTCCGTCAGGTATATTTATTGTCAATCTGACCATATACTGGTATTAGGAAAATAAAATAATACAGGGGACAAAAAAATATTCATAATGGAATAGGAGAAACCAATTTACAAAAATATCTCCAGAAACGATAGCCTAAGATCAAGAAAATTCTGTTTTCCGTCTAACACATTGTATTATTATACAAGGTCACTAATTATTCGAATATTGATCGTAAAGAAAAGACAACGACAAATCAAAAATAGCCGAACATAATATATCCTTACTGAAAATGGACAACCAAAAAAAGAAAAATCAGAGAATCCTCTTGCATTCTTTTGAACGGAGATAATAACATTGCTTCATGTTCAGTTGATATAGGTAAAACATGTTATTCACTCCTAAAGTATGGAAATGGTAAATCCAAATTCAAAATCAATAGAAAAAAAAATCTGGTAACTTCTGTCACTGAGAAGTTTCAAAATACTAAAATGAAGACATTAATTTCAAAAGTTTTCCATTTTCATGTTGAAAACTGGAGCAGGCCCGTTCCCGAAATGTCCAAAGATGAGTGGAATTTTATATTTTCTCAATACACCTTCATTCTTCTTCAAGTATTTTCAAACAAGGTGTCACTTACTATCAATTGATATTTTCTCCTAGGTTTCTGATAGGGAAATTTCAATCTATATAGAGAATTGAATATTCCACCTTCTCGACAAGATGGGGTTTCCATTTTTAAACTAAAGTGCAGGGTAGGTAGTAGTCCAGTCACAAAGTAGAGTTAGTAGTTTCCAGTAAAGAAACACCAAATTACTTTGGTGTTTTTGGAACGAATGAAATAAACTCACTGGTAGGTAACTGCTGTTTCCACACCGTGGAATTTTTTCAGAAATTATTGTTTTAGCAGTTTATCATGAATTGCCCTATTAATGTTACGCTTCTCATGTTGTTAGTATAGCTGTTCGCACTGTGAATCGACATGATAAGACTGTTCAAGTATTATTCATCAGAGGCAATTAATCTTTTATTGTATACAATGTTTCCTCAATGAGTGAATGTAAACAATGGACGAATTATAACGTTTCAAAGTGTAGTCATCGAACGGTTTCCAATGCTAAGATTATGTGCATGGTAATATAACTATATTTTCAGATAAAAATCCCATTTGTCATTTCTATAATAGTCAGATTCATTTCAGGTAATCGAAATCGTCTGGCTTGAAATTACTACAAGTCTATGTTTTCTCAACGATTCATTATATCTACCTGAGTCTCTCATTCTCCTTCTATTTTCCGAACGGTTCCGAATTTAACTGTCGGCAGTGTCAGTAGTGCCACTTGTGCTGAAATTCGGAACAAATTCTACAGCAGTGAGCTGTCCATATTCAGTTATTCACCATTATTTTTTTCAATAATATGTTTGGAATGAAACGAGTAAAAAATAAAGAAAACTCGAAGTGGTCTCCACAATTTTAATGTTGAAAAGATGCAGTCAATCCTGCTTCAATAAGGTTTGATACATGTTTCGGCCATTCAAATGGCCATCTTCAGTCAAATTAGAACATCAAAGTGTATGTGGAAAATTTCAAAACATCGTGAAGGCGAAGAAGAAGAAAAATAAAAAATAATATAATTCGTACATCGACCAGCAACTAATCATTTTAGAAAGATTTCCATGCTTCTAAATTTATTGAGCAGAATTTCATACATACTTGATTTGAATTATTTTCTTTCATAATCATAAATTAATCACGATAATATAGCCAACTATAATATTTTTATGCCCTGAAAATATGTACTTTTTGTACAACTGTCAAAAAAACATGGAATTTCTGCATCTCTATTGATGCGTGAAGTGAATGTTAACTTTTTTCACTGCCACACTGCCAAAATTATTCACAAAATGAGCATGAAATATGACTTTATGAAAGATTTATTTTTAACAGAGTCAAGTATTAATTGATTAGCCATCATAAAACAATTTCAATAATTGAAATAATAATTGATAGTCAAGTTTGAACAATGGACTTTTCCAATCATTTCTAGAAAATATATATCTCGAAGTATGTGGCTCTGGAATACCATAAAATATTTTATGCACGACCGGGCTTAAATTAGCACTTTACCGCCCGGGTTTGCAGGCGTAAAGTGGCACTTTACCGCCCGCGGACTACTTTACCGCCCGGCGGGCGATAAAGTCATTGAGCTGGTGGTAAAGCTAATGTCACTGTCATATCGATAGAAATCTAGATTCCAATGGTTTCAATTATCATGTACATTTAAAGTAGCTTTCAACATGGAATAATATGACCACATGGAAGAGGGTTTACGAGATTTTGATCTTTCCAGAAAATAGGCAAGAAGCACACTTTCAGTGTAGTTCTTATTTTGTACATCATTTCTGTCGCACCAGCTTACGAATTCTTCGTATACTTTGTCGTGTATTTTTTTTTTATTTACTTGGCAATAAACTCGATTTTGCTTCCTCAGCTGCCTCACTAATTTCTGGTGGAGTACAATTCACACTTTCTTCATCACTAGAATTCATTTTGAAATCACTAATGAATTATGTATGATTACACAAATTGACAGTTAATATGGCTACTAGCCTATTAATTCCTATTTCGGAAAATTGACTGAGTTGCCATGGTAACGTTGATTCCATACTTCTTGATTAATTGTATTTGCGATATGGATACAATACAGTCTCACTGCAACCGTGATGTATTTTTATTGTGCTTGAGGGGTGAAGAGATACCTACATGAGATATCAAATATATACAGGTCGTGCATAAAATGTTGTATGTATTTCGGGCGTAACTAGCTTTTATGGACCTAGGCGTGTTAATAGCCCTCGCTATCGCTCGGTCTATTACTTACACGCTGCGGTCCATAAAAGCCTATTTACGCCCTTGATACATAAATAACTATTTTTCAGATTTTTTTTCATCAATTCATCGTATAAATAGTTATTTACCATACAAGTGAAAAAAAGTAGTAGATTTTAGCTCGAGGTTGTGTTGCCTTCCGACGCGTAGCGGTGGGAGACAAAAAACCGTGAGCTAAAATCTAATATTTTTTTCGTGTATAATATACAATTTTTTTCTGTCACAGGAAGAAGAACGAATCAATATTGAGAGAATATTACATTATTTCATAAAATCTCACACATTATTCGAAAAACGATCATTTTGTCGAAAGTTCTTCTGCTCCTCAAGCCAGATGGATAACTTCACTAGGAATGAATTCGATCGTATTACAGTGCAGTACGGTTTGAATATCATCTGAACTTTTTAATATCCACAGATATGCACAAAGAGAGTCAGAAATTCCAAAACCATTTCGAGATATTGACTTGAAGATTAGAGAAAGTTGATTTGCAGAAGGATGAAAAAATTCCTGGGGAATACGGAAGCTCCTAAACTTTTTCGATTATGTAACACTCTTCTTGAACATTTGGTATGTCATAACTGGAAAACTTCTAAAAGTTTCGAACAATGATTCTTTAACAGAAAGGACGCATTTTTGAACACTGCATTCCGATTGAAAATCGGTTGATTTGCAAAAAAGTTAACGCATTTTAAAAAACTAAAATTCGAGTGGTTCGCTTAATTCTTTGAGCACTTTAATAATCTACCGAATACCTCTCGAGAACTCGACAAACTACACACAGATCGGCTGATCTTTTTTGTTGCCATTAGGCAATAACAAATCGAAATATTTTCAATCTAGTATCACTCTCTTGTGGTTTTACTTCATAGAATATCGTTTCCAGTACAATTTCGAGAAGAAATACCAACACAATTTTTCATAGCATGAAAATCAATGGAAGATTCGTATGTTCTGTGTTTTTCATAGCATTATCATACTATAGTAAGTATGAACAATTGCTTCATCACAACTCTCTCCTTCTTTCTTCCTCTCTTTATTTCTTTATGTCTTCTCACCTTGTATTATAAAAAAGTTAGTAAAGGCAGATCAACTATAACGTGTTGTACAGTACCTACTCCAACTAATTTGATATCAGTGTTGCCAGGTATTATAAACCCTCATGCGCCTGATTTGACATTGAAATGCGCCACTTAAGCGCCACCTTTTAGTGAAAGAAGAAAAGTTGATACCATTACATTACAGATACCATTAACCTTCAATCAAAGATCTTACATCAAACTTTTAGATAGTGTCCATCCTAACTAGATACTCCTAAGATCTAGGATCGAAAATTTAAGAAAATAAAAAACAACAAATACAATGTTTATGAAATTCTATTATGGCACCAAATGATAAATTATGATAATTGCATAATTACCAATGATATTACATAACGGACTATTCGGACCAGACCCAAAATAAACACCTAAATGAAATAAATAACAAAAATATGAGATTCCCTTCAGATGGCAATTATAAAATGCATCTATTTATTATTTCGCAAGTCTTCTTAGGTACAGGCACAACTACAAAAATATCACCTATTATTGAAAAAAAAAAACCATCATGAACTGAAATTTATAGGTTTCATGTCAATAATATTACCTATTCATCAATCGACAAAATAGGATATTCTGCATCCTCTTCAACTATGAGCTGAAGAGATAGTACGTCTTCGTCTGTTTCTTCAGTATTGTTATCATTGCTGTACATACTGTTGGTGAATTTTTGTATCATTTTTCTTGACGGGTTGAATGGGTTACAACATATATTTTGTGTGAAGAAGAAAACTCTTAGTTGTATAATGGAGTTCAATAAAGGGAGAGACATGCGATTCCTCTTTTTTTTTAAATATTCATGATACTGAAAATACGCTCAACGGTTGCATTGCTGCTTGGTAGAGACAATAAAGTAAAAACAAAATTAGCTAATTCTGTAAAAACTAGTCTACTCACAGCATCTTTATGGTTTTAAACATTTTCCCAAAATTTATATGAATTATCTAAAACATCCGTATAAATCCTTACACTGAACACTTTTTATAATATCATACTGATTCTCAATTTTGAAAATATCCTTCTCAGGGGCGAATATATTCAAAAACGAAACACCTTCGAAATCTTTACAGCATGTCTGAGATAAAATGATACTTGGAGAAAAGTATTCTAATTTTTTAAAATGATTTCAATTTCAAATGCATTTAAACCCACTTTTTTTATTTCTCTGCAATATTCTATGCCCAAATGAGCATCTGTAGGTTTTGCAAAAGCCAATTCATTATCAAGATTTTTCATTATTATTGCCAATGAGTTAGTATCAAGTAGTAAAAACAGGTTTGATAATGGTTTTAGCCAGAAACAAAATCAAATTTTGAATTTCAGAATGAGCCTTTCCAATTTCTATGAAATATTTTTGAAAAGATAAATTTAATTTTTCATGGAGTATTGGCTTCAAACAAATCAAATACAATAAATTTTCCTTATCATTCAACATGTCTTTTAACTAAAGAGCGGAATATGATGTTTCCTCATCAACAATAATGGCATTAAAATAAACTGTTAGCTCTTCATAATGATCAATTATAATATTAATTACATTATATCTACATAACCATCTTGTAGCTGATAATTGAACAAAATGTTTTTTTTCATTCGTCTCAAAAGTATCAAATAAATGTTTATATTCAGTCCTTCTCAAAGGACAGCAATGGAACCAATTAAAGATTTCCCTACACATAAAATCTAAATTTCTGGGTAATGATTCAGAGGCTTTACTTGCTGCATTGTTTAGAGAATGATGGATAATACATTTTACAATTTGCAAGTCAGGACTATCTGCTCTAAGCAATGTGAATAGGGAATTATTTCTTCCACATCAGTTATTTGCTCCATCTGGGCCTGATCCCACCAAATTTTCAACATCTAGTTTAAAAGTTTTCAAATATTTTGTTAAAGTCAGATACAATTGTTCAGCAGTGACTTTTTCAACTTCTATTAGACCCAGAAAATCAGTTTTTACTTCACACTGGCGCTATTTCAATCCCTTGATTTCTTTGTAAACAAATAAGAAAAGTGAGGTTGTGTTTCAATGATTTACAGAAAAGTGAGGTTGTGTTTCAATGTTTTACCTTCACAGTCGGTCATAGCGCACGCGACCTATAGGGCGAGGGCAGGTGACGTCACATGACAGCTGTCTTTAGCTGTCAATCAGCCTGCTGGACGAACAAACCATATTTCCATAAACAACAATGATAATTTAATGATATTATAATTGAAATTCTGAGGAAATTATAGGTTTTTACCTAAAGGAAGGGAACATAATGTATATTGATATCATTTTTCTACTTGCTTGCTTGAATACTGTTTGTAAGATGGCTGATAAAAGTGATTATTTCAATACATTGTCTATGGATCTCCAGAAGAGATATTTAGATGAGCTGAAAGAAAACAATGGATGTGATCCCTATTTATGGAAATTTGGTGATTGTAGTGATGCTGTGAAGGACTTTCCTAAAATTTCAATTTATGACATAAACTATTTTGTATTTAAAAAGAGTGCATACACAGGAAATAATTCAATGCACTTGACATGCCT
The DNA here is from genome assembly GCA_918026855.4 of Phaedon cochleariae. Lineage (NCBI taxonomy): Eukaryota > Metazoa > Arthropoda > Insecta > Coleoptera > Chrysomelidae > Phaedon > Phaedon cochleariae. The sequence goes on along the minus strand of OU896714.1, from coordinate 30,870,882 downwards.
GAAATGAAAAAAAAATTTCAATTTTCATGATGACTATGCTTCCTAGGTTCTCAACATACTTCATACGAAATACTTTGAACATACTGTTGCCCATTTCAACGTCTCAGTAGTTAGATTTGCTCTTTCAATTGCCTGAATCCACAAAATTCACGTCCCTTCTCAGCAAGAGGATTAGTATGTTTCCTATTATCAAAATTCGAAGGGAATCAATGGAAAGAGACCTCGAAAGAGACCTTATCTCTGCCGCTTCTACTTCCACATTTCACAATTGCACAAAATTGAGTCATAATGAAGAAAAAATATTTCAAAATATGACATAAATGCACAATAAGCATTTGTAGATTTATTTGTTTGTCCAGCAAGCTGGACTGACATCTGTCATTTCCTGTCATCTGGCAGAAAAGCCCGCGGCCTATAGTCGCAATAATGACTATTCTCTCGGAATGTTATGCAAGTTGTGCTATTATTGTTCTCTTGCTGAGGGAATTTGTGTAAAACGAATCTTATTATTAATTCATCTTGAAACGTATGAAGACGTATTGCTCGATACCTAATTGTGCATTCAAGTTCTTCAAAATCTCCTGCTTAGGTATCGCCCATCACTCAACGATTCCTTAGCCACATATGAATTCTGCAGTGTTGATTCCAATGACATTGTTCGGTACAAGCAATTGTTTCCAAGCATTTTATCATAAAATTTATATTGTTTCAGATCTCATGACGCTCACCGATACTGCCATCACAGGAAAACTAATGAGGCTTACTGCAATTACGCCATAAACAATTTTTCCGCAATAGGACGATAACGAATGATAAGATTAGGACCGGAATGAAATGAATTCGCATCTAGAATCTAATCCCTGAATTCTAGAGTTAGTTGTGAATAATGGCTCGAAGTAAATCGAAGTCGGCCAACGCTGGTAGAGACACAAGACGATCGACGAACATCCTGATATTGTTAGCCACCTTTGCCATCCTATTCGTCGCTGTCGATTTGACAGATGGCAGCTTCGCCAACAGCATTGACAAAATCAACAGGAACCTTGAGGTGGCGCTCAGGGATTTGGGGGAGAATATGCCAGATTACAGCAATTATAGTGATGCACAAGTGTATCTCAGCACCAATGCGACTTTCAATCCGAGTGCGATGGCCGGTTTATACAACCTCACCAGAAGATTCATCGATTGGATTGGAAAAGATATTTTGATGAATGGTAAGTTCTTTAGAACGTTTTCCCTCCCCGTTTCAAATGATGAATTTTCCATTATGGATTGATTGATTGTTTTTATTACCACTAGAAACATATCTGTTTATAATAGCTAAACTAATTATTTCCACTCTGTGGAAACAAATTCATACTTTTTCTTAAGATGACAGTTTTAACATTTCAATTCTGAACTGAACTGTCAAAATGTTTTTTTCTCATTCAAAATGTAATTTCAATCATTTAATTCAATAATTCTGACGATTGCACGAAAAATAGCGTGTATATAACATGGACGCGAAAGTTTTTAGCGACCTCAGGATTATCTTGCCTCGACCCCAATAAACTTAGCAGAACCATTTCAATATTTCGAATTCGCAATAGTTCTATAATTTGTTACTAATTTAGTACTAATTTATTATCGTATTCGTAAATTTACTACTCTTCATTAAACAGAAAAAAACCAACGGCTCTGCTATCTTTATGTCAACCTAGCAGAACTATAATAGCTGAAAATTTAATATTTTGAAAATTTCAAATATACCATAATTTATAACTATTTTATTACTAACTTATAACTATAATCACGAATTTTTAGCTCATAATTTCAAGGAGAAAAACGACGATTTGTCTATCTCGATCTCAACCTAGCAGAACCAAAACTCAAATCACATGTTTTTTGAAATTCTGTCGTATCATCGATAAATTACTAATTTATTACTAATTTATTACCACATTCGCAAATTTCTAACACTTCCTTCAACAGGGAAAACTAACGGCTCTGCTAGCTTGCTGTCAACCTAGCAGAGCCATAGCTAAACAATTATTATTTTGCAAACTTCAAATATACCATAATTTATTACTATTTTATTACTAACTTATTCGCAGATTTCTTTATTTATTACCACATTCGCAAATTTCTAACACTTCATTTAACAAGAAAATCCAACGGCTCTGCTAGCTTTCCGTCAACTTAGAGTTGATATAAAGTTAGCAGAACCGTCGATTTTGAATATTGTATGAATTGTTAGAATTTTGCGAATGTGACAATAAATTAGTAATGAATTAGTAACTCATTGATGATTCAACAGTTTCAAAAAACATGTGATTTGAGTTTTGGTTCTGTTAGGTTGATATCGAGATAGACAAATCGGCGTTTTTTTTCCTTGAAATGATTAGTGAAAAATTCGTGATTATAGTAAAATTATAAGTTAGTAATAAAATGGTAAAAAACTATGGTATATTAGAAGTTTTCAAAATGATGAATTTTTAGCTATGGTTCTGCTAGGATGACATAAAGATAGCAGAGCCGTTGATTTTGCCTATTGAATGAAGTGTTAGAATTTTGCGAATGTGGTAATAAATTAGTAACTTATTGATAATTCAATAGAATTTCAAAAAAAAACATGCGATTTGAGTTTTGGTTCTGCTAGGTTGAGATCGAGATAGACAAATCGGCCTTCATTTTTCATGATGATTTTTCAAATGATGAGTAAAAAATTCGTGATTATAGTTATAAGTTAGTAACTAAATAGTTATATATTATGGTATATTCAAAATTTTCAAAATATTAAATTTTCAGCTATGGTTCTGCTAGGTTGACATAAAGCTAGCAGAGCCGTTTGTTTTTTCTGTTTAATGAAGAGTAATAAATTTGCGAATATGGTAATAAATTAGTACTAAATTAGTAACAAATTATAGTACTATTGCAAATCCGAAATATTGAAGTGGTTCTGCTAAGTTTATTGGGGTCTTGCATCGGTCGCAAGCGGCCTCGGCGAAAACTTTTCTTTCGAAACGCCAAAAAGTTATTTCGCGGCCTAGGCATACAATAGTTATTTTTGTATCTAGAGCGCGAAATGCTACTTTGGTGATCGAGATCTGATTTTTTTGACGAGGCGTAGCCGAGTTAAAAAAATAGTCGAGATGACCAAAGTATTTCGCGCTCGAGTTGCAAACAAAATTTTTTCTACAAACGCCAAAAAAGATAGTTCAAAATAAAAATATGCTTAGCTTGATATAAAAAATAGTGTTGAACTGGCTTAAAAGGCCTCCCCCTATCCTCCCTAGATATACACGATGTTCCACGAACATAATAGGAATTTTCTATCGTGCGCTCCAAGAGATAAAACAAAATTATTGTTGAACATTCAGAAATAAATGATTTCGTGGATGTTTGCTCGATTGAGGACCATAAAGTTGAAATATGAATATCTCATATATTTTACCTAACAATGCGCGAAGTAGGTACTTCGCGCACTGTTTTACTTCGCGCATTGTTTTGTGCGAGGTATCATGGTAACGTAGGAAACTGAAAAAAAGTGTCACTTCGCAATTTGTCATCAATGCGCGAACCTTGTCATTTTTTGACGTTTGTAGAAAAATAACTATTTCGCTAACAAATTATCAAATGCGAATGATATTGCATGAAAACGTACTCATGCATTACAGAATAGATACTATTGGATTAGACCACATAAAAAATAAATGATGGTAATCAAACACCTTTTGATGATCTGATAACTTCTGATAAGTTGAAATGACAAATTGGTATATGGTGTTTCATCATAAAACGGATTACTTCAAACTGCAGCCCTATCTAGAAGACATTGAGGTGAATTCAAATTAAGTACCTTTTTCAACAACTGCATTGTTTCCGATATATCAACAAGGTGTTATCTAATTTTTTGCGAAAATCCCATTTCTTCTCTCTCTCTTCCTTCAGTCGAAATCATCTGTATTGTGCGCACTGATTTCACTAGTAATAGTTGACGAATTCGTAAATAGTTGAAATAAAACTTTGGGTCAAGAGTGGACTGTTTCTTGTTCCGTGCGAAAATCTACTTTACACCGCAACAGCTTCTCATGATCTACGACGCACAGATACAGCTAGTATTAGAATACTGTACCCATGTATGGGGTTCAGCACCCGAACATACGCTGATGATCTTAGATTCCATCCAGAGAAGAGCAATGCGCCTGATGGGTGATATCACACTCACCAAATCTTGACTCCTTTAGAACACCGTTGAAAAATCGGCTACATTTCACTTTTCTATAGAATCAATCAGAACACGCCTTCGTCGTTAACCTTGAAAAGTGTCGAACAACACTCTATCAAAAGTCGTTCGTCTATAGAACGGCAAAGCTTTGGAATTCTTTGCCAATGGAAGTATTCCCAAGAATTTCTGTGAGAGTTGAAAACAATCCAACACCTGCCTCCTCTCCCTATCCTCCCTAGGTACGCGCGAGGTTGCACGAGCATTATAGGAATTTTCTTTCGTGCGCTCCAAGAGATATAAAAAAGAAGGTATTTTGATCAACTTTCGGTAGTAGCATCTGCGCGAACCATAAAAATCAAACACAATGTTTTATTCAATAAGATTGGTTGTTTTTTCCCCATGAGATTTGAGTGATTTCAACATTAATTTGAATTCACATTGCAATGTTATTTCCTGTTGTTCGCCGGCGTAAATTAACCTACCCCAACTTCAGCAAAAATGTGGAAAAAGGGGAATAAATATTTAGAGCAAACAGACAAAGTTTCGATGATCACAAATAGTATACTTTACATATACAGGGTGCCTGTAAAAGGTTGGGACATGGCTCGGCTCTGGACTCCTGGGATAAAAACTAGTTGATTTAGGCTAACTCACCTATATCCAAAATCGTCTCGTTGAGTTGGTGCAAGACGTTGAAGTTGTCTCGGAAAGAAATAATTTTGCTCATAAAAAGAGTAGGCTGAGATCGATTTCCATAATTTTTGGCATGGCATGTTCTGTGACTGTAAGTCACGTTTTGAGTTGTTTTTGATCATCAGTAACTTGCAAGTGTTTCAAACAACCGTGTTGCCGTACAAATTTGGTGATACATTTTCAGATGTCAGACTGGAAACTTCCAGTTTTTTTTTCCAGAAAGATATTCCCTTCAGAAATATTTTTTGTATCGTGTTAATTTCTGATAAGTCTCGAGGTTCATTTGCAAATAAATAATTTCTGGGATGATGCATCCTGCGCATTTTCGAATATTAATCTAATTAGTCGGACTGTTTATTGATCATGGCTATTCTTATTGTTAACAAACTGATATGTTGCTGGTCCTCGCGGGATTTACAAGAACTCTCGCGTTACAAATTTAGTGATAATTATTCAGGACCTAAGGTGGGAACTTTAATGCCTTGTACCAACTCAACAAGACGATTTTGGATATAGGTAAGTTGGCTAAAATCGATTAATTTCTATCCCAGGAGTCTACAGTCAAGCCATGTCCTAACCAGATTATTTTTCTAAAAAATGCATAAGATGCCTCAGATCAGAAATTATTTATTGCAAATGAACCTCGAGACTTATCAAAAATTATCACGATACAAAAAATATTTCTGAAGGGAATATCTTTCTGAAAAAAAGTTGCCAGTCCGACCTCTAAAAAGTTATCACCAAATTTGTACGGCAACATGGTTGTTTGAAACACTTGCAGGTCACTGATAATGATCAAAAACATTTCAAAACGTGACTTACAGTCACAGAACATGCCATGCCAAAAATTATGAGAATCGATCTCAGCCTACTCTTTTTATGACCAAAATTATTTTTTTCCAAAAAAACTTCAACGCCAACCTATTGGACATAGGTGAGTTGGCCTAAATCAACTTGTTTTTATCCCAGGAGTTCATAACCTAGCCATCCCAACCTTTTACAGACACCCTGTATAGGAGTTTGTAATTTTTTGTATACCGAGGTTAGAATGTTCAGTATACTGTGCAGTACAGTTTTTGTTAAATTTTCCCAAGGCAAACATTTTTGGGCAAAATTTGCCGCCCCCTAAAATCTGCCACCCTAGGCTCCAGCCTACTCAGCCTGCTGGTAAATCCGCCATTGTTGATGGCTACGGTATCAGGCGACTCTCCAATCTCCATCCACCACCGCATGAGGTGATCTGTCGAAAAAAAAACATGATAGACGGAAGCATAGCTGAGGTGGTAAGCCATAGGATGCTAGTTTGTGAAGAAGTCCTTACCAAGTGCCAATGTTTTTCTAATGAAGCTCGCCATACAGGGCCGGACTGAAGGTACAAAGCGGGCCGGGCGTATTTCCCAAAGCAGGCCGATTTACCTGTCAAAAAAGGTGCGTTGCAGCCGTTTTATTTTCTCAAATTTCAAGGTCGACTGCTCAATACATGCGATGTTCGAATATTCACCACCATAAATATCGGGACTTCGTCGAGTAGTTGAATGATAGATGAAACAGAATAAATATACTTCTTTGATACCAAGAACATTAAACAAAATAGAATAAAACTGATGAACATAAAACAGGCTCGTATTTATACATCAGCTTTTTTCCATAGGGAAGGAGGGGGTGACAGAAAGCAAATAGCGCCGCAGGCGAAATATTTATTTGTTCAAGGTCAAATGCCTTCAAATTGATAGTTAGGTTTGCCGGAGGGGTATCATAAAGGTGTGAAAAATGATTTCAAATTTAAATTTCCTAATTGCAACAAAGATGGAATTTTAACGTCGTTTACTTTGACCTAAAGAAATGCTTGAGTGTTATTCGGTAAGACAATTAAATGAATACGTAAATCACATTATTGTTGATGGTTTTTCAAATTTCTCCACTCGAAGACTCTCCAAATCACGACATTTCCACAGATTTGATACTTCTCTGACAAATCAAGTTTGGGAAAAAATGACATAAAAACCATCAAAGATTTGTTTACAGTTTTGGTTGTCATGCATCCAAATGTTAAATTTCCGTTCTGTTGCTGGAAAAGTTGAGGTAAAATTATTTCGCTGTTATGATGACAAAATCACAGCGGCTCATGGGATGTTATGTAAAAATTAATTTTGATATAGAAAAGATTTTCTTACATAGTTACATGCAACTTGTGAAATAGACACGTCAATGAATATCTTCATACCTTTTCTAGATCAGGGTAGAATAAACATGCGTTTGTATGAAATTTAAAATGTCTACCAAATATCGGGTATAAAATAAAGCTCCAACAGACAGGCCCAGGCCAGCGGGCCAAAAATGAGCCAGGCCATCGGGCGATCGCCCGACGGGCCAGTCCGGCCCTGTCGCCATATATGGTTAATTAATGTCTTGACTATAGTTACTGGGCAGATTTTCCTTCCCTTCTTTGGGAATTAGTTGGACATGCGTTTTCATGAGAAGCAAGTGAGGCTCATTTTATCACCCCTACAGTTCTACTGATATGAGTGAGAAACTGACACAACGAAGAAAAACAGATACCTATAATGAAGATGATTGAGCACTAATCATAAAGTTCTATTAGATCCATTTTGGCACCAACTGTTCCTACTCCATATCAATGATCTGTTGGGAGTTACCACTTGCCCTAATCATAGTTTTGCAGACGACAGTACTCTTCTCCTTTTGCGTATGGGAATTTCAGTTTTGGAGTGATATTTTCCTTCTGTTCTACTCAGATGGCATTGCTTTCAAATTGTCGATGAGAGACGCCTCTGGGGGAATATAATGCCGACTTGCTTTTCCTTTGGAAACGCTACGCTGAGTCGGCGGTCTTAGGACTGCTGGCTGGAGACTACCCGGTCTGTGGGTGTCTAGCGTGGCTAAATCGAAATCAATAGGCATTCCGGAAAGAATCAGTATTCGTTTATACGAGTCGATGCATAGATTTCGGGAGGATGTAATTCAATGTTCTGCGTGGCATTAGCCAGGAAAGTAATTGTTTTTATCCCGAAATCTACCATTGTTGTTCATTTTATGAACATTGTGTTGAAATGACTTTCTGAATTTATTTAAATCTCAGTTGGCCTAAATGAACCACCCGGTACCAATAATCAAAGTAGGTTAACAATAGATTGACTTCAATTTATGTTGTATATTTTCACTTCCTCATCGTCTTGTAATCTACATAATTACCTCGCATGATTGGGTTTCTTTTACAGTGGCCTATAGCCAGGGGGAGGCCATAAGGGCCGCTCCACAGGATTATAGGAGAATCGAATTAGAGAACAATAATGAGAAACTTCACTAAATTCAGATGTTCATTTGTCTGTGAAGTTTATTAACCAAAATCAAAAAAATTAATAGTCCTGGCTGCCATGCTCAAACAGAGCTACAACGTGATTTTGCTAGCGTGACGTTGGCTTTCCTTCTTGTATGTATGGCAAATATTCTGTATTGTCTGCAATTAGACTCTAATTGATATTGACTAGATACTTATACAGTGTGGAGACTTCAACTGGAATAAATTCGCTAGCGGGGATGTAATAGTATATTATTCGACGAGCGTGTAATGATGGCCATTACTCATGAGAATGAAGTTTGCGACGTGAGCCGCAGGCGAACGTCGTAATCATTCGAATGAGTAATAGCCATTACACGCAAGTAGAATACTATACTTTTTCTATGACTGAGTGATGAACTGGTTGAGTTCATCAGCAGTGAATATCTTCGCTTTCTTTGACATATATCCATCAGATTTCCTTTTTAGCAATGCTCGTAATTTCAAATATTTGTCAATATTCACATAATTTTCCATTGAAATTGTGCTTCTTAGTATATGCATGAAATACTGTGACCACAAGGAGGATGCTTCGTGTTTAGCTGCTAATTCGCCAAAATAGGCTAGCAGTACATTACCCGAAAACGAATTTGCATGTTTTGCTTTTCGCCAAACCACTTCATCCCTTTTTTTAGATTCCTCGGGCAAAAGGCTGATTGTACTTGAATTGGCAGCTTTCGAAACTTTTGATGGTGGAGAGCAGTTGAATTCATTTTCGCTTTCTGAATCCATATTTGAACAAAAAGTCAGTTCTAAATCACGCCAGATAGCTATTGTCAAAATATGACATTTCATGACGAGTCTGATTCAAACGTTTCACTGCATGCCCCATATCATCATTACAACTGTTGTCAACTGTTTTGTAGGTAATGAATCTGCTTTGTTGCTGATTGGCCATAGCCTGTTGTGTAAAGGCTCTTACACACGGGGCGTGGCTTGTTTTGTGTAATGCATCCAGTTACCCAACAAAAATGTAACATTAAAAGGGTCTAGTTTTCAACAGTCATAGAAAAATATTTTTATTTACAACCATATATGTAATGTTGTCATTACTAACGTCATTGAAGGTTGGGAAGTGTCACATTACACACCTCTACTTTCCGCCCCTCACTTCTCGCCCTCACTCATGTAATAATTCAGGCATGTTCAGAACGAAACATAGCTTTATTAATTTTGATCGAAATATGATGGTTGTAAATAAAATAGTATACAAACCTCGGTAGGAAGTTTCATTCCTGTCTCGAAATTATAGCTAAACTCGACGCTTTGCGTCTCGGTTAACTAACTAATCTCACGACTGGAATGAATCACTTCCCACCTCGGTGTGTAATGTACTATTTCTAAAAATTCCCAACTTACGTTTCTTTTATAACAGAATTCGGAAATGAACCTATCTTCTGAAACTACAAGGATTACAAGGATACAAAATAGAGACTGAGAAATTACAGTATGTATCGCTGTGGCACTCCTTTGATTCAAAGTTAGAGTAAAAGGCCACTCTTTTTGTCCCCTGTTTAATAAGCACACATAGGTACAGGGTGATTCACCATAAATGTCCCCCCCTCTAGCTCACTTATTTTTGAATCTATCTAAAAATTTGAAAAATAATCTGAAATGATTTTTCAGATTTTTTTTTCCCGTTGCATCAGGAAATACAGGGTGCTCGGACCAAACGATCTACAGAGCACTACTTGATTTTTTCAAATGGAACACCCTGTATTTTATTGTATTTTCATATTCTCCCTGAAGAGCTAATTTCATCAATGTATCACACTTGGGGTCTAGCGGGAATGATTACAGAGATATGGGGTGTTCAAAATCGAGATTTTTCAACTTTAGGATTTTTTTGTGTCGAAACTATTCATTATTGGTCAAAACGGCTTCGATGTTCCTATCTCAACTTTTGATTAACTATCTACTGACATTCAATTGGAACATATACAGTGTGATTCAAGATTCAGAATTCTGACCACCCTGTATCTGTTCCAATTAATTAATTTCAGTAGATAGTGAATCAAAAGAGAGATACGGACATGAAAGCCGTTTTGACCAATAATGAATAGTTTCAACACAAAAAAATCCTAAAGTTGAAAAATCTCGATTTTGAACTCCCTATATCTCTGTAATCATTCCCGCTAGACCCCAAGTGTGATACATTGATGAAATCAGCTCTTCAGGGAGAATATAAAAATACAATGAAATACAGGGTGTTCCATTTGAAAAAATCAAGTAGTACTTTGTAGATCGTTTGGTCCGAGCACCCTGTATTTTCTGATGCAACGGAAAAAAAAAATCTGAAAAATCATTTTAGATGATTTTTCAAATTTTCAAATCGGTTCAATAATAAGTGAGCTAAAGGGGGGGACATTTATGGTGAATCACCCTGTACCTGATTTCCTTGAAATATCAAATTAGTGTCATAGTTATTCATCATGAATTCATCTTTGCTATGAAGAAAAAATAACTATATCAAACTTATTTGATTAACAGAGTCATTGATGAGCAGACTTCATCGAATATTTTGAATTAATCGATTATTTTATCGAGTGTTTTATATTTGATAAAACTCATTTTTCCAAAAAATTAATATTTCCAGCAGAAATTGATTATTTTTCATTCTAAGACAGCTGACCTTGAAACTTCCGTAAATTCCGTAATGCGCCTCAAGACTGACAGCTGATATACGTCCAATATCAATTGCAGAATATCCCGCATCGTGCGGCGTCGACGTGTTTTTGTAGTTCCCTTTGAAATTAGTGCAGGTGCGGCGGTGCGGCACAAAACTGCAATTGTTTTTGGATTAACTCTACCTGACTTACATTCGCGATAGAAAATGAGCCTACGCCACCTATCAAAGTTTTTGAAAGCTCTTAAAGCGGTCTGTTTACTTTGTTTTTATTGGTTCACATCTGTTTCTCGTTTCTGATTATTGGTCAATCCTTCAAAACAAACCGCTCAGGAGTGTTCGAATTGGTGCCGTCAGATGGGGCGACGTGTTATTTTTTATCCCTCACCAAAATCCTGGCTACGCTACTGTTTCTTCATATTTATATAAACATCCTGCCTCAATGTATAATTGTAATGGATGATAACAAGAACAATACTATTGACGCTTATCGATATTGATCCGTATTTCGAAATATCTCACAATCAGATACAATGCATATATGATAAACAACTCATTAAAGCTATACAGCTATACCACCCTGCATATCTTCTGATCTGCGAAGATTAAAATTTTCGGAAAAAACAGGTCGATTTAGATATCGAGGGGGAAGTAAAATAACAGTATCAATTGGATGCTATGTTCATCCCCTTCACCCCCACACACCTCTACTTTGAAATCTCAGATGGCGCCCCCTACTTTGAGATACATGAAATTGAAGGTCTATCAATGATTAAATCAACCAGGTGAAAAAATATTTATTTCGTATACAGGGTGAGTCATGAGGTACTGTACATACTCCTACCACAAACAGAGGCCCCTGAGGGGAATATCGAATGGCCATCTGGAGTTTTTCCTCCTCTAATACAATAATGAACAGGGTGATTTATAGGATTGATCGAATGCAGACGAATCATTCGGGAAACGTTTCAAAAAAATAGTGAAGAATTCGAAAATAGGCTGTACTATTGTCTAGAGAATAATGAAGCACATTTTGTGCAATTGCTTTGAGTACCAACACATTTTGTTCTGATTAACAGAAAAGATATCATTGTTTACTGAAACCATATATACACAGTGAACTCTTTGATAGCTGGGAACATTTCACAAGTACGGTCCTGGATTCTTTCCAATTCTGTATACGTTAGTCTATTGGTGTTGGAGTGCGTAATGTTCCATGAAAAAATAAAATGAATCAAAGAATCTGTTGAAAAGTTATGACAAAAATTTAATATTTTGCCAATCCTATGAATCACACTGTATATTATTGTAGAAGGGGAGAAAACATTTTGGGTGGCCATGCGGTATTTCCCTCAGGGGCATCTGTTCGTGGTAGGAGTAGTATATGACCCACCCTGTATGCAAAATAAATTATTTTTCACCTGATTGATTTCTTCATTGATTGAGATATACGAACGAAATGTTTATTTTTAAATGGGACAACCCGTGTATTTTACAATTTTCTGTTAAAAGTTTTCATTGCCGATGCGACACACAAACTGTCAATGGCCAATATTGACCATTGATTTCAAGAAATTCGGAATAACATTTTCAATGCAACCGTTTATATTAACATAAAAATAATATAAAATGGGCCACTTGGTATTTGTTAAAGCTTGAAAAAGTCTTTTCTGTTTTTATACTGATGAACATGATATAGTGGTGTCAAAGAGGCTTTATGTTTCCATACTTTACGCGCACACTTTATACAGTGTGTCCCAGATTCGCTTCTCTATACAGGGATCTCGGCTCCTATTATACCTACAGCAGAGGTTAAATGGGGAAAGTTTCAGAGGAATCTTAGTGCATTCGATAACCGGCTTCAGATTTACGATCGGATAATTGGTTTTGGAAATATCGGCGAAAAACCGAAAATGACGGATTTCGTTTTTTGCCAGTAAATCCGAAACGGTTTATTTGACAGCTGTCAAAATGTCACATTATCTGGACACTTTTTCAACACGAATAAGATAGCATGTAAGACATGTCACGATCGTATTTTGTTATCCCGCAAGCCGCCTCAACTTTCATTTTTCTTATGGCCGCCATATTGGAATTTTCGATTTTTGGAAAGAGCATAAAATTTCCAGTCTAGTGATGTCTCACAAGTGCATAAAAGTTTTGAGTTTCATAGAAATATCACACTTCGTAAAGTTAGATCTTGATTTTTTCTAAGGAGGCCATGATTTACTTGTCAGAAAATTGGGTTTTTATAAGTAACACTTTTTCCATCTAGGGATGCTCTGAGTTTGACATTAAATAGTTAAAAGCGTCAAAGTTGTGTTTTTATAAAGAGTACTTGTAATCTGACACACAAATTGTCTTAATTTGTCGAAAATGGCCGGTATTCCTTATTCAAATGAAGAAAAGTTTGACATGTTAGCGCTGTACTTGCAGTCACGCAGAAACGCCGACATTACTTCAGCAAGGTATTTGGAGATGTACCCCGAACGACGGCAGCCTCATAAAACCCAATTTCGAAAAATCGTAGTTAATTTAATTAACCATGGGGCCTTCGAACAACCTAGAAGTAGATACAATATTGAAAATGAAAATCGCGACAGAAACATTTCACAAACTGTCAACGAAAATCCCAGAGCATCGGTACGAACTGTAGAACGGGAAATTGGTGTGTCAAAATCAACGGTACAGAGAGTGTTGAATAAGAATAAGTACCATTCATACAAACCCACAATAGTTCAAGGACTTGAGGAAACTGATTTTCCAAGACGAATGCGCTTCTATGAGTGGTATACTAGGAAGTGTAATGAAAATCCCGATTTTGTAAATCATGTCTTGTGGTCCGATGAGAGTAGGTTCACGAATTGTGGAGTTTAATAAGCACAACACTCATCATTGGGCTGTGGAAAACCCTCACGAAGTGGCAGAGAGATGTCTACAGACTAGGTTTGGAAGTAACTTTTGGTGTGGGGTCATTGGTAATTTGATCTGACTTAGCTTTTTCAATTGAGCACCTGTTATAAATTATTATTAATCATTTCAGGAAATCGACTTATAGGACCATTTGTGTTTGAATACAACCTAAACGGACAGAGGTACTTAAGGCTTTTGCGAAACCAGGTTGTGCCGGCTTTACGAGCTACTATAACCGAAGATGAGTTTAGAATAACCTGGTTTCAACAGGATGGATGTCCGGCTCACAACACCATTCAAGTCAGGAAATTCTTAAGAGAGCAATTTGACGAAAGAATTATTTCTTTAAATGGTCCAATATCTTGGCCCCCGAGATCCCCTGACCACTCACCTTTGGATTTCTACCTCTGGGGTCACACAAAGAATGAGGTCTATGAATTTGATCCTCTCGCGACCATAGAAATCCCGAGTCAAAGAGTTCTGGGCACATTTGGAAATATTAACGGGAATACACTTGCTAGGGTTGTAAGAAAAACAGTCACCAATTGCCCAAAAATGTCTCGATGCGAATGGACGTCATTTTGCAAATTTGTAAATTAACACTCATTTAAAAAGCAGTTAGGAACATAATTATATTTTACTTTACATGACATCACATTACAACTTGTAAAATATTTCTGTTGCGATTTTCATTTTCAATTTGTATCTAATTGTAGGTTGTTCAAAGGTTCAAGTGTTAATTAATGACGATGATTTTTACTTTTTTTTAAAACACCAATAGTTGGGAATTTGTCCCAAAATATCTTACTTGTTGAGAAGTCGTTATTTACGTTCATGTTCTATCGAAATCTCAATGCGTTTATGAGTTTTTTATGCGTGTTATTTTCTGTCAAGTAAATCATGGCCTCCTTAGAAAAAATCAAGACCTAACTTTACGAAGTGTGATATTTCTATGAAACTCAAAACTTTAATGCACTTGTGAGACATCACTAGACTGGAAATTTTACGCTCTTTCCAAAAATCGAAAATTCCAATATGGCGGCCATAAGAAAAATGAAAGTTGAGGCGGCTTGCGGGATAACAAAATACGATCGTGACATGTCATACACGCTATCTTATTCGTCTTGAAAAAGTGTCCAGATAATGTGACATTTTGACAGTTGTCAAATTAACCGTTTCGGATTTACTGGCGAAAAACGAAATCCGTCATTTCCGGTTTTTCGCCGATATTTCCAAAACCAATTATCCGATCGTAAATCTGAAGCCGGTTATCGAATGCACTAAGATTCCTCTAAAACTTTCCCCATTTAACCTCTGCTGTAGGTATAATAGGAGCCGAGATCCTTGTATAGAGCATCATACTTTTTGTCATCATGAATTCATGCATTTGGATACTGTGTGAATACATTTGAAAGTTTTGATTGAGTACATTTGGAATATGAGAATATTTATTTGTTTGAATAGGCAGCAAAGTAGTAGATAAACTGCCACTATGCTCGGCTATGAACTATCAGCCGCGGCAGTCAATCTATATCTGATGCCGTGTGAAACATAAATAAATTTCCTCCAAATCTTATGAAACCAATTTTGTGTAATTTATTTCATTGAAAACTCCATTTGAATTACTTGCAACGTTACATAGCAACAAACATTTCCTATCTAGGCAAGGAAAGTACACCTTTCCTGCCTGTTCAGTGTCAGAGAAAAGCCACTTTCTATGCCGCTTCGAGAAAAAATTATATGTTTCACACGGCAGCAAAAAATAATGTAAATTGACTGCCTTGGCTGAATTCATAGCCTCGCTAATTTTGTGTAATTTTTTTATTGAAAATTCCATCATTTTGTGTTTACCCAATGTCAGTGTCAATTTTGATTACCAATTTCATTCAAATTACTTGGGACGTTGCATAGCAACAAACTTCTTATGCCTAGGCAGAGAAAGTATATCTTTCCTGCCTGTTAGGTGTCACAACAAAACCACTTTCTATGCCGCTTGTAGAATAGTACCATGTTTTTTTAGGATCAAATGTGACACTTTGTTTGAAAAATGCTATTTTTTCTGCAATCGAAATAATTGATATCTAATCAATAAAATATAAGTGAAATCACCACTATTTTGAATCACTTGAGCATGCCAGTGTCAAGGCAGCTATCATATCAGCTGTCATTCGACACATTTTTAGTTCCTAGGAGTTGAACTGCAACTTTAGCTCCTAGACACTAAAAGTGTTGCCTAGCAACGTACATACTAATCATTTTAGTGTGTCAGTAATAGAAACGTCAACATCAAGAAATGATTTTGAAACAGAAATGGACGACTTTATAGCCGATCGCAGAAAAAAATATGTTTCACACGGCAGCAAATAATGCAGATTGACTGCCTTGGCTGAATTCATAGCCTCGCTGATTTTGTGTGTAATTTATTTATTGAAAACTTCATCATTTTGTGTTCTTCCAGGGTCGGTATCAATTTTGATTACCAATTTCATTCAAATTACTTGGGACGTTGCATAGCAACAAACCTCTTATGCCTAGGCAGAGAAAGTACACCTTTCCTGCCTGTTGAGTGTCATAGAAAAGCCACATTCTATGTCGCTTGGAGAAAAATACTTTCATGAGAAAATATATGAGACCAAGCGAAGTGTTATCTGTTTTTCAATAGTGATGAAGACGATGATTACTTGGATTGCACGGATATTTTATCTTCCATGGGAGGTTATATTTATTTCGAGATTTTTGATTCAGTGTGTAGATGAAACATTATTCTTTGGCTCAGAAGAAATCACAAAACAAAATACTTTTTAATGTCAAAATTCGACTTTTTGTGCGAATAAAATGAAATAATTTGTAGTTCTGTATAGTAGTGTGTATTGTATAATGTTTCCCTGAGTGGGGCTGAAATATTATTAAGCAGGCGAGACTACATCGATCCCCCTCGCGCATTCAAGATTGTTCTCGAACATCCCAACTAAAATAACAAGTACCAGCGTATTCCCGAACATCCAATATAGAGCCACCCAATTGAAGACATAGGAAGTGTTCTAGATAAAATACGGGCATGAACGACGATAGAATAGTCGAGAAACTAATAGCGAATTCCATTGGTAAACCTGGTGATGCACTGGTTTTGCACCAGTTTTGCACCCGCACTATGATAGTTCCCTCCAAAATGTGAACTGGTGCATTCCCATTGGAATACGAAATAATATCATATATAATACCACAACTGATAATATTTTGCCGGAAATATTCGGTGATTGTTACGACAGCTTGTTGCCTAGTAATTTCGTGAATGACATTGTTATCAAAACTACGAGCCGTAGGCGAGTAGTTTTGGATGAATGTCATGAGCGAAATTAGAGCAGCAAGCTGGAGTATGTCAATCGACGAATATTTCCAGGAAAAATGGTATCACGAGTTGTATTCGTATGACTATTTCATGATTGAATGAGACAATATATATAAGAAATAGGAAACATAATTTAAGTATATTCCAACTCGAACTGCGAAGAAGAATGATAGTAATAAAATACATAATTTACTTTTTTAGAAATTAACTACCTACTTATATAGTTATTCACAAAGTGGAATGTACAATATTGATAAACAGTATTATTATTATTATCTTGAAAGTAGTTGTTTTCTATTGAATCAACTGAGAAAGAGTAAATATTCTCATCACATAGAGAATGCGAATTCTCAATGTATTGCTTTATATAAATATATATCCATTTTTGTATGTTCATAATTTATCTGAGAATATTCCTTTTCAACACTTTCATACCCAATCAGGGGGTTCAAACTTGAACGATGGAAACTTGTGATTTTTATGGACTTCTAATCGCAGATTCGTGATAGAGTCTCAATTCAGAATTCTTTTCCACGCCCTGTATGATGAATGTCAATTTATCATACACCCAAAATCTTGATGGTTGTTCTCAAAAGAGTGTTTACAATTGCTATCCAATTCAAACAAAATAAATTGAATTTATGTGATATGGAATAATTAAAAAAAAAAAGATTTCGTCGCCGAGGGCTCGAACCATCGACCTTCGTATCCTCGCGCAACAACCCTAACAGTTGCGCTACATCAGCTAGTAATTATAATAGTCAGTCACAATAACTTGAGTAATTGAAGAAGACTACTTCAAAAAGGAATTTGAATTCTATTATTGTTGTGTCAGACCGTCAAAAAATATGCAAACTTTTTAAATTACACATGAAACGTCCAGCCAGAATAAAATTGTCTCGCTTATCGTACAAAATATCTCACTAACGCGAATTATAAGTAAATGAAATAAAGTAGGAACTTAGGTTATTGTCTCAGATTTGAATCCAAAGCAATCTTGACCAGACACGATGTCAAAATTTTATCGCTGATAAACGAGGTTTGTTGGTCACGTGTGGGTCAATTCGGCTTCTGTATTGGTAGAGCAAGTCCGATAAAATTTAATAAACAAAAAATATCGCTAGAATACAGATGAAACCGTGAAAATGGTCGATTCTGATTGGTTCTCGAGATCAAGAGTGGAATAGTCACTATAAAATTACTAGCTGTCCCGGCAAACGTTTTTTTGCCATAAACATAATTTCTAGAAAACATTTCTATAGATGAATATCTACCAAAAAATTTTTCTTATTTTATTTCTACATCTTTTCAGTTTGGCTATCCATAATAGCGGGATTCTTTAGTTCTTCAAACTATTCTATTTCTTTTTACTTCTTTATAGTTCGAAACTCTATATCTCTTCATTTTTTCAAATTATTTATTTTCTACAAACTTTTTTTTAGTTTGGCTATCAAGGCTATATATAAAAACGTGTTTCATTAGTTTTTCAAACTACTATTTCCTACAATAGCTGATATCTGGCAAACGTTGTTTTGCTATATAGTTTTATTCCTAGAAAATATTTTTTTGGTTGAATATTTATCAAAATACTTTTAATTATATGGTTTATCACTTCTTTTTAGTCTGGCTATCCATAAAATCGTGTTTCAATAGTATTTCAAACTTCTATTTTTATTATATACTTCTTTTTATTTCGACAATCTATCTCGTTTTTTGAACAATATTATCAATTTTCTACTTCTATTTGGTTTGGCCTCGAGTTTGGCTATCCATAAAAGAGTGTTTCATTATGTTTTTTTAAACTACTATCTATTCCAAAGCTCTTTCGCCATATTGGATCCGCCATCATCAATTTGCCAATTTTAAAGAATAAAATCACAATCTTCGACCCTGAAAATCCCCAGATACAAATTTTGAAAAGAACCGGATCATAATTACAAAACTTGTCGGTCATATTGGATCCTACATCTTTAATTTCCTAATTTTGATGAAAGAATCATAATCTACGACCCCAAAATCCCCCAGATACAAATTTTGAATGGAATCGGATCATATAGTTACAAAACTCGTCCGTCATATCGGATCCTCCATCTTCAATTTCCTAATTTTTATGAAAGAATCATAATCTCCGAATCCAAAATCCACCAGACACAAATTTTAAATGGAATCGGATCATAGTTACAAAAATCGTCCGCTATATTGAATCTGCCATCTTGGATTTCCAAAGTTTGATGAAAGAATCATCATCTCCGACTCCGAAAACCCCCAGATACCATGTTTGAATAGAATCTGATCATAATTAAAAAACTCGTCCGTCATATTAGATCCGCCATTTTGAATTTTCTAATTTTGACGAAGGAATCCTAATGTCCGACCTCGAAAATCCCCAGGTAACAATTTTTATAGAATCTGACCACAATTACAAAACTCGTCTGCCATATTGGATCCGCCATCTTGAATTTACAAATTTTGACAGAAGAATCAAAATCTCCGACTTCAAAAACTCCCAGATACAAATTCTGAATGGAATCTGATCATAATTAAAAAGTTCGTCCGCCATATTGGATCCGCCATCTTGAATTTTCAAATTTTGACAGAAGAATCATAATCTCCTACTCCGAATACTCACAGATACCAATTTAAATAGAATTGGTTCATGAATAATTAAACTCGTCCGCCATATTGGATTCGCCGTTTTGAATTTCCTAATTTTGACGAATAAATCATAATCTCCGACCCCGAAAACCCCCAGATACCAATGTTGAATAGAATCGAACCATAATCAAAAAACTCGTCCGCCATATTGGATCCGTCATTTTGAATTTCCTAATTTTTACGAATAAATCATAATCTTCGACCCCGAAAATCCCCTGTTGAATAAAATCGGATAACAAAACTCTTCCGCCATATTGGATCCGCCATCTTGAACTTTCGATTCAAAAAATAGATTACGACCTATTCTCATACCTACCGAATACGCACAAACATTTTCATACGAGTCGGTAGAGCTGTTTCGGAGGAGTTTGGCCACTAACACCGTGACTGGGACAGGAGAATTTTATTATATTAGATTGTTGGAGGTTAAATCGGATGAGTTGGTTTTTTTTTGATTATTACTTGTCCGCATCCTGAAATTCTTCCAACTTCAATTAAATACAGAGTAGATGTTTCATCATGAAAATAATGTTGAGCCCTTTTTTCAATAAGTACCTCTTCATCATTGCAATTTGCAAAATACTTTCATCAACATTATGAATTCTGGGAAGTAATCTCCTTTATTTTCTTGAAACCACCAACTTTTCATCACTATTTGATGATCATGATTGAATTGCCACTAATAATTCGATTTTCGAAATATTCATATTCAATGTTTTCGCCATTTTCAAAACTGCACTGATTGATGCTCGTGCGAGAATTGTTAGTTGCACTGAGCTCTAAACTATGTGAACCAGTTTTCCAATGGAATTCAAAACCCGACACCAGTTTCACCACCGCTATAAGACAACTAATATAAGAAAACCTGCACCTCGACCTGCACTTCTCAATTGTTCAATTCCAATACACTAGAAATAGTGATAAGTGTTCTTTCTATAGTTGAATAAATCAGTGGACCATGGCGAACATTTATTACAAGTAGTTAGTGTCCTTCATGGTCAGCTTAACACATCCAAAGTTTTGGAAATACACTATCGATTTTGAGTAATTATTTCAATGTGTATTCTTGAATATCTCTGATTTCAGTGACGTCTCATTTATCGAAATGCATGAGTCAAGCTGTGACATTTTTTTTTCCAGTAATTTTCTGTCTCATCCAATGGACAAAAAGAAATATATTTTGTCTCGTTGAATTTTCAGGACTAGTATTTATGTACTTGAGTAGCATTGTATATGATAAGTAGTATTAATCTTCTCCTGAAGATGCTTACATAGTTGTTGAAACTCGTGTCGATGTGTTAAAAAAGATCAGTTTGATTGTATTGTCCCAACAAATTGACACTGAAACAAATTGAAACATGGAACAACCATGAATTCGGCATAATATAACTATTTTTATTCTTGAAAGTAGTTTTTCTGCCTAGTCAGTTAAACTTTGAGTGGAGATAAATGCTCCACCATGTACAATTATTATTTTGTGATGAACAATGCATTTTTTACTAAATTGATGACATTTTTTGATCGAAAGATTGCTTTCGAATATCTCATCCTGTTGTGAGAAAAGGTTTCAAGTACAACGCTAGACTGTTGTTTATCATATCAAATGATCGTCAGTAGGCCAAACGTAATTAGGACTTCCGCTTTGAAGTTTGCGATACCAAAGATTCATTTGATTCAGACAGAGAAAAATAAATAATAATTGGTTCCATCGATATCTTTGATTGCAAAGGATGTTTTTCATCTTAACAATGGATTTCTATGTCAATATAAAATTTGATAAGTTTCATTCATAACTTCTATGTTATATTAAACAATTATAATAAGGATTCTAGATTCGTTTGTCGATTGCTGTTTCGTCTTAACTAAATTGTAGTGTTCCAGAATATAAGCTTAAACAGTTTCTTTGCTACGATACAGTCACGAGGTAGTAGGTATATTAACGGTATCATACTGATATGATTTATTTTCATTCCATTCTTGGTGATTATTGCTACTCTATTATAAAAATATTAGTTAGACCTTGACCATAACAATGATACATGAAACATTCAAATAACCCTACCGTGAAATGTTTTTATTAGAACTTCCTCAACGAATCGATTATGAGAGTTGTTATTTTCATTTCAAATGATTATCGACACCTGATACCTGTAGTAATGGTCGAGTTATGAAAAATATTTATAGTTAAGAACTGCATTAAATCAAAACAGTTATTGAGACCAATAGAATAATAAAAAAATAACATTAAACTGTCAATACACAGTGCACCCTGTGTCGAAACTACATTTGAAGTATTTCTCATCTTTTGGAGCGACGAAAGGAAGTCTCTATTATGTTCGTATTGTGAAATATTGAAAAATACCAGGTTATATTTGCAAATTATTTCCTCAATAATCAACTGATATGATTAAACTCTTCTAGTATGTTCAAGTTCCACCAGAAATTGATGGTATCGGAACTTGGAAGTTATGCTCAAATTTTGATGGTTCTATGTTCTTGGGAAAACTTCCTGTGAAATATTAAAAAAATACCAGTTTTTATTTGAAAAATATATTCTTAATACTCAACTTCATATCAGTTCAACTCTCCTAGTATCTTCCAGTTGTACCGGAAATGAATGGTATCGGAACTTATGTTGAAATTTTGATGGTTCTATGTTCTTGGGAGAACTTCATGTGAAATAATATAAAAATACCAAAATATTTCCTCAATACTCAACTGATATCATTCAACTATTCTAGTATGTTCAAGTTCCACCGGAATTTGATGGTATCGCAATTTATTTTGATGGTTCTATGTTCTTCCTGTGAAATATTAAAAAAATACCAGTTTCTATTTGAAAAATATTTTCTTAATACTCAACTGATATGATTCAACTCTTCTAGTATCCAGTTCCATTGGAAATGAATGGTATCGGAACTTATGTTGACATTTTGATGGTTCTATATTCTTGGTAGAATTTCCTGTGCCATATTAAAAAAATACCAGGTTATATTTGCAAAATATTTCCTCAATAATCAACTGATATGATTCAACTCTTCTAGTATCTTCCAGGTCCACCGGAAATGGATGGTATCGGAACTTATGTTGAAATTTTGATGGTTCTATATTCTTGGTAGAATTTTCTGTGCCATATTAAAAAAATACCAGGTTATATTTGCAAAATATTTACTCAATACTCAATTGATATGATTCAACTCTTCTAGTATCTTCCAGTTCCACCGGAAGTGAATGGTATCGGAACTTATGTTGACATTTTGATGGTTCAATATTCTTGGTGAAAGTGCCTGTGAAATATTGAAAAAATACCAGGTTATATTTGCAGAATATTTCCTCAATACTCCACTGATATGATTCAACTCTCCTAGTATCGTCCAGGTCCACCGGAAATGGTTGGTATCGGAATTTATGTTGAAATTTTGATGATTCTATGTTCTTGGGAAAACTTCCTTCCGATTTGGCAACACTGGCGCGTGAGTAGAATCGTTTGAACAACGATCCCACAATAATGTGATATTTAGATGGAAAATTAGTGAAAACAGACCATCAGATGATTGTTTTGTGCCGCTGGATGAACTGTCCTTCAACTGAGTGAAAATTCCAATACCAGAAGTTACTTTGAAGCAGGTATTCCAACTTCTACGAGTCCATAGAAATTTGAGGTTATACACACTACTGTGATATTCAATATCCAGTAGTACTTCGTTAAGTGGTGTAACCATGTCTAAAACAAGACTACAAACACAGAACATAAGTGAAGCTAGTATGTCCGAAGAAATGATTGCAAGAATTTGCAAACAACAAGCTAACATGATTGGAAAGCATATGGATGAGAAATTTACACAATTTGAATCTTCCATGAAATCGATGGTCAATCAAGTTAACGAAAACAAATCTAAAATCCAGAACCTGGAAACGAGGATGGAGCATTGTGAACGCATGCTGAAAATGAAAAATTTTATGATATATGGGGTAGAACAAGCTGCTGATGAAACACTTGGTAACTGTGAGAACACAGTGATTGAGTTCCTGAACAGTGTACTTGATTTCAAAGTTCTTTCAACAGAAATAGAGCAGTGCTATCGAGTAGGTAAAGCCCAAATTGGAAAACCTCGACCGATTCTGGTCCAGTTCCTGTCGATGAAAACGAAGAATCTTGTCTTCAACAAAAAGAAGATGCTCAGAAATACAAATTACTTTATTAAGGAAGATTTAACAAGAGCTGCTGTGGAAACCTTGAAATCTGCATCTGAAAAGTATGGAAAGTCCAACGTGTGGAGTCAAGGTGGGAGAATTTTTGCCCTTGTGAATAACAAGAAAACATGTCTGCATTACAGAAATGTGACTGAGAATTGGGTTATTTTTGCTTGCTACTGTTAAATTGTTATTTCTAAGCAATTGATTTTTTCTTTTTTTTTTATTAATCTTTCTGTTATTATATAATTTTCCTGAACCATATTTCTCATATATTTGTTAGTGTGGTTAGTTATTCTTTCTGGCTAGGAAAATTATTAGAAGTAAGGGTAAAAAAAGTGAGTTTTCATTTTTGTTCATTTATTCAATTTCGCATTACTTGGTATTTGTTCTACATTTGACAACAGTGTATACTAAACAGGCATGGCACGATTCATAATCAGAGTTCAGACACCTTTTGTATTCTCTGATTGCAGGTACAATGTTTTTTCTATTAAGTAAGTTTTTGCTGTCTGTTAATTAGGGTTTCAGGTGACTGTTTCACTATAGGTTTTTTGTTTCATGAATATTATTGGGACGTTGTTTTTTGCGAAATACATTTCACACTTGATACTTTATCATTAATTTTTATATAGGTATTTCAATAACTGTAATATTAGTGGCATTATCTTATGAAAAAGATTTCATTTGCGTTTTTTAATGTTAGATCGTTAACCTCGAGCTTCGTAGATTTTAGGTCGTTTATAGTCCAGGAGAACTATGGTGTTTTGGGGGTTGCTGAAACCTGGTTGTCAGAGGAAACTCCTGATTACATGGTACATGTTGATGGTTATGATTTCATTAGGAAAGATAGGGGTTCAAGGGGAGGTGGCATTGGAATTTACATCAAATCTTTTTTAAAATACGAAACCGTGGAGGTGAATTCTTGTGATGCTGTAGAGCAGCTTTGGGTGAGTTTCAGCTTTGATAACAAAAAGTATATTTTTGGTAATCTCTACAGGCCACCAAACAGAAACTTCACTGAATTTTTGAATAACTTAGAAGGTAATCTGTCAGATTTAATTGTTAATTGTAATGAAATTGTTTGTGGTGGTGATGTTAATATAAATCTACTCGACATGGACAATAATTGCACTGATGCTTTTAATAATTGCATTGGGCTCTTTGATCTCAAGCAAATTGTTACTGAACCCACTCGAGTGACTAGTTCTACCTCTACACTTCTGGACATTATACTAATTTCAAATAATTTGAATCCCATCAATCATGGCTGCAGAGAGGTTGGTAATGGCTCTGATCACCAGCTGGTTTTTTGTACACTGGATGTTCGCATAAAAAGTAATTCCAATAAAACCCTCACCTCCAGAAACTTGAGATACATTGATAAAGATCTTCTGGATCATTTCCTGTTGATTGCTCCTTTCGAAAATGTTTATATTTTAGATGATGCAAATGACAAAGTCAGGTGTTTCAATGAGATTGTACTGAATATCTTTGATACCCTAGCTCCAGTTACCATTCGTAAAGTCAATAAACAGAGACCACCCTGGCTCACTGACAATATCAAGTTTATGATGTCCCTACGTGATAAAGCTTTCAGAAAATATAAAAAAACCAAAAGTAACATTCATTGGCAGTACTACAAGGATCTCAAGAATTTTACTAATTCTGCTATCAACAACGAAAAGAAAGCATATTTCAAATATTGCGTTGAAAACTATGGGAAAAACAGTAAACTTTTGTGGGAAAAATTGAAACATTTGAATATAAAAAATAAAGCCTCTGATTCAAACAAATTACCTGATGATTTGAACAAGCCTAATGAAATAAATTCCAATTTTCTTTTATACTCTGGAAATACGAACCCAGCTGACGCTGATTTACTTTCATACTATTATAATAATTCACTACCGCATACAGAGTCATCATTCACATTCTCAACTATTGATAGTAATACTATCTACAAGTATTTAATTGATATAAAGTCGAAGGCCGCAGGTGTAGACGGATTACAAATTGATATGCTACTTTTGTGCTGCCCGCGTATTAATCCCATTTTATTACATTTATTTAATACATGCTTACGGCAGGGAATTTTCCCGGAGCAATGGAAGATCTCTAAAGTTATTCCGCTTCCTAAAAAATCCAACATTTCCAGTTTCAATGATCTCAGGCCCATATCGATTTTACTCGTTCTATCTAAAGTTTTGGAGAAAATAATGAAATTTCAGATTATCTCATACGTTGAAAAATATAACATATTACCTATGAACCAGTCTGGATTCAGGAATGGATATAGCTGCACTACTGCCTTACTGGATGTTACAGATGATATTTTCAGGGATATTGATAGAGGACACTCTGTAGCCCTAATTTTATTAGATTATTCGAAAGCTTTCGATACTATAAATCATGAGTTGTTGTTTGCTATACTACACCACATAGGTTTTTCCCAAATTTCAATTAACTTTCTTAAAAGCTACCTCACAGATCGCGAACAATTCGTTGAAACCAGTCTAGGAAAATCTGATATGAAACAAATTGCTTGTGGAGTGCCTCAAGGCTCCATTCTAGGTCCTTTACTGTTCTCAATTTACACATGTAACATTACCAGTTGTTTAGTTGGATGTAAACCCTTCATGTATGCTGATGATACCCAAATCAAATTCACAATATCTCACGCTGATATTGACTCAACAAATCTTTTAATTAATGAAGAATTATCTAAGCTCATATCATTTTCAGAACAACATCAACTTCAGGTAAACCCATCAAAAACACAAATTTTGATTTTTGGGAAAAATAAATCACAAATCGAACAAGACATTAATATTGAAATTGCGGGTAATAATATATCTTGCGTCAAAGTTGCTAGAAATTTAGGTTTGGAGTTAGACACAGACTTGCGGTTCAAAAATCATGTTAGTAAATGCGTGAAACGGGCGTATGCTAACTTGAAAATGTTATATCCCCATCGTCAAGTTTTAGGAAAATCAACGAAGGTTATGCTCACCGAATCATTAGTTCTTTCTCATTTTAACTATTGTGACGCTATTTATGGTCCTTGTTTGGATAATATAGAAATTAATCGGATTCAAAGGGTTCAAAAATCTTGTCTTAGGTATATTTATGGTATATTTATGGTATAAGAAAATATGAAAGTATCTCACATAAACTGAAAGAAACTAAATGGCTCTGTATGTCTGCTAGGAGAGAATTGCACTCTGCAACCTTATTTCACAAAGTTATTCTTCACAAAACTCCTCCTTATCTTTATAACAAGATAACATTTCGCAGTGATATTCACAATCTGAACACTCGGTTCAGGGGAATAATTTCGCCTCCATCTCATCGAACTACAGTATTCAGGAGGTCCTTCAGTTATAATATTTACAGATTATACAACCAAGTTCCTGCAAACCTAAAAACGTCTACAATCTCGAAGTTCAGGAAAGCATACAAAAATTCACTAATTGATGCTGTTAGATAAATCATATTCATTAAGATGATGCCACTTTACATTTTACTTTACATTTTATGCTTAATTCATTATTCATGTGCCAATCTTGATGTTTTTTGCCAGACGCTAGGGATGACACTCGTATCAGTTTTACTGCCTGTCATCTCTATTTTGCGGTATGATCCGATAATCAATTCCTAATAATCAGTTGTTCCTTTATATGTCTATATCCTGTATCATTCTGCAAATAAACATTATTATTATTATTATTATTATTATTAAATATCAAAAAAATGTTCGTGGAACATCGTGCGTACCTAGGGAGGATAAAGAGGAGAGGTAGGTGTTGAACTTTTATTTGAACTTTTGGAGGTCAAGTTCTTGGGAATACTTCCATTGGCGAAAAATTCCAAAGAATTCCCCCGCCGTTCTATAGACGAACGAGTATTGGTAGATTTTTCGACATTTTTCAAGGTTAACGACGAAGGGATATGCTGACTGGGCCTGTCGAGTTCGTCTGAATGATGGAACTATAGTTATAATTATTTCACTCTATATACTCCCAAAGTTTGACCACCTATTTTAGAATCACCTTGTACATATAGTATCTAAGGAAAAGTGAAAGGTCGCCGACTTTTCTACGGTCTTCTAATGGGGTCAATAGTTGTTGAGTGTGCCATCATCCACCAGGCGAATGGCTCTTCTCTCTGGATGGAAATTTGAGAACATCAGCGTATGTTTGGGTGCTGAACCCTATACATAAAAACAGTATTCTAAAACTGTATCTGAGCTTTGTAGATCATGAGAAGCTGTCGAGGTGTAAAGTAGATTTCCGCACGGAACATGAATCCGACTTTTTGTGAAGCAGCTTTTGCGATGGATTGGGCATGATTTTCCCATTAGAGTATTGCTGAGGGTAATATCGAGCAACGATATAGTGGTCTTGGTGGGAATGGTGGAACCAGGCATTGTTATATCAGGCACACTGAGTTCCGCCTTTCTAGAGAAAATACAGGTTTGAGTTTTAGTGGCGTTGAATTCAACTAGGTTGTTAGTTCCCCAGGCTGTGATTTCCGCTAGTTCTCCATTGACAGCGTTGGCCTGCCTCCGTCGTACGTTCTTAGTTTCCTGGGAAGAAAAGGAAATACTAGAACAGAACACAGAATAAGCTGACCAATCACACTGCAAAACTACAGAATGGCAAGGTATCGGAGAGAGATACAGAGAGCTACAGTTCGGGACTAATACGTCACGGATCCACCTTCATATCTGTCTTTTTGAAATATTGAATGGAATATGCTGATTTCGATTCCCTTCAACTTCAACTTATAATATTGATTGTACATTAAATTTAAATTATGATTCATCGAATGTAAAAGGTTCCATTAAACAACTGATGCTTGATAATTTTCTTTATCTATATCTACATCTCTATATCTACAAAAATAAACTCTAGAGGATGTGTCAAATTAAACGTGAACACTCTACAAGTCTACAGTCAATGAGAGCTAACATGAGATTCCGCATGGCATGGTATTGTCAATTATTTGAATTCCCAGTTCAATTTTGCTACAAACTACTGAAATTAACAATTGTCGAGATATTTGAGCCAAACTACACGCTTGAATAGGCATTTTTAATCTCATTTCATTTCGTATGGTATGGTATTCGCGAATCCAAAAGTCTAGACGCTTTAGGTGTGTAATCCATATCATTATCTCACAAACCTCAAAAACGAATGGACCACACAAATATACGAATTCTCCATGGGTTGCGTGCAAGAACCGACACTGGAGGCAAAATATTGAAACACAATGTCACTTTTCTTATTTGTTTACAAGTGATCGAAATAGTTTTTCACAATTATTTTGGCATATGAATCGTATTTTTCCGCTATTCATCAATTCGCTCATGACATCACATTGTGCTGTTGTAAAATGCACAAAAACTGCAGCGGAAGATGAAGGAATCCAGATGGTACATTATGATTTAAAAGTAAGTACCTACTATAGTCACTCAAATATAGTTTTCATTTTTGAAATTTGGTTATTTCTCTGATTTCCCATCGGAATTCCTTCTGCAATAGGAGCTAATAGAAATATACCTGACATTTCTAAAATAATGCAAGAAGATTGGATTCATGCAATCAATCGGGAGGACTGGTTTGACATGCTGACGATCGTGTGTGTTGTAGACATTTTCAATCTATTAGCAGTATTAGCTTGTATTGCAGAAGTGGCAGAAGGCAGAAGGAATTTTAATAAGGAATGACAATATTTCATAATAATAACTATGTGAGATTACTATTCACCTGAAAAATCATATTCCCTAGTCTCTTGCTGCATTTTTTGTGCATTGTACAACAGCACAATGCGAAGGCATGCTTGAATTAATGAATAACGCAAGAAAACGATTCGTATGCCAAAATATTGTGAAAAACTATTTCAACCTTTTGATTCCTCTGTAAACAAATAAAAAAGTGAGGTTGTGTTTCAATATTTTGCCTCCAGTGTCGGTCATCGTGCACGCGACCTATTGTTGTTTTCGTCTCTCAGCGCCCTCATCGGTAGTTGAAATCGCGAATTACCAATATATTTGAAGGGCTTAATGTGAATCAGTGACAATCCTCAAAATGAGTTAATGCTCTTCCCGATTGAAACAATAGTACAAGTCACTACAAAACCATTACGGGTCTTCGTTAATAAATGGCGCGAAAAACCTATGGTCACACTATTGCATAGGTCTATTTTTTCTCTCTATTTACTACCCGACAAGCCACACAAAATGGTCGACACGGGAGGAAGCTGATTGGATAATGACATGAATTCTAGCGATTCTAGCAAGAAAAATAGTGAAGTTGAGTCGACAGTCAATAACATAAACATGACAGTGACCATAACCCTATATGTACAATCTAGAGGTGAAACAAGTGACGAAAATACAGTGGTATGTCACAAAAGAGAGAAACTCAAAGTCATTACCACAATAGTTCATAAAATGAACGAAAATGGTAGATAACAAGAGAAAAACAACTACTTTCCTGCCTATATGCCAAGTAGAACATTTGATTACCTCCTCCCGAAATCTATGCAATAAATCGTATAGCCGAATAAAATCGCGAGTATTTCCTTCCTAAACGCCGATATGCGCCGAAGTGGTTCAGGAACGCATGACTACCTGCAGACCGGTTTCGAGCTGTTGGCTCTCATCAGTAGCATTTTTGACCGATATCTGGTACGAACCTGACCCAACGTAAACGCATCCCAGCATTTATACCTCACGAGGCGTTCAACGTCCGCGAAATGAACGCGAACGCCACGTCAGTGGTATGTATTTTTTCCCAAATGTGGCTTGTCAGATTATTACTATTCAAACATGGAGCCTAATAATAGTTATTTGTTTTACTAGGCAGGAAAGTAGATTGACTGCCGCGGTTGACAGTTCATAGCCTATCATATTGACCTCCAAATGTCATTTTTTCGAGAAAACAAAAGTATCGGAAAATGTTTGAATTTTTGGCATGTTGTAGATAGAAATGAACTTATGAAAAAATCCAATTGACATAACCCCCAAAAACTTGACAGTTTTCTCGATATTGACCTCACATGTTTTTTTTTCGAGAAAAAAATCTGAAAATGGCTGGATTTCTGGTATGTTGTAGATAGGAATGAACTTATGAAAAAATTCAATCGACCTAACCTCAAACAAAATTGACAGTTTTTTCGACATTGACCTCCAAATATAGTTTTCTCGGAAAATAATCCATGAAAATGGCTGGATCGAGTAGGTTTGTTGTTGATATGAATGAACTGATGAAAAAATCTTATTGACCTAAACGCAAAATATTGACAGTTTTACTGCTACTGACTCCTAAATGGGTATTCAAACAACTGTATGAAAGTTAACCTTCAGAATATTATTCTGTACATTTCCAAGGTCAGGAGAGTCAGGAAAAAATAATGTTTCATCATCATCGACGTTTCGTCTTTCATTATGAGGCATCCTCAGAAATCTATGAGTAAACCTACTAGCAAAATGAGTCAATTAGGTTATGTTGCAGCTTCGATTTTCAAACACATTTTCCTGAACATCCTCATATAGGTGAGTAGATTGTTGAAGTTTGTCAGGTTTTCATTTTATTTTGATAACTTTTTTTTATGTCTTTTCTGTGTCATTTTGCCCATCACACACATCATTTTAATGTTTCAATGTACCCATTCTGCTTGTAATTGAACTGAATTTTTCGTATGTTGTAGATTGTTGTTGAATATAATTATTGATGATTCCAGAGATGAAATAATAGAAATGGGATTTTTGAAACACTTGCTGTTGTACTAGTTTCCATACAAGATTGTCAAATTGACACAAATAATTATTTTCCAAAATATTGATAAGACACTCTCAATCCATTGAAAATGTTTCATTTTATCCCATAATTTTGAACTTGTTCACTGTCGCAAACCGTTTTCTCTTCATCTCTGTACATATTGTTTATAATTATTGAAATTCACGATATTTCATAACATGAAAATCGCGGGACAACGCGTGATAACGTCTTATACCGCGATCAATCCATTGCAATTATCCTCTCAACAGCAACTTTGTCTATTGATTATTGTTCCATTTATCTTATTTCCCATACGTACATTTGGAGGTCCATATCGAAAAACTGTCAATATTGTTTGAGGTTAGGTCGATTGAATTTTTTCATAAGTTCATTCCTATCTACAACATACCAGAAATTCAGCCATTTTCAGATTTTTTTTCTCGAAAAAATAACATTTGGAGGTCAATATCGAGAAAACTGTCAATTTTTGGGTGTTATGTCGATTGGATTTTTTCATAAGTTCATTCCTATCTACAACATGCCAAAAATTCAAACATTTTCCGATAATTTTGTTTTCTCGAAAAAATTACATTTGGAGGTCAATATCAGAAAAACTGTCCATTTTTTGAGGTTAGTTCATTGGGATATCTGTTCAGTATATAAAAGTCTGCAACATACCAAAAATTCAGCGATTTTCATCGAGAGCCATTTTCCCTATAGTTTAGTGCGGGGTCCTTTCCTATTTTGGGTCAAATATCTCGAAAACCGTTCATTTTATATCAGTCGATCGTGATATATCGACTAGGGTTATCACATGTGATACAGTGAATCGTTGGCTGCATTTCGCGACACTTTGTATAACGAAGTAACGATGAATCTCTGTTGAAAGTAGGATATAGAATAATTTACACTGTCTCATGAAGAAGTGACAGTATTGATAAATGATGATAAATATCTACTACTACCACTTGAAGAAGTAATTAGCTAGCTAATTGTTCATTTGAACCATTGATAGAAATCAGCTTATTGTTCGGTTGATACTGAGTAATACAGTAGGTACCTAAAGATTATGAACAGATAACCTAATCTGATGAATACAATAAACGTCTTATCTGCAGTAATTACAAGGAAGTCATTTGAATACAGGGTGAATTTTCATTTATAATTTACTTCGATTTGATTTTCTGACACTAATCTAGTATTCAAACCCAGATATTCCAAAGCACTTTTCTCCATATGGAGATTATGAACTCTTGGAAATACTTCCCTAGGCAAATAATTCCTGAACTTTGCCGTTGTATAGACAAACGAGTTTTGATAGGGATTTTTCGGAAAGTTGCAGACAAAAGAATTTGCTGACTGAGTTTGTCGACTTTGTTCGACTGACATTGCTAATGAAATATTAACCGAGATGTGAGAAGAACATTCTATTTGGAAGTATCAAGATGATGTCAAAAAATTAGTGAGTGAGCTTCAGCATATGTTCGGGTGCTGAACACCATATGTGGGAACAGTATTCTAAAACAGTTCGGATCTGTGCTTTGTAGATCATAAGAAGCTGTTGAGATGTGAAGTAGCTTTTCGCATGGAATGAAAAGTCGAGTTTGACATGTTGCATAAAAGAGTGATGTGTATGTGTGGGCGGTCCAGGACCTGACGCACTTAGGCCACTCTTTCGGGCCCATTCTGCACCTACATTCCTGGGATCGCAAGTCAGCTATGGAAAAGGCCGATTTCGCGAGCAAAGGATACCAACTTCCTAGGCCAAATGTGTTTAACATCATCTGGGTTCAGGATACTGCCCCCAAAATGGCATTCAGTGAGGATGTCAGTAGGAATCTTTTCATCCTCTATTCAGCATCCTCCACAATCCCGATCGTGCTGAGATGCTTGTTTAAGTAAGCGCGAAAGAGTATTACTGATGGAGATACCGAGCATTGATATTGTGTACGGTTCTTCAGGCTGATATCTCAGCAAGATCTTCATTGACAGCGTTGACCAGGCTTCTTCGTTAGTTTTTAGTTTCCTGGGATGAAATAGAAATTCTGGAAGTAAACGCAGTATGGCGCAGTATGTATTTAGGGAGAATATAGGGAAAAAGGAAAATGCAGAATAAAGAGTACTATCCTCTCCAAAGAAAGCTATGGATAGGGCATATTGGTAATTCCAATAGATCATTATTATGGAATGATGTTTATGGTATCAGACGATAGTTCCTCCACCACCACATGTAATAATCTGTGTGAAAGAAAACACGATAGAAGAAGGCATAGTTGAGGTGGTAAGCCGAGTGGTAAGCCATATCATGGAAGTTTGTGAAGCATTCCTTGGTGCCAAATACTGTCGAATGGTTTAGATATATCCAGCGCCACAGCTGGATATTCCCCATGTTTTTCCAGTGAAATTCGCCATTTATACGTGATGTAGGCAAGTAAATTCTTTGTCGATCTCAGATGGCGGAAGCCATATTTGTCGGTCATTTATGATTTATGAGCTTTTCAGATGTCGATAAGCACATTGTAGATTTTTCTTTGGTTTGACTAGCTATCTTCCATCAGAACTTGTACGATATAGTGAATAACTAGCAGTAGAGTTTGGAGAAGAGAATAAAATCGAATAGAATAGGATAGAATTTATTCATCACTGAAATATATACACATGCAGAATAATATATACATGTAAAACCTATTGGGCTAGTCAAAAACAAGAACATTCAGAAGTATACAATTAAAATCATAAAATTCATAATATGATGGAGTCAAATACTCTAAAACTTAGCATATAAAAACTATTGAATGGAGTAACTATAAAAATAGATTATTCATCATAGATTCGCAATGATCTTGAAAGAATTTATAAAATACATTAGGATAGTCAAAGAATGAACTTTATTCTTGATAATATTCATTATGTATTGTGTAAATATATGGTAAGATAAGCTATATATTTAATTCCTTTCAATTTTTTCTTCGAATTATGAATTGAGGAATTAATCAATTCCATAAACTATTTATCACATGAGAAAGTATGCAAGTTTTTCTTGAAAATTATTGTGCTACTTGTATCGAGTAAGCTTATAATTTTATTAAAATACAATGTCTACATATTTCGGCGAATTTTGGCAAACCACAAATCTAGGGTTGGTGGATAGCTTCACTATTCCTCCTGAAATATGGATGCACGTAACAATTTTTTTGAAATTCTGTTTAGTTTTCTTATCAACTAGAAAATATGTTAGCAGTGTTAGGATTTGAAATTGTTTGAATAGTGATTCACATGTTGAATGTGCGGGAGTTTTGTAAATAGTCCGTAATACTTATTGTCAGCGAAAAGCTTGAACAAAATAACTGGAAGAACCCCTGGAAATTTATCAATACTGCAGGGTCGATTGGACCATATAAAGTAGAGAATAGGCGAGTGGACTAAATTTTTTTTTTTAAATTGAATCTTCACTCAAATACCTTTCAATTTCTTATTTTTGAAGAATTTTTTGTAGGTGCTAAAATCATCAATAATGCCACGGTAATTTTCAAACGGTCAGTAAAAATTTACGCCACGATTTCCTAAGTAGGGACAGACCATAGCACAGTTGCCATGTGTTGAAATACGATTGGGAACTCCAGAAATATTAGTTATTCAATAATTCATAAAGCTTCAATTGTTATTGGTAATATTCCTAATTAGCAATAAAAACTCGATTGTCTTAAAATGTTCCTTCATGATTTGTGGTTTATTGCTTGTAATGAATTTGTGTAAATAATAATTAAATTTATTCACACTAGAGAACATTTCAATCGGTGAACGTGACAACACGGCGCAAGACCTGTGGACGTGGTCTTGTCAGTTCTCAGCATTCAGCACAAAGTTGCCAAGTCTCCAACATTTACATGATATTTTGTTATAATAAGAAATATTTGGACATGCTGGTTGCTCCAAAAAGTCAAGAATAAACTATAATGTGATGAGTTCCTCCTATTATGTTTTATTCAAGGACATGACTCAAACATCTTTTTGATTACTTGATTGAAATTGGTGACTTGACAACCTTGCTTCATGAGTGCAGATAATAACTCACCATTTATTCGACGTATCGCCAAATGGCGGCCATGAAGGTTCGTTTGAAATGAGCTCTGAAATTCAACAATTTCGAACAACACATAGACTCGTTATTTACATAAAAAAGTGAGAAGTGTTGCAAAAATTAATTTAGGTTCCTAACGACACAGTGGAGTAATTGAATGTCATTATCAGTCCACTCGCCCATTCTCAAAGTGTCATAATGTAGCAAGTAGTGCCTAACTTAGAGCATAGTGTATCTATATGTGCATCCCAGGTCAATTCTTGATCTAGAGTTATACATAGAAAGAAGTGGTGGGAATGAACTATGATTGAAATCATGTGGGATGATGTAAGCAATTATTATTAGAATGACATCTGTTGTACTATGTTGTTTTCTTCATCAGAATAAATCTATGTTTGTGAGGGACATTGTAATAAACTCAAATTTGGATTAAAACATGAGAATATACTTTTTTCATTAGGAAGACTGGAAAGTATTTATGTGGGGTGGTGTAAGAAATTATTGTTCAAACAAAATCTCTTAGAATATTATTTGCTCATCAGAATATATTTCTGTTTGTATGGGGCAGTGAAATAAATTTCAACTTGGATGAAAACACTAGAATATACTACTTTCATGAAATCTCTTATGAGATGGTTCTTATTTCATCTGAACATATTTCTGTTTGTGTGGAACAGTTTAATATATTCCATCGTGAATGAAAACACGAGTATATACTTTTTTAATGACTGAGACTACCATCCATTCATGTGTGGGGGTGTAAGAATATATTATTCGAATGAAATCTCTTATACTATTGTAATTACTTCATCTGAACATATTTCTGTTTGTGTGGGTCAGTGTAATATATTCCAACGTGAATGAAAACACGAGTATATACGTTTTTCTATTTCTATTGATTTTAGTTCAAGCATCACTACCTTGTCAATAATATTGAGAAATAAGAAGAGTGAAGCTATGCGGAAAATAAGGTATTTTAAACTTGGCAAAATTGTGTTAGCGCCAGTTGCTTAACCTATTTCTCTTGTAGACATATTTGCAGATTAGCATTTCAATTTTCTGGGAATGAGTGCTTGAGATATAGTATCACTGTTCAATTTGTTGATTATAACAATTAGTCAACAAAATTTCAGCATAACTAAAACCCAACTGAGTATATAAAAAGCGTCCTACTGTGAGATGCCTGCATTACATTGAATCTTGAAACTAATGAAATACTCTGGATTTCAGAGCAAATTGAATGTGATCAGCAGTGAATTTTCAATCATCTACTACATAGTAATTTCGAATCATTGCATCCCTTGCACCATCTTGCATAGGATCAATTCAAGAATTTTATAGAGATCTGGCAACAGCGAAGTGATTCCCAGCCCAATCAAATTGCAAGAAGACACTGACATCACTGCTCAGTAGCTTTTGAATTCACAGGTATCAATTGTCCTCCTTCATATCATTATAGCGAGAAGGGGTCAAATTTCCGCCTCAGTAAAAGATGCGGGTATTTTTTATCCTTCACATTCTTTTCGGGATTACTATTAACATGAATCGTCTAAGCATAGCAGTAACAAAAATGCTCAAAAGCTGGTTGCTATCAGAAAAAAAAATCCCTAAAGGATACCCTGACTACCGACGATTTTCAATGAAGAAAACCTCACCATACCTAAATATTTCACGTTTATCATTTCCAGATCTGGTAGTCTACGACAAAACTGATCATCCGCAGATCAACTCAAACATCACAATAGGACAGATCTTCAAGTACTACTGGGGACTCATAACTGTCATCATCTTGGTAGCCGTCATCACCATCTTCCTGCCCTTGTGCGGTCTGTTCTTCTGTTGCTGCCGCTGTTGTGGCAACTGCGGATCGCGGCCGCAGCCCTGCGACAAGAAAAGAGACCTTTGCAGCAAGGTGATCCAAGGAACTCTGTTGATTCTGTTGGGAACGGCGATGCTGTGAGTATTTTCATTGTCGTTCTAAATAAAATCCCAGTTTTTCTTTGAACAATAACTCTGTCACCTCACTTAACGAGCAGTTAAATTTCGATTGTATTAAATTTTATTTACAACCATGTATGTAATGTTGTTACTAACGTCATTGAAGGTTGGGAAGTGTCACATTACACACCTCTACTACCCGCCCTCACTCATGTAATAATTCAGGTATGTTCAGAAGGAAACATAGATTTATTAATTTTGATCGAAATATGATGGTTGTTAATAAAATATACAAGGTATACAAACCTCGGTAGGAAGTTTCATTCCTGTCTAGAAATTATAGCTAACCTCACGACAGGAATGAATCACTTCCCACCTCGGTATGTAATATACTATTTCAATTCCTTAGAATCCACAAAAACCCTTCATTAACGATATGTGGCTTGCACCTACCTTGGTCTCATCATGTTCATATTTGTAAAAACTTCACAAGCGATAAGATTTCTACAAAATTCTCAAACACACGATATGGTTTGCTAACACAGTTGCTTCATCAGGTGATATACTGATACATTGAAGAAAAAAAGTCAAACAAAGTCACTTTTGATCCCAATGAAACATGCTATTTTGACTGCAATCGAAAGATTTAACTAAAATAAATATGTGAAGTAACCACCAATGTGACTTACTTGACAGATTATTATGATACTTTTATTATAATTATATAGGTAAGTAGTTAGAAGCAAGACCTCAGACTACTTTACATCAGAATATTGGTGGACGATGACTTTACTTTGTTACAATTTGTGTTGACATGCATCATCAGATACTACAGGCACGAATTCAATACTATACCCGAAACGTGGATGCCGTGCCATATGTAGTCAATGCAACAAATAATCCGTGTGGTGAGAATATTCTAAATGCATTTACAGATCAGGTTTATTCAATTTTCAAGGATGTTCGAATTATAGTTCCAATATAAATACAACCACAGAGTGACCCATTTGTGTTTTTATCGATGTATTGATGAATTCATTTGGATCAGGTGTCTGCCCTAATAGCAAAGACCGAGCCAGTGTCAGGTATAGGAAAAAGAAGTGGAAAATGTTATTTTAGTTAGGATATCAACAATAATAATAGCGATTATTTATTTCTCTCCATATTCCACTGTGTTTGGCGCGGTGATCAAATGAATGTAAACAATATCGTTGTGTGAGACAAAAAAGTATTGCTGGCCGTGATTATTTAAAAACAAATTATCCGATCAATCAGATCCCGAGAATGAATGAAATACAGATCAAAAGTATGTGAATCTTGAAGGCTTTCCTGAGCAAAACAAAAATACTTAAATATAATATGGTTTATTTATATCGCTAGCATGGGTAAAGAATGCCAAATCTGCCGAAATCGGGAACAAATCAGGTATGCTTCCCAACCCAAATAACCAACCATAACAATGTTGTTTATTCTTGATGACCTAGTACATTCTTTTTAGTTCCTAGGAGCTAACGTTCAACTTTAGCTGTTAGTGTCAGTAGTAGAAACGTCAATTTAAGAGCTAATTTTGGTATTAAAATGGACGACTTTTGTGTCGGTTGCAGAAAAAAATAGTGTTTCTTGTTTTTTTCTTCAAAACACCATCTTCTACCTACCAGAGCTATTAAACGTTCAAAAATTCGCAGTTAATTTGAACTATTTTGTTTGGATGACAAATTGATATTCATCATACAGGGCGTGGAAAGAAATTCTAAATATGAGAAAACCCAATCACGAATCCGCGATTAGAGGTCTATAAAAATACAAATTTCCCATCGTTCACGTCCTTGATTGGGTACGAAAGTATCGAAAAGGAATATTCTCAGATATATTATGAACATAATAAAATCGATATACAGGATGGTTCAGGTTTTAAGGCACAAACTAGAATGGGAGATAGATATCATTTTAATCAAAAAAGTTTACATAAACATTAGTCCGATCTCGTTCAGTAGTGGAGCTACAGGGGGTAAAAATTTATCATTTTTTTCTATTAATTGAAATATTTCGCTTACTTTTCAAGATATCTTGAAATTTAACCAACGTAGGTGATCCATAACTGACAGTGGTGGTGATATAAATCAGGAGGGGTGGAACTTACGGTCACAACTCCACCACATAAACAATTTAATAATGACCAACTGTCATGGACATAAGTAAGGAAATGTTTCGAAGGATTAATTGTGCATCATTAGAAAATGTATCAAAAGAAAATCTGTAAGGAATCTAAATGTACCTACCATTATTGGTGGAAAAAGATTACTTAATGAAAAACATGAATCAACTAATTTTGTTTTTAACCGCGCATAGTGCGGGTGAGCAAATGTTAGGGAACCATTATTTACAGCTCCAGAAGAGCTTAGTTTTGAAAGAAAATGTGATAAAATTCGAATATCAAAATGAACCAACATGTGGACCTGGATTTGTTGAATAAGGTTAACTAATCACAAATGACAATCGATAAATGACAATTGATGACAATGACGCTGAGGACTAAATACAACATTAGTCAAAACTAAGGACTGTTTTGATTCGAAGTGACATAGAACACAAAACAAAGTTGTAGTTAAAATAACAAGGAGTTTGTGAATTTACCTAACTTTGTTAAAATTATTTTTTGGCATCGTTATGTTGATGATATTCTTGCTCTCTCTGAAGGTACCCTACTTGAAGTCAATGATTTTCTTTCATTTTTGAACTCTATTAATCCTAGAATACAATTCACAATGGAAATTGAATCCAATAATCAGTTACCTTTTCTTGATATCTTGATACACAAAACAAATTCTTTCAACTTTTCAATTTATAGAAAACCAACAAGTACTGATAATATTATACCTTTCAATTCATTCCACCCTTACAGCCAGAAATTTTCAGCTTTTCATGCACTTTTTCATAGACTTTTTACAATACCCTTGAACAATGAAAATTTTACAGCTGAATTGAGTATCATTAAACAAATCGCAGTTAACAATAATTTTCCTGTTCATTTAATTGATCGACTTCACTTGAAATATACCAATAAACACACACACAGTTTTGACACGGTTCTGGTATTCTATCGAATGCACATAGTAAATGACGCGAGTAGGACACAAATTACCGAGTCTTGGCACTTCTTATAGGCGAGTGGGGTATTTTTTGTATTTCCTTAATAGAATCATCACTCAAATACCTTTCAATTTCATATTCTTTTCGAATATTCCTGTCGATTTTAAGTTGTCAAAATTATCAATAATGCCACGGTAATTTTCAAACGGCTAGAAATTTACCGCGAGTAAAAACTGACGTCACGATTTAGTAAGTAAGGCCATACCGTAGCACAGTTGCCATATGTTGAAATCAATTGGATACTTCATAAAAATCAGTTTTTTATATTCCATAAATTCTCCGTAATATTCCTAATTAGCATTAAAAAAGCAATTGTCCCAAAATGTTTCCTCATGCGTTGTGGCTTATTGGTTTCCATACAGTTGTGTAAATAATTATCATATCAATTCACACTAGAGGACATAGCAACGGCGCATGAATTGTGGGCGTGGTCTTGTCAGTTCTCAGCATTCAGCTAATTCAGCACATTGTTGCCAAGTCTCCAACATCTACATGACATTTTGTTATGGAGTATAAGAAATATTTGGACATGCTTGTTGCTGGATACAGTCAACTATAATATCATGGCTTCCTCCTATCATGTTTTTTTCAATTACAGGACTCGTAACAACTATTTGATAACTTGATGATAATTGGTGACTTAGCAACCTTGCTTCATGAGTGGAAATGGAAGATTATCTGACCAATAACTAAACAGCATGCAAACTGACATCACAATTTATTCGACGTATTGCCAATTGGGGGCCATGACGGTTCGTTTGAAATGAGCTCTGAAATTCAACAATTTCGAACAACGCATATTTACGTACAAAAAGAGTGAGACATGTTGCAAAACTTGATTTTCCTAACGACACAGTGGAGTAATTGAATGCCAATAATTCATTATCAGTCCACTTGCCCATTGCTGTCTCTCGGGACTCTGCCTTTTTTTAAGATCTTACCGACCTTCCTCGTTGACAAGCTCGGTACCGAATCGTGCCAGTGTTGAGCGCGAAATTCAAATTAACATTACTATAAGGATACAACAAAAATTATCGTCTAAAATTTGAAGGACGTGTTGTATTTTTAAAGATTAATGTTTCACAACTTTCATAAAGAAAAATGAAACTTGATCCGAAAGAAATGAAACATAATTTGTGTTATTATGAGATATTCGACGATTAAAAAAGTTACGTTTTGTGGTAAGTCAGATTGATTTTGACAGTTCAATGTAAACAAGGATGCATCGAGCACCATGCAGTGTAATCACTATAATACCGAATGATTAGCTTGAATTACGCATTGCTATTGGTTGAAACAAATCTCACAATTTAACATGTGACAAAAATAATCAAAGTAATTGTTGAATGCGGAATGCTTTTGCGTTCACTTCGCATTCTAGATACATACAACTGAAAAAAGTGCGCCACGTTAGTTTCGCGCCAAAATTTTGTTCTAATCGTATGAAAAAGTACCAATTCACACACTTGTTACATAAATAACTAAAACTAAATTAGAAAAGGGTAATAAATTTTAGTAAAAAAAAATTAAGAATCCGTACATACAATTGTTGAAGGTAGAAGACCATTCAATGAAAGAAGAAAAATGCATTGGTGATTTTTTTCTTCAATATTCACCTATAGGCGACTTACAAGCCCTACGAAAATGATTCGAATGCAATGAATAATTCGAATCCCAATTACTCAGAGACGGTTCTTCTCAGCGACCTGTACAAGTATTTGTTTTCAAAAAAATGTTGGAGAAATCGATTTTCCTACTAGAGAATGTGATAGAGATACGTTTTTAACAGTTATAACATTGTAAATTACTGAAGAGGCATATAGGTGTCGCCACCCTCACGAAAGAGGCAAACTAACGGAAAACTTGATTTTGTCATTGAAAAATACTTTGATATACTAAATTCCACTCGGATATCACGATTATTTTGAAATTTATTCACAAAAATCAGAAATAAGAATTAAACTTCAACATTGTATCTCAGAAACGAATAACTTGCAGTTATATATTTATACGAACTTTTCTTATTTTGACGTCAGCAACATGCTTCTGGGTTTTTTACACATACTTAAACACTCTGTATACAGTGTCATTCATGAAGTCGGGTTTATATGGTGAAACATTTCAATAAAAATCAATTTCAAAATTTGACTTGGCCGTTAAGTTTTGCTTTAAAAGTATGAAAAATTGACTTTTCGGTCGGAATCAAGTGACGACCTACATGAAAGTTGATTTTTTTTCAATTTAATCGCTGAAAGTAGGGTTATTTGTTAAAATTTCAAATAAAACCTACAAAAATATTTCATTCTAGTAGCTTTATCGTGCTACTAACTTCCAATCACTAATTATCGAGAAAAATATGATCCCCGCTTCAAATTTCTGTTATGTTTGATGCAAAGTTGATGTATCGTCTATCATTCAGGAGCGACATTTATTTAAATAAATTTTTCCAGTACTAAGAAGATGTCTAACTCATCTATCAGAATATCATCAAACTACTTTACGTATCTAACCGAAGTTTAGGACAGATTTGTCGAGGTTACAATTAGGAGAAACAAAAACATATCGAGAACTAGA
The DNA here is from genome assembly GCA_918026855.4 of Phaedon cochleariae. NCBI lineage: Eukaryota > Metazoa > Arthropoda > Insecta > Coleoptera > Chrysomelidae > Phaedon > Phaedon cochleariae. The sequence continues at coordinate 30,827,357 of OU896714.1, read as the reverse complement.
AGTTCCAATAGAAGAATGAAATTGGAATAGAAACAACTTTTCTTTTGTAAACTTTCTTTGAATTTGAGTAAATGAGCCTATTTTCAGCGATTAATTTGAAAAAATATAACTTCCGACATGTAGCGAGGTCACGTGACTCCGACCGAGTAGGCTATTTTTCATCTTTTTTTAAGCAAAACTTAACGCCCTAGTCGAATTTCAAAATTTATTGTCATTAAAAGTTTTTCCCATATGATGTCAACTTTATGAATGACACTGGATATATCCGTTTTGTTTCATGTTCATTGAATTCACTATTTCCGAGGCTAAAAATGAAAAAAATGAAGCCAATCCTGTTAATTTGGAATGAGATGATTTTTTGCATATTATGTAGGTTCGAAAGCATAAGGAACAATAATATGAAGTTGATTTTCTTGCAAAAAAATCCTAATTATATTTCATAAAAATCGACCTAATTTTACATCAATAAAAAGCACGGCACTGTCCAACAGGATTTTCGTCTCTGAAAAACTAATTACATGGATTCTGGATTTTTCAGCCTCTGAATGAGATCTAGTCGGCCTTGGTTTTTAAAAAAAGTGGACGCTGCTTAGCTCCAGAATACACCTTTCCTCCCTTTACATGTCACACAAAAATCGTGAAAATCGATTCATAAATTTAAAAATCATCAGGGTGACCCGCTTTCAAACGGATCACTCTGTATATTTGAGTGATTGTGGTAGATGTCATCTGACAATTATTTTTGTTTCAGATTCTGCGTGGTCTGTGCTTTTGCCAGTAATCAACAACTTCAAGATGGCGTTGACGAATTTCCAAAAAATATTGAGGTTGCAAAAAGCGATTCCATTGCATATCTAAATAGTACGCGCTCCCAGGCCACAAGCTTGTGTGTTACGAACTATCAAGAATTTGCTGATGTATTCAAAAATACTATTCAAGGCAAGTAGATGAATGAAAATGTATGTTCAATCGAAGACTAGCGGAACCATATACACTATTCCTTGTATACAGGGTGGTTGTTATTGCAAAGTTATTCGTTGGCCTTATCGTTTGTGTCGGTTGTGAGCACACAATACCACAAGTCTTCATGCTCAAGGTATGAATGAATAGCAAAACGCCAGGTGTCGTAGTTCTCTCTGCCTTGTAAGTTTTTCTATCGGAGGTAGAGAACCACCTGCATACGACCTTTTACTTTTTAACTTATCATCTCGGATTATAACTAGACTGTTTTAATGTCTGAGCTCATTAACCTATTGCAAAGCTATTCGCAGCAGACATACAGAAACCGTCCAAAGTTATAATTCAATTCCATTTCAATTTAATTCAATTTATTCAATTATGATACATCAACATTATGCATTACATCGGCAGTCGTATACACTATTTAACATTAATACTTTTTTTGGGATGCACTTAGGTGTGAACACCTATGTGTGCATATTCTACCTATCCTATAATATGAGTATATTATAAATAATTATAATTCGATAATTCACCCTGTATCTCTGTTATAAAGACTATGGGACTTTTCCTGAAGGTGAACCTGTATTTCCATTCTGCCTGATAGGTTAATGAATCCATCGTCCCAAGTAAGCTCAATACCAAATTTGAGAAAATATGACTGCGATGGGTAGTTTAATACTTATGGACGAGTGAATAATCATTCGAAACCGATAATTCACCCTGTATCTCTGTGATAAAGACTGTGAGACTTAGTAAGTTCTTTCGAACGATCATTTAACAAGAATATATCAAATAGTCATAATTGAAAGTGGCTTCATAATTTTAATACTCTTCAAATTGACATACTTTTAGCTTTCTGTTTATGATTGTTCCGATGTGAATTGGTGGCGGGAAAACAAAAAGCATCAAATCCAGTTCAGTTTTTCCTCCGCTTTACGATTCCTTTGATGAACTCTGTCAATTATCACATACAGTGTGTTATTTCAATATTTCGAATAAATGTAAATTTTTCCTGAAGCCGAAACTGGATTTTCACTTCGCCCGATAGGTAAATGAATTCAACGTCCCAAGTTTAAGCTCCATACAAAATTTTAGAAAAATATACTGGGTAGTTCAATACTTATAGACGAATGAATAATAATTCGAAATCGATGAATCGCCCGGTATCTCCGTTATGAAGACTCTAAGACCTATCAAATATGGTATTTTCAGAACCACCTTGGCGACCCCTATGTACCATTGAAATATTTCGCTTTATCTGTGAAACACCCTGTATATTCTCGGCAGTTGTTGCTGATATAGATTCTGGATTTTCTTGAAAATAGTTTGAAGTTTTTAGTATTTCTTGTAGATAGTGGAAGAGTATTGTAAATTTTCGGAGCAATAGTTGTTGCAAATCGATGAGTTGCATCTTTATAACATTGTGGTGTAGTCAATAATCTATTTGTGACTTGCCTAGTGCTGTGTGAATGTGACAAATAATTCTTTAGATGGAGACTTTTAGCGATGAATAGACAGTTCTCATTAAAGTATAGCAAACTTACATTGAGTATTTCATTATTATATAACTCAGTTGTTGGATACATTCTGCCTTTATGATGTATTACTTCTGCACAAAATTCAACGGATTCAATGCATTGTTATACAGTCCTCCCCAAATGAGTATACCATATCTTACTACTTTCGCAATTCATAATTTAATAATATCATTTAGTTGACAGAAATAAAAATCAGATAATCAACTATGACACTATATGAAAACTACGTACTGGATGAATTTGATCATAGAAGTATTACCTCGAGTATTACAGGAAGATACTCAAAATCTAATTTCAATAGTTGTTTCATAGTAGGATCCCTGGATACAGTGACGTCCGAATGACGTCCTAATTTGGACGTCATATTTCTAGGTTAAAATGACCTATGCAGGACGAAATGAAAAAATTCAGGACATACAGGGAGATTCAGGGAAATGCGTATACAGTAAGGGTAGATGGAGGACACCAATGTGCTTCTGAATAATCCATATTTCATAGATCTGTCCTGTATAAACAAGACACAGGGTGATTTATTAATTTTCACAATTTATTCAATTGATCATAACTTTTTTGATATTTGGTTTGTATGTTCTTTGTCCACAGTGTTGACGTAATAAAAATGAGTCTTATGTCAGGGCCGGCCTTGTAGAAATTAATAAGTAGGTTTCGAGTCGAAACAACACCCTATACATCAGTATTTTAAAATCCCATTCACAAATTTGGGACAAGCAGGAAAAAATAAGCATGACTGAATGTATTTGGTGTTTCCGCATAAAACTTCTTTAGCTATTAACTTGGCACTTTTCCATTTTCAATCCATAAAATCATCAACTTTCATATTTTCCTAAATTTTAGATCCCAACCTGATTGAAAAACTAGAGGACAAGTCCGTATTTGGGACAAATTATTATTATCATTGACTAACTTTAAGTACCCTGTATGTGTAAGAACATTATCATAACATTTGTTTATCACACTACATTTGAAACAACAATTATGAAAATGAAGAACAATGCCCATTCCGAAAAAAGTTATAACTTTGTTTCAAACAAAAATGACGTTGCCACAAATCTACATTTTAAAGGTTAAACACAACAGAATAAAAAAAAAACTAGAATCTTCTTTATCCGCATCCAATCATTTTTTTAGCTAGAGCATGATCATTTCTCGCCTCTTCTGATGCATTCTTGTAATAATGATAGAATAAAGCAGTCTGTACGTACACTTTGGGTTTGATATCTCAAATCGTTGTAATTGTCAAGTTGGCTGATGTTAGAGTACAATTTTGACGTTGGTTGATGAGTTTGTACATTGTACTTGTGTTTTGTGTTGTAACGTTATTCGTTGATAACAGTTATTGCTCACTCAATCACACACAAATTTTCATTTTCATAATTTCATAATCTTGGTTATCAATTGATTAGTTTTTTAGAGAAAAACATCATTATGGGCAGTGCCGTGCGTTTTTATTGAATTAAAAGTGGGTCCATATTTTTGTGAAATCATATTAACCTCCATTTTCGGAAATTAGGCACACTATCTACATTGAAATACGGTGTACGGGATTAACTTGAAAAGGTTGATATCAAAAACATATTATTACTTACTAAGGAAACAAATTCTGCAGTGGTGAACTATTGAGGTCTAATTGATCGTTGAGTAAAATGTCCGAATTTTTGAGTTTGTTGATTTCTAATGATTCAAAACGATTGGGTTTCATTCCTTCATTTTCTATGTGTAGAATTCTGAAATTATCATCAAAACTGGTTTTCATCTAACATATGGTTGGCGTATGTTGAATTTGTTTTCTTTTTCAAAAAATTCGTCTTATGTTCATGTGTGCGCTGATTATACGTACGACCTGTCTGACCGATATATACCTCAGGAGAAGATCCACAGTTGGGTTTGTATACCCCTGATTTTTCGAATTTAGAAGTTTTGTCTTTATTATTCTTGATAAACCTTCCCAACGTGTTATTTGTTCTATATGCTACTTTTAAGACCTGTTTATGTAGAAATGAAGCTAATTTTTCAGTTGATGCTCCAAAATAGGTTGAAGTTCTATAATTTTGATTATTATTCTTGATGGTAGGATAAACTTCTTGAATAGTTTTATTATGAAGTTTTTTAGAAAGAATACTGTCTATTAAATTAACGTTGTATCCGTTGTTGACTGCAATCTGTCAATTCCAATTCAAATATATTTGCTTTACTCCTCCCCATCCTAAAATCCTATAAACTAATTGAGATTGCTGTTCAATACATATTTAACACGTGTGAATTTTGGAATGAGACATCTAATTTTTTTTTCAAAACATAATCTACATTATTATCCCACTTCAGATTATTATCAATCATTATGCCAAGGTATTTCATAAAATTAGTTTCATGAATGTTGATTTTACTGCCGATTTTTATAGTACCATAGAACGACGTACAGCAACATGGCGTTGCGATTCGCTTTTCGTTTCAATCGTTTCTCGGGTTTCGTGTTCGGTTGGTGGGGTCGGCGCATGCGTAGTTTGTATTCGTACTGAGTCGCGTGTACCGGCCGTGGGCCCACCATGAACTCACGGCGTCAGGGTGGGGGTAGCCCCAGGTGACTCCAGACACCACTGGTCAAAAGCTTGAGGTCCCCACTCATGTCATGGTAGCGGTACGTGTGAAAGGCCGCGAACAGACACCCATCAAACGGAACTGGAAAATTCCGGTCGACATGGGTAGCTGCTCTTGCTGGGCTTGCTCAGCAGAAAATGGAACTTTAGTGTGCCTTAGTTCGAAGGGGGGGGGGGCAGCCCCAAGCGATCCTACCGCCAGTCATCGTAGGCAAGCCGGGTCCTCTCCTGTAAACGATGTAGAGGAACGTGTAAAAGTCCTCGAACGATCACTCATTCAAAGGGACGAGAGGATTCTTGTCAACATGAGTAGCAATCAGGCCAGAGCCTCTTGCGACGGCGACCCACCAAACGTAACAAGAGGAATCTTGTTGACATGGGTTCCTGGGGTGATGAGGATAGCCCCATAAGGTCCCCTAGGGGAGTTTTGTGAAAGGGGGTGGGACTTGGTCTCACCCGTTGCTACCCCGGCAACATTACTGATATGATATGAGTCGCGTGTACACCGTTCTTATTTGTTTTGTAGCAAAATAATGCCTGTTGATCGATTTGAAACAAATTCATATTATGATGTGAATTAATATCAGGAATAGTTGAGGCGTATCTAAAGACAACTGTGCTGCCTGGGATATTATGAGATTAAAATTATGTAGAAGTCCATACTTTTCTCTAAATTGAGTGTAATGATAAAAGGGTTAGAAAACACAAAATCATCTCCACAACGTTCAATAATCGAAAGATTATTCAGGGAACATGTTTTGGGCAGTCATGTGTCCATCATCAGTCTATAATCCTTATAAAACAAAGGTCCTATTATATGTATACAAGTTAATCATGAAAATTATATGAAATAGAGAATTTACTAACGTGGGAATGAGAAAACATGAAAAAATCGATAATTGAAATTATTGTGGAAGGCACCGCTTAAAGGGTCAAAGACACCTCAAATTTTAAACCAATGGACGTTCCAGACAATTACGATTTGTCAACTTTCAAAAAAATATTCCACCAATATATCTTATTTCTTAGTACTCGCAGTAATGCTACTGGATCATAGATTTTGAATAATAAGAAGAACTATATTAAGAACTATCAACCGAATTTTTTCATGGTAATCGCTAATGTTACCATGCTAATTTGGTGAATTGTGGAAACTATACATATTCAATTCCAATTTAATGTTTCCATCCTGTCTTTTTTCAGAATCTGGATTACATGTCATGCAACAGCTCACGATATGGAGTAACGCTACTGCTATGATGGACTTGTGCACTTTTATTAACATCACCATTCCAAATGTATCTGAGAACTTGCGTATCTTGAAAGATGATACAAATAATTTGAGAGCATCAGCCTCCCAACTGAATGATGGTAAGGAAGTCCTTGTTTATAGATTATATCCTTCACTTCAAACATTAGTTTATAAATTTGTCTAGGCAATACCCACATAAATATCATTTTATTTTTGCAGCCATGAGAAAGGTGAAGAAAGATCTACTCAACACACTTCAAATCTGCAGTTTGGAGGATTGTAATGAAATCAAAAATAAAATAGCCAAACTTCAAACCAACATTGACTTCAATAAGGTAAAATAGAAATCTGAAGAGTTTCTGATTCTATCTACTTCAACAGTTTAAAATTGAATTCAGGATCAAAATGATATTTTCACTATTCAATTCCTAATAAATATTTATTTCCATGAGAGTCAATATTTTCGAAAAAAATATTTTGGTAAAGTTGATACAAAATTACCATTAAATATGAAATCGGTCAGATATCTCAGGAATTGTTGATAATATTTTTTTCAAATTGATACTGGATCAATTGGAATATTCTGATTTTTTTGAAACACAAATCAACTTCATTTTGAATAAGATACCATATACAGGGTATTTCATGAGGAGACTCACATAGCCAAATGGTGAATAGGAGAAAACAAGACGAATTAATGTATACATGGTGTTCCTAAATTATATGAATAGATTTCAATCACAGATTCTATGAACAAAGCGAAAAAATTTCATGCAAATATGAACCCAGAAATAGCCCCCTGGGGAGTTATAGCCATCGAAAAGAGATTTCGAGTTTATACTTTTTGTAAATATCTCCGAAACCCTCTGTGATGAGATATTATATATAATATTGTACTTGTATATAATTTTCTTGTCCGATTTTGAAATGTTGAGAATTTTTCGAAATTTTGTTCAGGGACGTGGAAAATTGGTGGGGCTAGTGGCATTTTTTCCACCAACTTTTTTTCTATGCAATTTCCGGCAGTTTGACTCGAAAATATGAGAATATCATCATTTTTACTCAAAAATTATACTTTTGTTTAGTTTCAATAGCACTCACCATTTTCGAGATAAATCGATTTCAAAATTCTGCTGTGTAATAAAAATAGTACTTTTTCCCAATAGGGTACCTACCATAATATTTTTCAATTCAGTCTTCATTGTTCCTTCCATATTTTGAATCAAACATCACAAGTTGATGTTGAAAAGAGGGTATTTTTTCAATCGAAGCATATTTTTTGGGAAAAGTTGGTATCCTATTATAAGGAAAAAGCACTATTTTTGAGTATCATTTTTAAGTGAAAATTATGATATTTTCATATTTCCTGGTCAAACGGCCAAAAATTGCATAAAAATTTAAGTTTGGGGGAGAAATGACCCTAGCCCCACTTATTTCCCACACCCCTGATCAAAATTTCGGAAAATTCTCAACATTTCCAAATCGGAAAAGTAATATACAGTGTGTGCAATTTCAACCCGCAACACCCTCCTAATTTGGAACTCGTCGACCGATTTTCAAAAACAAAAATTCCATAATATAGCACTCAACGAGCTCTATTCGAAAATGTGGACAAATTTGAAATATTCAGATTTTCAAGGCCTACTTTTGTTTGTTGAAAGGGTCAAGATTTCAAAAACGACTATTAGGCAATTTTTTTTCGAAATAGTGACTAGCCTATTCGATTCAGGTATAGCTGAAATACCCCTATACGGAATTTGAACGCAAAATCTCATATAGGGTGTTAGTTATTCAATGGCGAATTTTGATATTTTTGATTTTTCGATTCACCCTGTATCAAAATCTAAGGAGTTGATATAACCAGTGAAATAGTTATTCAATAGAGGAACACATCGAATACATAGGTACGAAGTTTCATCGCTGTAACTTCTACAGGAAGATCTCTCTGGGTCAACCAATAATTAATGAAATTGAAATCGAAATCTTTCTTATTATGATCCATAACTTTTTTCTAGTAAATATAGATAATGGTGACTAATCCGGGAAAATATTCTCTATACATGAAAATTTTCATTGTCATCTCAAATTTTCATTCCATTTCGCCAAAATCGGTATATTATTATGATTACATCAAACATCAGTATATCTCCTAACAGTCTTTAGAGAGTATTTGTCTGTCATTCTATTTGTATTATATTCGACAGCTCTTTATCAAACAAGACGATTTTCAGAGTGACTGTGTGGTGCAGTGTGTGAAATACGGTTTACTTGAGTTTTCAGAATGGTGAATCTCAACTTCAGCTTTATTGATTTTTGGTTGATCTAGAGAGATCTTCCTGTAGAAGTTACAGTGATGAAACTTCGTATCTATGTATTCGATGTGTTCCTCTATTGAATAACTACTTCACCGGTTATACCAACTCCTCAGATTTTGATACAGGGTGAATCGAAAAATCAAAAATATCAAAATTTGCCATTGAATAACTAACACCCTATATGAGATTTTGCGTTCAAATTTCGTATAGGGGTATTTCAGCTATGCCTGAATGAAATAGGCTAGTCACTATTTCGAAAAAAAATTGCCTAGTAGTCGTTGTTGCAATTTTGACCTCTTCAACAAACAAAAGTAGGCATTAAACATCTGAATATTTCAAATTTGTCCACATTTTCGAATAGAGCTCGTTGAGTAGCATATTATTGAATTTTTGTTCCTGAAAATCGATCGACGGGTTCCGAATTAGGAGGGTGTTGCGGGGTGAAATCGCACACACTGTATATACAGGGTGGGACATTAGTGCGTCGGAGCTCGATTGCACGAGTTCTGTAATAGCTAGAAACTCGATTCAAAAACGAATGTGAATGAGACAACAAGGTCCATAACTAGAAATTATTGCCGCATATACAGGGGCACTGGAAAAAATCTAGAGGGTCAGGATCACTTTTTTCAAATGTGACCTCCAACAACTCCAATAATATTGTTGACTATATCTCGATCATTTCAAAGTTATTAAATTTTTTGTCATCTGCAGATGCATATCGAAAAAATCGCTGTAGTCACAATTATGAAATTCAAGAGAAAATAATCATAATATCATTTGATGGAAAGATGCGTGATATTTCTGTAGAATTTTCATGCCCTCAAATTATACATGGTGCTTAAAATTGATTTTTCAATTCAGAATTTTTGGAAGTGATTTTTCTCGAGTGTTTCAAATGGAACACCCTATATATTTTTAGGCTATTTATTTTCTCATCTTCACCATCCTGTATCCCAAAGTTAAGACGTTTAGGTAATACGTTCAACTTGTCTCGATTTCCCCTATTCACCAATTGACTATGTGAGTCTTCTCATGAATCACCCTGTATTTTATTATTATTAGAGATAACCATTTTGAATTCATCAATAGTTTGATTTTATCGTCGAGAACCAGTCTATATAAGTATTTAGAGGAATAACATCGTGAAGATTTATCTCCATGTTAATGCCAACACCCTGTGAACGTTATTTTGATTGAAATCTTCCACGATTATTGGATTTTTCAATATTGTGTCATGAAATAATATGATTTCAAACTGTACCTGCTTATTTTATTTGCATGCAGTACGTTGATAGGTATTTCCCGAGGGTAAGTCACATTTTCTTCTATTTACTGTCATGTGTTTTACAGAATGTATAGTTAATATCGTTGAAAATTGAAGGGTAGATTCCTTGCAAAATCTAGTTTCCATAACGTTTATATAAAGACCTGTTCTGTTTTTAAATACATGCTGTTCATTGGAAATATCAGCTTTTTCAACACACCTATAACAGAACCTGACATTTTTCAGGGATAGTAGTTTTTCAACTGTTCTTTCAGTATTGACATGAACGTTTGAGCAAAGAAGTTCACGGAATTGCTAGTTTTCATGTTCTTATTCACTTGGTTCGAGGGCGTTTAGAGGAATAGTTCTTTTTGAAAACAAATCAAAACACGAACAATAGATATTTACGTAACCAGTTAGGAAACGCTTCGCTCGTATCGCAAAATCTTATCGTTACACAAAATGCGTTTCCTAACATGTAACGTACAATATTTTTCTAATTTTGATGAAACATTTCCCCTCAACAGATGTAAGGACCAGTTCTACATGAGTTCTACCGATTAGTTACAAAAATATGGTCAAAAATGAGCGACGACATTCACTAAATAGACTTTTTTGATATATTTATTAGTGAAAAATGGCTGTTTCAAGTTCAGATTTCCCAAGTGATATCGTACATCCATATTTTTATTACGTAACCGGTGTTGAAATGAACTTTTCATCACCAGTTATCTAATATTTCACTTTACACAACTGGTAACGTAAAAAATTCTAATTACATGTCAAAATTTGAAATAATAGTTTCATTTTGAGTAGTAAGATTTGTAGAAGGTATTTCACTTGTGAAATTAACAGTGACGTATTAATTTTTTCATATTATCAGCTATCATAAAATTTATTTTGTTAATACCAACAGACCATACAAATTTCAATGAAACCAATAAAAGTATTTCATTAATGGAGGCTAACATTTTCATTTTCACCAGTTTGCGCTACTGGAACTTGAGTTCAATGTCAACACATTATTTTTCATATGCAGAATCAGTGTGGATCATGATCAGTTCTATCAACCTTGACATCACGTCTCATTAACGCGATCTGGTGAACAACCGAAATATGTTTGCTCTTATTGATGAAAATAGTTTTTTTTTTAAATTTTGATACTATGTATTTTGAAAATTACAGGTATTTGGAAAAGAGTTTATAGGAATTAGTAAGGTATCTACAAATATTTTGCATCTTGTATGATTTCGTTGTACACTTTCTCTCAGTTATTGTTTACTCTAATGATGGATAAAATCATGCAAAAAACATTTTTTATTTGTTTTATAAAGAGAGGAAGGTACAGTATATCTCTCTACAGCCTACAGGGTGTCCCATTTTAGATGCCCTCGCGGGATATATCGCTTATTTTTAAAGATTCAGATTGTCACAAAAAATTAAACCTATAAAAACATAACAGATACCTAGGAAACATTTTTACAAAAACTAAAACTTAATAATTAATTATGCAGCCAAATATTACTAAATTATGTTAGATCAGCATTTAGAGAAAATTCTTCAATACTGTAGAATGCCTGGCCTATTTAGAATTTGTTCAATCTATTTTTGAACTGACTCATTGTTTTACAAAGTTTTTTTCGCGAGAATCACGAAGTGTGCGGCCTCTGGTGGCTAACTTTATAAGTCTTACGATTATGAACAACAATGACAACAAATATGGCGACCATTGTTCTGAGTTTCATGATTATATGTTTCATTTGAAAATTATTTATTTGTTGAAGTGCATATTCCAGAACCTCATTTTTCCCTAATGGAAAAACTCGAATTATTGCATAAACTTTTATTGTTCACAATGAAGAAACCAGTACCTACCTTGAATAATATAGATTTCCAAAACACAATTAGAATAATTATTGTTGGTTGCAATGATTCGATCTTGAAAATAACTTCAAGTCCTCAATTGCTGGGGATCCTTGTTTATGTAAATCGATGATATCTGTCAATTCTTCGCAGTCTCTCCAACCATATCTTATTTTGCAAACCCTTCATAAAATTTCACCTCCTTCATAACAGCCAGTGATATTTCTTGATGAATTCAATTATTTCTTTATACATATACCATATTGTTGTAATAGCTGATTTCTTATGGTTCCATCCCAATCCATGCAAGTCTTGAGTGGACCATTCCGACCATTCCTTATGTTTGAAAATAGTGGAATTGTAATGGGACATCAATAATGAATACCACCATTGTCCACATCAAAATGGCAATTTCTCTGCACAAAAAGTTGTTTTTCCATATTGGAAACCTTGTACGTCAATTATGAAGATTTCAAGAGGTCAACTTATTATTTACTATTTTGCAAAATGATTTCGAAATAACCAATTTGCAATGGATTCATACGACAATGTTTTTGTTGTTCATACTCAGTTTGAAATTTGACGTCGATTTGACGTTTAATAGCGTCATCTATTGGTTCGTGATTTTCGCGAATTGATTCGAAAAGGAATATTCTCAGATATACAGGGTGAGTCAAAAATCTGTACCGAGCTTTCTGGAGGTAGTAGTACATTGAAAAATAAGTATAGTTTGATGAATAAACTAATAGCCCAAAATGTATATTAAGGAAGATGTATACAGTCTGTCCAAGATAAGGTTGAACAGCATGGGGATCTCGGAAACGGTAGGAGATACGAAGTCGCTTAAATGGGGAAAAAGTTGCGCATTTGGAGGCTCATATCAAGAGCCTTCGAAAATTTTGAAAATTATTTTTAGTTTTTGAGTTATATCGAAAAAAGTGAATTTTTGGAATTTCTATTTTATTTTTTTTCTCCGTTATTATCGGAGATACAGAAAAACTGAAAATACTTTTTCATTGCAACTTTTGATGAGGTTTAACGTGGTGATACCGATTTTTTCATGCGACGTTTCGTATTCGTGGAACCATCATCAACTTTTGTTTTTTAAATACGGTCCTGATAATTTTTTCACAGATTCTGGAAGGTTTTTTTATTCTGAATTCAACAATGTACTATACAAGGTGATTCGAATGTGTTTCGACCTATTTCTATCCATCATCAATGTTTTTTCGAACTTCCAAAAGAAAAAAAGCCATCAGTTCCACTTATTTCTTATCATTTAGTGTCAAACTTGATGAATTAGTTATTCAATACTGAAAAGTGAATAAAAAATATTTCACTACATCATTCGATCAATGCAGCGTTTAAAATTGTTGATGAATTCTTACACGAATTACTTTAACAACTTAACTTTGACAATACCTACAGAGACATTCATAACAAATGTTCAAAATGATGACCATTATTTTCTGAACAAAGATATCCTCTTCTCACAGTTGTTTCTAAGACATTGCTAAGCATTTCTGGGGTTATTCTATTGAATGCTTCGAAGACACTGTCCCTTAGTTCTTCTTCATCCTCAAAGGTATTTGCGTGTACAAAGTTCGATATATCCCCTAAGAAAAAATCCAGCTGTGTCAAATCAGGCGACCGCGCCGGCCAAGGGATAAAAACGCACGGACTTCTCTGGAATTATGTACCGGAGCGCCATCTTGTTGAAACCAACAGAGTTCTGAACTTCCGCAATCGGTGAATCATCCAGAGCTTCCTCAAGATGATTCTCAAGCGAATTTCTATAACGTTCGGAAGTCTGTGTTTCATGGTAAATAGAAGGAACAATAATTCGTGTACCAAATATTGCAACCCACATATTAAAGCCGAAACGGTGTTGGTGTCTCGCTGTAATGTATAAATGTTCATTTTCTCGTGAACAATAATGTATATTTTTTCTATCGAAGCTACCATGATTAGTGACCATGCTTTCATCAGTCCAGATGATTGTTCGAAAGAAATCTGCAAAATTTTAACATTTCCTGGTATGCCACTCACAGAATGTCTTGCGCCTTTCGTCATCGCCTGGTTTTAGCGCTTGACATATTCTGAATTTGTATGGATGGAAATTTTGTTTCCGCAAAATGAAATGGGTTGTTGATTGAAACCAGTTGATGAGGTATTAGTGTGTTGACTAATTTTTCTTCAAAATAAGTGGAACTGATGGCATTTTTCCTTTGGAGTTTCGAAAAAACATTGATGATGGCCAAAAATAGGTCGAAACACAAATGAACCACCTTGTATAATACATGGTTGAATTCAGAATAAAAAAACCTTTTAGAATCTGTGAAAAAATTATCAGGACCGTATTTAAAAAACAAAAGTTGATGATGGTTCCACGAATACGAAACGTCGCATGAAAAAATCGGTATCACCACGTTGACCGTCATCAAAAGTTGCCATAAAAAAGTATTCTCAGTTTTGCTGTATCTCTAATAATAACGGAGAAAAAAAATAAAATAGAAATTCCAAAAATTCACTTTTTTCGATATAACTCAAAAACTAAAAATAATTTTCAAAATTTTCGAAGGCTCTTGATATGAGCCTCCGAATGCGCAACTTTTTCCTCATTTAACCGATTTCGTATCTCTTACCGTTTTCGAGATCCCCATGCTGTTCAACCTTATCTTGGACAGACTGTATATCCTTCCGAAGTTGATAAAATTAATATGATTCTTCTGCATAACTTCTAAACGCTGGAAGCGACTAGATTGAAATTTTCTGCATTATTGTATGTGGATAAGCTATCTTTCTCCTGATACACTATTACATTTCTAATATTGTTATAAAGGGTGTTTTTAGAGGGTGGGTCATAATTTTTGACTACAACCTTTTTGGTGAAAAATGAGCAGCATATGATGAATGAAAAATTTTAAATTACCATTTTCGAGATATTTGAGTTCTTGTAGTGACTTGATATCTGCAGATAAATTCTTCAGTAACAATATTTCAGGAGGCCTCGATTTTCTTAGCCGGCAACCATCTCTATTTTTCGTTTTGAAACAATTTCTTTCACGCAAAATCCTCAAAACTGTTCTAGAATTTGGAACGAGCGGTACTGGTACTGGTGGGGGACGTTTGCACGTTAGCAACTAGTCCCTCATGGGACCTTTTTGCAAACCCCAAGTGCTTTCAATGACTGATGTGGTTCGCTAAAGAGAGCTGGCTAACATCCTTTACAGGCCCCGCCCATCAGCTCTCTTTCAGAGTTTTTCGGCTGTGTTTTGTAGGCTAGTAATGTACTCACTACCATATGCGCAGTGGCAGGCCTGCTAGCTATCCTCGTTAACCCCCGTTAGAGACTGAGGTCCACTAAGCAGCTGGCCCGCTCTCACGCTCAGCTGGTAGTTTTCCACACCCACCTACATACACCGTCCTACTTCTTCTCTTATGCTCACAACCACATCATCTCTTCCTGCGTGTTCTGTGTAGGCTTTGTTACTAGCTTCATGCGCCACTTTAGGAGCAGCACTGTTAATTGGAACGCAACAGCGAATCGTGCAGGACTATCCCCAGCTGATGCTCCGAAACTTTACAATATTCAGTTCCTATATAAAATATTGAAAAAAGTACCTTGCTCGTGCTGGGAATCGAACCCACGACCGTGCGGTCGTGAGACGGACGCTCTTCCACCGCGCCAATCTTGGCTTAACGAGCGGGAAACATCTCTGCATAAATAAAATTGACAATAACAATTTTGATATCTTAAACGTCAAAATGAAAAAGAAAAAGTGGTCATTGCTTCCTAAAATATTGTTACCGATTAGTTAAACTGCTGGTATCATGTGCCTACAAAAACACGAATATCTCGAAATCGGGGTTCGATTTTTCGTATTATAGGAGTAACTTTTTTATGAAATTTTCTTCGCTTTATCAAATGCTCTTATTTTTTCATGAAAATCTTCTATGAACATATATGCGTGGGAGCTTCGTTTCCGATATACAGGGTTCCAAAGTTTGCACGACCGTTACCACCGATACAACAAGTCCTGCATGCTCCGTGGGTGACGTCACTTAGTGAGGCCTAACCAGCGGCTCGAAACGACAAGCGCTTATAGCGCTATAAGGCGACCACGTATTTCGATTTTAGTTTTAGATCATCATTGAGCCGATTCTGCTATTTTTTGAAGGGCTTCCGGTTAAAAAAGGATGCCAGTCGTCAACTGAGCCCTTCTTCGCACCCCATTCGATTTTATTATGGAAAAACGAAGTTTTAAAGCAAAAACCAGGATAAAACACAAATATCCACCTACAGCAACCCATTCGAATTAAATATATTGGCAAAAATTGTGGTGAAGGTAAACTTCACACCTACTTATACAGGGCCCGCAGAACACAAACTTATCGTGAGATTGATCGAAAGAAAATTGTGGAAAATGTATTTTATTTTGATTGACATGCCGTTTGTTACAATTACCTATATTTATCTTGGAGAATTCCTATTACCTGGAAAAGTAACCAGTGAGTGTTTTCAATTTTCTGTTGTTGGATTTTTCACCCAAGTGGATCGTTACACTTGAAACCGCAAATTTTCAGGGTAAAACTGCGTTTATCATGCGATGGTTTTTTTTTTGAAATTTTTTTTCGGTACTCACGTATTTTTGTCTGATAAACCGAATTTTATAATGAAAATGTGAACAAACCACTATTTATTGAGATATTTCAAGAAAAAGTTCGAAATTTCGCCTTCTTTCTCCCCTTGTGTTGGGGGCATTTGAAGCTACTTGCTCTTATTTTGTCATTGGACACTTTATATACTCATGATGTACTTCGATGGCACATTTTTATATAGAAAATTCAACAGGAAATATGATTTTGATGGCTATTTTTTCATATTTAGTGAACAAGCATTCCAGATGACGGCCAATTAATCAATAGTCAATCAAAATACGAGATGTCAAATGTCAATAGATTGCTTTCGAATGACATTACACACGCCATTATTTTGAATGATATTCTTCCTTCTTTTCACTAAATATGGATTAATCTCAAGAAAATCATATTTATAGTTGAATCATATATAAATTGTCCAATATGATGAAAAAAGAAGGGAAATTTGTTCTAAATGCCATCCAGAAGACAGGTGAAAAAGAAGGTGAAATTTGGAACTTTTTAGTCAAATATCTTCTTGATAAATATCATGATAAATGCAGTTTTACCTTTTTTGAGTAGAGTGTTTGTAGTTCATGTTAATATGATAGTTGCAATTTGATCATTGGAATGGATTCTGCATTCATTGCCACGAGGCAAATGACCGTTTTCAGAAAGAAATTTGAGAATGAGAATTAAAAATGCCCGTTTATTATGAACATTCAAGAAAATTTCCTCGAATTCAGAGATGATTTTGTTGACTATAATATACATGGACGTATAAAAAAGAAGGACACAGCAACTCTATACTTTCAGCATATAATGTTTTGAAGTCTTAGAGATGTAGGCAAACGGGTTGAGGGGAAGGGAAACGGTAACGATAGACTGTGCTATTTCCTCAAACGGCAGCGGCGTGCGAAAATGAATTATCGTGATAGTAAATTTCGGAATCCAAAATGCAAATAGCGACTAAAAACTGAATACCAATCACTTATGACCGTTTATCAATCCGGGTCGCTATGGGTTATACCAAGTGAACATAACAATTACAGATTTGTGTTTTCACATATTGAATAATAGATTTTATTTAACTGTGGTGTGGTGAACTGGTACGCAAAATAGATTATTAAAATAATGAAATTTCGGTACTATTCAAGGAATCATTGAAAGTTTTGTATCTTTTTCCATATGGTACACCAACAAACCAACTATAAAGAGTGTCCCAAAATTGTTGGGACACAGAACTACCACGTGTAATGAGGTCAAAATAAATTTATATACACTATGTCGAGCACTATGTTATCTATTATTCTCACTTCTTCATCAACCACTTTCTTGACCCCCTGAAGAACAACTTTTTCTCTGATTAATTGATGATCACTCAATCCGATCAGTTTGGGAATCTATTTGATAACGATGCAGATGCAAAATACTGTCAACTATATCCTCATTCATAGCTAACATTTTATGAAAAGGATAAGGATTATTACTAGACAATATGACTGATTATCATTTCATTTTCATTTTTGAAACTATAATACATTATATACTTGCTTCTATATGACATGTAATGCAAATAACACAGAAAAAAAATAAGTAATAAAAAATATAGAATTATAGGAGCTAGATAACTACAATTTCTATCACATCACAAATGTACAAATGTATAATAATAATGACAGACGCCTGTCAAACCGCAGCGCTAATGAGTCGTCGTCAAAAAAACTTTGATATCCACAAAAAAGTGCATCCTTTTTTATTACGATAAATATTGTTTTGATATGCCTATAACTGGATGGCAGTAGATTTTCTATCGTTTCCACAATTGTTTCTGATTCGACCGTCCTTATTATTCCCGAGGTTATCCTAATTCAAATTATACGCGTTAATAAACGTTTATAACGTTTTATTTTTCAAGATATTCCATGATTCTTGAACTCAAGAAATATTGATAATAATAATATAAGTTTATTCAAAAACGTTTACAAAATATATACATTGGAACAGACAGATAGGTATTTTGAATAAACTGGAAAAACCCTTACGAAGTGAACCTTGTAGTAAGGATAAGAATATTTAACAATAATTAATTATCACAAGGGAAAAATTGTCTCATTAGGAAATGAGACATCATGTATATAATTTTATTCATGTATAGTGTACTGAGCATTTATTTCAATTCGCATAATTATTTATATTTATATATACTTATTCACAATTATTATTTATGTTTCGAATTTTATAATTGAATGTTATTTTTGAGAACCTCACCGTAACATTGCCGTATATTCTTGAATTTCTAGGTATATTGGAGCAGTCTGAAATTATATGAAATAATGATGATATGATATCCCTCTGAAATTATGAAATTTCAATTTTTTACACATGTCAGACCCTCGTAAACATTGCAAATAAGGCATGTCTCTTTCATCTCCTTTCATAAATGGTAATTCCAATGAATTCTGGGAGCGGCGCCACTCTCTGGACATAAATTGTTGCCATGCAAGGGTTTCTTAGTCCCTAACTTTTTATGTTCATTTTTCATTTCGAGTGAATGAAAAAATCAGTACATATTTGTGAAGATCTAATCTATGTTCCAGTCGTCTCACTTTTTCGAAATTTGATTCAGTTTTTTCTAAAAAAAATCGCAAAATAACGTGTTTTTTGATGATTTTCAATTTTTTTTTCTCAAGAACCGAATCAAATTTCGAAAAAGTAAGACGGCAGGAACATTTATAAGATCTTCATGAATATGTACAATTTTTTTCATTCACTCAAAATGAGAAATGACCGTGAAAAGTTAGGGACTACGAAACCCTTGCACGAGCACTTGCATTATTGCTTTATATCATAGTACAACTTCCTCTTAACAGAAAAGCATTGAAAAGGAATGTTCTCAGATAAATTATGAACGTAAAAAAATGGATATATACATATATGAAGAAATACATCGAGACTTCGCATTCTCTATCTGATAAAAATATCAATTGTTACGCCTATGAAACTCTAATTCAAACATGTAAACAAATAGTACTTACGAATGGAAGGTGAAATTTGGGTATTAAAACTTTGTTTTTTCGCAAATCCAGCAGTGTAACACCATTATTAGTCTCTGTCTATCAACTTTTCACAAAAGAAATAAGAAAATTCACTCAAAAACAACGAAAACAATAAACTTCCTCGAACACATTAACATAAACGAACAACGCCGAACTCGCCGAAAGCACGAAACATCACGAAACGAGCCTGTTTTGCAGCAGCGTTGTCGGTTGTGTATAATCTCGGTAACCTTCACAGAATAACTTTGAAATAATGTATAACGACAGTTTTATAATATTTGATTGTGGCCATCTTTGGACGTATGATTTATTCCTTGATTTCTATGAATTGGATCATAATGAACATCTAATTGAATAGATGATTACAAAAGAGGTAAGTAAAAATACTTGAGAGGATTAGACTGAGGTTAGGAATTATTAGCGACAGGACGTGACAACCTCCAATTCAACATCAGGTGATATGCTGTGACCGTATTCTCTGACTTCACATTACGATGTAAATAAATGGGTCCTTCTTTGTTTATACGTCCATGATAATTTACGAATACAAAACTAACTGCACAATCAAAGCTTTTCTATTTTTCCTCTACTTATACTTTTTATGAGAGAGTAATTATCTTCTATTATTAATTCATCATTATAAATTAAGCTCTGTTTACTACTGAACTTATATACTTAGATGGAGTAAAATCCTCGCGGTGAATTGCATATACTTACCCACATTTTCAATAGCTCCTCGTCCAACGGGAAACTAAAAGCATGAACTTTTGAACCACCCACATAATTCCCCCGACAAAAGGGAACACAACACTTGAAAGGCATTGTTATTTCGCCGATCACAACACAAAATATTTACAAAACAGTAATTTTTCCGCCAATTATTTTGATGAATAAACAACAAAAGAATTCGGGACCGTTTCAAAAACATACGTGAATCACCGATGAATTAACAAGAACTGACGCGTTAGTCGACAAGCGATAAAATAAAACACTGGCCTCTCTTGGTGACGTCACGAGCTGTTTACGTCAGAGTCTGCTGGCCTTGTTGTATCGGTGGTAACGGCACGACCCCATAAGTGTATCATTCTGTAAGTATTCAAGAATGCTTGATAGCCTCAAATATTGCGTTTCCAAAGTGTACCAGGTATTCCGAATTTCAATTCATATTTTTTGAAAAATGTAAGAGAAAACTTGTAGAACACAAGAAGAATCTCAAACTTTGGAACCCCGTGTATCGGAAACGAAGCCCCCACACATATATGTTTACATGAGGTTTTCATTTTAAAAAATGTGTTTCAAGCTGTTAAAACCCTGCTACAAAAATACGGACTCGTAAAATGCAGTTTCATTACAAGTAAATTATTTTTTGCATCTATCTTGAAACTCAAACGATTTTCGAATAAACAAAAGGGAACAAAAAGCATCCGGATTGAAGAGAAAATCCAAATCAATGTTTCTTAGAAATTAGAGGCGGTACGCAAAAAAGTTCGAGAGGGTTAACTCGAGTACGACCCTCAAAAGTGTATCATCCTGTAGGTATTAGAGAACGCTCGATAGCCCTAAATATTGCGTTTCCAAAGTGTGTTAGGTGTACCAAAATCTCAATTCATTATTTTGGAAATTGTAGGAGGAAATTGGAAAAACACAAAAAAAATCTTGAACTTTGAAACCCTGTATATCGGAAACGAAGCTCCCACGAATATATGTTAACATAGAATTTTCATCAAAATGTCTTCTCTCAGCTGATGAAGTCCTGCTACATAAAACTGACTCACCCTGTATATATAAAGAAATACATTGATAATTCACGTCTAATTTGTTGTATAATTTGATGCCTGTATAATTTGAATCATTTTGGCCGATTTGGAGTCTTTTAAATAGAAAGTGTAACTTATCTCTATCTCTTGTACCATTATCATGTAGAAATTGAATACACATAATAGGAATATGAAAATGAAGATCTTCTGAAATTGAGAATTTGCATCTTCTTCTAGATAAAAACATATAAATATATTTGTAATTGGGTTTCCTTAATTCAGAATTTTCCACACCCTGTATGATGAACATCAATTCATCGAACAAGTGACATAATAAACAGTAATCTATGGTAAAAGTCCATGGTATCTCAAAGTGGAGTGAATAGATTCATAAACAAGACACACAAAGTCATCTCCACAAATTTTATCGACTGAATAATCAGTATCTGTACATGTTTCGGACTATCAATAGTCCATCATCAGCAGCATATTTTAATTGACGAATTTTCTACAAAGAAAGGTTTTTTATATAGTTTGTAACTTTAAGGGGGTTGAGGGGTTTATTTGACATCATCGTGATCGGAAAAACTTTTGAAGAACATCTGGCTAACCTAGAGGAACTTTTCAAGAGACTTCAGGCTGCAAACCTCACACTCAATCTGAAGAAATGTTATCTGCTGCAGAAACGTGTCAACTACTTGGGACACGTCGTAGGAAGACAGGGTGTGGAAGTCGACCCTGAGAATATACGAGCAGTGAAGCAATGGCCAGTATCAAGAGATAAGCATCAACTCAGGAGCTTTCTTGAGTTTTCGGATATCGCAAAGCCTCTGACTCGTCTCACCGAGGAAGCACGTCCCTTCCACTGGGCTCCAGAATGCAGCCTGATGCTCGAAGGAACGCTTGACCACGACACCAATTCGTGGGTATCCACTTCCACAAGGACGATTCATTCTTGACATAGATGCCAGTAATATCGGCATTGCTAGAGTCCTTTCGCAGTATCAAGATGAGCGAGAGCGAGCCATCGGTTACTTCAGCAAGGTGCTATCGATGGCAGAACGAAACTACTGCGTTACCAAGAGGGAACTATTGGCCATGGTGAAATCAGTGGAGCATTTCTATTAGTACCTCTATGGAAGAAAATTCCTACTCAGGACGGACCACGCTGCATTGAAGTGGCTTCTGAATTTTAAGAACCCCGAAGGCCAAGTAGCTCGTAGGATCGAGAGGCTCCAGGAATATGACTTCGAGATAGAATGAAGATGCATTGTCCAGAAGGCCATGTCCACCTGAGTGCTCACATTGTAGTCGTTTGAAGGATAAGGAAACAGCCCTCTACAGAACCACCGCTGTTAATGAAGATTGGTTACCTGCAGCAATCAAGCAAGAGCAAATAAATGACCCAGAACTTCGGAAGCTTCGAGATTGGAAGAAAGCGAATCGCCGACCTTCTTGGCAAGAAGTAGCACCATCTTCATAGACTTTGAAGGCGTACTGGAGTCGATGGGACTCCTTGGTATTAGAAGATGACCTGCTCAAGAGGAATCTCGAGAGCGATGATGGGTGGGATAATCGGATGCAGTTGGTCATTCCTAGGAGCCGAGTGTCGAAAGTACTCGGATATGTACATGATGGAACTTAAGGGGGACATCTAGGAGTGAAGACACTGCAGAGGGTACGAGAGCGGTTTTACTGGGTGAACTGCAGTGACGACGTCAGGGAGTGGTGCCGTAAATGCACCGTGTGCTTTGCTAGCAATGGGCCTCATCGTAAACTAAGGGCACCCATGAGACAGTACAATGCTGGAAGCCCTTTCAAGAGGATTGCCATGGATATTGCGGGCCGTTTCCAGTGACTGATAATGGAAATAAATACATCCTAGTCTGCATGGACTACTTCACCAAGTGGGTAGAAGCGTATGCGATCCCTAATCAGGAGGCCGTAACTGTCGCCGATGGTCTAATGACTCAACTCATCAGTCGTTTTGGGGTGCCATTGGAACTTCACTCTGATCAGGGCCAAAACTTCGAGAGTGAAATGTTTAAGAAGATGAGAGAGAAGTTAGGAATCAAGAAGACAAGAACAACTCCATTGCATCCACAGTCAGATGGCATGGTAGAGCGAATGAACCGAACCATAGGGAGGTATCTCTGCAAAGTCGTAGATCAACACAAACAAGACTGGGATCAACATCTTCCTTTCTTCTTGATGGCCTACAGATCTGCAGTACAGGAATCTACAGGACAGACTCCGGCGAAGGTTCTATTTGGACGAGAGATGAGGCTTCCATGTGACTTGGTCTTCGGATGTAGACCTGGTGAGGACATAGTGGGGAAAGATTACGTTACGAATCTGATGAAAAAGATAAACGATATTTATGAATTGGTTCGTTCTAATCTGAAAATCGCCAGCGATCGCATGAAAGACCGATACGACATTAGAGCTGGGGGTGCACGATACGCAGAAGGAGACCTGGTGTGGTTCTACAATCCACAACGGAAACGAGGTATTTGTCCAAAACTACAGAGATCTTGGGAAGGACCTTATACCGTCAAGAAGAAGATCAACGATGTCATCTACCGCATCACTAAAGAACCCAGTCGCGAACCAAGAGTCGTTCATTTCAACAGATAAGTACCATTTGAGGGAACACAAGATCAACAAGTTCATCAAGTATGTCTGAAAGAAAATAAACTTACATTTGACGAATTTATTGGGACATACAGTGGCTCATCAAAAGCAAGGTTTGGCGTCACTAAAGAACCCAGTGGCAAACCAAGAGTCGTTCATTTCAACAGATTAGCACCATTTGAGGGAACACAAGGTCAACAAGTTCCACAAGTATGTCCGGAAGAAAAGGAGCTTACATTTGACGAATTTATTGACAGTGGCTCATCAAAAGCAAGGTTTGGCGTCACCAAGAAAGAGCACCATTCGGGAAGTTAGAAGAGCTTCATCAACAGGGTCCCTCCGTCGGTCGAGCACTAGAAATAGAAGATATCAGCCCTGAAGGAAAAAGGTATCTGTTTTATCTTATAACGAAAGGAAGATCTTCTGAGAAACCCACTTACAAGGACCTCTGGGAGACACTAGTCGACTTACGAAGTGCCATACTCGAGAAGGACATACAGAAGATGGCTGTTCCAAAGCTGGCGTGTGGTCTGGATGGCTTGAATTGGAGAGTTGAAGGGAACATGCTGGAGGTTGTATTTAGATTCACCGGAGTTGAAATATGGTATGCTGCTGGAACTTCAAAGAAACTCCAAGAGTGACACTGCCATGCTATTTTTACCATACTGCACGTTGTAGAAATGAAACCAGTTGTCCCTTTCTTAATATCGATCAGAGTGCATTCCAGGAGGAATGCGTTTTAAGGAGGGGACAGTATAATGATATTTTCCTTGGAGGGGCTCTAGAAACATCAGCAGGAAGGCAGGAGTACAACGATCATCCTGTAACACACATCCCAGATTGTTCTCCAACCTCCCAATGATTCCTTCATGCACCAGCATATTTCCGAACACTCAAGATATGCCGCGGTGACAAATAACGTGACAGAAGATTCTGGAATGTTCTGGAAACAATCGATGGGACAATTAGAGAGAGGTATTGTTCTAAGAAGCTTCTAAATAGAACAAAAAGAAGGAGACGGAAGATCATTCGAAAACGTTCTCCAATCAAAGCCTACCAAGGGATCTCATATATAAACGGCCGGACAACTGCTGTCAGTCAGTCCAGCAGCGAGTGTCAGAGAGAAAGTCATATACCGCGTGATATAAATCGTTTTACATAAATAGTAGTTATACGTTCAATATAAATTAGTGTTTTTTTAGTTAAAATAATTCAGTTCGAGAACAAATAGTGTCGTGTTCGCTTCTGTACCCGAATAACGTAACAATACTTTTTTCATTTCAACTTAAAAATCAGGTTATATGATATCCAAATAAATATGCACCGCGGGCGAAACTTTCGGTTCAAAAGTCAAATGCCTACAAATTGAAAATCATTTTAGAGTAGCAGCAACCTCTTCACTTCGCGTTTCTTTTGTCCATGATTGGAAAAACAAGGTATTATCACTTTTGGAAAATGTGAAAAATGTGTTCTTTGGTAACTTACTGATGACTTCAGTAAGCCCTGATAGAGATTGACTAATTGCAGATTCCTGATGTGAAACCAACTATTGAAGAACTAGACAAATTTAACACCAAGGAAATGAGAGATGCTGCAGTGGAGGGAATGAATAAATTGGATAAAATTGAATCGGACATCAAGAATAAATTGAATACTACCCTTGGTGACGCAATTCATCAGGTCGATAAGGCAGGTGAGGCGAATGATGCAAAATCCGTTTGTGTGCTGGTATTTTGAAATGCAAATTTTTAACCATACATACAGGGTAGCCTATTGGGGGCAAGACACAGAAAATTGTCAAATTTGCATATAAAAAAATTAACAGAGTGTTCTAATAATTCAGGGTATCATGAGAGTTGTGTTTTATATGTATGCTACAAATAACCATTGATTTTTTTTTCATAGAATTCAACGAGTACAATACAGGCCTCTCCGACACTAATATTTGTGTCCATCTAATATCTAGACGTACCTAAATAATCTGAATGGGGATACTATTCTCATTCTCAAGGGACATATCCAAGTATACCCAAAAATCTAATATATCAATTCTTGGTAATTCATCCATATTTCTGAAATATCGTTCAGAAGAAAAAACACAGACACAGTATTCCACTAATATTACAACAAATGTCGTAGACGTATCCATAATGATTACAAAACTTTCTCGATAACCGGAAATCAAGCAACATGACAGTCGGTCATACTAGTATGTCACAGTTTAAATAATATACCATTTTTCGCAGAAAGTGGCCCAAGTTGGTTGGAATATCAAATTAAATATCATTCTATTGGTAACATGAACAAAATGTCCTCTGCAAAATTTGAAAATGAGATTTCATTCTTACAGTTGGCGTCAAATTCAAAAATTTAAACTCATATTTGGTTTTGATTGAGTACTTTTATCGGGATAAAAACCATCAATCGAATATAGGAGATTTGGTTGCTACTGGACGAAAAGTTAGTGCGAATATTCATATTTTTTTATGAAGATCCTACAGCGTATCTTCTTCGAGAATTAATTCACCAAAAGATCCGTGGGCAACAAATCCAAAGAATGTTACCTATCGGCAGTTTGACAGATAGCCATAGCCATATGAGGGAATATTTGAAACAACGAAATGGATCTTCCCAATGCTGTTGATTAAAGTTGGGGAGACTCTTATGTTCCTATGTAATACAACAAGTTTATTGATGATTATCGAAATACAAATCCCTTCGATCTTAAGAAACAAATTATGTTGCTTGGCAACCACACGAGCGCATAGCGCAACTACGATACATAGATAGCAACTAGAAATAGGACGCACCAAATATTGTCACGCGTGGCGTCAGAGGCCGGAAAATTTCTGTATTACTTGCTTCCGCACGGCTCGCTCGCAATATTTGCTGCGTCCTTTTTCTAGACGCTAGTGTTTGTAACTGTGATAGAGGTCAAGTTGAAGAATATGTGATTTAGGTTAGCGATGGCACTCGACTTGGACTCGAGAGGTTAGGTTGATGTTGACATAAAAAATGTTTCTTCAAAATGCAATCATATATATGGTTTAAAATTGAAAAGGAATATTCTCAGATATATTTATGAACACAAAAAAATGGATATATATAAAGAAATACATTGAGAATTCGCATTCTCCATGTAATGAAAATATTAATTCTTTCTCAGAAAACAACTACTTTCCTGGCTATATGCCACGACGAACATTGAATTACACCTATTGAACACACACGATAAGAATTTGAAAACAAAATCTTCTGAAGTAGAGAATTTGTATTCTCCTTCATATGAAGATATGCATATAATATCATTCTGAATATTCAACAGAAAAGAACTACTTTCCTGGCTATTTGCCACGTCGAACATTGAATTATATCTGTTGAATATCCAAAAAGAGAGCATGAAAAATCAAAATCCTCTGAAATTGAGAATTGACATTATCTCTCAAATCGAATAGAATAATGATGTATTAAGATATAAAAATATAACTTATGGTTTAAAATTCTTTGATACAAATTAAAATTCAGTGCATATGACTTTTTTGTCAGAAGTTCAGTGTTGAGTGCTATTTATCCCTGAATATGAAAATATTATGACATCTATGTCCATGACAGCTTGATGCAAGTAAATTATCTTGTCTTATATTTTGATCTACCAATGAGGAGGCGGAATACAAAATCGAAAACACAGCATATTTAGGTATCTAGCAGCCAATCTATAGCCGAAACACAAAAACGAAAACTTCATGTCTCCACAGATATTTTTCAACCAATCAAAAACGTCTATTTTGAAATGAGTGGAATAATCTTTGGAACACAACCGGAATATAATGTATCAAACGGTGAAGTAGAGACTTCTATGAAAAAAATTGGTGTGCGTTGGGCCACACGTCGGTAGTGATCAAGGAGAGTAAATAGAGACAAGGAGTATTAAATCAGCATAGCAGGCAAAGAGATACAAAAACCCCATGTCCTCTGACGTCACACGCCATGGCATGCAGATTCTTGCTGAATATCTCTCATGCTGTCAGAAATAAGCAACAAAGTAATTATCAAAATTAATGAAAAATTATAATAACATCTGAGATTTCGATTTTCGAACGAACCAAACAAATACAGAATATTGATTATCTCAGAAATCATCTTACTATATCAAAGAAGAATGTAGCTACCTTATTGGCCCTAAAGAAATCCGAAAAATGGTTTTCTTAGTACCTACCTACTAAATTATAATCATTGTACACAATCATGTAGAAGATTTGATATTTGAAGCAAATACGTGACAACCCAGAGGGTAAATAATTCGATTCAGTAAGAGACAGAGGAGAGGAAGCCTACAAAGGAAACAACAGAAATGAGAAGATACCTTCTACACTAAACAGATTATAATTTAGGTTTGAAAGTAATAAGTACCCCAGTACGATAATTTTAGTATTTTAGGAAGCATAGAAAATAACTACTAATAAGCTACAAGAAAATAGTATGAATAACTTCCAGGGAATCTAGGATTAGAACCTAGGAATAGAAGTCACAGTTATCATCGAACATGCCATTTTATAGTTGCTGGTGTTCAAAAAGTATACCTACTTACCAACAAAAGATATTATTGCCAATGTAAAAATAGTATATTATAATCATTGTTATTTTTTTTGCAAATACAAGTTTTTCAATATTTCTTTCAAAATATCAGCATTATTATCATCATTAATACACTGTGTTCATAAGTAACCCGGCACCTAGTTAACTTTTGAACTGCTGGGATTTTTTTGATTTTTTTCTGCTCCAGTGATAGTTCAAGTGCAACATTTTTATTTCGATAAAAAATGCTTTTTAAAAATGGCGCCTCGAGGCCATTTTGGGGGATTTTTCAAAATGGAATGGAGGGGTCGAGTGATGAGTCAATTGAAACGTCTTTCAATTTTCTATACGACACCAGAATTTTAGACGTCATTTTCATTTTGTGAGGTTTTTTCAAATAAAATGGCGAGACCTGTCTTTTAATTCTTTATACGACACAAGAATTTCTGACAGAAATATTGATTCTGTTACATACTTTCTATTTGAAGTTGTAATAATTATACTTGTTCGGGTTTAATTGACTTTCATTAAAACACCTCGTTGCTTTTTATCATGCGTTTTTCACATGTCTTCCTTGGCGGTATATGTTGACACATGATATGAGACACTATTGAATGATTTTGACTTTGACATGAACTAGCTAAAGCCTAAGTTAAACTAATACGGTAAAGCCTATGTTACGGATTCAAAACAAAATTGTGGATGATGTACCTGCATAATTTTTTCACGTGAAAATATTAAACTACAATGTTTTTGTAACTACACGCATGCTCAGTAAGTATACTATGGCGAGAGTAGTTGATTTTCATAATGGCTGGTGGCATGTTGTATTTCAAGTGGAGTTTTAACGTGTAATATAATATCTGTGCAAGTGCAAGTACATATTTAGATTTCGTGATCGTCCTGACAAAATGAGGA
The DNA here is from genome assembly GCA_918026855.4 of Phaedon cochleariae. Taxonomy (NCBI): domain Eukaryota; kingdom Metazoa; phylum Arthropoda; class Insecta; order Coleoptera; family Chrysomelidae; genus Phaedon; species Phaedon cochleariae. Next base: position 30,797,960 of record OU896714.1, on the reverse strand, counting down.
TACAATCTCATACCAGAATCATTTCGATTAGCTGGCTATTAACGTGCTCTCTTGTAATCTTCAACTCTCAATTGGCATCTAGAAAAATTCTCTATCCAGAAAAATGTCGAAAGGGAGACATCTGGAAGAAAATTCGAATGACATTGTAGTCAATTATACCTTATTTCAGGTGTCTGTCCTTCGATTTTCCCAGTCTCACCAAAATCGGGAAATAGTAATTTTTATAACAAATGCGGGAAGTGATTCTTTCTCCCACTCGACTGCTGTTGATTTGTCCAATTAGTTATTCATCCAAATAGGAACAAGTAACAAGATAGCTGTTGTGAATGTACAGTTTGACGCATTTTGTAGGTTCATTGCAGAAGCCAGCATGCCCATAAGGTGTTTTGCCATTAGATTTCAGACATTTCTGGAAAATGAACCAAAAATACTTCTTTATTTGGTGTTTTTATTTTTTTTATTGTTGCCACATTCAATAAAACGTTGTATTGCTTCTCATACCTTTCTTAAGACTCCGTTGGCAATAACGCATCTATATCGCCCCGAAAGTTTTTGATCACATGTATGATCCATTGTGGCAATTTCACTGAATCGAAAATGACAGTAACGATGTGTCTGTCACTTCGACTATTACAAACTAATCTTTGGTCAATAGGGGATTTTTATAACAATCAATTTTTATTTTTGAAGTTTTCTTCATTTTCACAATAAATAGTGTAATTTTATGGATGATTCTGAACAAAAAGTGGAAGAAAGCACTTCCTCGTTCCTTTCTTGTGGGAACGTTCAAGAGCTAACTCTGCCATTTGATAGATAGACTTATTTTTTACTCTAATGTATTTTTTTTGTTCTTTCTGTCTATCAATAAAAGCGTTTATTATTATTATTATTATAATATACTTGATACTATGACCGACGAGCTTAAACTCCCATATCCCATCACCAACCACTTATATTTTGCGATAATAGCATATATGCTATAGCCGCACTAGTGTGAGGAAAAATTGTCCACACTGTTGCGATAAAATAACACTTCCATTATTTTTCTGGATTGAGAACTTTTCTAGAGAGTTGAAGATTGTACGAGGGCACGTTGATGGCCATCTAGTCTAAAGGATACTGGTATGAGATGTTAAACATTATCATCCGCCATCTTGTTTTGGATATTTTTGCCTGAAATTCTGATGTACAGAGAACTGAAAGACGTCTTCGACCTCCTATTTCATGTAAAAAAATCTTTCAAAATGGCGGAACTACCATGGGAGCAAAAAGAGCCAAACAAAATTCCTAGCCGTTCAAAAATTAACTAGGGGGGTGACTTTATGGACACAGTGTATATATGATGCCATGTGTCCCATGTTCATGAAAATACAATTTTTCATTATAGGTGACGAAATAAAAAAATATGCATCCAATGTAACGGACTTAATATCCGATATTCAGAAAACAATAAAAGATATCAACACTGCAACTGTCCATGATTACATCAAAAATTATGGCCCATACAGATATTATGGAAGTATAGCGATCAGCTGCATCCTCCTATCAGTTACTGTTTGCATAGCCCTAGGTCTGATTTGTGGCATTTGTGGAAAAAGGCCTGATGGATATAGTGATAACTGCTGCAATAAGGGCGCCGGGAATCAGTTTTTAATGTGGTAAGCAGATAATATTAAAATAGCAAAGACACAATATAGAGATGAAGAATATCGAAAACATCAAATGACAACAAATCTAAAGAGAAACACAAGTTTTTTTCAACTGGTGTTTTTGTTTTGATTTAACGAGTAGAAAAGAATTGATGATAAAATATCGTGAAACAACATGGCCATCTGAAAAAATATGGATGATGTTGACTTGACCTTCCATGACATACTAGGTGTTTCCGAAATTTAAACGATAATTAGAATGTGGTGTTTATGAAACAATAATCGCAAGAATAGTTATTTGAATGCCTAGGCCGCTAAATACCTTTTTGGTGTGCTGAAGAAGAGCGAACGAGACAATATAATCTTGAGGTCGCAAAAAAAGTATCGCGGCCATGGTATACACACTCTTTTCTAATGCAATCGTCAAAATTATCGAACTGGATAATTGAAAATAAATATTTCATTGCTTTATAAACAATATCAGTTCAGTTTAATTACCAGTCACGCAAATATGGTCTGACAATGATAACAACCTTGTTATTGTCGTAGTTTGGAACTGTCGAATTCTGAAGTGCCTTTTGGTTTGGCGACCGTTGCTATTGGTAACGGCTGCCAAATTTGACCGCGTTATGTATCGAGAACGCGAAATACCCTCTTCGCGTGAGATTACACGAACAAAATATTCGTTCTCAAAGTATGCTCTTATCATACCAAATATATTTCCTATACTGGGTGATTTTTCAAAGTGGCTCACCTCTATAACTTTTTTATCATTGAAGATGGGAAAACGAAATTTGGAGGTTGTGTAGTTAAATTAACATTTCTGTCATATTCACATGCCTTGCCTCACTTCCGGTTTGACTGGAAATGAGTCCAACTTTCGATTTTTAAATAGGACATCCTGCATATTTTTTCTCATTTTGATCGAAAAGGACATTCTGAATACAACAATACCTTACTTGTCAATATTTGACAAATGAAGTCATTTTTATTTAAATGTCATGGATCGTGAAATCGCATCACCCTTTATCAAATAACATGTTGAAAATATGACATTGAGATTGATGAAATAAACCTCTGGTGTACGCACTTCAATCCTTTCCTGTTTTACAATTCCTTGATTTTCGCCTACTTCGATAAACATAACATGGCGTGGGTGAGTTTAGTTTGTCTGGTGCCGTATCAAAATTACAGGCATCAATGTGGCAATTGTGACCGAATTGTGACCAATGAAGGTAGCGAATACATTTTGTGATTTAGCCGCATCAAGGTTGATAGAAGTGATGTTGATCGTAAGTTCTAGGAATCACGCCATCTAACATTCAATATGTGAACCCCACGTCCTCGTCTGAAATTCAATTTTTTATATCAAGAACCAGGCTGACGACACAAATGGAGAGTGAGCGCACCAGAGGTTTATTTCATCAATACATTGAGGCTTATGACTCCACAGTCGTTTCAATAATCATTTGAAATCCGCAAACAGGATTTTTTCTGGTCAACCTGATTTATTCACATGGAGAGGGGGTGGCTCGTCGGCTTTTTGTTACGAATAATTTGACCGGTTGGAGAAATGGTTGTGTATACTTAGTATAATAATCAATGTTAATGAGTGAGACTCAAGCTATAGTATACAATTTAATCATGTAATAGCAACTCGGACGTTTTTGCAATGAAATACAGAGTGTTCCATTTGAAAAATCAAAGTTGCTACTGCTTTCTAATAGAAGTGGCAACACCGCATTGTCGAAAATATTTTAGTTGGCTAGAGAATGTCCGAATATGCCCTCCATTGAATTTTCAAAATGATCCGTTGTCTGGTTCACCAGAAACGTCTAATGTGCCATCCACCGTGAATCAGCCTGTATAATGAAACTAGATTCAGCAAGTCTTTAGGTTTGTATAGATTCGCAGTTGATTCTAAAAAAGGTAAATTGAAAATGCACTTTATTGTTTTATTTTGTAATTTCATGAGTGGCTTCAAACGTGAATTGAGTGCAGTTGTATGTTGTATGTTTCATACCGTTTTTCAACTCAAATTTCGACTCTGACTGCTAGAACCATAGACTAGGACCACTGACAAACTACTATCTAGACCGCAAATGCCACTCCGAAGATCGAATTGGAGAACATAAAACATGTGCATTCAGGACCTGTCATATATCAAACTCACTCTCAACTCATATTTCTGAACACCAAGAAACATGACTCGTTGTCATGATCGACAGTTTGAGGGTGCCTGCGCATTGATCAGAAGCGCTAGCGGTCTAGGTCTAGGTAGTTATATCAGTGTCTAGGAGGGTTTACGGTCTCCTCAATACAGCTGACAACCAGAGAGTTTTTGGTTGCCGACAGGTCTGACCAACGGGTCGTTAATGTCACGTGACTGATCACAATGACAAATACGATTGGATTCGACCGGTTGCTTGTAAAAAAACGACAAAAACCTCATGTAGGGAAGCCGAAGCGGGGATTTCGGGATTTACTCGAGCGCGGCAGATTAACATAAGGGGGGTATCCTTAGACCTTGTGAAGTACTCCCACCATACCTGGGCCTTTACATGGTGTCAAAAGTTAAGGGCAGCTGATAAGATTAGTAAAAAAAATCGATCGTCAGAAATACTCCGAGCGCCTCAGATGATTAAGTCATGGTACGTTAATTATATGCAGAAAAGTGTGCATTCCAATAATCTGGCGATTTGATTGTGACATAAGGAAATGGGAGAGCCACAAAGTTCCAAAAACAAATCGTCACCTGTAGATTCGCAAGCGCGGTTAATTTTTGTCTTATTTTGAAAGAAATTAGTCACGAATAACGGAAATAACATAATCTGCCAATTTGCACAAGCCGAAGTAGCGAAAATCATCAATTAAGTGTGGTGCTTGAAGCCACTGGTAACTATGTATGTAATTGTGGTAACGTAGGAAACTGAAAAAAAAGTATCACTTCGTATATTGTTATCAATGCTTAAACCTTGTCAGCTCATAAGGAGGAATCTGAAAATGCAATAAACACTGTGTGCTATAAGAGAAAGTATAACGTTGATACGGCACGCACTTTTGAGTAACCCTGTATAACGCAAAATATTTCTGAAATGTACTGCTCATGAGACTACCCATCTCTAGAATTTTTGTTCATCTATCTCAAACAGCAAAGCCGTTAACTCACTTTGCCACACTATTGGTCCACCCTGTATCTACATGAGCCTTCCATCTCAAAATTATGAATTCTTCGAGCTGTTGAAGTCCTGCTACAAAAAACTGACCCACACTGTATATTTTATATTTTAGTTATAACATTCAGTCAACATAAAAAACAACCGCCAGATTAAGGTAATTTCTGTACATAATTGTCAGATTATGGGTCGATACGACAAGGACATTGAGATGAAGCGTCTGTATAATAATCTGACACGCTCGAGTATTTCAAGGTCACGATTGTTGTTTTTATTTTCAAAAATTGATCATGATTTTTGGTCGCGTCCAAATCGCCAGTCTTTTGAATAGGAGCTACTTGAGGGTTCACTTAACGTCCCTTCTCAATATCTGACGCGCTCGACTAATTTTATTTACCTATTCATATATATCATATAAATATTTTTTTGTATTATCGCATCTAATCTTCACAATCTGATACGTCCCCACGACGCTCGAGTAAATCCCTAGTTAGACTCTTTGCCTCTTCTACTATCAAGAACCGTGAACTTCGCTGCCCAATCGATAATATACCGAAAATAATACATTTCATGATATCCTAAAAATCAGATATTACTAATAGATCATCTCAGTCATTGAATTCCTCGAGATAGATTTTGTGGATGAAATAATAATTTTGAACAGCCTACCAGAAATATTTCGATCAAATGAATCATGCAGTGATGTAACAATATTTTTGTTAAATTATAAGCAAATTGAGGCACTCATTTGGAAGACTGTAGATACCCTTGCCACTTTTCGAGTAATTGGATTGTTTTGAGGTTATATTTTATATCCTTGAACCACATCTACCATCAAAAAGCCTGGGCGATGTGGTCTTGCATCGGTCGGTCCTCGTCTTCAATAAAAAACGTTACCATTTGGAGATCGGTCAATACAGTCATCAATCAAAAACCCTGCGGTCGAAGTGTTGTCCAAGTGGTCGCAACCGGTCGGCAATCAAAAACACTCTCAACAGGATTACAAACTGCAATATGTACCGCTGCATACTTCGCGAACATTATTGATAGAAACTGGATAGAACGTATCTTTTCATAGGTAGGTTTATTGTTTTATGAATTACAGTTGATGTTTAAGTTTTTCTAAAGACCAGACTAATAATAATAATAATAATAATAATCTTTATTGGTCCTTTTGATCACTCATATGATATAGGATACGTCACAGTATTGTATACATAAGTAACAACAAATAACAACATCAAAAACAAAAAAGAGTATAAGAGGACAAGGGCACAGTATAATTACATAAACATAACATAACATAAATGTATATGTATATGAATGGTCAATAATAGAAAAATACTAATTAGTACTATACATGATAATCACATCTTGAGATATGCATCCAATGAATAAAAGCAATTCTCAATTAGGAATTTTTTAAGGGCTGTGATAAACGTCCTGCTCTCATTAGTATTCTTTATTTCTTGTGGCAATTTGTTGTAAATCATCAAACCCATATATGCAGGTGAGTTTTGTGATACCCTGTATTTATAATGTGGAATATGAAAATTTTCTTTCTGTCGTGTATTCGCGTTATGAATGTTTTTATTCAGAGGAAATTTAGTTTTGTTCTTAAATATGTAGTTGCATAATTCATAAATATATAAAGAAAATATTGTCAGAACATTATATTTAACAAACAATTCTCTACAAGAGGTGGTTGAAGGAACGCCCGCAACTACTCTCAATATTCTTTTTTGCAAGATGAAAATATCATGAGTGGAAGTTGAGTTGCCCCACAAACATATACCATATCTAATTCTTGAAGCTACCTGAGAGTGGTACAAGGATAACAGTTGAGGCTCCTCTAAGACTTGTTTGAGATTTCTGAACAAATAACACAAAGAGTTCAGTCTCTTGCTTAAGAATACACAATGATTTTTCCATTTGATATTTTCATCAATGATCAGGCCCAGGAATTTTGTTTCATTAGTATTATTTATTGATACATCGTTGATGCGGACGGTTAATGGTAGACATGTTTTTTGCCAGTTGTGGAATTTCACGATTTGTGTTTTAGAGGCATTCAAATATAAATAATTTAAGCTACACCATTCATATATAGATTTCAAAACTTGTTCACTTTTTTGATGTGTTTTGATTTCGTCCTTATCCGATAGTATCAAAGAAGTGTCATCAGCATACATCGTTACATAGGACTCTGTTAGGTACTCCTCAAGATCATTGGTGTACAGAAGAAATAAAATTGGCCCCAGTATAGACCCTTGCGGAACACCTATATTCACTAATTTCGTTTCAGAATTGATTTGCCCTGGTATGTTAACGTATTGCAGTCGGTTAACTAAGAAGGAAGAAATCCAACCGAGGGCTGAACCCCTAACTCCATAGTTGTACAGTTTTGATAATAAAATTTGATGGTTAACACAGTCAAATGCCCTGCTGAGATCACAAAAGATCCCAGCAGGACATTCTCCTGCTTCAAAGAATTCAGCAACTTTTTCGAAAAATGAAATTGCGGCTGCTAAGATGAAGTAGATTGACATGAATATACCATTTCTTTCTAGATGATTTTATGGACTGAAAGAGGTCTTTGAGTGTTTTCTATTTTGTGTATTTCAGATATACTTTTTTTTCAATGAAAAGTGTTTTCATTTTCACTGATCGTTCTCATTTTACTGTATCAAAATCAAGTAATCAATGAATTATTTACACTCGAACATAAAATTTAAAATAATCTTTCGAAGATTGCACCTATAGGATTTCAAAATTCCCACCATATTCAACTGTGAAATGATGACATGCGCAGTAACGATCTTGACTAGAAGTAGTCCATTTGAGTGGAGCGAGATCCTGAATGATACAAGATTTTTGGACGCTATGTTAACAAGGGCGCGAATAATATACAAGGTGATTTACGTAGGCCACAGAAAAAATTCTAAAGTTGAAAAATGTCGATTTTTCACACCCTATATCTCTGTAATCATTTCCGCTAGACCCCAAGTGTGATACATCGATGAAATCAGCTCTTCAGGGAGAATCTAAAAATGCAATGAAATACAGAGCGTTCTATTCGAAAAATCAAAGTTGCTACTGCTTTCTAATAGAAGCGGCAACACCGCATTGTCGAAAATATTTTAGTTGGCTAGAGAATGTCCGAATATGCCCTACATTGAATTTTCAAAATGATCCGTTGTCTGGTTCACCAGAAACGTCTAATGTGCCATCCACCGTGAATCAGCCTGTATAAACTCAAAATTTGTTGTTTTATTCATTTTGTCAGGAAGGAATTGAAAATATCGAATTTGAATTTTAATGAAGTTAATACGATTCACGCCCATGAAACAAGGCAATTCAATTTATTGATAGCAAATAATTATAAGTCAAATTTTGGTAAACAATCAATATTCCATAATGGAATAATTTTGTATAACTCCTTACCTAATGAGTTGAAAAATATAAAAATTTAAAATGAAATTAAAGAAATATCTGCTCAGTAAACTTTAATAGTACTAATTATTCACAATTCGATCACTTGTAATGGATTATGATATTTTCATTTTATATTTTATTATATATTTTTTTTTTAGGAAAAACGATAATTGTGCCATTATTATTGTTTCGATTTATTATGTTTTATATGTATGTTTTGTTGTATATATCCCTATTATAAACAATAATGTTTCTTGGGGTAATAAAGACAATCAATCAATCAATTTTTTCTCAATAATTCCAAAACGAACATTTTCTTGGTAGGTGTCATTCAAGTGTCATAAGATGACGTTCGAATTTTGAAACTGTCATTGCAAGCGCATGCGATGTTACAACTTTCGCCTTAGTAAAGGAGGCGATTACTGTTTGTCCTTGTAGCAATGTTGGCGTCTTTCTGCGTTCACTACTAACTACTAGCAGTCCATATGAGCGTAGCCAAAGCACTGTTTCGTCTAAGACAAAAATATGTAATCTAACAAGTCGAAGCCCTGAGGGGGCAGAAGGACGATCTAGCCTTCATAGCCATCTAGTGGCTTAAGTGCAAAGGTGTATGGTAGATTCATCAATCATACCTTGCGAGTAAGTCGTGCATATAGACCCCTACGTCTATATGCTTACAGAAAAGACATCCATGTCAGATTCTGTAGACTATCGCAACACCTGTAATTCTCAAAGTGGTTTAATGTTCCACTAACAGATGGTGATAAACCTAGAATCTCAAGACTAAGAGATTCTAGGGCTTCGACTTGTTTGATATATGGAGGTACCCTTCGTGAATCGATTGTCAGCTGGCCAGTGCAACTGATGAGACTTATGGCAAGTCGAAACAGTCTGTCTTGCATCAGCTGACAATCGATTCACGAAATTTCCCTAGAATCTCTTAGTCTTGAGATTCTAGGTTTATCAATATGTAATCTGTTCGCTCCTTGTCGAGTAGCAGAGCAAGCGGATTTCTCGGTACAGTTATCATTCTTGGGAATTTATGCGTTCTTTTTCAAGAATTCAAATTCAACATGTTTCGGGATAATTCGATGACTATTATCAGAATGGACAACTAATTTGTTTGTATAATATGTGATGTATGTAGTCGACTTCCTGATGACTGATCCAAAGAGGAAACCTATTATTCTTTGATTGATCAATTGAGAAATCATTCATTCTTCAGTGGGTTCAATTTCAGTTACATATTTTCACTACGAGTTTCATTCAGAAGGAATCACCAGAAGTAGATATTATTCATACTAACATCCATTGAAGTCAGAAGAAAAATATATCAACAATCCCGATGAAATCAGAAACAATTTCCTAACATGTATTTGGGAGAATGTTTAATGCTTTCATTATTCAATTTTAAATTCTGGATGGAAAGGTGACAGATGACCTTTGACCTCTCAATAGAAACTATCAATTTTCGTTAAGTACCTTACGATCGGTTAGCTAGGTGATTGAGTGATACAAAATTTACATGTGCTCGCTGGGTTCGAATTTTCAATATCCGAACGCACCTACTTCAATGTGTTGGGTAGAGCCGCTTTCCAATCGCCACAGCGACCAGCACTCACTAACATAACTACTATCTAGACCGCTATACTATGTCATATCTCTGCAACCCGAAAATGTTTGGTAAAATGCTCGCCTGTAAACGATTATGTTCAATGCGCAATGTCGTTCATGACATCGAGTCATGTTTATCGGTGTTCGGAAACATAAGTAAGAATGAGTAAGGTATATGACAGGTCATAAATGCGCTTGATACATGTTCTCCAGTTTGATCTCGTGAGTGGTATATCTTTTTTCTTATGGCATTAGCGGTCTACATATTAGTCTATGTCAGTGGTAACATCGAGTAACTAACTACGAGTAGTAACAACTCCGTTTAAATGTTAATAGTAACGTTGATGTTGATCAATTCTGGATCGACTCGGAGTTACTTCTGTGCTATTTGCTGAAGCAATTGTAAAGCGGCTTAGGTAACAGATTATTGTTATGATTTCAAATAATATTTGGTTGTATTTTATTTCAGTGCTGTCACGCTGATGTTCATATCTTCCATAGTAATAGGCGTGGTAACATTAATCACAATGGTAATAGGCCTAACAACTGATAGAGTAGTATGTGACACAATAAAAAATCCCAGTTCTTCTACTGTCATGGAGTTACTAGAAAGAGTTGCCAAGCAGCAATTGTCGAATTCAGATTTCAATGTGAGCCTCGGAAGTGTTCTAGAAAAGTGTTACAGAAATGACAGTATTTACAATGTCCTCAATCTGAAGGATAAGTTTGATATAGACACAATAAAACAAAATTTCAATGTATCGAAGTTTTTGGATGATATGAAATCCCAATTGGACAAAATAGTCGGTAAAGACTTCGTCATTTTAGATCCTACAAACGAAGCAACACTGAAAAATTTGGCCGATCTCAAAGTGGGCATTGATTTCGATAAATTCCAAGAGGAGGTAAGTTTATTTTTTTGACAACTACAATTTGTATATGTTTCTGGCTGCCAAAGGAGGTAACTTGAAATGTATGTCTATATGATTCTGATGAAAATATCAGGATATATGTTTGGAAAGAAACCTGAACCCGAAATATAAGTATACAGAATAGCACCAAATTCAATGTTATTCTTTGGAAAGTTATTGGGCAACCTTCGAATATCAGGAAAAAATTGTTAGTTTTTGAGACATGGCGTGCCATTGTCCTTCCATGAACTGAATTCGATGTGTACAGGGTGAGGTAAACATGATATCTCAGCTATATTATAAACAAAATTCCAACATCTTCCTCCTCTCCTTATCCTCCCGAGGTACGCACGATGTTCTTCGAACAATATAGGAGTGTGAGGGTCGAACTCACAACCTGTGGGTTACATGCCCAACGCTCTGCCAATTGAGCCAACGGGTCGTCCGGTGGATTTTTTTCATTTTCCATTATCACTCGAAATTAGGGCTTTCCATCATCTTCATTATTATATGTATCTTTTCGGTCGAGTAACCGACAAAAATTATCACCCACTCCTATGAAAATTATGTACCTATCACCTTATACGTTTGGATTCGCCAAGAAATCAACTAGCTTACCCATAATTCGCATTTAAAAATAATATTTTCATTTTCAGCTGAAAGATAATTTCACAAATTTCAGCTTGAATTATATATCAAGTGAATTAGAGAAACTCACAAAACAGATGGAGGACGAAAGGTTCGATAATATGAGACATGAAATTCAGTTGAGTATTCTGCATATAAATACATACGACGAGAAAATTCTGGTGCCAATGAAAGACACTGCAAAGAAAGTTATGGTGAGTAGTGAAAGGAGAGTTAAAATCAAAGTTTTTCCTTTGAAACAGGACACTCTTTCGTATTTCATTATAAAATTACAAAATTCTTCATCACCTATTTTTTATTGATGATAATAATATCCACCAACTTACACCACTAGAATGCAGATCAGCTAAAATATTGTAGGTATATATTCTCAGACAAAAAAATTTGTTTTTCTAATCTGTTAAAGTTTTATGTTCAAAACCTCTTGTGAATTTTCTTCAATTTTGATTTTTTCATCATACCAAGGAAGCTAAAAGTCACATCTCTCATCAATGTTTTTGTCTTCATTTCAGGTTATTGCAAAGCAGCTGGATACAGACTTGAAAATGAATTCTACTTCTTTTGCAGATGCAATCAATAAAATGATAAGTGAAATTAAAGATGCACAAGAAAAATTGCGTACCGATGGGGATAAAATTTTGCGAGAAGTAAGTATAGTGATTTATCAGTTGATTTTCTTAATGATCGATTCTCGTACGTTTATTGAGAGTAATTCAATTTTACTACCTAGAATGTTATATGGATAAATGATTTGTTCACTTAGATAACAAATAACATCGCCAAAATCTAATATATCTTGAATTACTTACCTATAGGAAACAATTTTAAAGATTTTTGCGCCACTAAAGATGATGGGACCAGATATTCAATTTATAATCTATTTTTACCTTCAGACCACTGTTTTAAAGGCGCAGACGTTGCTCTTGACATGTTTGTTTGTTTCACATCGGTACATATAATTCAAATTATAAGTAACAAGATTAGGGACTATTTCAAATTTGGACAATGCACATATCGCAAAAATACCTGAATGATCTATGTAGAACCTCGAATGTTATGTGACGATCAATTTTCCACACTCAAATCATATAAAGGAACCATGGCTTATAAGTAGCTCTGAGATAGTGATAAACATAAGGAAATTACTCATAACTTGAAAACGCCGCAACCGATTTTGATTTTTTTCAGCGATGAAAAGGCGAATAATGTCGAAATAAATCTGTGATGAGAAATACAGGGTGTTCTATTTGGAAAATTCTAATAAACGTCGTCTGAATCTCACAATATTCAAAATGTAAATTTTAGCACCCTGTAAAGGATCATCTCGCGAAATTACTGGATTGGTGTATGTGAGACCTTGCTACTACTGTATGCCGAAAATATTTTCAAAATTTTAACAAATGAAAATACCATGCCCAATTCAACATGACTCTTCAATAGTGGTAAAAATGGGTTTATCAATTTTTTTCACAGCGATGTGAAGGTAAATCTCGGCGGAATAAATTCCGGATAAAAAATACTGGATGTTCCATTTAAAAAAAACTCGTCTTACTAGTCGTCCCGCTTTCATGAAACACCCAGTAATGTTGAAAATATTTTTGAAATCAGCAACTTCAGTAGCTGAAAAAGTTTTTCCCTCAAAGTTTTTCTCTATAGGTTATGGCTTTCGAGATATTGAAGAATTACGCACTAAATGGACACACTGTATATAGTGAAAAGAATGTCAGCTCAACTTATGCATTTCAATCATTGATACATCACTTGCTCGTCCCCAAATAAAAAATATTCAATACACAGACAAATAGCAAGAATCTATACTGCGACTTGGTGTATTTCCAGAACTTCAACATACACAAACGTTTGTAATGTTGATAAATGATAAATAATCTTGATACCGAACATTCTCCAGTACCTCATTTTTGCTTATTCTGAATAATCGATGTTTTTAGGCTACAACAGCGTTTGGTGCTATAGTTGAAAAGCAGGTGAACAGCTACTTGGATAGGGTCACTCATGTTATTCAAAATGAATTAGGGCAGTGTGGCCCGATAAGTACAGTTCTAAATGCCACATTAGTTGCAACTTGTGACAAAATTATATTACCGTGGGTAAGTACCTAGATTTCATGTGATAGTGACATGTAGCTTGTGTTTTATGTGGTTAAAGATATTCTATAATCGAATCGAATATTTCCGAACAAATGATATAGTGAATTTTTGGAGGTGGATATATGCACACAGCCTTTTCATGAATCTGTTTCTTTCATTAACCGTCTTTTAATTTATTTTCACTTGAAAAATTCATGTCCTATACCTTCTACAAACTTGTTTTCCCAATAGGCAAGAACACAAATATAGTAGTAGCATAATATGAATGCGTCAATTATTTGATAAAATAATGCTGTAATGCTTCGAAAATCTTCATTTGAATATCATACAATTTCATCGAACACTCGAACATAGCTTCATCGAACACTCGAACATAGCGTTCGGCGGTAAACTGGTCTATCCAGTACTGACGTCATTATCCTTTTTCCTGTGTTGCCAGCTGTTTCATTTCAAGTAAATATCTCAATTTTCGAATTTATCCAACTGTGAACTGTCGAGATTATTCGATATTGATTGATGTACCTTGTAATGGTCACCAATATAGGTTTTACCTGCGTTGCCAATTCTACAAGTTTATAGTTGGCGGGATTACTAATGGAGTAGTAGCACGTTGTAGAGGCAATCAGTAGCGACAAAATCCGGTCTTACACCTAATTATACGATTATACCGATTTTTATACATTCTGACTGAACGATTATACTTGCCATTTTAATGAACCTCAAATCCGGATGACATCACTCTAATATACAGGGTGTTTGGTGCTTCGTGTGCCAAATTGAAAAGGTCGAATGAAGGGGTTATCTGCTATCCTTGAAGACTAGTTAACACCTTTCATTCCCTGTGGATTATTTTCAATCGTCTTTTCATCTGTTTATCGAAAAAAGACCTAAATTCCATATTCAAATACAAATTTTAAAAAAGTATAAGGCGTAGAATCTGAATTCTGATTCCATTCAAATTTGTATTGTGTTGGAGTACTTTTAAATACAAAACTAGTGACATGAGTCATCTAGTTTTGGAGAGACCTGTTTGAGAGAAAATTAGCTAGCAGATAACATAGACAATGTGTTCCCCAATGCGTGGATTGGGCGCGATGGCCCTATTGTATGGCCGCCACGTTCCCCAGACCTAACTCCGTTAGACTTTTATGTCTGGGACGTGCCAAAGAGCTGGTATACGCCACGGAAGTTCCAACTAGGGTGGTACTAGTCCAACGCATAGAAACGGCCTTCAATGCCATTAAGGAGGAAATACGACTTCGAACAACAACTGTCGAAATACTACTTCGAACAACAACTGTCGAAATACGAAACTGATGTCGAGCCTGCATTCGCAACAGAGGCCAACAATTTGAACAGGATTTGTGAGATTCATGAAATGAATGCGAAATCAATATTAAAAATGTAATTTTATTTTTTGTTTATTTCAAGAATAATCCACGAAAGAATAGAGATACGAGACAAATTTTACATCATAAGGGTGAGATAACATATTGAATAGGTTCAGGTTTCATTCAAACAAAAATAATTTTTTAAATAATAATTCTGAATATCTGCCTTATGTGACTCGATTCACAATTCTAGCAAATTTACAAAGTTGTTAAAAGATATTCATGGCATGTGACACATCATTAGCAAGAGGATAGACTAGAGAACTTTTGAGGGAGTTGGAAGATCCTGGTCGCTTTTGTTTTTTTTGTAGCCATGTAAAGTCACAGCTTCAATTTTAGTTTCACATATTACGAAACTTAGCAAGTAAATTAAAAAAAGAACTAGATGACTCATGTCACTAGTTTTGTATTTAAAATTTTTCTAAAACAATACTAATCTGAATACAATTAAAATTCAGAGTCTACGCCTTATACTTTTATTAAAATTTGTATTTGAATGTGGAATTTAGGTCTTTTTTTGATAAAAGATAAAAAGACGATTAAAAATATTCCACAGGGAATGAAAGGTGTTAACTAGTCTTAAAGGATAGCAGATGACCCCTTCATTCGACCATTTCAATTTGGCACACGATGCACCAAACACCCTGTATATGTCATAATAGTCGCGTTTTTTGTGATTCTTCGGTGTCGCACGTTAGAAGTTTTCCAACTTGTAGTGAGATTAACAAATTCAAAATTGGTATGGTGTTATAATCGATCATTTCCAATCTACCTGAAATATTTCTAGTTTTATTTTTCCAACTATACAAGGAGTGCCCAGAGTCGACACCAACTTTCTTTTTTGAATGTCCGGCCTGGCATCGCGCGATTGGTGTACCCATAATTCTATCATCTTATAAAACAACCTGGGTTGTAAGTGGGCAGGCACTATTTAAAAAAATACGAACTCTTCGAAATTATGTGATGAAAATTTTATTCGGATACAACTATAGAACAAAGCAAGTATATCTATGAGATACAAAATAACCAACAAAAAAGTAATACCAACATTATTTGGAGAAATCAATTCCATTTAACACATGTGAAAACAAATATAGCGCTAAATAACCCGATATATAAGTTCTTGATAGCATGCAAAACTCTGCCAGAAGCTATCAAAAACAAATATAGCTATTCATTATTTCAATTAACCCTCATAGACCTGTGAAAAGTCGTTCTACTGGAGAGCAACTCCAGGCAACGACAAGCGAAAAGGTTCATCAACCATTCGCAGAACAAAGCCAAAGAGCTACTCAGCCTCAGCAAACCAGAGCTAAAGCTTATCACAGGCTTTCTCACAGGACACTGCCCTCTGAGGTACCACCTCAAAAAGATGTGCCTGGTGGAGACTGACACTTGCCGCTTTTGCAACAATGCGACCGAAACCGCGGAACATATACTCTGCTCATGTAAAGTATCAGTCCGCCAAAGGCTGGATCACCTAGAACAGGTCTATCTCACACATGCTGAGGTGGAAAATTCAACCGTCAGAAAAATTCTAGGCTCCATCAGAAGTCTAGGGTTAGAGGACCAAAACTAGATAAGGGTAATCACAATAGATATTCTAGGTCGCAGTGATCGAGAGGTCTCCCAGCCTATACGACCCATCTACAAACCACAATCTACAATCTTCGGAGCATATTAAATACAAACAAACAATCAAACAAATCTTTGTTTTTTATAATATCAGTATAGATTGAAAACTGCATTTTTTACATGGTTCGATTGCCTCAATTCTGAGTATATCAATCTAAGTTATGCCAACTTATCTATCAGAATTTTTATATACAGGGTGTCCCAAAATTTGCTGTGGCACAGAGCTACTACGTGTAATACAAGTCAAAATTAGTTGATTGGACCCAATATATTTATATAACAAAATGCATCGTTTGTCCGTGAGACAAATGAGTAACAAATTGGATTGAATTTGGCAAAAGTGCATTTTAGATGATTAACCTCCTCTCGCTAATCAATGAAACCCAGAAGAAATTGTAGAAGGGTTGAATCCATCCTCAACCACTGACATTTTTTCAGAACATTCTTATATAGGGGTGATAATATAGTTCACAAATATTTTGACCGAGATGACTGATTAATCATCTTCATTTTGTCACCCTTGTGAAAATTTCGTATTCCGCATAGTCCCGAAGGAAAAAAAGTTTTCTCTAATAATGCTCACAGATATTCCTAGTAAAAGTTTGATATCATTATAATGAAAAATTCAGTTGACAGTGGAAACAAAGACAGAACGTTTTTTTTAAATTAATGTTCATCAATACAATGTCAATTCGTTTGATACCACTGTCGATTGATTTTGTATTACAATTTTATCAAACTTTGGCCAAGAATATCTGTTAGCATTATTTAAGAAACCATTTTTTTTTCTTCGGAACTATGCGGAATACGAAATTTTCACAGAAGTAACAAAATGAAGTTATCTTGCTTTAAAAATTGAGAACCCTATAAAAAATGTCAGGGGGTGAGAGTGGTTTCAACCCATCTTCAATTTCTTTCAGTTTTCATTGATTACTGAAAGAAGGGTTATCCTCTGAAATGCAACTTTGTCAAATTTCATCCAATTTGTTTCAGTAAATTCTGATCAGCGCACAAAAATTAGATTTTTTATATAAATAAGTTGGGTACAATCAACTCATTTTGAACTGTATCACACCTAGTAGCTCTGTGTACCAGCAATTTTCGGACACCCTTTATAATGATTTTTCTGAAAATAAATACTCCCAGCGAGTGATTTTTCAGTGTTGGTCGAAGGGTGATGTGTGAAATCACCGACACATTTTTCTTCTTCTATACGGTGATGTTATTCAAGATAACGACTTTTGAGTCATCGTATACGAAATACGGCATCAAAGCTTTCACATCTGGTTAGTTTTCTGATCTGTAGCATAGGTGCTTTGAATAGCAAAATTTCTCTCTGCCAGATAAAGCATTTTTTGATTTTTATTGAATAGCTTAATAAGATAAGATATTTTTTCCAGAGAAAATAGGTTTTGTAGGAAAGTGCACAGTAGTTGTGCTAAAATGATAATTATATCTGAACATTTTACAAAAAAAAAATATATACAAAGGAAAACAAGTTCTCAGTATACCTGAAACAATACAAATCCATTTCGTAACAATTGAAATTGAAATTGGTTGGTGTATACCATTTCACAGATATGCTAAGATTATATAAGTCAACGCTCATACTACACATTTACATAAAAATGAAAAATTAATAAAAAGTTTGAAGTACCTATATCTGAAACAATGGAACTATACAATTGCTTTTTATAGCGCTTTAGGTATACACATATCACATATTATTATCAATGGGAAATCAAGTACTGAGTAGTATGCTTTATCTATTAGGAGAATTTTCACTGAAATTTTGAATGAAGGAATGCTGAAGAAACTCATCGTCAGATTCAATTGTCTTTCATATGGTGTCAAAAAAATAGTAGAAGCCATTTGAAAAAGTTGAGTTTTCGGTAATTTTTCAATGCTGCATTTGACAATCGCCTGTGTCCATATGGTACTGGACTTTTTGCTGACTGTTCCACAAAAGTGCTTTTATTTTGAATGGTTTGCGAGTTAAAAATGTTTTCGTGAAGTACTACGGCGGTAAGTATTTTCAGAATAAAACTGTGATAGATAAGTTGACATAAACTAGGTTATCTAATAGCAGAATTAGAAGGCACATCGAACCATGTGAAAAAAATTAGGTTTCATATTAAAATAAGAAAGTTGTTGCCGACTTTCGCCACATTTTTTATAGCTGAAGGACTAAAATATTTCAGGTGGATTGGAAATGATCGATTATAACAGCATACCAATTTTTCAAGTTTTTAATCCAAAAGCGAGTTGGAAAACTCCTAATGTGTGGCCTACGTAAATCACCCTGTAAATCAACTCATTTCGACTGACTCACCTTGTATAACGTAGATTATTTTGTCAAACTAACTTGTTTCTATCGTGTTTTTCAGAATGGATTTTGGTTTACTTTGTTGATCAGTGTGTTGCTCTTCATACCAACAATTATCGTGTCTGTGAAATTGGCATCATTGTATAAGAAATATAAGCAGTATGGGCCCTATGTTGAAACGTAAGTATTTTCTTTGATTGTATACTTGTCCCATGTAGTTGAATTCTTGGAATGGAGAACATTTCTCCAAAATATCACATGAGATCCTATAAATATAAAAAGTTGAAAACCATGCATAATGAGGGGGTGGATAAGTAACAGAAAATTTGTATATACGGAGAGCAAACTTCAATAATCTGGACTCCAATAATTGACAGATTTTTGTTTTAACAAGGTTGGCTCCTATAAGGACGCTATACACAGAATAATAGTTCAAATAAAATTAATAATTACCTAATTGCATTTGAAGTCCCACTTATCTTTACTTCTAATAAATTATTTGTAAAATGCACGACTACGTTCGGATTTTTGGTATAATCTGAACGTTCAGTGCAATTTTGAGAGAAAAAAGTGTTACTGATTTTGTGGAGCATGAAATTTCATTAATGGAGTGTATATTTATGATTTTCATCCATATTGGATATCAGGTTTCTAAAATCCACTAGTCATGTTCAAAATTGCAACAGGGACTAGTGTTCAGAACTTGACATACCTAGATCCTCTTCAACATTCTTTTTATTTTCATTGCTTGGTGCGCTCGAAAGGGAATCCCTATTATGTTCGAAGAACATCGTGCATACCTAGGGAGGATAGGGAGAGGAGGTAGGTGTTGGATTCTTTAAATATCAGCCCATGCGTTTAATTCTTGTGGATATTGCGTATATACAGGGTGTCCGCTAAAAGGAGGTCAATCCATTAACCATATATTCCTTGAACAAAAACAATATGAGTTTCTAAATACCATTTTTCATTTAAGCCCTTCCTATTCGAAATACAGGGTGTCAAAGTTGGAAATTAAAAACTGTTTGTTTAATTACTCGCGTATTTAATAAGATATTAATCTCAAAATTGGTACATTACTTCAGCACAAAGAGTTACATCGCGTGAGGAAAACAAAACAAAAAATAACTGTCAAATATTCAAAATACTGGGGGTCAAGTACACACTTACCCCCATTTTTTTTGTACGTGCGCTAATGACTTCATATCTATTTTTCTTCAAGTGTTCAATCATTTTTGAGTATTTTTTGTCTCTTGTAAAATTTCGATAAAATCATTTGTTTTTAAGATAATTCGAAAAATACTTCTATATACAGAGTGACCCATTTGAAAGCGGGCCACTCCTGTATCTCACGTAATCGTTGGGTAAGGATCATGAAATTTGCTGGAGCGAGAGATATACCAAAAATGCACTCTATGACCAAGTGGGGTCACCTTCACTGATATACACTGCTCGCCATCAGCCATGGAACCACCCCAATTTCCGAAAAATGATATTAGGGGTCAAAATAGGTTGAAAATCACTTCGGATTCGGAATCAGGACGTCCAATTTACTAACTCTTCATATTTTACCTTGAAAATTTTCAGTTCTGAAAAATTAAATTTTGTCGCACTTTTCACGGAAGCACCCCCGTATCTCACGTAATTGACTTTATCTTTGGACTTTTCGTTCCTCCTGCAAATTTTAGAACCCTACCTCAATAATTACGTGAGATACGGGGGTGCTTCCATGAAAAGTGCGACAAAATTTAATGTTTCAGAACTGAAAATTTTCAAGGAAAAATATGAATAGTTAGTGAATTGGGCGTCCTGATTCCGAATCCGAAGTGATTTTCAATCAATTTTGATTCCTAATATCATTTTCAGGAAATGGGGTTGGTTCCATGGCTGTTGGCGAGCAGTGTATATCACTGAAGATGACCCCACTTGGTTGTAGAGTGCATTTTTGGTTATATCTCGCTCCAGCAAATTTCATGATCCTTACCCAACGATTACGTGAGATACAGGGGTGGCCCGCTTTCAAATGGGTCACTCTGTATATAAAATATCTTATTAACAACGCGAGTAATTAAACAAAAACAAGTTGTAATTTCCAACTATGACACCCTGTATATCGAATAGGAAGGGCTAAAATGAAAAATGGTATTTAGAAACTCATATTGTTTTTGTTCAAGGAATATGTGGTTAATGGATTGACACCCTGTATGTACCTCATGAAATATATGGGGATTAGAATCAGCCCAATATCGACAATTATGGCGATCAACTATGCCATTTAAAAAAAACGAACATTCATCACCAAAACAAAGGTTGAACAGACACTGAGGATTTGCAATCGCCTGCTCACTTAGTACTTCACAGAATTGTAAACGCCGATCAAAATCATCTTCATTCAGTTCTTGTGTTAATTCAATCTTATAAGGATGGAATTTATGTTGTTTTAAAATACGCTGAATGCTAGTTCTTGAGATACCGAAAACAGTTGCTAGCTGTCTTGTTGTCTGTTGTCGCCTCATTTCTTACTGGCGGTTCGATTTGCCGTTTTTTATTTGCTACCGATCCCGTTTCTCTGAATTTCGATATACTAATTCAGACACATATTGCCGCGACACAGTCCTACCATATTGTTGATTGAACCGTTCAGCAGCCCTTTTCGCACATCTATTGTTTACATAATACAGGTCAATCAAGTCAACCCTCTATGCCGCTGTATACACCATTGTTTCGTTTTGATTTTGACGTACGATACCACACACACGAATGAAACTCACTTGTAGTAGTTGTAGTACACACGTGAGAAACAGAAACTGCAAGTTCTATCTGTTTATTCTATTTTATCACAATATTTCCATGGGTACCGCGAAAAAAACTGAGCAAAACTTTCACAGTATCGTTGCAAAAGATGCTAGATTACAAAAACTTGCAAATGAGTGCTTCAGAGACGTACAAGAAAGCTCTCAACTATCGTACAGGTTTATTCCTGAATTAATTTTTTCCAAACGGTTCATCCCAACATCAAAATCGGGACGCCGTTGGATAGAGAACTTAACGGGCTTTCAAAAGATGTGCCACTCCACCATTATTCCCTATTCAAATATTAGGGGTTGTTCACCCCACAGCTCAGTGTTGCAGTGACGGTAGTGCATGTAGGAGAAAAAAATGCCCCCCTCGAAACTAAAATCGACCTGTCCGAGGGTTTTTCCACATCTGCGATATAATCACCCAAAACCCCGATATTATAACAGAAATGGGACATAATAGGTTTTTTAATCCTGCTTTGTCAAGCATTATGAATAATTTTTATAAATCACTCATTTTCTGGATTGCTACTAAAGATACATTTTTGATATATTTTCTATAATTTTTCTGTAAATGAATTTGTTTCTCTATGAAACCGGTATATTTTCTGGGAAAGTAGCAGATTATATATATCTTGCTTACTTTGAGCTCGTCCACACCACACAAAATACTGACAGGCACACCGCGTTAGCTGATCTGATTTTGTGGTTATGTATGTTTCTATATATCGAAAACTGGAACCTTTGGCACGATAATACACTACACTGTTTTACCACTAACCAAAAGAAAAATGGTTTGGTTAGTGGTAAAACAAGCTTATAGTTGTTTTGTTAGTTCGTTATTTTTCATGATATAATCAATAAACGCCAGTTGCATTCTTCTTTTTTTGTTCGTTTTTTATACGTTTTTCATTCGTTAGCCATTCGCTAGCTATATTCTTCATCATCAGCTATATTCAGATTAGATTCAAAATGTACGTCACAGTTTGCCGCCCGAAAATCTGAAATTGCTCAATTTTGAAAATAAAAACGAATTAGACATAAAACTGAGGAGTACCGAACTTATTTTATGAAAATTCATCTGAAGGAAACTTGTCTATTTCTAGCACATTGTCAAATAACATAGTTAACACACACTACACAGTTTTACCACTAACCAGAGCGATTTTTTTAACGCCTCGACACGTGTTTCGCTAACTATGTTAGCATCTTCAGGAAAATATTAAAACTAAATATCCTATTCTAGTGTGCTGCTTATATACTAGGTATATGTTTACTGTTTTGGTTTTTGATTCGATTTGCTTTGTGTTTGAATGAATTGATTAATTGAATCGTATTTTTATGAAAACTTGGTTTATTGAAAACAAATTATTTCTCTCTCAACAACATTTTTCCATGACAACTAACTTCATATATCAGAATAATACATAGAGTGATGAACTTCGATAATCCATGATAATAAATTCTGTACATTCCCCCCGCCTTGAAAGGACTAGGGCTTTCAAATGCAATTCACTTTCAAAATCTTTATAAAAATCACTGAGCTTCAATGGGTAGAACACAAATCTTGGAGTAAGACCGCTTCACTACTCCAGACGACGTCTTGATCGAGGCTACTCTGGCAACACCATCTGGTCCAGGATGAATATCGATAATTCTACCGATGGGCCATTGAATTGATTGACAATTATCTTGTTTGATGAGTACCATATCACCGACTTTCAATTTACATTGATTAATCTTCCATTTCTGTTTCTGCTGCAGTTCAGAGACATATTCTTTTTCCCATCTTGACCAAAAATGCTGCTGAATTTGTTGAATCCTCTGGAATCTTGATAATCGATTCTCCGGGATATGGGTTAAAGATGGGTCAGGTTATGAAGTGAGTTTTCGGCCGATTAGGAAATGGGATGGAGTTAAGGGTTCAAGGTCAGATGGATCGGAAGATAAAGGGGTTAGAGGACGGGAGTTTAGTATTGCTTCAATTTGTGTCAAAACAGTATAAAATTCTTCGTATGTCAACAATGCATTTGACATCACTCTTTTCAGGTGATATTTGGAAGATTTTACACCAGCTTCCCATAGTCCCCCGAAATTTGGACTGTATGCTGGTAAAAATAACCAGTTAACACCATCGTTAGCAACATGTTCAGATATAGTTTGGTTGGAGTCTAACAGAAATGATCCCAATTCGATGAGTTCTGAATTTGCACCAACCATGGTTGTTCCATTATCTGAATGAATTGTTTGTGGTTTACCTCTTCTAGATACAAATCTTCTGAACATAGCCAAAAACGCTTCAGATGACATTTGAGTTACAGGTTCTAAATGAATGGCTTTTGTAACGAAACATATGAATAAACTAACCCAACATTTAATTGATTTTGAACCTCTTCCATGTTTTTCTTTGACATTGAAGGGCCCGGCGTAATCCACACCTGTGAAATTAAACGGAGGTGCAATTTTTACTCGATCTTTTGGTAATACTCCCATCACTGGGTTGGGTTGAGATGGATTGTAGCGAAAACATCTCACACATGAACGTACTGTTTTCCTTGCTAAACATCTTCCACCCAGTGGCCAGTAATATTCTCGAATTGAAGAAAGAAGTAGTTGAGGTCCTGCATGGCAAAGTCTCAAATGTTTATAAGCAAACAACAGTTTGGTGAAATGATGTTTAGGCGACAATAAAATTGGGTGTCTTTTTTCATAGGGATATTTAGACATTTGCAGTCTCCCTCCTACTCTCAGAATACCATCATGATCTAAAAATGGACTTAAACTTGCAATAGTTCCTTTCAATTGATTATGCTTATAATTTTTCAGATGAATTATGATATCTGAAAAATGCTGTTCTTGAACAATTATTACTAGAGACAAAATAGCAAGATCACATTCATTCACTGTTAAAACTCCACTCTTCCGCTTTTCAGGAAAACGACAGTTGTAGATGAATCGTAAAATATATGCCGTTACACGTTTCAATTTGCTGAAATTAGAAAATTTATCAATTGGGAATATTTCATTTCCTGATGTGTTGGTCATACACAAATTGCCAAGTTTTTTGAGTTCAGGTATATCTTGATCTTGTGGGCACGTATTGGGCCACTGATATTGTTCCTTTGAAAGCCAGTTTGGGCCAACCCACCACAGTGAGCATTCATCTAGTAAATCTGGTTGAATACCTCTAGACAAAACATCTGCGGGATTATCTTCAGATACAACATGTCGCCAATAATCTGACTTTGTGAGGCTTTGAATTTGTGTAACCCTATTTGCAACAAACTGTTGAAGATAACACGGTTCTTTGTTTATCCAATGTAAAACTACTGCAGAATCTGTCCAGAAAAATACCGAATCAAAATGATAATTCATAGAACTGATGACCTTTGAATAAAGTTTGGATAAAATTAAGGCAGCACAAAGTTCCAAACGTGGAATAGTCAATTGTTTTATGGGAGCTACCTTTGATTTAGCACACAATAAGGAAATATGAATTTGTTCTGAAGATGTGATACTTCTGACATAAATACAAGCACCATAAGCAACAGAAGATGCATCTGAGAATCCATGTAGTTCCACGCGACTAGCATTCTCATGAATGACATGTCTTGAAATTTTTAGATCATTAATTGATTTTAGTTTATTTTTGAAATATCTCCATTTTGTATCCAGCGATAATGGAATACTTTCGTCCCAAGCAATTTTATGTAACCATAGTTCTTGTAATGAGATTTTTGTTAATATAATACAGGGACTCACTAGACCTAAAGGATCGAAAATCTGAGATATTTCTGAAAGAATAGTTCTTTTTGTTACTACTTTGGAATCAGTGGAAACATCAATATTATATTTCAAAATGTCATATTGACTGTGCCAATAAAGACCAAGTGTTTTTGACGTTTCCTTTTCGCCTAATTTAAGGACGTGAAATGAAGATTCACTCATTTCTAATTCATGCAAAACTTCTTGTTTATTTGAAGACCACTTTCGGAGAACTAACGAAGCACCTTTTAAAATGGAATATATTTCTTTTGCCAGTTGAACTGCTTGACTTGTAGTTTCTGCACCAGTTAGCAAGTCATCCATATAAAAATCCTTCAGGATGACATTGGATGTTTTTGGATGATTGACACTATGGTCTATTGCTAATTGTTTCAAGCATCTTACTGCAAGAAATGGAGCAGCTGTTGTTCCGTATGTAACGGTATTTAATTTATATGTCTCAATTTGCTCATTTCGATTTGATCTCCAAACAATTTGTTGCAGAGATCTTTGACTAGGATGAATCAATATTTGGCGATACATTTTTTCCACGTCGGAACAAATTATCACATTATGTTTCCTGAATCTCAAGATGATTGAGAAAAGATCATCCTGTATGGTGGGACCTATCATTTGAAGATCATTTAATGACCATCCAGAAGTTGTTGGTGATGAACCGTTGAATACAACTCTAAGTTTCGTGGTTATTTTCATTTCATTAAGAATCCCATGATGAGGAAGATAATATGAAACTGGATCATTTGTTGATGACAAATCAACCTTTGACATATGTCCTAATTTTATATATTCATTCATAAAATCTTTGTACATTTGACATAACTTTGGGTTCTTGTTTAATTTGTTCTCTAATGAGAAGAACTGTCTAATTGCCTTTTGCTTAGAATCACCAAGATAGGATGGAGATTGTTTAAGAGGATATTTCACTATGAATTGACCACTTTCTGAACGACTGGTAGTGGATTGAAACAAGGTTTCACATTCTCGTTCTTCAGGTGTTAACATTTGTTCAGCTACTGATGAGCACTCCTCAAGTTCCCAGAATTTTTTCAACTGATTTTGCACATCTAAATTAATATCATTGAGATTCAGGAAACATGACGGATTAGTGAAACCTACAGATCTTAAAGGGCCTGAAATTACCCATCCCAAAACTGTTTTTTGTAAAATGGGTTGGTGTTCACCTAAAGTTATCTGACCTACACATAAAAGGTGATAAAATATTTCTGCACCAATTAGCATATCAATTGTACCTGGAGTATTGAATGTTGGATCTGCTAATCTGATATTTCCTGGGATTTTAATCGGTGATCTAGCTGATTGGCGTGGAATATTTGAACTAATTTGAGGAATAACTAAGCATGAAATGTTAGTTCTAAAATTGTTGTGACAGGAATGAATGGCTAAGGCAGCTCTATGTTTGATAACTGAAGATATTTGACCAATACCTATTACTGACGTATCGAAATTTGTTTTTTCTAACTGTAACATTTTGCATAATTCTTGAGTGATCATGTTTGATTGACTTGCCGAATCCAGTAAGGCTCTGCAAGTATGTGTATTATTGAACGAATCAGTAATCTGAACTAATGCTGTGGAAAGAAATACAGTATCAATTTCATCGACATTCTGATTCGACATGTTTATTGATTGATATTCTGATACAGTAACACTTGAAATTGAGGAAGAAGGTTGATTTTTTGATTCTTTATTGGTTGATACCTGATTGATAGATTGGTTTTGATTTTCGTTGTTCTGCCATTCTATATGCAATAATGTGTTATGCTTTGAACCACATTTCTTACATCCAACAGTCATCAAACAGTTGTTTGAAGAATGATTTGATTTTAAACAATTCTTGCATAATCTCAACTGATCAGCGTGTTCAATTCTGTTTCGAACTGATAGATTCAAGAACTTTGGGCAATTGAAAATTGAATGATTTTCTTGACACAGTTTACACCTCATTCCAAATGTTGATGTAGTGAATGTATTTGATTGATTGGATTCGAATTTTTGAAATGTTCCTTTTGTATTATAGTTTTGAGGCATTCTGTTTGAATTAAGAGTTTGCAGTAAGTTTGATTTACTTCTCAAGAATGATTTGAATTCATCCAACGAAGGAAGGTCAGTTTTCACCTTGTATTCCTCCCATTCGCGAGATGTGATATCATCAAGTTTTTGACTCATACTGTATATAATTATTGGATCCCAGTTAGTTGTTTCCACTCCTAGAGACTGGAGAGCTTGCAAATGTTTTGAGATTACATCAACTAACCTTTGAATATCATTAGCTGATTCTTGAATGATTTTTGGAAAATTGAAAATTGATTTCAAATGATTATTTAATAGTAAACGAGTGTTGTTGTATCTTTCATGGAGTAATTTCCAAGCATTATTGTAATTAGCAGCCGTAAATTCCAAAGATACAATAACTTGCTTGGCACTCCCTTCCAGAGAAGATCGTAAATAATGATATTTATGAATATCAGTCAATGTTGGGTTATTGTGGATCAGTGATTCATATGTATCACGGAATTCTAACCAGTATTCTAAATTTCCATTAAATTTGTTAAGCTGAATTTGAGGCAAAAGAATACCAGTTAGTGCAAATTCTGAACTAGTCGAAGTATCGCTCTGTGTTTTTTGAGATTTATTTTCAGATTCTGACATAATGTCATTGTATTCCAAAATGATTTTCTTGGCTTGTGCCATCAACGTGAAATATAATGATTCAAATTGCTTTCTGTCTTCGATTAATTCATGTGACATATCCATGACACCTTCCAAAGAATTTTGACAAATTTCAAAATCCTCGAAGAGATTTTCAGTTCTGTTGAGTCTATCCTTCAATTGAATTATTATGGCCTTATCAAGATTATTAAAACCTATTTCAATGATAGTGTTATTCATATCTTCCAAATAATCACCAAAAAGACGCAGTCTAGCATTGATTGACTCTCTTTGTCTGAGTAAAGGTGTGATTTCATCATTATTTTGCTGTCGTCTTTTTGGCATGATAATATTTGAATATCAAACATATTGAAACAATACTGGGAATAGGGATGGATTGGGAAAGAAAGGAAATAGACGGACTCACTCTGCTCTTCACTGCTTGGCTCGTGACGAACAGCTTTTCTTTCACTTAGGACTTTAATTAAACAGGTACTTGAATATCCGAGCGACGAAGGACCATTATGTTTTGGTTTTTGATTCGATTTGCTTCGTGTTTGAATGAATTGATTAATTGAATCGTATTTTTATGAAAACTTGGTTTATTGAAAACAAATTATTTTTCTCTCAACAACATTTTTCCATGACAACTAACTTCATATATCAGAATAATACATAGAGTGATGGACTTCGATAATCCATGATAATAAATTCTGTACATTTACCCAACTGTGAAAAATACTAACCGTCAAGTTAATGTTTGTCATGGTTGAGTTCACATGTTAATCCAAATTTTTATATTACTAGACTATACAGAGGGCTATATGGAATAGGTCTGTGGGAGCGAAACATGAGAATTATGATTTATTGTGGACAATTCGAATGAAACTTTTTTATTGACATTCAAAACAAAATCAAATCTTGTTAATAACATTTTAATTAAACAATGAAGCATCAGTTCCTGGAAACCATAGATCGCTACATGACTCCCTCCGCAGTGACTTGGACACGGCAGTTTGGAAGATTCAACCTTGGAAGTCACGATGTGCTTGAAAAAAAAATCTCATCGGTCGTGGAAATGCACCGTTTTATTAGAACGTATTTTCCTCTTTGTGAGCTGATTAGATGAGTCTGTTGTGGAGGTCGATGGTACATTCTTATCATTCGTGGATGGAATGTTACTATCATCGGCTAGAATAAATGCTGGTTTGAGTCTGTCGATTGACACAGTAACTTCTTTTCCTTTGATGTTGATGACGAAATATTCATATTACGGGAAAGGGACCTTCCTATGGCTGCTGGAGTGATGATTTCACCATGTCTTTTCTAATGAAGACGTGCGAAGCTGTTGGTAGGTCTTTGAAGATGAAAATTCTCCTGGAGCCATGGCGTGAAGCTGGAATTGGTTTTAACGTTTGGAAGTAATGTCTTAGTTGCTTCACATAATCTGTTGGTGGTGCATTGGAGGAGTTTGAAATCAAGAATTCACCGGGAAGGCGGATATTTTCGCCAAACATCATTTCTGCCGTTGTTGCTTTCATATCTTCTTTGAAGGCTGCTCTGAGACCAAGTAGTACCACTGGAAGTGCATCTGTCCATGAGGATGACTGATGACATTCGATTGCCGCTTTGAGCTGACGATGAAATCGTTCAACCATACCATTTGATGCTGGATGGTAAGCGGTTGTGGTCAGGTGGCTTATTCCAAATAGTTTTGTTAACGATTTGAATAGATTAGATAAAAATTGTCTACCACGGTCAGATGTAACTCGTAGAGGCACTCCAAAGCGAGCTATCCAATTGCTGAAGAGTGTTCTTGACAAGGTCTCAGCGGTCGAATCCTCTACTGGGTATGCTTCAGGCCAACGAGAAAATCGGTCCACCACTGTGAGAACATACCTTGCTCCTCTTGAGTATGGAAGAGGTCCTACGAAATCCACGTGGATATGCTCGAACTTGAAATCGGAAAATCACCTAGTGGAGCTGTCCTGTGTCTCGAGATCTTCGAACGCTGACATGAGACGCAGGCTTGGGCCCATGTTCTACAATCTTTTCGAAGAGATGGCCATACATATTTGGAGGATACCAGCTTGACGGTGGCTTTAGGACCAGGATGACTTGAATTATGCATGGAATCAAAAATCTGTTGGCGAAACTCTTGAGTGACAAAGGGACGAAGTGTACCTTTCGAGACATCACAGTATATTTCAAGTTGTGAATTGGGCATTGGAACTTTCACAAGGTTCAAACCGGTAGTAGACTGCAGAAATCTATGTAGTTCTTCGTCGCTGGATTGGGATCTACAAAGTTCTCCGAAGTCGATTGGCAAGTCGATACTTTCAACTTTGATGCTTTCAATTCGAGATAAATTATCAGCAATTGAATTCTGAGTACCAGCAACATGACGAATATCTGTTGAAAACTGAGCTATGAAGTCCAGGTGTCTGAATTGCCTTGGAGATGACTTTTCTGGTTTTTGCTTGTATGCGAATACCAATGGCTTATGATCGGTGAAAATAGTGAATTGGCGGGCTTCGAGCATGTGTCGGAAGTGCTTGATTGAAGAATAGATCGCTAGTAGCTCTCTGTCATACGTACTGTACTTGCGTTGGGCAGAGTTGAAGCTTTTTGCGAAGAATGCAAGTGGTTGCCAACCTTCAGCCAACTTCTGCTGCAGAACCGCTCCCATAGACGTATCTGAAGCACCAGTGAACAGGCCCCAACATAAGGTTGTATCTGGGTGGGCCAATAAAGCAGCTTTGGCAAGAATTTCCTTACATTCGTTGAAAGCTTGGTGCAAAGATGATGTCCAGGTGATTGGTTGCTTACCCTTGGTACCTGAACCTCTGAGACAATTATTCAATAGAGCTTGGTGTTCAGCTGCATTTGGGATAAATCTGCGGTAAAAATTCATCATGCCAAGGAATTTTCGGAGTTGTTTGACAGTCTTGGGTGGATCATATTCGATGATAGCCTGTACTATTTCTTCAGGGGGTTTTACTCCTCCTGCTGAGATTGCGTATCCTAGAAAAACTATTTCCTTCTTGGCGAATTCACTTTTGGCGGTATTGATGACGAGACCATAGTTGTTCAGTCGTTCAAACAGGATACGAAGGTGTTCAAGATGCTGCTCCTCATTCTCGGAAGCCCCACCAAGATGTCGTCGATATATGCAAAGCAGAAATTCAAACCGACAGTGACTTCATCGATGAACCTTTGGAAACTCGAATAAACCAAATGGTGTGATTATCGCTGTTTTTTCGATATCATTTGGAGCCACTGGAATTTGATTGTATGCTCGAACTAGGTCTATCTTCGTGAATATTTTCTTGCCTAAAAGGTTTGCTGAACAGTCTTGGGAGGTTTCTTGGAGGATAATTATCGGGAATAGTGCGAGCATTTAGTGAACGATAGTCACCGCATGGGCGCCAATCGCCATTCTTCTTAGGGGCAAGGTGGAGAGGCGCTGACCAGCAACTCTTCGATCTTCGGACGATTCCCATTTTCATCATGACCTCGAACTCGTGTTGGGCTATTTTTAACTTGTCTGGGGATAGACGACGCACCTTACATGCCACTGGAGGACCGTCAGTCGTTTTGATATGGTGAACTGTTGAATGACGGACCTCTTTGATTATTCCATTGGGTTTGGTAAGACTGGGGAACTCTTTCAAAAGGTCAATATATATAGATTCACCAAACACAGATTTTACTTCCATGATGTTCATACGAGATGTGCGATAACCTTTAGTGGAGAGATTAGTCACACTGTCAATTAGCCTTTTATTTCGCATGTCAACAAGAAGACCAAAGTATACCAAGAAATCTGCTCCGATGATGGGTTTGCTAACATCAAACATCAGCTACTACGAAGCGCCATGTGAAATCTCGTCGTAATCCGAGATTAACTTGGATCGAGATGCAGCCATATGCTGCTATCGAAGTCCCGTTGGCAGCAAATAGGGTATATGTAGATCTTACTTGGCGTCCTCTCAAATATTTGTAGGGATTACGCAGAGATCTGAACCAGTGTCTACCAGGAATTGAATTTTTGATTTCTTATCGGTGACGAAAAGGCGGCTTGTCTCGGGGTTATCGGTCGCCGCCATCAACGACTCCCCGAGGTGTTTTCCTGCTTGGTGAAACTACAAGGAGACTTGCAATTCCTTGCAGCTGGTCCAAATCGGCGATGAAACCAACAGTAATCATCCTGACACCCTGTAGGATTCCGAGAATCCGATGACAAGCTGTCACGTTCACGTTGACGGGACCTGTACAACTGACGTCGCTGTCCAGACGATGATCGTTGCCGATATTGTGGTCGTGATGTTCTGGTGTACCTGGTTGTGAGTGCCTCGATCTTTCTTTCGAGCTCATACACTTGTCTAGATAGTGATGAAAAATCTGTGGTCGACGTACTTGCAACTTGTGGTTGTGGAATAACCTCGTGAATTTTATCAGCTATTCTTCCTAGGTCAGACAGGGATGCTGTGGGTTGTGCTGCCAAGATGGTTTGTGTGGAAATTGGCAAACGATCCATCCAAAGAGTTTTCACAATTTCATCTGGCATAGTAGTACCTGCTAGTTCTTGTAAATGTCTGATAAATTGCGATGGTTTTCGGTCGCCAAGTTCTTCGTGGTCG
Source organism: Phaedon cochleariae (assembly GCA_918026855.4). NCBI lineage: Eukaryota > Metazoa > Arthropoda > Insecta > Coleoptera > Chrysomelidae > Phaedon > Phaedon cochleariae. The sequence continues at coordinate 30,765,170 of OU896714.1, read as the reverse complement.
AGTAAACGACGTAGCTGTTGCTCTCTCGAAGCAGATAATCGGGAAACAAGCTCTTGTTTGAGACGAGAGTGAGCGTCACCTTCGGGAGGATTTCTTATAACGTCTTGAACTTCCGCAGACGTTTTTTGGTCCAGATGTGCTACTACGGTGTTGAATTTTCTAGCATCACTTCGAACACCGCATAAACTGAATTGTGCTTCCAATTGTCCGAACCACAATGACGGATTATCTGACCAGAACGGTGGTGGGCGAACTTGTACCTGATTTACTTCTGGAACGTCAACACGATTTCCTTGCATTGCTTGCATCTGATTAAAGATCTGTTGTTGTAGCTCTTGAAGTTGAGTCAGTTGCTCGTCTTGTCGGGGAGCTGTAGAAGCTGGCCTTCGTATGAGTTCCTCGTCGAGTTCTATTAGGCTATCTTCTGACATTCTGACACTCACAGTCCGAGAAATAATGTCACAAAAGTTGCCTCGTCCACTAAATCACGTCGGGGTCACCAATGTGGGAGCGAAAGATGAGAATTATGATTTATTGTGGACAATTCGAATGAAACTTTTTTATTGACATTCAAAACAAAATCAAATCTTGTTAATAAAATTTTAATTAAACAATGAAGCATCAGTTCCTGGAAACCATAGATCGCTACAGGTCCATTATCCTTAATCATTATTCTATTACTATTCTTAAATATCTCTAAGCTTTCATATGCGTCTAGTTTTCTAATGTTATCAACTTGCTTAACTAATTTGAGGTTAGTAATATGTGTGTTATGATTGTGATTGAACATATGTTCGGCTACACAAGATTTATCTAGCCTGCCATATTTTAAATGGGCTATGTGTTCTTTGAACCTTGTTTTCATGAGTCGCCTGGTTTGGCCTATATATGTTTTATCACAATCATCACAACTTATTTCGTATATTCCCGACTTTCAAGTGTGTCCACTCTATCTTTCGGATTGCCTAATAAATTTCCTAATTTTGACCCAGACTGATAAACGATTTCGAAACCTAAGTCTTTGAAAACCTTATCAAGTCCCTTCGTATACTTGGGATTGAACGGGATTGGGATTCTTCTAGTCTTCTAGAGTTCTTTTTATCCACTTGAAAAGTCGTAGAATATCGAAGTGTTAACTTAAATTTATGTCTACATATTAGTTTATCTACTATTTTGATATCATACCCATTGACGCCAGCCACTTTATAAACAACACTTCTTTCAGCATTGAATCTGTCTTTGCTCAGAGGGAATAAAATCAATCTGTGTACTAGAAAATTTAAACTTGCCATTTTGTGCTGAAAACAGTGATTGAAGTCATTAGGTATATATCTAAATGTGTTAGTTTCTTTTCTAAAGACATCAAATTCTAAGTTGTTTTCGCTATTTTTGATCACAAGTACATCTAAGAAAGGTGATTTGCCATGATTTTCTTCTTCAAAGGACAGTCTCGATGAAGTAATAGTGAGTGTTGAATCCGCGATTCAATATCTCTAAGTCTTCAAAAGGATTTGATAGAGAAGCGGTTAGGAAACAAATTTCCA